>CM060106.1:37405390-38005390 GCA_030522415.1 Channallabes apus | reverse complement strand
AAAAAGCTGTATTTTGTTTGTTTATATTTAGAATTTTTATAGTAGTAAGAGAAAGTTATAGTTTGGTCTGTATTGTAGTTCGCACCCTTGTAGAGAATAAATAAATGAATAACACCTTCATATACTCTCTCAAGAGTGTCATAGTCCATTGTTAGTTTTAATGATTTGGCTGAAACTACTTATCACTACATAAGTACCCTAACACCATTGATCATGAGTTTCAGCTGAACCTAATTCTATACTTGTAACAGAAAATGTAGATGCAGATTTCAAATGTGTATTTATATGATAGATAGATAGATAGATAGATAGATAGATAGATAGATAGATAGATAGATAGATAGGTGTGTGTGTGTAGGCTCTACGTAGGGGCAAGAGAGGGCAGCGTACCCTCAAATAAATGTATGCACATGTTAATATATTCCTAAAATGTATATATTGCAAGTTGATAAACTGATCTGCGGTAGCGGAAAAATCCGCTGAAAAAAGGACAGGCTGAAGCGCACACACACACATACACACGCGCACACACACACACACACACAGACACACCTCCCTTGAGCCCTGCGTCTGTCTGATTTCAGCGGTCACGGGCTGGAAAGACTTTGAAGCAGTTTATATATGAATCTAAGCTTGAACTTATCAGCATTGTAAATATATAATACTTTTCAAATAAAATCGATATTACTTTGACCCTGAAGTTTAGTTTAGCACACACAAAAAACAGAAAA
Organism: Channallabes apus; assembly: GCA_030522415.1. NCBI lineage: Eukaryota > Metazoa > Chordata > Actinopteri > Siluriformes > Clariidae > Channallabes > Channallabes apus. The sequence goes on along the minus strand of CM060106.1, from coordinate 38,004,659 downwards.
GTCATTTCTGGTAACGGAATGTGTAGTTTATTTACAGTAATTCATTAAAAAAATGAATATACATACAGTACACAGTAAACACGGGAAAAATTACAAAATGAAAAAACAAACAGTATCTACTTTATAAACAGCTTAGTATGTGCGTCGAGATGCTGAAATCCCTTGCATGTTTTTGCTTCCAACTGGAGAGATATTTGACCGATAGCCTAGAACAAAAGATCTATAGGTGTGATCACAACCCCCTCCGACCGACCGTGCCATCAATCACTGACCACCTCAGAAGTTCCCTCCAATGTATGGCTGCAATACTTGTTTTGCAAGTATTTTTAACACCATTCAAAGGCTTACAAGTTCCATTCAACATATAATGATGTCTGCAAATGTTAATATATTCCTAAAATGTATACAGTATCTCACAAAAGTGAGTACACCCCTAAATGAAAATGTTCAAACTGTGCCCAGTGTCAGTATTTTGTGTGGCCACCATTATTTTCCAGCACTGTCTTAACTCTCTTGGGCATGGAGTTCACTAGAGCTTCACAGGTTGTCATGGGAATCCTCTTCCACTCCTCCTTGATCACGTCATGAAGCTGGTGGATGTTAGGCACCTTGTGCTTCTCCACCTTCCGTTTGAGGATGCCCCACAGATGCTCAATAGGGTTTAGGTCTGGAGACATGCTTGGCCAGTCCAGCACCTTTACGCTCAGGTTCTTCTGCAAGACAGTGGTTGTCTTGGAAGTATGTTTGGGGTCATTATCATGTTGGAATACTGCTCTACGGCCCAGTTTCCGATGGCAGGGGATCATGTTCTTCTTCAGTATGGCACAGTACATGTTGGCATTCATGGTTCCCTCAATGAACTGTAGTTCCACAGTGCCGGCAGCACTCATGCAGCCCCAAACCATGACACTCCCACCACCTTGCTTGACTGTAGGCAAGACACATCTGTCTTTGTACTCTTCACCTGGTCGCCGCCACACACGCTTGACACCATCTGAACCAAATAAGTTTATCTTGGTCTCATCAGACCACAGGATGTGGTTCAAGTATGCCATGTCCTTAGTCTGCTTGTCTTCAGCAAACTGTTTGCGGGCTTTCTTGTGCACCATCTTTAGAAGAGGCTTTCTTCTGGGACGACAGCCATACAGACCAATTTGATACAGTGTGCGGCATATGGTTTGAGCACTGACAGGCTGGCTCCCCATCCCTTCAACCTCTGCAGCAATGCTGGCAGCACTCACACGTCTATTTTCAAAAGCCAACATCTGGACATGACGCTGAGCATGTGCACTCTTCTTCTTCTTCGGTCTACCATGGCAGGGCCTGTTCTGAGTGGAACCTGTCCTTTTAAACCGCTGTGTGGTCTTAGCCACCGTGTTGCAGGTCAGTTTCAGGGTGTTAGCAATCTTCTCATAGCCTAGGCCATCTTTGTGTAGAGCAATAATTCTTTCTTTCACATCCTCAGAGAATTCTTTGCCATGAGGTGCCGTGTTAAACGTCTAGTGAACAGTATGAGAGTGATAACACCAAATTTAACACACCTGATCCCCAAGGACACCTGAGACCTTGTAACACTAACGAGTGACATGACAACGGGAAGGTAAAAGGTAAAAAATGTGAGGGGTGTACTCACTTTTGTGAGATACTGTATATTACAAGTTGATGAACTGATCCGCGGTAGCGGAAAAATCCGCTGAAAAAAGTGCACTGCAACTAACACGACTAACACCGTTTCCCATGCTGTGTTTTATTTGTGACGACTTGGCATAATGTTAACTTAACATTAACGGCCACAAAAGTTTTTCACTGTGGGGACATATCTTTATAAGTACAATTTGACTTATTCTATATACTATATTCTATACTATATTCAGCCTGCCACGTCCTGACTGAAGGGGTTACTGTGGGAAATCACCCTTTAGTTGCCCGTTTCATTCGTGGAGCTAAACGGTTGAGGCCACCCACTAGAGTCACGGCTCCCTCATGGGATTTATCTATCGTGCTCGAAGGTCTGATCGACACTCCTTTTGAACCACTAGAGTCAGCGCCCGACAAGCTTCTGACTCTCAAGATGGTTCTTTTTATGGCCATCACCTCTCTAAAGAGGATCGGAGACCTGTGTGCATTGTCAGTCTCCCCATCTTGCCTGGACTTTGCCCCTGGGATAGTCAAGGCCATTCTGCATCCTCACCCAAACTATCTACCGAAAGTTCCTTTCTCAAACATGTACCCTGTCGTCCTGGAAGCCTTCTGTCCTCCGCCTTTTACGGATTCGGAGCAGGAGAAACTTCACCTACTGTGCCCAGTACGTGCTCTTCGGGCTTATGTCCACCGCACCAGCCAATGGCGTAAGTCAGAGCAACTCTTTATATGTTATGGAGGCCAAAACCGGGGGGCGGCCGCCACCACACATACTCTGTCACACTGGGTGAGAGATGCTATTGCCCTCTCCTACGAGGCGCGTGGACTCACTTCGCCCCTAGGAGTCAGGGCTCATTCAACCAGAGGGGTCGACTCAGCTATTGCTCTTGCAAGAGGTACTCCCCTGCAACAAGTGTGTGACGCGGCGGGTTGGTCCTCTCCGACCACATTTATAATATTTTATAGTCTGGATGTCCATGCCACTCCGGGCTCACGAGTCCTCGGGTCAGCTTCCCGGACATGAGTCTGAGACCTTCTCTGTCTTGTGCGCACACGCTACACAACCTTGGGGTCCAGACACCTGTAGTGCAGCGGCGTTGGTATTCTCGTTCCCATAAGCGTTCTAACGCAGCATTGAGTGAAGCCTCGAAAAGGGAACGTCTCGGGTTACTTTGCTGTAACCCTGTTCCCTGAGAGGCGGGAACGAGATGCTGCGTCCGAACGCCGCACTACCATGTGACCGGACGTCCATTCAGACAAATAATCTGAGGTTTTGTTGCCGGCTTTCCGGTATTTATAACCTCCACCTGATCTAATCAGATGACGTCACCTGACCGAGGTTATATATAGCCAGATAATGGCGTTTTTCCACACATGCTTCACGGCCGGCAATGCGACAAAGTGGTGTGAAAAACTATTTGCCCCCTTCCTGATATCTTAATTTTTTGCATGTTTGTCACACTTAAATGTTTCTGCTCATCAAAAACCGTTAACTATTAGTCAAAGATAACATAATTGAACACAAAATGCAGTTTTTAAATGAAGGTTTACGTTATTAAGGGAGAAAAAAACTCCAAATCTACATGGCCCTGTGTGAAAAAGTGATTGCCCCCCTTGTTAAAAAATAACTTAACTGTGGTTTATCACACCGGAGTTCAATTTCTGTAGTCACCCCCAGGCCTGGTTACTGCCACACCTGTTTCAATCAAGAAATCACTTAAATAGGAGCTACCTGACACAGAGAAGTAGACCAAAAGCACCTCAAAAGCTAGACATCATGCCAAGATCCAAAGAAATTCAGGAACAAATGAGAACAAAAGTAATTGAGATCTATCAGTCTCGTAAAGGTTATAAAGCCATTTCTAAAGCTTTGGGACTCCAGCGAACCACAGTGAGAGCCATTATCCACAAATGGCAAAAACATGGAACAGTGGAACCTTACCAGGAGTGTCCGGCCAACCAAAATTACCCCAAGAGCACAGAGACAACTCATCCGAGAGGCCACAAAAGACCCCAGGACAACATCTAAAGAACTGCAGGCCTCATTTGCCTCAATTAAGGTCAGTGTTCACGACTCCACCATAAGAAAGAGACTGGGCAAAAACGGCCTGCAAGGCAGATTTCCAGGGCGCAATTTTAAGCAGAAAGAACATTAAGGCTCGTCTCAATTTTCCTAAAAAACATCTCAATGATTGCCAAGACTTTTGGGAAAATACCTTGTGGTCCGATGAGACAAAGGTTTAACTTTTTGGAAGGTGCGTGTCCCGTTACATCTGGCGTAAATTTCAGAAAAAGAACACCATACCAACAGTAAAATATGGTGGTGGTAGTGTGATGGTCTGGGGTTGTTTTGCTGCTTCAGGACCTGGAAGGCTTGCTGTGATAGATGGAACCATGAATTCTACTGTCTACCAAAAAATCCTGAAGGAGAATGTCCGGCCATCTGTTCATCAACTCAAGCTGAAGCGATCTTGGGTGCTGCAGCAGGACAATGACCCAAAACACACCAGCAAATCCACCTCTGAATGGCTGAAGAAAAACAAAATGAAGACTTTGGAGTGGCCTAGTCAAGTCCTGACCTGAATCCTATTGAGATCTTGTAGCATGACCTTAAAAAGGCGGTTCATGCTAGAAAACCCTCAAATAAAGCTGAATTACAACAATTCTGCAAAGATGAGTGGGCCAAAATTCCTCCAGAGCGCTGTAAAAGACTCGTTGCAAGTTATCGCAAACGCTTGATTGCAGTTATTGCTGCTAAGGGTGGCCCAACCAGTTATTAGGTTCAGGGGGCAATTACTTTTTCACACAGGGCCATGTAGGTTTGGATTTTTTTCTCCCTAAATAATAAAACTCCTCATTTAAAAACTGCATTTTTTGCTTACTTGTGTTATCATTGACTCATAGTTACAGTAAATGTGTTTGATGATCAGAAACATTTTGTGTGACAAACATGCAAAAGAATAAGAAATCAGGAGGGGGGCAAATAGTTTTTCACACCACTGTAGTTCCCATAAGCGATCTAACGCAACATCTCGTTCCCGCCTCTCAGGGAACAGGGTTACAGCAAAGTAACCCGAGACGTTTTCCGCCACACATTTTGCGTTTAGCATTTTGGCCAAAAAGTTCCATTTTGGTCTCATCTGGCCAGAGCACCTTCTTCCACATGTTTGCTTTGTCCCCCACATGGCTTGTGGCAAACTGCAAACGGGACTTCTTATGGTTTTCTGTTAACAATGGCTTTTTTCTTGCCACTCTTCCATAAAGGCCAACTTTGTGCAGTGCACGACTAATAGTTGTCCTATGGACAGATTCCCCCACCTGAGCTGTAGATTTCTGTAGCTCGTCCAGAGTCACCATGGGCCTCTTGGCTGCATTTCTGATCAGCGCTCTGGAATCATCGTGGACCGACGCTCACATGTCCCAGGTAAATTCTCGGCGTGAGAATTCTCCTACAACCTCAACCCAGCGTGTTTCTCTGCCCAGGTCCAACGCACCAAGGACGCAGCCCGCCCAGGTTTCCTTCACCCCGCCGCTGGGATACCATGGAGCCTGGATACAGCAGCAGCGGAAGACGCACACCAAGCCCCGGGTGAGGACCTGTCCTCCTCCGCCACCACCTGTCTTCGAGATCTCAACCCGAAACCGCTTCGCTCCTCTTCGTGAGACGACACACGACGCACTGATCATCGGGGACTCCATCGTCCGGCATGTGCGTGCTACCACGGCTAAAGGTAAGGTGTACACTCACTATTTACCTGGAGCTCGTGTTCTTGATGTCGCTGCACAGGTGCCTGCGGCCCTGAAGAAGTACATTGGAGCTGTGGTTCTTCATGCTGGCATGAACGACACCAGGCTGAGGCAGACGGAGATCCTAAAGAAGGACTTCAGGAGCCTGGTTGAAAAGGTCTGCAGCCCATCACCCATGACAAGGATCGTCGTATCTGGACTGCTTCCCACATTTCAGCGAGGAATTAATGAATGGTTACAATCTTGCTGTCAACAACAGAAATTACTCTTTGTTGATAACTGGAATGTTTTCTGGGAGCGTCCTAGGCTCTACCACACAGATGACCTGCACCCTAGCAGAGCTGGAGCAGCGGTCCTCTCTGACAACATCTCCAGGACACTACGAACCATCTGACTGGTGGTAAGTCATACCTTAGATTCCAATCATATTAGCCACATCACAACTCACCATACTGATAGACGCACACACATAGCTTGTCCTATAGAAATTGTGTCTGTTCCCCGAAAAGTGAGAAAAAAGAATAAATTTGTTAAATTTGCCCGAAACAATCTGATAACCATAAAAACCAGAAAAAGGCCAAATAAGCATTCAAAATCTACCTCTAAAGTTTGAACTTCTCAACATTAGATCCCTTGCGCTTAAAGCACGTATTATTAATGAAATGATCTCAGATTATTGCCTTGACGTACTCTGTCTCACCGAAACCTGGCTTAAACCAAATTAATATATTGGTCTGAATGAGCCTACTCCGTCAGGATATTTCTATAAGCATGAGCCCCTTCTAATTGGTCGCGGTGGTGGTGTCGCCACTATCTACAATGATATACTCACTGTTACTCAGAAAATAAGGCCCAGGTATAATTCATTTGAAGTGCTTATCATTAATGTTGCACTCAGTGAAATACATACAGATCTGGGCCCGGTTTCTCGAAAGCTTCTTATCGCTAAGTAGTTCTTAAGTTGTACCTTAACCTCTCTCTTAACTTTATGGCGCATTTCCCGAAACGTTCTTATGTTAGGTATCTCTTAGCTAAGTCACACGTTCGTAAGGTTGGTCTGGACCAACCTTAACTCATACTTAGCGTAGTTTCAGCTCAAGACACTAGTCGCCGCCCCTGAGCAGCAGTCTTTATAAACCAGCGGTGTATGCAAACACATTATGGCACGTTATCAAAGTCGTATTAACGATGGAATATATTGTAGGCCTGTTTAAGAATTTTATTTTATTTGATATCAGAACTAATGGAGTGACTTTTAATTAGCCTATTTCATAATGTGATTAACGCATTAAAATTGCCAATCACAATTAATATTAAACAGGTGGCGAACAATTAGGCAGCGATACAGCGTGGTGTTGTGTTAAACTGAAGATGGCGCGGTCCGTGGAGCCGTGTGGGTCATGTACATGTTTCCTTTAGACAAAACTTCAGCCCTTTTCATATTTTCCCCATGGTCGTTATTTTAAAAATATTTAACTAAAAGTTTTGCCTTCCAAGGCAACAGATTATGGAGCTTCTTGAGCTGCTCAGACCTGCGCGTGCCAGGCCAACGCGTCGTACTTACTGTACACTCCCCGTCCCGATGTCCAGCTGCTCGCTGCTTTCTGTTTAAAATATGTTTCATTGATCATTAGCCATTATCCATAACTTTAAATTTGATTTCGTTAAATGAGAAAATAACATTGGGAGTTTCAAACCCCGCATCCATTCATGTTTCTGGGTGATTGTAATGTTTAATACCCCTACAGTATTCACTTATGCGGTTTGACTCGCTGTGAGATGCGGTGTGTTATACCCCTATCTCACCTGCGCGGGCTCGCGCTGTGGCCGTAGGCTTGATCATGATTCACCCCGAGTTTTTGCGCTGTGATTACGTTTCCATCTTTCCGCGTGAAAAATTCAACGTTTACTTTTTTGCTGGTCCTCGCGGAAGCTTGCAGACTTTGCAGAACTTCGCGGAACGTTAAAGGAACGTTGTGGGCAATCGCGGCAGCTCACGGAGATGAGTCCGGCCACACAGGTGAGAGAGGGGTATTAGGCATCGTGATCCGCCTCGAGTGGCCGCCCGACGGTCCGCGAAGATCTGCAAGGTCCGCAAGCTTCCACATGTTAAACATGTTTATTTTTTTTGCGTGGTAAAATGGAAACGTAATAACAGCACCAAAACTCGCGCCGAATCATAATGAACCGCACTTACGGCCCCGCGTGTGAGATAGAGGTATTAAACCTCCACTCTGTCATCTCATCGTATTCATTCCATAAGTGCGCTATACAACCCCAACAACTGACACTTCACATTGTTTCTGAAGGTGGTGAAGAGTGTTATCAGCTGTTTGTCCATCAACTATGATTGGATACCCGGTTCGTTTCACGGCCACATGTTACATGAAAATATTAGCGATATTAATTAATTAATTAATGAATATTAATTTATATATTTGTCTATTATGGCATGTTATTGTTAAGATAACCCATGTCGAAATAATCTCTATTAAAAGAATTTACTGCAATGTTTAATTTGCATAGAAAGTGCCGTCTTTCTTAACACTGTCATGCAAAAGGAGTGAAAAATCGATTCCTGAGCCACCGATGTCCGCTCACTGTAGACAGCGCCGCGTAACGTCCGACGTAAGATGCAGTAACTTAAGAAGACTCCTAAGAGACAGTTCGAGAAATACTCTTAGAAAAGTTATCACTTAACGTAAGATATATCTTAAGAGTCTACTTAGCGCGCGAATAGTGTGCGTTATCGAGAAACCGGGCCCTGGCCTTTAAAAACAGATGTTTCCAGAAAAGGGATCCTGCGACTTCCCGCAGGTGCGCACGGGAAGCTGTGAAAATGCCCTTCATTACCTGTAGGGGGCAGTCGTGTTTCAGTCTGAAGTATTGTGTGTCTACTGAAGTCGAAAAATGTGTTATGTCTCTTAGGCGCCCACTGACGGCAAGCGACAGAGCTCATAAACATGTCAAGCTCAAACTGACATGTATTTATTCTTCATTTTCTTCTCTCCTACAATGATGGTACTTCTTTGACTGTACAATTATTATTATTAGTAGTAGTAATTCTCTGAATTTATTATTATTATTATTATTATTATTATTATTATTGTAACGCACCTGCGCGTGTGTGCAAAAAGACAACAAAGATTTATGCGCTTTAAATATACACGGGCACTGGTGGCTCAGTGGGAGGTAATTTGCCTTCTATGCGGATGGCCCGGGTTCGATTCCCAGCCAGTGCCCAAAATCTTGTATAATGTTTATTTTGTGTCAGATTTATACAGGAAAAAAATAAACATTAATTAGAACAAATAAAATATAAGGCACAAAGAACTATAGATTTGAGAGTCAAAAGAAAGGTTAAAATACACGCGAGGATTGAAATTTAAAATTCATCTAAAATTCATTTATAGAATGCACCATGGGGGGGCGCAATCCAGTGTCTTCTTGTGCTAGTCCCAAGTCTGGATAAATGCAGAGGGTTGTGTCAGGAAGGGCATCAGACGTAAAACATTTGCCAAATCAATGATGCGAATCAGAAATATCATTTCCATACCGGATCGGTCGCGGCCCGGGTTAACAACGACCGCCACTGGTGCTGTTGACTTACAGGGTGCGGGTGGAAATTGGGCTACTGTTGGTCGAAGAAGGAGAGGAGGAAGGCGTGTTCGAAAGCAGAGAGAGAAGAGGAAAGGCAAGAGTTTAGGAGTGAAAGTAGGGACCTTGAATGTTGGGACCATGACAGGGAAGGGAAGAGAGTTGGTTGATATGATGCAGAGGAGGAAGGTGGATATACTGTGTGTCCAGGAGACCAGGTGGAAAGGTAGCAAAGCTAGAAGCTTAGGATCAGGGTTCAAGTTGTTTTACCATGGTGTGGATAGGAAAAGAAATGGAGTAGGAGTTATTCTGAAAGAGGAGTTTGTAAGGAATGTCCTAGAGGTGAAGAGAGTATCAGATAGGGTGATGCGTCTGAAGCTGGTAATTGATGGTGTGATGTTCAATGTTGTTAGTGGTTATGCTCCACAGGTAGGATGTTTGTTAGAAGAGAAGGAGAAATTCTGGAGTGAGTTAGATGAAGTGATGCAGAGCATCCCCAGAGGTGAGAGAGTGGTGATTGGTGCAGACTTCAATGGACATGTTGGGGAAGGGAACAGAGGGAATGAAAATGTGATGGGCAGGTTTGGTCTTCAGGACAGGAATGTAGAAGGACAGATGGTGGTGGACTTTGCAAAGAGGATGGAAATGGCAGTAGTAAATACTTTCTTCCTGTAAATACTAAATAGTAAATACTTTCTGAAGAGGCAGGAACATAGGGTGACATGAGCGGAGGCAGAAGCACTCAGGTGGACTACATCTTGTGTCGACGTTGTAATCTGAAAGAGATTAGTGACTGCAAAGTGTTGGTAGGGGAGAGTGTAGCCAGACAACACAGAATGGTGGTGTGTAAAATAACCCTGGTGTTGAGGAAGGTGAAGAGGACAAAGGCAGAGCAGAGGACAAAGTGGTGGAAGCTGAGAAAGGAAGAATGTTGTGTAGTCTTTAGGGAGGAGTTGAGACAAGCTATGGGTGGTCAGGAGGTGCTTTCAGTTGACTGGACAAATACAGCCAATGTGATCAGGGAGACAGGTAAGAGGGTACTTGGTGTATCATCAGGTAAGGGAAAAGGAGACAAGGAGACTTGGTGGTGGAATGAGGAAGTCCAGGAGTGTATACAGGGAAAGAGGCTAGCTAGGAAGAAGTGGGACACTGAGAGGACTGAAGAGAGTAAACAGGAGTACAGGGAGATGCACCGTAAGGTGAAGGTAGAAGTGGCAAAGGCCAAACAAAGAGCATATGAGGACTTGTATGCTAGGCTGGACAGTAAGGAGGGAGAGGTGGATCTGATAGAGATGGGAAGGATGTGCAGCAGGTTAGAGTGATTAAAGATAGAGATGGAAATGTACTGACAGATGCCAGGAGGGTGATGGGAAGATGGAAGGAGTATTTTGAGGAGTTGATGAATGAGGAAAACGAAAGAGAACAAAGAGTAGAAGAGATGACTGTTGTGGAGCAGGAAGGAGCAAATATTAGTAAAAGTGAGGTGAGAAGGGCGTTGAAGAGGATGAAGAGTGGAAAGGCTGTTGGTCCTGATGACATAACTGTGGAGGTATGGAAGTGCTTAGGAGAGGTGGCAGTAGAGTTTCTGACTAGTTTGTTTAACGAGATCTTGGAGAGTGAGATGATTCCAGAGGAATGGAGGAGAAGTGTATTGGTGCCGATTTTTAAGAACAAGGGAGATGTGCAGAGCTGTGGCAATTACAGAGGTATAAAGCTAATGAGTCATACAATGAAGCTGTGGGAAAGAGTAGTGGAAGCTAGGTTAAGGGCAGAGGTGAGAATTTGTGAGCAGCAATATGGTTTTATGCCTAGAAAGAGTACATCAGATCAGTATTTGCTTTGAGGATGCTGATGGAGAAATACAGAGAAGGTAATAAAGAGTTGCATTGTGTCTTTGTAGATTTAGAGAAAGCGTATGACAGGGTGCCGAGAGAGGAGCTGTGGTGTTGTATGAGGAAGTCTGGAGTGGCAGAGAATTATGTTAGAGTGGTGCAGGACATGTACAGATGTCGCCATTAAAAACGCGCGTTTCGAGAAAAGGGATCCCGTGACTTGCCGCGGCTTTGCGCGGCTGCGTGCGGGAAGCTGTGAACATGCCCTTCATTACCTGTAGGGGGCAGTCGTGTTTCAGTCTGAAGTATTGTGTGTCTACTGAAGCCGAAAATGTGTGCAAATTAAACTGCGCATGCGTGTTTGGAGACGCTGTGCCCGCGCTGTGGATCAGTCGGTTGTGGATCATCACGGAGGTACAACACGGCGTGGCTGCAGCTGGAGTTTGTCGTGTTCGAGGTAAGTTTAGCTTTCTTTTTTGGATGTGATTCTCGCTTTCATGACTCCCAATTAATGTTCATCTTAATCTCAGGACGTACAATTAGCAATTTCAGTTTTTAATAGTGTGGAGATTCACAAAACACCATTTTCATGTAAAGACCTGAATCTACGGAGCCCCCAGGGGTCCTGTGGTAAATAAATAAATAAATAAAATAATAACGAACCGAGCACGCGGATTAATACACCGAGATGTGTGTTTCTTACCCCCACCCCGAGTGAAAACGGCGTGTTCAGACAAAGCCTCGCCAGTTAGATGCCATTTCTGAAGAAACTGAGTCGTGTGTGTTAAAGCATTAAATGGTAAAAGAGCACTAGCAATAAACGTTTTTTTTTCTGAAGCCGAACTTTATTAATGAGTTACGAGTAAAGAACCTGTACATATGTTCATACAGTATTGAGAGCAGCTCTAATTTGTCTAAATCGCATTGCAGACAATAAAAATAAGTCGAGTCATTCTGTGACCCTGCATGCTTAATCTTTCCACACATGATTCTTGCTTCTCACTTTTTCCTTAATCCCTCGCTGTTCTATCTTGTATTTTTCTAACGGTGTCAGAAACTTTGTGTTAGTAGCACTGCTTGACATGCTTGATGCCTTCCTCTTTTGTAATTTGCTTTGGATAAAGGCAAACTTACAAAAGATGAAGAAATGCCTAAATGTAGTTGTATGAATAAAAGATTATGTAATGATACAATGTAAATATTTTCACAGAAACAAAGCGTAAAGATGAGACGTGAATCTGAAGAGGATCTCTTTGATGATTGCCTGGTAAAGCATTGTTTTCTTATTAATTATACAATTTATTAATACCTTGAATATAGTGTTTGTTGTATTGGACAGAAGCATATAAATGCAAATGAATATATAAATCTGAGTAATTATTGAACGAATTTTCATGTTTGGACTAACCCTTTAAATACAAACTCAGCATTCATCATACGATTTCCTGACACTGTAAAGGTGCAGAGTAATCTATGGAGTGTAGCCATCTCATGCCATGTTTTACAATGTTTTAGTGATGCAAGATTATTGCTAAAGCAATTTAACCCAAGTTTAACAATCTGAAGTATATGAAGTGATGGTCATTTTTTATTATCAATTATTTTTATTTTTTTTTTTCTCTGTGAAATGAAGTCAGCACAGGTTGAAGCAATTCAGAGTTTTTTTTTGTTTCTCAAAATAAATTATTTATTTTCTTGTACATTTTATGCAGGGGGACAGACGAAGTGATGCCAGTATGCACCTTCTTAAAATCCTTGTCATCTGTGCTGTTGAAGGGGAAGAACCGGTTGGTGTATCCATAATCCTTGAAGGAGAGGAAATTTTACAAGAATGTGGCAATAGCTCCGAGCACTGCGCTACACATTTGAGCTATTTTCAGAAAGTTCTTCTAGAACTTGATGGGATTACGCTATCACCAAAAGTGCAAGCTTTAAAGATGAAGTTATCTTAAAACATTTGATTTGGCTTGACTACAAGTCTTTACATGTTGTGTTTACATGTTCAGCTTAATGTTTTAATGCGTTATGGTTTCAATGGCATACTTTTAAGTGCACTAGCCCAGAGTGCTGGTTTGAATGTTGCAACTTCACTGCTTCCAAGGGCTATTACGTTTTAACCTTTATTCTACAGTTTGTTTAATGTATTTTCTGCTGTATTTTATTTCTAAATGAATGCTGTATTTTATTTATTTATTATTTTACACAATTTTGTTTAAAACAAGTATTTCAGGCCCTGGTGCCGTGCAGTTTTTTTCTATGGATACAAAATTTAGCTGAATGCACTTTTATTAAAAAGACAACTATGATCTAGACTGTGAATGTCACAAATATTTGGTAAGGTTGGTGAATAAACTGTTTAATTATATTTTAGTTGTGTGATTTATGAAAGATATAGATGAAATAATTACTTAAGTTTCTTTCCAAAACATAAATTAGCAATGTTTACATTATAATAGGGAGTAATATAAATTGATAAAACCAAGTTAAGGGAAAATCTCACAAAACAAAATGATAGTAATTTCATAAAATTAAGGTTCCTGCTGATACAATAATGAATTAACTTTACTTGATTATTTTAAATAAATCTAATTTGTGCATTAAATATAATTATGTAACTTTTACTTGATTTATTTTATTGTTAATTTAATTAAGTAAATTTTACCTGACAATTACGGGTGAGTTTTACTTAGGCTGAATCACAATTCTATTTTCTTCCCCTTGTCCCTTGAAACGAAGTGGAAAGGGGGAGGGTATAAATATTTCCCCTAAGAAATGGGACAACACTGTTATACGTCATCATACGTTGTCGCTGGTTCCTAATGTTACGTCAGAGGACATGCGCCGATGTTTATCACACATTCCAATAAGAGAGATTACTCACTCCCAAAAGGTTTTTTGCGCCGTATTTCGATTTTTAAAAAAGTTGCTCATTTTCACCACGAACACGGATGAGTCTTCGGGTTTCCTCAGCCGTCCATATACAGAATATAAATTACAAAACTGTGGTCACGTTGCAATAAGTAAGAATAGTGTAAGCAAAACAATAGTGTATGGCCGTAAGCAAAACAAACAATGCGTTATCAAATGCTCGGCAAAATGCCGTGCTACTGAACTTTCATATTTGTTTGTAGCATGCAGTAAAGTGTATGTGACATAAAAATATATATTTGTAATATTGTGCAATATGTGCTATCCGCTAGCAAACTTTAGCGATTTTTTTTGCAAACGTTTCTTTACAGAACATCACCATAAACACAAACACAAGAATAAAGGTAATATACATATAATGAAAACTTGTCATAAAAATCTTTATTAATGGCAAAAATGACTTAACATTTATGGGTCTGCTTGCTCGAGTGAGCAGCCATGTTGAAAACTTCGCTTAGCCCTTCGTTTGAAGTGAGGTCCTGAAAAATCTTCGTTTGGAGGGCTATCTGGCCCTTCCCCCACCCCCTACACCTCCAACCAAAAGAGAAATGAGACACCACTACCCCTGCACGTGAACGCGTCAAATGGAAGGGTAGGGGAAAGGGGTAGAAATGGTATTCAGCCTTAATATTGTAGCAATAAAATTTACTTAAAATCTGTGTCCAAATTGTTATGAGGATTTTATCAAGTAAATTTCTTTTTTTCAGTGCATGGGTGAACACGATGTTTTAAGAAGTTAATTATATATATATATATATATATATATATATATTTATTGTGTGTGTGTGTGTGACCGGTGCAACTCACACGTCCTATTCCATTGTCACTCATACTGCCGTAGTTTTTAGAGCCCTAAAAAAGCATTCGCTAGTAAGTACGTAAATAAAAGACAAATGAATAAATAGTTTTAAATTATATACATACAGGGGCGTAGATTTAGGGTGGACGGAGGGGATGTGTCCCCACCAATATCCTCCGACCATTGAAATGTCCCCACCAATAATTTAATCCACTTTTTTTTTAATCGTTCTGTCAACATTAACCTAGACACGCAGAAAGGGATAAATCATGTTCTCTCCTTGAGTCCTCCCGCCCCCAAAACACATATGAACATTTTGATTGGCTGTGCCTTTCCCTGCCATCATGTGATAGACTATTGGCTGCGTTCAGACACAAGCAGCGCCAAATGCAGTGGACTCACATTCATTACAGCAGGGCAGGTTATAGTCTGTGAATACAGACGTAAAACTAACAGCAGATTAAACAGCTAAATGTAAAAGTATAAATATGATCCCTGTCAGTCTCCTAATCTAGTGACTGTTTGTCAGAAATCAGTATTGTGAAAGAAATTGATAAACTAATATACTAATATTGCCATATGGCTAGAATTTTGTTGACACCAATAGACAATCCACTTCAGAAAAATTGTTTTTAAAATGCATTCACTTACTTGGCGAACATTAATGATTTGATTCGAGGTTTGCACACTAAGACTCAGAAAAAGTGAAATAAAATGATTGCTGTTTAAATGGCATGTGTTTATCCTGTTTTGTCAGGTAACTGAACCTAAACACCTGTGCTGTATATCAGACAGCGATGGAGAGAGTGTAGATTACACACAGGTGCTCTCTAGTCATTAGCACTCATCAGGCAATGTCTATGGCCAACTGACTGCACTCAGACCAAAGGGGGCTGAATAATTACACACACCCCACTTTTCAGTTATTTATTTGTAAAAAAAAAAAAAATGTTTGAAATCATGTATGATTTTCGTTCCACTTCTCGCGTGTACACCAATTTGTATTGGTCTTTCACGTGGAATTCCAATAAAATTGATTCATGTTTGTGGCTGTAATGTGACAAAATGTGGAAAAGTTCACGGGGGGGTGAATACTTTTGCAAGCCACTGTAGTTGTCCTGAGATTTAACATTGTTACCAATAATAGGCTGAGGCATTCTCTGTCCATGTTCATAAGGAATCCCTCAATGTTTTTCAAATAGGGGACAGAAGCAGATCAGCCATGTTGTAGTTCAGGTGAAGAGGCGAGGTCACAGGAGGTCAATCTGAATGTTGATTATACAGTATATAACATATAATATGTGTGCGTGTATTATACATGTTGATTATACTAATATTTAGCATTATGAGGAGTGATAGGCTGAGGATGTAAGTGATTCATTAGTGTTTTTGGCAAAAGTTTTGAACTGACATTTCACTTTTTTGTCACGCTATTTCATCAGGTGGCAATGCTGTCCGGTCCTAGTGCAGTCAGAGGGGAAGAGTTAGGGTCAAAGCCATTGTTCACCCCCAAAAAACTTTACTCACTATTTACTCCTTAAGTGGTTCCAAACTTTAATGATTTTCTTTATTTTGTTGAATACAAAATAAGATATTGGGGAAAAAAGCTGAAAAAATTGACTTCCGTAGCAGGAAAAACAAATACTATGTAAATCAATGATTACAGGTTTTCAGCATTCTACAAAATATCATCTTTAGTGTTTATCAGAAGAAAAAAAGAACAGCCTGGACAATATTGATGTCAAACAAATATGCCAGCAGTTTATTTTTGTTAACGAGAGGCGAAGGCATGTTTTTGTCTCCTTCATATAGGAGCAATAGGCATTGAGCTGTTGTGTGGTACTGTACCTAGTAGTTAATGTTTAGATGTAATCTACTTTTATATATATACAGATGATTGAGATGTTTCATTTGCACTAGGGCTCAATAAAGAATAGTTTTTATTTTATTAAAGACTATCTTTTTGTCAGTTATGAAACATTCCATTAACTTTACACTATTCCTTAATTTAACTTAATGAATTGCATTTCGAATGGATTAATATCAATCGAAGCATTGCTAGTATTAATGTAAAGTGATTTCGCACCATAATAAGAAAAACATGTATTCAGTGGACATAGTTGGGGTGGGAGGTTGGTAGGTGGATGGGGCAGGGGGTTGGTGGGTGGAAAAGGGGATTGGGGGATGGGGTATTAGTTGGAGTCATAGGTAGCAAACCTACGCCCTTGTGTGTGTGTGTGTGTGTGTGTGTGTGTGTGTATATGGAAATATAATTAATATTTTCGTGTTTAATTACAAAAAAAACCATTTTAATGGTTAGTGATTGTTGCAGACATTTACACTATTTTTGAGAACTATTAAGTTCTCCTTCAACGTGTCATAGCCGATAACTGCCCCTTTGATCTGCTGGGTATGGCGGGGCGTCAACTGCTGATCAGTGTGTGTAAAGTACGCTACTTTACACTGATCAGCCGTCGACGCCCCGCCATACCCAGCACATCAAAGCAGCACACTCATAAACTCTCATAAACTCTCTCTTAAATAAATGAGCGTGCTGTTTGTGCAAAAGCGCGACAAACATTACCTGTCCTTTTATGAACTGCACAAGTAGTGGTGGTCATTAACTGCTAGCTAACTGGGTAAGGGGGTTACAGTGGGGTCTGTAGCTCTGTGTGCAGAGCTCCGTTTTAGGGACCATGTTTAGTTTAAAAGTAAGTTACAGTTTTATTTCACTAAAAGCCATCTAATATGGATACCCACATAATTATGGATTATTATATTTATGATATAAAAAAACACTGTTTTTAAAGAAAATATATTAAGTAACAGATAATATTAGGTTTATATTTCAAATTAGATAAAATGCTGATTTTCCAGCAGAAGAAATTATTGTATCTCTACAGTTTACAAAACCTCCGCTGCGTGTATTCATTCACAGGCTCCAGAGCACGCACAGAGAAATAGGAGACTGTGGTTTAGGAGTGGATTGGAGAGAAGAGAGCTGTTCAGTTACTATAAAAAAAAAAAAATATATATATATATATATATAAAAACATAATATGATCTTTTTGAGTTATGAGGTTTTTTTTATTATACATAAGACAACCTTTCAGTTTTGTAAATATTCTAGTTATAGTGTGTTAAGTTTTTCTTTAGGTTAAAAGGTTTTGAGAATTAGACCATCCAGCTAAGATCAATATTATGTCGTTGATTGATAAAATCTGGATTAAGGATATTTTATTTTGTTTTATTTATTTAATTTGTATTTTTCCTTATTGTGGTCAGGGGATTTGCGTGCCTCAGTGCTTGGATGTTTACCGAGGGCTCAAGGGAGGTGTGTTTGTGTGTGTGTGCGCCTGCGCTGTAGCCTGTCCTTTTTTCAGCGGATTTTTCCGCTACCGCAGATCAGTTCCCGTTTCGAGGCTTCACTCAATGCTGCGTTAGAACGCTTATGGGAACTATCTTGTCGCATTGCCGGCCATGAAGCATGTGTGGAAAAACGCCATTATCTGGCTACATATAACCTCGGTCAGGTGACGTCATCTGATTAGATCAGGTGGAGGTTATAAATACCGGAAAGCCGGCAACAAAACCTCAGATCATTTGTCTTCATGCCGACTTGTGATCGCGTGTGTGCAGCAAGCATTTTAAAAAAAGGATATATAAGAAACCATTCTTAACAGAGAAAAAAAAAAAAAAACTCACCAGATATAATGGCCGAGTTCAGTGTATCATGCCCGTGCGGTAACCGTCTTTCTCAAGACGATAGCCATAATCTCTGTTTTGAGTGTTTGGGTGAAAGCCACGCTCTCCTTGGACTTGAAGGAGAGTGTGAGCACTGTGATAATCTCCAGATGAAAGTGCTACGAGCGCGTCTCGCGTTCTTTAGGGAGCCACGAGCCGCTCTGCACTCCTGGGGCTCACAGGTTGATTTGGCCGAGGCACGAGAGACGGAGCCCCTTCTCTCTCTTGTCTCCTCCCCCGATCTCTCTCTCTCCCCCCCCCACTTCGCGAGCGCACTTCGGTGCTTCTCGGGAGTGTTTGAGGGAGACTCACTCTCTTGCTTCAGTTGAAATGGATGTAGCTACCTCAGAACGATCCTCTAGGGATGATAAAGAGTATGAGGAATTAATTGAGGTTATAACACGCGCAGTTGAACGTTTACATATTGACTGGCCACAAGAGCAAGCTCATACAAAACGTTCCAAACTGGATGACAGATTTCTATCGGGTGGCCAGGAGATGGCGTCACAACGCCGTTCTCTCCCCTTTTTTGATGATCTCCACAACGAGTTATCTCGTTCATGGAGACGTCCCTTTTCTTCCCGTATTTTTGTACCTTCAACTTCATTTTTATCGAATATTGTTGATGCAAAAGCACAGGGTTATGTGATGATGCCCCAGATTGAGGAGACGCTCGCGGGCTATCTCGCTCCTGGAACATCATCTTCATTAAAAAAGCCAACCCTTCCCTCCAAGGCATGTAGAACTTCTTCTACCCTGTTAGGGAAGGCGTTCCAAGCAGCTGGTCAGGCCGGCGCTTCCTTGCACACCATGGCGGTTTTGCAGGCGTATCAGGCCGACCTGCTGAATGATCTGAGCACGAGCGGCAATATGAATCAGGAAGCGTTCATAGAATTACGCCGGGCTACTGATCTGTCCCTGCGTGCGACGAAACAGACAGCCCGTGCTATTGGCCGTTCTATGGCATCCCTGGTGTCTGCAGAGAGACACCTCTGGCTAAATCTAATTGGCATTAAGGACAAAGATCGGGCATTCCTTCTCGATGCTCCCATCTCACCCTCAGGCCTATTTGGCGAGGCTGTAAATACTGTCGCTACCAGATTTAGAGAGGCCAGTCTCTATGAACAAGCTTTTGGGAAATTTATCCCACGCCGTGCCCAGGTGTCGAGGCCATCGGCCACCCAACCTCGACCCGATCTCAGTCTCGCTAGACGAGAGGCGCAGAAGGAAAGCGTCAGTAGCCGCGCACCCCCCCGTAAGGACTGGGGTACGGCTCGGCGCCCCCCTCAGGCCGCCCCCAAAAAAATAGACCGCTCTGTCTTCTTCGCGAAGAAGCGTCCCTGATAGCAGAGCTCAGGACCGTGGGGGTGACCCCCCCTGGGGACGGGCACATAGGAGCATGCCCCCCTGGGCACCCCCAGGAGATCGATGTTCAGTTTCCGCCGCCTTTGGTGTTTCGGACAACACCGGTCTCCGACACGTTAGTCCTTCGGTCGCATCCTGCTATATTCCAGGACACCGAACCACTAACACCCCCCAGCCCAGTAGAAGTACTTGCACCCCTTTCGGAGAAGCTGGCAGCGTGGAAGCTACTGCCAGGCATATCCCCCTGGGTTTTAAAGACTGTAGAGAAAGGATACAGGATCCAGTTTGCATATCGCCCTCCGCGTTTCAACGGCGTGGTCTCCACTTCCGTGATACCGGAAAGGGCGCGTTTTCTGAGTTCCGAACTCCAGAATTTACTGCAGAAGGGAGCCATAGAACAGGTTCCTCCTCCAGACATGGAGTCAGGTTACTACAGTCGGTACTTCCTGGTCCCCAAAAAGGACGGGGGTCTGCGTCCAATTCTGGATCTTCGCGGTTTGAACCGCTATCTCAAAAAATGCAACTTCAAAATGTTGACCATAAAGACTATTGTTTCACAAATCCAACCACAGGATTGGTTTGTGACAGTAGATTTAAAGGACGCATATTTCCACATAGAAATTTTGCCACAGCACAGGAAGTTCCTGAGGTTCGCTTTTGGGGGAAAAGCCTACCAATTTCGGGTTCTTCCATTCGGTCTAGCCTTATCACCCCGCACATATACAAAATGCATGGATGCAGTTCTGGCTCCTTTGAGACTCCAGGGCATCCGCATTCTGAATTACATAGACGACTGGCTAATACTGGCCCAGTCTCAGCAGCTAGCACTTCGACACCGAGATGTCGTCCTAGCTCACCTTCACTTGCTGGGATTGAGACTCAACGCCACGAAAAGCGTTCTCTTTCCAGCACAAGTGACAACCTACTTGGGCGTCAGGTGGAATTCGATCGCTATGCAGGCACATCTGTCTCCTGCTCGCGTCGAATCCATAAACAACGCTCTGAAGGAAATCAGACTAGACCAAGAAGTGACTGTACATCACTTACAAAAATGTTTAGGCCTCATGGCAGCTTCGTCCATGGTGATACCCTTGGGTCTCCTGCACATGAGAGCGTTTCAGCTGTGGTTAAGAGCCAGGGGAGTTCACACGAGAACAAATCCCCGAAGGCGGATAAGGGTTACGTGCAAAGGACTTCGTACCCTTTCTATGTGGTTCAGACCCCGGTTTCTCGCCTTGGGTCCCACTCTAGGTCCGTCTTGTCGTCGCAAAATGCTAACGACAGACGCTTCCCTTACCGGCTGGGGCGCGGTCTTGGATGGCCGTCCAGCCCAAGGGGTCTGGAGAGGCCACCTTTTCGCATGGCACATCAATTGCCTCGAAATGATGGCTCTATTTTTAGCTCTACAGCATTTCCTCCAGCAGCTGAGAGGCTACCATGTCCTAGTGCGGGTGGACAGCACATCAGTAGTCTCCTACATAAATCGCCAGGGCGGCCTGTGCTCACGACTCTTGAACCAGCTAGCACATCAGGTTCTGCTCTGGGCTCAGGACAAGTTCCTGTCCCTCAGGGCGATTCACATTCCAGGGTACAGGAATGTGGGAGCAGACTTTCTGTCCAGACGAGCTGTGAATCACGGGGAATGGAAAATCCACCCCGAAGTAGTCACTCAAATCTGGGAGAGATTCTCTACAGCGGAGGTGGACCTCTTTGCCTCACAGGAGACTGCACAATGTCCCCTCTACTACTCTCTGACTCATCCAGCTCCCCTGGGTCTGGACGCGATGGCCTATACGTGGCCCAATTTACGCCTCTATGCGTACCCTCCGATAGCTCTGCTCCCGGGAGTCCTGGCGAGGGTCCGTCAACACGGTTTGCGCCTCTTATTGATAGCGCCCCGTTGGCCGGCCCGAGTATGGTTCTCAGAAATAATATCACTCCTCGACGGCTCACCTTGGATGATTCCAGTGAGGAGGGATCTTCTATCTCAGGCGCAGGGGACAATATTTCATCCCCGGCCCGAGCTTTGGAACCTTCACGCTTGGCCCCTGAACGGGACCAATTGAGTCAAGCCGGCCTTTCAGCCGGCGTAATTGACACCATCCTAAGTGCTAGGGCTCCCTCCACTAGAAGGATTTATGCCTTCAAATGGAAGGTATTCGAGAGCTGGTGCATGGCTAAGCAGGTGGACCCAGTCCACTGCCGAATTGTTTCAGTGCTGGAATTCCTGCAAGAGAAATTGTCCTCGGGCTTGTGCCCTAGTACCCTCAGAACGTACGTGGCCGCTATTTCAGCCTGCCATGTCCTGTCTGAAGGGGCTACTGTAGGAAATCACCCTTTAGTTGCCCGTTTCATTCGTGGAGCTAAACGGTTGAGGCCACCCACTAGAGCAGTGGTTCTCAAACTTTTTCTGTCATTCCCCACTTAAGGGGGTGAGCAAATTTTCAAGCCCCACTTGTCAACAAAATAATAACGAAATCGGCCAAGTTTACTGTTTATTGAAATATCAATTTCTAAACCAATAAGATCAAACAACACCAAGTTAAAAACAGATAAAATACACGTGCAATTGTTATAAAAGGCTTACATTGTCACTTATCTTTGCATAACTGACCCCATGTTTATTAGCTGCTCAGCAATCGTTTGTAGTTTTTTTTGCACTGGCCAATTCTGTATGCAACTTTGAATGAAGCCATTTGTGCTTTGCTGTCCACTGATTCAGATGTTACCATGCGATTCTCCTGCTGACTGTATTCTGCCAGCTTTCTTTGAAAGAAGTCGAGTGGCTTATTAACGTGTGTTGTCTCTAAGTGTCTTCCTAATTTGTTGGGTCTCATGCGGTCTGCTGCCAGCGATATAAGACACAAAACACACACAGGTCTCTCCTCTGCCCCCACCATCCCCACCATGAAGCAAGTTAGGCTTCATTAGTGGTGGGTGATATAACCAAAATCTTCTATGACAGTAGAAGCTATTTTCTACCTCGATAACAATATATATATATATATATATATATATATATATATATATATATAATCACAATATAGCAATTTGTATCTGAAATGCATAAATAAAAATTCAAACACAAAGAAACTGTTTTACATAATGTAATTTTATATAAACTGTGAATTGCTGAGGTTTGCCGCATTTTATTTTACTTTGGCCATATTCGTTTGGATGCTTGGATTTCAGATGATAGAAGAGGTTTGACGTGTTTCCACCACTTGTTAAAACAGTGAACTTGCGTACCTTGCAAATCAAATTCAAAAATTCTATTTAATTCAAACCTTAACATAAAAGACTATGAATAGGAAATAATTATGAAAAATAAAATAGGGGGTAAATTTAACTAGGAAAGAATAAAATAAAATATAAAAACTAAAGTTAAAATAAAATAACTGTACAACAATACACAATATAGAAAATATATGAAGAATATGTGAACAATAAGAGCAGCTGTACGAGTAGGAAAAGAATGTTAATGTCCAGGGTTGCGCAATCCACATGTTTAAAGTGGATCACGTTCATCTCATTCGTATCACTTTTCTTATACCCAAACTAATTCCACACCACAGACGAGGCAGCTTTTTTCTTTACAATCTCCTCTTTGTTGGTTTTGTCACATATAAGCAAGCTCACTGCTCGTCTTCTTCCATTGTCGAAGTGTATGTGAAGCCAAACACATCAAAAGTGGGACGAAACTGCGGCACCCGATTGAACCAAATATCTGCGCAAATACAGCGCAGCACGACTACCTGAATAGCGCAGTGATGATCTGGTTTATTTGCGCAGCCCGGTGGATCGCGCAGCGCCGCTCGAATGCGACCCACTATGTTTTTATTTACAAACTATTTAAAATGTCAGGACTGTTTATTATTGTTTCCGCCTTGCCATGCCTGGTTTGTATGTGCGCATCCCAGAAAATGTATTTTGATGGTCGGCGCGGTATATTTCTGTCTTATGGTTTATGAGTCGCGCAGCGCTGCCCATCGGGTCGCGCAGGTTTGTGATTCGAGCAGCGCTGCTGAAGTTGGCCCGAAGTTATTGTTCCACTATGGTTCCACTTTTTCTCCCGGCCCACAACTGATGTTTTTTTAAATGTACTTGTATTAATGATCCATTTATTTGTGTGTGATTGTTTAGTTTTGAGCGTACGCTCTTCATTATCAATAAAGAAAAGCATGAATTAGAATAGGTACTTTCCTGTTATTTCCTCCGGTTCATTGCGCCCCACCTGTCATGTCTGTATTCCCCA
Source organism: Channallabes apus (assembly GCA_030522415.1). Taxonomy (NCBI): domain Eukaryota; kingdom Metazoa; phylum Chordata; class Actinopteri; order Siluriformes; family Clariidae; genus Channallabes; species Channallabes apus. The sequence goes on along the minus strand of CM060106.1, from coordinate 37,980,751 downwards.
CTAGTGGGGCGCGCCCCACAGTTTGAGAACCACTGCACTAGAGTCACGGCTCCCTCTTGGGATTTATCTATCGTGCTCGAAGGTTTGATCGAGACTCCTTTTGAACCGCTAGAGTCAGCGCCCGACAGGCTTCTGACTCTCAAGATGGTTCTTCTTATGGCCATCACCTCTCTAAAGAGGATCGGAGACCTGCGTGCATTGTCAGTCTCCCCATCCTGCCTGGACTTTGCCCCTGGGCTAGTCAAGGCCATTCTGCATCCTCACCCAAACTATCTACCGAAAGTTCCTTTCTCTACCATGCACCCTGTCATCCTGGAAGCCTTCTGTCCTCCGCCCTTTGCGGATTCGGAGCAGGAGAAACTTCACCTACTGTGCCCAGTACGTGCTTTTCAGGCTTATGTCCACCGCACCAGCCAGTGGCGTAAGTCAGAGCAACTCTTTATATGTTATGGAGGCCGCAACCGGGGGGCGGCCGCCACCACACATACTCTGTCACACTGGGTGAGAGATGCTATTGCCCTGTCCTATGAGGCGCGTGGACACACTTCGCCCCTAGGAGTCAGGGCTCATTCAACCAGAGGGGTCGCCTCATCTATTGCTCTTGCAAGAGGTACTCCCCTGCAACAAGTGTGTGACGCAGCGGGTTGGTCCTCTCCGCACACATTTATAAGATTTTATAGTCTGGATGTCCATGCCACCCCAGGCTCACGAGTCCTCGGTTCAGCTTCCCGGACATGAATCTGATACCTTCTCGGCCTTGTGCGCACACGCTACACAACCTTGGGGTCCAGACACCTGTAGTGCGGCGGCGTTGGTATTCTCGTTCCCATAAGCGTTCTAACGCAGCATTGAGTGAAGCCTCGAAAAGGGAACGTCTCGGGTTACTTTGCAGTAACCCTGTTCCCTGATAGGCGGGAACGAGATGCTGCGTCCGAACGCCGCACTACCATGTGACCGGACGTCCATTCAGACAAATAATCTGAGGTTTTGTTGCCGGCTTTCCGGTATTTATAACCTCCACCTGATCTAATCAGATGACGTCACCTGACCGAGGTTATATGTAGCCAGATAATGGCGTTTTTCCACACATGCTTCATGGCCGGCAATGCGACAAGATAGTTCCCATAAGCGTTCTAACGCAGCATCTCGTTCCCGCCTCTCAGGGAACAGGGTTACTGCAAAGTAACCCGAGACGTTTATCAACTTGTAATATATAAATTTTAGGAATATATTAACATGTGGAGACATCATTATATGTTGAATGGAACTTGTAAGCCTTTGAATGGTGTTAAAAATACTTGCAAAACAAGTATTGCAGCCATACATTGGAGGGAACTTCTGAGGTGGTCAGTGATTGATGGCACGGTCGGTCGGAGAGGGTTGTGATCACACCTATAGATCTTTTGTTCTAGGCTATCGGTCAAATATCTCTCCACTTGGAAGCAAAAACATGCAAGGGATTTCACCATCTCGACGCACATACTAAGCTGTTTATAAAGTAGACACTGTTTGTTTTTTCATTTTGTAATCTTTCCCGTGTTTACCGTGTACTGTACAATGTATATTAATTTTTTAATGAATTACTGTAAATAAACTACACATTCCGTTGATTTACCAGAAATGACTTTTCTGTTTTTTGTGTGTGCTAAACTAAACTTCAGGGTCAAAGTAATAGCGATTTTATTTGAAAAGTATTATATATTTACAATGCTGATAAGTTCAAGCTTAGATTCATATATAAACTGCTTCAAAGTCTTTCCACCCCGTGACCGCTGAAATCCGACAGATGCAGGGCTCAAGGGAGGTGTGTCTGTGTGTGTGTGTGTGCGCGCGCGTGTGTATGTGTGTGTGTGCGCGTGCGCTGCAGCCTGTCCTATTTTCAGCGGATTTTTCCGCTACCGCAGATCAGTTTATCAACTTGTAATATATACATTTTAGGAATATATTAACATGTGCAGACATTTAACGGTGCGCTGCCCTCTCTTGCCCCTGCGTAGAGCCTACACACACACATCTATCTATCTATCTATCTATCTATCTATCTATCTATCTGTCTATCTATCTATCTATCTATTATATAAATACACATTTAGTATCTGCATCTACATTTTCTGTTACAAGTATAGAATTAGGTTCAGCTGAGACTCATGATCAATGGTGTTAGGGTACTTATGTAGTGATAATTAGTATCAGCCAGATCTTTAAAACTAACAATGGACTATGACACTCTTGAGGGTGGATATGAAGGTGTTATTCATTTATTTATTCTCTACAAGGGTGCAAACTACAGTACACAGACCAAACTGTAACTTTCTCTTATACTACTATAAAAATTCTAAATATAAACAAACAAAATACAGCTTTTTTTCCTCAGAGGTAAATGGAAAAGTGAAGTTGTTCAGCTGTTTACTGTCACTGCAGCTTCTTCAAAGTCTTCCCACTCCGTGACCGCTGAAATCCGACACGACACCACGTTAGGCTACGTCTTGACTCATTTGTATACCGACGGTGATTGGATGTTTCCCGAGGGCTCAGGGGAGTGTCTGTGTGTGTGTGTGTGTGTGTGTGTGTGTGTGTGTGTGTGTGTGTCTATGTGTGTGCGTGCGCGCGGGTACTTGTTCTACTGTTATAAAAACACTAAATATAAACAAACAAAATACAGCTTTTTTTCAAAGGTAAACGGAAAAGTGAAGATGTTCAGTGTCACTATGCAGATGTTACACTCAGTGGAGTTACCGAAATCTTTGGTTTAGTCCTCATTGAGTTGCCACACATCATTTCCACATTTCACTCGCTTTTATTCCTCTTATGTGAGCATAAACAGTGAAACATTCCACAGGTTTATAATACACCGCGGCCAAGTGAACCACGTTCCCGTCGAACGAAACGAGGCATAATCGTGGTGTTTGCTTCGGTTATGACACACCATAGTTTATTATCTGCTGTGGTAGATCTGATTATTTATTCAAATACAATAATAAAGCTTTATATCCTCAGGAGGGCTCAGTACATTGTTTTAGCGATAGTTTCACGGAAGCGAGTTCAGAACTAATCTAACCAAACCAAAAAAAAAAAAACCATCCGAAGCTTCAAATAGAATGAACGAACTAATGAAATTGATACATATGTAATTGATATACTGTATATACAGACGTGTGTGTGTCATTTTAATTCAAATGAACATTTTAATGCTTTCTGATACACTTATCAACTTATCCACATACACTTATCAACACAAACTCTCCGTGCACGCACACACAATCTCTAAAAAATAAATATTAATAACATACATATACAAATAAACAAATGTAGGTGTAATAAAAGTAGTCATGATGTCAGTACTCGCCCAGCAAACCAGCCTTTTGCAGCGGCTTAAAACGTATGAATTATCTTCAAATATACAAAAAAAAAGCGAAAAGACACTCGATTATTATGCATAGGTTATTTGTTTAATTCAAAAAGTTCATAAAAACACTTTAAAAACGAGAGAAAAACTGTTAAAATCCTCGTTCGCCTTCTCAGCGTTAGGTAGCGTGTGATGTCATGATTTGAATCTGCACGCCACCGGGGAAACATAGGGAAACTGACTTTCCCGGACCACCGCCTTTTAGATAAAGTCCTTCTATGCGCCATCTGGCGGATATTCAGTGAAGCACAACACATTTATTTTAAATTCCCGAATGTTGCCTCCGGCAAGTCGCGGCAAGCCGCGCGCTAAATTGCGGCAACCCACGGGAAAACACGCGCAGTCTTAAAGGCGACATCTGTATGAGAGTTGTAAGACAGTGGTGAGATGTGCTGTACGTGTGACAGAAGAGTTCAAGGTGGAGGTGGGTCTGCATCAAGGATCGGCTCTAAGCCCCTTTTTGTTTGCTCTAGTGATGGACAGGATGACAGATGAAGTTCGACAGGAGTCTCCATGGTCTATGATGTTTGCACATGACATTGTGCTTTGTAGCGAGAGCAGGGAACAGGTTGAGGAAAATTTGGAGAGGTGGAGGTACGCTCTGGAAAGCAGAGGAATGAAGGTTAGCCGCAGCAAGACGGAATACATGTGTGTGAATGAGAGGGACCCAAGAGGAACAGTGAGGCTACAGGGAGCAGAGGTAAAGAAGGTGCAGGATTTTAAGTACATATGGTCAACGGTGGAGAGCAATGGAGAGTGTTCAAAGGAGGTGAAGAGACGAGTACAGGCAGGTTGGAATGGGTGGAGAAAAGTGTCAGGTGTGTTGTGCGATAAAAGAGCATCAGCGAGAATGAAAGGAAAGGTGTACAGGACAGTGGTGAGACCAGCAATGCTCTACGGCTTAGAGACAGTGGCACTGAAGAAAAGACAGGAGGCAGAGCTAGAGGTAGCAGAGCTGAAGATGTTGAGGTTCTCTTTGGGAGTGACAAGGATGGATAGGATCAAGAATTATTATATATTATGTGAGATGTTTTGGAGATAAAGTCAGAGAGGCCAGATTGAGGTGGTTTGAACATGTTCAGAGGAGAGATGGTGAATATATCGGTAGAAGTATGCTGAGGTTGGAACTGCCAGGCAATAGGTCTAGAGCAGTGGTTCTCAAACTTTTTCTGTCATTCCCCACTTAAGGGGGTGAGCGAATTTTCAAGCCCCACTTGTCAACAAAATAATAACGAAATCGGACAAGTTTACTGTTTATTGAAATATCAATTCCTAAACCAATACGATCAAACACCACCAAGTTAAAAAAAGATAAAATACACGTGCAATTGTTACAAGGCTTATGTTGTCACTTATCTTTGCATAATTGACCCCATGTTTATTAGCTGCTCAGCAATCGTTTGTAGTTTTTTTGCACTGGCCAATTCTGTATGCAACTTTGAATGAAGCCATTTGTGCTTTGCTGTCCACTGATTCAGATGTTACCATGTGATTCTCCTGCTGTCTGTATTCTGCCAGCTTTCTTTCAAAGACGTCCAGTGGATTATTAACGTGACTGGAGTGTGTTGTCTCTAAGTGTCTTCCTAATTTGTTAGGTCTCATGCGGTCTGCTGCCAGCAGTTTAAGACACAAAACACACACGGGTCTCTCTTCTGCCCCCACCATGAATCCAAGCTCAAGTTAGGCTTCATTAGGGGTGGGCGATATAACCAAAATCTTCTAACATGGTAGAAGAAAATTTCTAACTCAATAACGATATATATCACAATATAGCAATTTGTATCTGAAAATGCATAAATAAAAATGAAAACACAAAGAAATTGTTTTACATAATTTAATTTTTTTTATGTAATTTTATTTAAACTGTGAATTGCTGGGGTTTGCCGCACTTTTTTTTTTACTTTGGCCATATTCGTTTGGATGCTTGTATTTCAGATGATAGAAAAGGTTTGACGTGTTTCCACCACTTGTTAAAACAGTGCACTTGCTTACCTTCCAAATCACGTTCATCTCATTCGTATCACTTTTCTTATATACAAACCAATTCCACACCACAGACGAGGCAGCTTTTTTTCTTTACAATCTCCTCGTTTTTCGTCACATGTAAGCAAACTCGCTGCTACTGCAGCGTCTTCTTCCATTGTCGAAGTGTATGTGAAGCCAAACACATCAAAAGTGGGACGAAACCGCGGCACCCGATTGAACCAAATATCTGCGCAAAAATACAGCGCAGCGCGACTATCTGAATAGCGCAGTGATGATCTGGTTTATTTGCGCAGCGCCGCTCGAATCACAAACCTGCGCGACTCACTGTGTTTTATTTAAAAACTATTAAAAATGTCAGGACTGTTTAATATTGTTTCCGCCTTGCCATGCCTGGTTTGTATGTGCGCATCCCAGCGGGGTAAAATGTAATTTGATGGTCGGTGCGGTTTATTTCTGTCAGAGTCGCGCAGCGCTGCCCAGTGGGTCGCGCAGGTTTGTGATTCGAGCAGCTGCTCAAGTTTGTCCGACGTTAAACCGTTATTGTTCCACTATGGTTCCACTTTTTCTCCCGGCCCCCAACTGATGTTATTTTAAATTTACTTGTATTAATGATCCTTTTCTTTGTGTGTGATTGTTTAGTTTTGAGCGTACGCTCTTCATTATCAATAAAGAAAAGCATGAATTAGAATAGGTACCTTCCTGTTTTTCCTCACGTTCATTGCGCCCCACCTGTCATGTCTGTATTCCCCACTAGTGGGGCGCGCCCCACAGTTTGAGAACCACTGGTCTAGAGGAAGACCAAAGAGGAGATTCATGGATGCAGGGAGAGAGGACATGAAGTTAGTGGGTGTGAGAGAAGAGGATGCAGAGGATAGGGTTAGATGGAGGCAGATGATTCGCTGTGGCAACCCCTGAAAGGGAACAGCCGAAAGACAAAGAAGAAGATCTAAAATTCATTTATAGGCTTGTATAAACCGACAGCCTTAACAAAAGCCAGTGTTTTGATCAAAAGGATGATAAACGCGTGCGAAAAAATGCAGACATGAAGGATTATACTCGACAAGAATATAGAGAATAAGAATCATGCTTATAATAAGATAATTAATTAAATAATAAAATTGTATCAAATAAGAACTTTATCTGAAAAAAGCCAGACCGACCAAATTTCTGATTCACTGCTGAAGTAGTTAAATATGCTTATACTGTCTGTATACGTATGTAAGTTACATTTTAAAAGTACAATCGCAAGTAAATTACAAACTGCATGTAATGTTGTAAAATATGAATAAAACAGTATTAGACACAAATGTATGATATGGTAGTATATGCAATGAAAAAGCTATTTACACATGAGTGCTCAAATGTAAAGCAAACACAACTATTAATTTATTGTGTATATTTTAACTTCATTCAGCCGTTTAAGTTATATGAAAAATAATGTGCCTACCAGCCTACTATTATTTTCTGTTCAAATATAATCTTTAATGAGGGGGCGCTGTTGTGCGTTAAGCATGTAAGACGTGTTTTCGAACGCTCCCAGGGAAGGCAACATATTTTTTCACTTATTTAACAGTACAGCTCAATTTTTTTTCTTTCTTTGTGTTGTTTCCGTATAACTGTTTAAAAAAACTAGCTGCAGAGACTTTAAGTGTACACTTGTATAAATCATAAGTATAAACATGGCGACGTCTCGTTCCAAAACCGACACAGGTAGAGGAGGCCGCAACAAAGCCCCGGTCTCTACAGGCGATACTAACGGATCCCCGGGAAAAGAATATGCCGCGGATAACTCATCCGGGAATACCACTAGTCTTCAGATGATGCTGGACTCTGTCAAGAATGAGATATGTCAGAAAATAGATTCATTATCTACTGACTTACGCTCGGAGATTGTCACAATGCGATCAGACGTCAAAGGCTGGTTGGAGCCTTTACAGCAGATGGTCGAATCCAACACTAGTACCATCAAAGAATTAAATTAGAGCGCTCTTCTTCTGATCATAGCGATCGCATAACAGAGCTGGAGAATTTGTTTTCGACCTTTAATGATCGCTTAACTCAACTTGATGCTAAATGCGAAGATTTGGAAGGCCGTGCCAGGAGGAACAATATTCGCCTAGTGGGGCTCCCGGAAGGCAACGAAGGCTCTCGTCCAACTGAATATGTGGCCCAATTCCTGCAAGATGTACTACAACTACGGGATAAGCCCTTATTGGATCGCGCACACCGTTCACTACGCGAAAAACCGAAGAAAGGGCAGTCTCCTCGTCCACTCGTCATTAGAGTACGTTACTTTCATGTTCGTACTGACATTCTTCAAAGGGCTGCGGAACTCTCTCCACTTAATTACGACGGTAAGAGACTGTCTATCTTTGCTGACTACACCACGGCGGTGGCCAAGAAGCGGTCTGCATTCAGAGATGTCAAATGTGTACTCCACTTGTGTCCTGGAATCAAGTTTGGCTTACTTTTCCCCGCGGTGCTAAGGATCACTACAGTTGATGGAGTTTCACATAAATTTGTGGAACTGTCCGAGGCACTGGACTTCATTCACAAAAACCTAAAATCCACAGAAGCTGTAGGTAATGACACATAGTTCATAAACTGGTCTGAATACCCTTACTGGTCATCATTATGCCTATTGGTAGCACGGACCTTATATTATAGGTAATTCACAAAGGATGTCAAGTGTACTCTGGGGTTTAACCTCTTTTTTCCTTTTGCCCTTTTATGTGTATTAATGGTCCTTTTATTGTGATTTCAGTAAAATATTGTATATTGAGGTTGGACCAGGCTAGACATAATTTCACAAAGGCTGTTCTGTGTAGCTCCCTGTTTTATTTAAAATACCGTTGCCTTCTCTGAGGTTACAAGTTAGAGTAAAACTTGCGTTGCCTCAGTAGGTTTAGTAAGAAAGTTAATGTTAAAGAAGGGTCATGCATGTATCTCGTTTGGGGAGATGCTTTTTTAAATTTATTTATTTATTTATTTATTTTTTTGTGCCAGCTACAGTTTTCTCTGTTTCAGAAGCTCTTATCAGTATTGTATTATATTTTATTCTATAATTATTTTTTCTGTACATTTGATTTTACACAATCATTATAACTATGGCTCAACCTGAGGTGACACTTAGGCCGGGGGGTAGTAACCTAAGATTTGTAAGTTGGAACTGTAAGGGGGTAAACGAACCAGTGAAACGGAGCAAGGTGTTACATCACCTTCAACACTTAGGTGCACATATTGTCTACCTCCAGGAAACTCATCTTAAAGCTAAAGACTATTTATTATTAAAAAGAAGATGGGTTGGTCAGGTTTACCATTCCTCATTTCAGGGCAAAGCTAGAGGGACAGCAATCCTTATACACAAATCTGAGGAGGAAATCGGATACACGAATCGGAGGAGGTGGTCGAGGGAATGTGTCGTCCTCACTGTCTGATGACGATTCCGGAATTGGGGTATCCTCGGCATAACGAATCGGAGGAGGTGGAGGAAAGAGCTCAGAGTCCGCAGCGTTGCTCCCCCGAAGCTCAGAGCCCCTATCATGGCTCTCCTGGAGTTTGGAGCCTGCTGCGTGTCTCTCCCGAAGCTCAGTGCTCACCTCGTGGTTCTCCCGAAGACCACGCAGCGTGAGTCTCCCCTGAAGCTCCTCCACTTGCCTCCGCACACTCTGTATAAGTTTGATACTTTGTTCTGCTCGCCCTACAAAACCGTTCTCCATCCATTCCTTCTCCCAAATCTGCCGCATCCCTCATTAATTTTCCTCCCAGAGCCTCCAGCGTGCCCCTAGAAATGTGCGCCGAGTGGCCAGCATGCCGCTCCCCGCGTCTGCTTGCCCACGCGAGGTCCTTCTCTCTGCTCCCCCCCAAAATCATCTAGGGGGACCACCTCTGCTATGCCGTTGGTAAGGTCGAATATTCTGTCACGACGGCTAGGTGTGTGGTTCGGCATAAACGCAGAGGAGGCAGGGAAATCGTCCATCTTTTATTGATGTTGCTCATTCACACAAAACAAATATAATTTCTCTTCGAAAACAATCCTACGCAGTTAAACACAAAAATGACGTTTAATACTCGACGCCTGCCTGACTTACAGTCAGGCTCTTTATACTCGTCTTAATGACCCACCTCGGCTTCAGGTGAGTGCTCCCCTCCCCAACCGAATTGCCCCATGGGAAATGAAGTTCAAACTTAAACACAACTTAACCTACCAGCAATAACATAACAAAAACTCAAACCAAGAGGGGGCGTTTGTCGCCCTCTAGGGTTTAACCCTTACACATACTAATAGAAATGTATAACGAATCATTTAAGTCACTTAAACTTCGTCAAACACTTAATCAAGCCTCAATCTCCCTGATCCTTAAAAAGGATAAAGACCCTTTGGAATGCTCCTCATACCGGCCTGTTAGTTTACTTAATGTAGACTTTAAGTTATTATCAAAACTGCTATCAATGCGACTGGAATCTATATTGCCATCAATTATATCTCCAGACCAGTTTTATAAAGAGTAGACATTCTTTTTTTAATGTCTTGTATTAATTAATTAATTAATTATTTTATGTAATGTGGTGTACAAATCTTCGTCCCGTTCTACCCCGGAAGCTGTAATATCATTAGATGCTGAGAAAGCATTTGATCAGGTGGAATGGGGATATCTGTTTTACACTGTTGTATTCCGCTCCCCAAGCCTCAGTTAGAACTAATAATACTCGTTCTGAATACTTTAACCTCCATAGATCCACTCATCCGGGATGCCCCTTGAGCCCACTTCTTTTTGCTATTGCCATCGAACCCCTTTCTACTGCTTTGAAAGTCAACCCATTAATAAAAGGAATGACAAGAATAGGTACAGTACAGAGCAGAAGGTCTCGCTATATGCAGACGATCTTCTTTATATTTCAGATTTTACTGTGTCAGTTCTGGCAGCTATTAATATTCTGCAATCTTTTGGTTCTATTTCGGGCTATAAACTAAATTTATCCAAAAGTGAAATTTTCCCACTAAATTCAGCTGCCAAAAAATATCCCTTACATACTTTGCCATTTAAAATGGCACAGAGTAAATTTAGTGAATGTGCGTATGAGTGTGTGCCCTGCGATGGATTGGCTCCTTGTCCAGGGTGTACCCCGCCTTGTGCCCTAAGCCTCCTGGGATAGGCTCCAGGTCCCCGCGACCCTGAATAGAGGATAAAGCGGTATAGAAGATGAATGAATGAATTTAATGTCCCAAGTTCAGAAAGACTTTGAGAGGTGGTCAGTGCTCCCTCTGCCCTTGGCAGGCAGAATTAATATTGTGAAAATTAATACCTTCCCAAAATTCTCATATCTGTTTCAGTGTATCCCTGTTTTTCTCCCTCAGTCCTTTTTCCGAAGACTTGACGGTCTAATTACAGAGTTTATATGGAATAAAAAGACTGCTAGAATCCGTAAAGTACTTCTTCAACGTCCTAAGTCTCTTGGAGGTATGGCCTTGCCCAACTTTCAGTACTACTATTGGGCGGCTAACTTTAGAGTCTTTCAGTACTGGCTAAGCCAGCCTCAGTGTTTACCTATGTGGCTTGCTATGGAAATAACCTCTTGTCTGCCCATTACACTAGCAGCCCTGTTAACATTCCCCTATTAACAGTTCATATGCTCTCTTTACTAAAAATGTAATTGTAAAAACTTCGTTGCGAATCTGGAGACAGTTTAGACGGCATAATGGATTACAAGCTTTCCCTATGTCAGCCCCCATAGCATCAAACTTTGTTTTCCCACCATCCATGATGGATAGGACTTTTTCCCCATTGGGCAACCTACGGCTTGTCTGTGTTTAGAGATTTATATATAGACGATGTCTCTGCATCTTTTCAGCAGCTTTCAGATAAGTTTTTATTGCCCCAAAATAATTTTTTTCAGTATTTACAGGTTCGCAGTTTCATTCGGGATATGCATCCTCAGTTTCCTAGTCTGCCAGTTCCAACGACCTTGGACTCATTTCTTGAACCAGGGACTAGGGGGAAAGGGATGATCTCCTATATTTATGATAAAATATGTCTTCTGCATAGTAGTTCATTAACATCTTTAAAAACGCAGTGGGAGGAAGACCTATCAGAAGAGATTCCAGATGAATTATGGGACAATATCTTGAATAGGGTACATTCTTCATCTCTATGTGCCAATCATGAGTGGATCCAATGCAAAATACTTCATCGGGTTTACTGGACTAAAGTCAGGCTCTCCAAAATTTACTCTGATGTGGATCCAATCTGTGACCATTGTCATCAGGGTCCAGCGACCCTGACACATATGTTCTGGTCCTGCCCAAGTTTACATGGATATTGGGTCCAAATATTTGAAACAATATCTCAGGTAGTTGGGACAACAATCAAACCTGTAGCTATAACAGCACTCTTCGGTGTACTTCCCTTACCAGTTCATATTCTAGGCTACAAGGCAGAATTTGTGGCCTTTGTATCCCTACTGGCTAGACGTTTGATTCTAATGCAATGGAAATCATCTGACTCACCTACCCACTCAAGGTGGATTAAAGAAATCTTTCATTTATTCAAACTGGAAAAAATTAGGCATGCACTTAGGGGATCTTCCAAGAGCTTCTATAAGATTTGGGGCTCTTTTCTTGAGGACATGGAAACACATACTCCCCTGCTCAGTTGAAAATAATGTCTATGTTGTCCCCCCCCCCTCCCCTGGTGGAGGACTTATATTTATGCTGATACAGTGGTTACACAATCGGAATAACCATCCCGCCGCGCATACCGCCGTTTAAAGGCAACAGCGGCCAAAATAAATCAGTTGCATTTCAAAGTCATTCGTAAAATGGCCGCCAGGTGGCGCAAAGTGACATTTTCATTCATCGCAGTAAATACAACAGTGATGGTAATTTCCACAACAAACATGAAAAATCTGAACCAGAGCTATTGATGTGTACTGTACAATAATGAGTAAAAAAAAATTTATAGTAGATTTATTAACTGAAATAAATGACCATATTTTTCAAGAGAATTTTCAAGCCACACTCAAACAAAATTATAACGAAATCGGCTAAGTTTACTATTTATTTAAATATAAATTTCTAAACCAATAAGATCAAATAACACCAAGTTATTATTATAACAGGCTTACTTCATCACTTACCTAGCGCTTGCTTTCAAAGAAGTCGAGTGGCTTATTAACGTCTCTGGGGTGCATTGTCTCTAAGTGCCTGCTTGGTGTAGCGGTTAGAGCGCTCGGCCAGCGATCTACAAAGTGCCGGTTTGAATCCCGCGTGATGTTTTAAAATTGTTTTATTTTAATTATAGCAAAATAAAAATAAAACAAAATAAAATGTTTTATTTTTATTTTGTTTCAGCATACTATAGGAAAAACAGCAAACTCGCATGCAACCAGTTTGTATTCTTTAAATTTAGGGGAGTGACGATTCTGTGTGTGTGTGTGTGTGTGTGTGTCATTATACTGATTGTGTGTGGTGGATTATTCAGTGAAACGAGGCTCAGCTGAAAGATGTTAGGCACATCAGTCACTTAACCCCAAATAAAAGGTATTTCTTTTCTATTATGAAACCATAATATTGCATCTCTTTCCTAATCATATGTAGGAGTGCGCGGGCACCGCCGACAAAGAGCGTGTTGTTGCAGGAGAGAGAGGTTGATTTTACGACAGCTGTTTACGGGAGTGTAGTCCAGTGCGGGAGATGCATTGTGGGTAATGTGGTCCGGTGTGTGTGAAGTTGGACGCGAGATAGGTATCTGGGATATAGAGTCTGAGTTTTGTATTCTTTTCACTCGTTTTTAGTTTGATTTAATAACAGGATCTACCCGAAAGTTTGTACTATAACCTGACAATATGCAGCAAAATAAAGAACGGACATCGACAAGTTTGTCCATCTTATCATTACATGAATTAACGGGCTGTTACACTCCCGCGAGCAACATCAAAAACAAAGCTGAGAAGCTAACTGTGTTTGTTACTGCGCATGCGCATGTTTCGCTCCCTCTATATATCCCTCCATGCAGCGAAGTTGTTTGAGCAAATTAATAATTTCAATGAATGAAATGGAGGAAGTAGAAAAGGTGGAGCTGAAAAGTACACGAAAATAAGAAAAAGCTTTAGAAGTAAATGCAGTGAAATGCTTCAAATGAACAGATTCTGCCTTTTAAAAAGAGGAAGAAGAATACACTGGCTCATTAAAGTGGAGATTATTTTTTTTAAACCACATACTAGTATAGAAATATAACAAACAAAAATGTAAATAAAAAGTATCACTGAACATATACAGTGGTGTGAAAAACTATTTGCCCCCCCCTCCTGATTTCTTATTCTTTTGCATGTTTGTCACACAAAATGTTTCTGATCATCAAACACATTTAACTATTAGTCAAAGATAACACAAGTAAACACAAAATGCAGTTTTTAAATGAGGGATTTTATTATTTAGGGAGAAAAAAATACAAACCTACATGGCCCTGTGTGAAAAAGTAATTGCCCCCAGAACCTAATAACTGGATGGGCCACCCTTAGCAGCAATAAATGCAATTAAGCGTTTGCGATAACTTGCAACGAGTCTTTTACAGCGCTCTGGAGGAATTTTGGCCCACTCATCTTTGCAGAATTGTTTTCTAGCATGAACCACCTTTTTAAGGTCATGCCACAACATCTCAATAGGATTCAGGTCAGGACTTTGACTAGGCCACTCCAAAGTCTTCATTTTGTTTTTCTTCAGCCATTCAGAGGTGGATTTGCTGGTGTGTTTTGGGTCATTGTCCTGCTGCAGCACCCAAGATCGCTTCAGCTTGAGTTGACGAACAGATGGCCGGACATTCTCCTTCAGGATTTTTTGGTAGACAGTAGTATTCATGGTTCCATCTATCACAGCAAGCCTTCCAGGTCCTGAAGCAGCAAAACAACCCCAGACCATCACACTACCACTACCATATTTTACTGTTGGTATGATGTTCTTTTTCTGAAATGCTGTGTTACTTTTACGCCAGATGTAACGGGACACGCACCTTCCAAAAAGTTAAACTTTTGTCTCGTCGGCCCACAAGGTATTTTCCCAAAAGTCTTGGCAATCATTGAGATGTTTTTTAGCAAAATTGAGACGAGCCTTGATGTTCTTTTTGCTTAAAAGTGGTTTGCGCCTTGGAAATCTGCCATGCAGGCCGTTTTTGCCCAGTCTCTTTCTTATGGTGAGTCGTGAACACTGACCTTAATTGAGGCAAGTGAGGCCTGCAGTTCTTTAGATGTTGTCCTGGGGTCTTTTGTGGCCTCTCGGATGAGTCGTCTCTGTGCTCTTGGGGTAATTTTAGTCGGCCGGCCACTCCTGGGAAGGTTCACCACTGTTCCATGTTTTTGCCATTTGTGGATAATGGCTCTCACTGTGGTTCGCTGGAGTCCCAAAGCTTTAGAAATGGCTTTATAACCTTTACCAGACTGATAGATCTCAATTACTTTTGTTCTCATTTGTTCCTGAATTTCTTTGGATCTTGGCATGATGTCTAGCTTTTGAGGTGCTTTTGGTCTACTTCTCTGTGTCAGGTAGCTCCTATTTAAGTGATTTCTTGATTGAAACAGGTGTGGCAGTAATCAGGCCTGGGGGTGACTACAGAAATTGAACTCAGGTGTGATAAACCACAGTTAAGTTATTTTTTAACAAGGGGGGCAATCACTTTTTCACACAGGGCCATGTAGATTTGGAGTTTTATTTCTCCCTTAATAGCGTAAACCTTCATTTAAAAACTGCATTTTGTGTTCAATTATGTTATCTTTGACTAATAGTTAACGGTTTTTGATGAGCAGAAACATTTAAGTGTGACAAACATGCAAAAGAATAAGAAATCAGGAAGGGGGCAAATAGTTTTTCACACCACTGTATTGGGTCATATTTGTAAAAAAAAAAAAAAAAAAAAGGAAAGAACAATAAGTTCATTATTCAAAGTGATTCAGATCAGTGTAAAGTTAGTGTGATTTAATAATAATAATAACAACATCTTTTAAGCTCACAACACTGACTGGACAATCATGGACACATTCATACACACTTGCACTAAATACTCATACATCTGGACAATTGCACATGTCACCTTTCATGCATATTTGCACAACCACGGACACTTTAATACCATATTTCTATATTTTTGCAATATTTTGTTATGCCCTTATGCACAGTTAATTTTACAAATTTTACTAGTTAAAATTATTTCTTAGTATTTCCTTTTTATTGATTATTTATTTTACGTACAAGATTTTATTTTCTTATTTTCTTTTTTTAAGGTCACTGGCGGTCGTATAAAAGCATTTCACTGCATATTATACTGTGTATGATTGTGTATGTGACTAATAAAATTTGAATTTGAATTTGAAATTTGATTTTAAAAGTGCTTTAACTCCACCTGGCACAGTTTCATCCTAGTGGAACAATCTGATTACATGTGCAGTGCCATGGAAAAGTAGTTTCCCCTTCCTGATTTTTTTTCTTTGCATATTTGTCACACTTGTATGGGTGGAATTCGATGATGGTATCATCGTGATGCAGTGTAAGAACTACCACTCATCAGTGTAAACTGCAAGTGCAGCAGGTCAGTGATGATGAACCAGTGCCTGCTGATGATGACCAACACGTCTCCCCTGATCTACCAGAGCCAAGTGAAAAGAATCACAATCAAACTGAACAGGTAAGCTGGAATAAAATTAGTAGCAGCATTACCTCCTGCTAGTAATTATTATGGTAGACAATATTAATTAAAAAGTAATGCTGCTACTGATTTTATTTCAGCTTACCTGTTCAGTTTTATTGCCATTCTTTTTAAAATATTGTCTTTATAGATTTATATGTAGTTTGTCTTGATGTTCTTTGCTTTGTTTCTTTGTTTCACTAATATGACCCAATGTATGTTCAGTGATGCTTCAAATAATATGTTTAAATAGCATTGCTTTCCGTATTGTGTTATTTTTTTTTTATACTAGTAACTGGTGTTAAAATATATCTCTACATTAATGAGCCAGTGTATTATGATGTGGGCTGCTGTGGGCCAGAAAGTCCAGGGCCACTTTTTCTTCCCAGTCCGCTACTGACTGAAAGTCTGAGGCATAAGAGCCTCAGATTGGGGAAGTGGTGAGAGGTCCTGAATGTATAGGGGGAGAGTGAAAAATTTGCATTTGTTCTCAAACATTTTCTGTTATTCCCCACTTAAGGGAGTGGGAGAATTTTCAAGCCCCACTTGTCAAAAAATTTGAACGAAATCAGCCAAGTTTACTATTTATTGAAATATAAATTTCTAAACCAATAAGATGAAATAACACCAAGTTGAAAACATATAGAATACACGTGCAATTATTATAACAGGCTTAAATATTTAGTACAACAAAACTTCTCCACGCTCTGGAAAACTTTATTAGACTACGTAGGAAAATAAAAAGGAGGATAATGATACCGGCTTTATATTAAATTAACAAATATTGTATTTGTAAATCATCAGCACTCCTGTTTTTGCGTTATTATAAATAATCAAATGCAGTAGGCTGTTATGGTCATTATAATTTTCTTTAATAATGATTCATTCTATTTTTTTATTCTTGTCATGATGCCATTAGTCACGAGTCGGACGCAGATGCAGGCTGAAATGATAGTCCTTTATTTTTTATGCACACAAACTCAAAAACGTTCAAAACTCCGTTTAAACAAAAAAGGAGGACAAAAGGTCACTCTCTCTCTCTCTGCAGAGTCCTAGAGTTCAACGTCGCTGCTCCTCAGGTGGATGCTTCCTGAGGGATATGGAAATAGTGATTTCAGTTTGTCTTGGTGATTTCTGTGTGTGCGTTTCTCGACTAACCATGAGGGTGGACGGACAGGTGGCTACGGGGTCGGCTGGTTTAAATAGACAGACACAAAAAGGGCACACAGGTGACATTCATTAAATAATAACAGGGGGAGACGTACTCACGTAGACACACCAGGGGGAGACAAAGTGATGGCTCAGTAGTCCGGGGAACCGGATCTTACTCCCCGAGGCTGTGGTGGTCCAGATGTTATAGTACCCCCTCCTCCAGAACCGGCTTCCAGAGGAAGGCGAGGGCGCCCCCTGCCTCTTGTCGGAGGGCGTAATGACCCCCCCGTCTGCTGGTTCTGTCAGCGGGCGGGACGACCCGGTGGACGCGGCGCTGGGCGGTCCGGCCGTGCTCTGTGCAACTCAGTGATCAGTTCTTGACCGAGGATGTCCCTTGCCGGCACCCAGCTCCGTTCCTCCGGACCGTACCCCTCCCACTCAACCAAATATTGTAGAGCCCCCCCCCTTCTCCGTGAGTCCAATAGTTCGTTGACTCGGAATGCAGGGGCGCCCTCCATCTCCACAGCTCCGGGGAGTGCAGGTTCCGCTGCTCCCTGGTCCAGTGGACCCCGGACCACCGGCCTAAGAAGAGAAATGTGAAAGACAGGGTGGATACGTAGGTGAGAGGGGAGTTTTAATTTATATGAAACAGGGTTAATTTGTGTTGTGATTGGAAAGGGACCGATGAACCTGGGGGAGAGTTCTTGCAAGGGAGGTTAAGGCGTGTCGAGAGCCATACCCGATCGCCTACCTGGAGCGGATGACTTTCCCTTCTCCGTCTATCGGCATGTCTTTTAAATCGTTGCACTGCTTGGGAGATCTTGGTGTGTGCATCCTCCCATACTTTTTCAGCTTTTTTGAACCACTGATCCACCATGGGCACATCGGTGGGAGTGGCATCCCAAGGACAGAGCGGGGGTTGATAACCTAATACACACTGAAACGGCGTTAGGCCGGTTGCGGAGTGGCGCAGTGAATTTTGTGCGTATTCCGCCCAGGTTAAGCAGTCTGCCCATTCGTGCTGTCGGCTGCTGCAGTATGCCCGAAGATACCTCCCGAGTTCTTGGACCGTCCGCTCGGCCTGCCCATTAGACTCGGGGTGATAGCCCGACGTTAGGCTAACTGTGGTCCCCAACTTCTGGAAGAACGCTTTCCAGACCCTGGCGATAAATTGGGGACCACGATCGGAAACTATATCTTCCGGTATGCCATAGCAGCGAAACACTGTGGAAAAAAGGGTTTCTGCCACCTGGAGGGCTGACGGGAGAGAGCGAAACGGGATGAATTTGCACCCCTTTGAAAATCTATCTACAACCACTAAGATAGTAGTGTACCCTTTCGATACCAGCAGGTCCGTAACAAAGTCCACTGCAACATGAGACCACGGTCTGTTCGGTATAGGTAGGGGCGTTAGTTTTCCAACCGGTAGACTACGCGGGCTCTTTGTAGTCGCACACACTGCGCAAGACAAAACAACTTTTCTCACGGTTTCCCGCATTTTTGGCCACCAGAACTTTGGTTCCAGTAGGTGAAACGTGCGTGTGACGCCAGGGTGTCCAGATGCTAGACTCGTATGAGTCTCTATCGTCACTCGTTCACGAAGTGGTTCCGGTACATAAGTCCGATTCGGAGGACAGCTCCTAGGCACGGGGTTGGACCGTGCCCACTGAACTATCTCCGATTCCAGATCCCACATAACCGGCGCCACCACAAGTGACGATGGTAAAATGGGTTCCGGAGTGATAATGGGTTCCGGCGACGGATAACAGCGGGATAACGCATCCGCTTTGATATTTTTAGAGCCGGGGCGATATGTAATCTTAAATTGGAAACGCGTGAAGAAAAGTGCCCATCGGGCTTGACGTGAGTTGAGTCTTTTTGCTTGTTGGAGGTACTCCAGGTTTCGATGGTCTGTGAGTACCATGAAAGAATGTTTCGCGCCCTCCAGTCAGTGTCTCCACTCCTCTAACGCCGCCTTTACTGCAAGCAGTTCTCTGTTACCGATATCATAATTACGCTCGGCAGGTGTTAGTTTCCTAGAGAAGAAAGCGCAGGGATGGAGTTTCTCAGGGTGGCCATGGCGTTGTGACAGCACCGCCCCTATGCCTACCTCAGACGCATCGACCTCTACTATAAAGGGCTTCTCCTGGTAGGGTAATTTTAATATAGGCGCAGTGGTGAAAGCAATTTTGAGGCGATGAAACGCATTTCGCGCTTCCGCTGGGAACTCGCGAAGGCGTTTCGGTTTCCTTACTAGTAGTGATGTGAGGGGTGCTGCCACCGTACTGAAGCCCTGAATAAACCGCCTGTAAAAATTGGCAAAGCCTAGGAATCTCTGTAGCTCCTTAACTGTCGTCGGTTCCGGCCATTGTTGTACCGCCTTGACATTGGACATTTCCATTTCGACCCCCCGTGGTCCTATGTGATAGCCGAGGAATGCCACCTCCTTTGAGTGAAAGGTGCATTTCTCCGCTTTCACATAGAGCCCGTGTTTGCGCAGACGACGAAGGACGGCGGTTACATGAAGGACGTGTTCCGAATATGACCGTGAATATACCAGGATATCATCCAGGTAAATTATAACAAAACGGTTAAACATATCCCGAAACACGTCGTTCATGAACCCCTGAAACACCGCAGGTGCGTTTACCAGACCATATGCCATTACGTTATATTGGTAATGCCCAGATGTTGTGCTAAACGCTGTCTTCCATTCATCGCCTTTACGCACACGAACGAGGTTATACGCGCTGCGGAGGTCGAGTTTGGTGAAGATGGAAGCGCCTCGGAGTTGGTCGATCGCGGCCGGCCAAGGGGCAGTGGGTGCTTATATTTTACTGTTATTGTATTGAGTCCTCTATAATCAATACACGGACGTAAGCCCCCCCCTTTTTTCTCTATGAAAAAAAAACCTGCCGAGGCGGGAGATGTGGACCTGCTGATGAGCCCCTGCTGGAGTGCCTCACTCACGTATTCCTCCATTGCCCTGGTTTCCACCACTGACAAGGGATAGACACGCGAGCAAGGAGGTGCTTTCCCCGGCAACAGCTCTATCGCGCAGTCCCACGGACGGTGAGGGGGAAGTCGTGCAGCTGCCCTAACACTAAACACTTCTTTAAACCGCTGATACTCTGATGGTATGTTAATGTTTATCTGGGCTTGCGGGCTTTCAATCGTAGTGGTTTGAACCATCATAGTATGCGGTGTACATGTTTTAATGCATCGGGGGGACCAGGATGTGACACAAGACTTATTCCAATCAAAATTGGGATTGTGATCACTAAGCCATGGGAGACCTAGCACGACGGAATGGTCCGACCGGGGGAGTACAAAAATTTTTAATACCTCCGTATGACCGGGGAAAGTTAACCGGAGGGGAGCTGTCATTAATTTAATAGGAGAATGTTCCAAATCACAACCATCTAGAGCTTTTATTGTTATCGGGGATGGAAGCTTCGACACGGGAGCTCGTAGTGCGGACAGTAGAGATGAAGATATAAAATTTCCAACCGCCCCAGAATCTATTAATGGGAAAACAGATAACACACATGAGTTAAAAGATAATTGTGCTTTCAAACAGAACGGGTGATGTGTGCGATTAGGTGTGTGTGTTGTTACTTTGCGTAGCTGGCACTCGCTGATGTGATGTCCTTTACCCCCACAGTATAAACATAATCCCGCCGTAAGCCGTCGTCGTCTCTCGGCGGCTGGGAGGCGGGAAGTACTCACTTCCATCGGCTCGGACGTGTTCATGTCCCTAGCGGCTGGAAGGGGCTGGTGCGGCCGCTCCAAGGTCCGTGCCGGGAAGGATCTGGTGGGTGGTCTCTGTTGCTGGCTGCGCAAGTGTTGGTCCAGCTTGATGGCGAAGTGGATGGTGCCGTCCAGGGAGAGGCCGGTATCCCGGCACGCGAGCTCCAGTTGGATCTCCGGTTGGAGTCCGTCGCGGAACCGGGCTAAGAGGCTCTTCTCACACCATCCACTCTCAGCTGCCATGACTCGGAACTTGATGGCATACTCCGATACCGGCAGGTTCCCTTGTCGCAACCTCATCAGCCTCTGTTCCCCCGAGCGTCCTTGGTCGGGGTGATTGAACACCGCCGTCATCGCCTGAATGAAATTGTCATATCGGGAAGTGTCTCTCCCCCCTGTGCACCACACGGCCACCGCCCAGTCCATAGCGGGTCCTGTGAGCTGCTGGATGACAAATCGGATCTTTTGTTGTTCCGTCAGGTTTGGATAATCCACGAGATGCAGCTCACAGGCGAGGAGAAACCGCTTAAATTCCTCCGGATCACCGGCATAGCGTTCCGGGAGGACTGCGCGTGAAGGTGACGGGGATGCGGATGACGAGCCGGGCAAAGCGAGGTTCTTCACACAGTGGGCGAGATCGCTCACCGCTCGTGCCAGGCCGTCGATCTCCCTCTGCTGCATACGTACATATTGCATAGGGTTCTTGTCGCTAGGCAACAGGACGCCTGCTGCGCCCTGAGGGGTCCGTCCATCTGTCATGATGCCGTTAGTCACGAGTCGGACGCAGATGCAGGCTGAAATGATAGTCCTTTATTTTTTATGCACACAAACTCAAAAACGTTCAAAACTCCGTTTAAACAAAAAAGGAGGACAAAAGGTCACTCTCTCTCTCTCTGCAGAGTCCTAGAGTTCAACGTCGCTGCTCCTCAGGTGGATGCTTCCTGAGGGATATGGAAATAGTGATTTCAGTTTGTCTTGGTGATCTCGGTGTGTGCGTTTCTCGACTAACCATGAGGGTGGACGGACAGGTGGCTACGGGGTCGGCTGGTTTAAATAGACAGACACAAAAGGGCACACAGGTGACATTCATTAAATAATAACAGGGGGAGACGTACTCACGTAGACACACCAGGGGGAGACAAAGTGATGGCTCAGTAGTCCGGGGAACCGGATCTTACTCCCCGAGGCTGTGGTGGTCCAGATGTTATAATTCTGATAGTTTACTCAATTTGCTTTTTGGTTATTTATATATTTAAATTGGGATGCCTTCTACTGTTACAAATTTAACTCTTGTCAAAATAATAAAAATGTCTCTTACAAGCCCTTGTGTTGTTGTTTGTGCTGTTGTTCTTTAATAATACAAATAATCAGTCTTTCTAAACGAAAACTAACCAATGTTTTTTTTTTATTTTGCTCAGCATACTATAGAAAAAACAGCAAACAAACAAACAAAAAAAAAAAACATCGTGCCTGGTATAGGTTTAATATTCAGTGCGCACCATTTGTACATTTGTTATTTTACAACTATATAAGAACACTCAGAGATACCTTTTATTTGGGGTTAAGTGACTGATGTGCCTAACATCTCAGCTGAGCCTCGTTTCACTGAATAATCCACCAGTATAATGACACACACACACAGAGTTGTCACTCCCCTAAATTTAAAGAATACTAACTGGTTGCGTGCGAGTTTGCTGTTTATCCTATAGTATGCTGAAGCAAAATCTAAATGAAACATTTTATTTTGTTTTATTTTTATTTTGCTATAATTAAAATAAAAAAAATTAAAACAGTATCACACAGGGATCGAACACGGGTCGCCCGCGTGAGGCAAGCCGTGAATAGCTGGCATTCAGTGACAGCCAATGAAATTGAAGCATTTTCCACGTGGTCTGACGCTGCTTAAATAATAGCATAAAATCGTCCAGACACCGGTTCGAATCCCGCTCTGGGTGAAAATGTAATAAATGTGAATCCTTTGTTTTACACTTTTTGCTTATGATTATCATGAAATTATAGCAACTGTGAGGTGAATGCTAATTTTAATGTGTTTCATAGCTTAAGAAAAAAAATCTCAATTGCAAACATGTGTTTAGTACTGAAGCATAACTGGATAATGTAATGGCATGGTTATATCCAAAAACTTGGTTTGTGGCTATTAAATAATAAGACTGACTTCAATTATTCAGCTGAAACACTTTTAATTGAAATTGCAATTAATTGTTACAATCTCTACACTCATTAACTTAATTTACTTCTCACTATACATTATTCACGTTTCTTACTAAAGCATGCATTAATTATTATATTTTAAACAAACATCGAAAAAACTCTTGCCAACAATAACATACAGTAGCAAAAAACTGAATGCTAAATGCTAAAAATTAATGCTAATCATATATACAAGAAAAAAATTGCCTTCTCCTTTTACAGAAGAATGAATGTTTAAAATGAATGGGGCCACCAGAGTGTCTTACAGATTTCAACAGAAAGATAAAAGAGATAAATATACACATGGATACAAAAATAATAGTAATAATAATCAGATGAGTGGACATTTCTAATGGTTCTTTTTTGACAAAGGGCAGCATTAGTGAAAAAAATTATAAAAAACTATAAAGAACAAGAAGAACAAAAAAAAAATACACACTTGAGAAACTACGTTCCGCATGTTTATGTACGATAGCAATAGTAATATTTACACAGTAACTTCATTTAATATGATAATGCCTGTGCTTTACCACACCAGTATTGTGTACTAACATATCTACTGTGGTACAGTATGAACAAAAATACCATATTAGAGACCTGCTGAACTTGTGGTTCAAGTAACCACTTGTGGTACACAATAAGTACCAGGAAATTCACCCAAAGTGGATAAATATACTATAGTTTACAATAATTACATTCCTTATTAGGTAAACACATTAGTGTTAGATGTAACAGAATGAAATGTAGCGTTTTTTCTTTTTTAATGAAATTTATCGTTTTGTCTCGTTGCTACTTCATCTAAATGACCTTTAACTAAATGAATGAATGAAGTTTACAGAGTGTTTAGACGTGAACACAAGCAGTCAGTGAATGATGAAGATTAACGCAGACGATAAACTCTGCAAAAGCAAACAGATTACAGCGGAAGAGCTGAGATAACATCTATTCATCTATTCGTGTCTTGTTTAAGTTTAAATTAATAATAATTAATAATTAAAAAAAAAACTTACCGATGATCAGCGGGGGTCTCTGTGTAGTCCAAACGCACACTGTCCGTCTCTCACTCAGGTTCTGGCTCAACCAATCAGCGCGCAGAACGACGCCAGCGGGGCTGGCGCACAGCGGCCGAAAGCATATTACATCCGTAGTGGTTTTAGCACTACCATTGAAAATAAATAGGAAACGGTTTAGGGTTTTTTCTACGGCGGATCGACCAATCAGCGCGCGGAACCGCACTACCATTGGAAATGAACGGGAAACGGTTTAGGGTTTTTTTCTACGGCGCATTGGTGGTCAGCCGGCATGAATAGGCGGCTCACGAGTAACGTGAGTTGGCCGCACACCAATCGATTTGACTATGGTTAATCGCTCACTCCGTAGGCTCCCTGAATAGGCGGGAAAGGGATGGAGCCACGTATTCGTGCTGGCAGGAAAAAATAAATAAACAGATCTAACAGATGACGACTCAGATTAATGTGCAAAAAATATATAATAAAACTACATGGGGTGGTTTCCCGGACCAAGATTAAATTAAGACAGGAGTAGGCCTTAATCTAGAATAGTTAATCATGTTTTAAAAAATGGCTTTCTGAAACACAGATTAAGTACAGATTACTAACACCTGGACTATGGAGTCCTCAACTAAAACACACTCGATTAATTTAATACCACCTGTGCAAATCAGGATTAGCTGGATTGAAGTTGCCTATAAAACATGGAATGAACCAAGAAAAGGTTAAAATTTTATGCAACTGAGAAGCAAATGGCAATGGAAGTTGAAAAGAGAGTACGATCAAAGAACTTTTCTGAACATGAGAAAAGTCTTTTAAAGCAAATAGTTTCGAGACTTGTTCCTGTTGTCGAAGATAAACTTCACACATCAGCTGAAAAGGAATTCAGGTAAGAATCATTAGTTTTATTATGGCTTTTTAAAATCACTGTTGTATTTATAATAGTTATTTAATACAGGTTTTGTGGAAAAGTATCTAAATAAATCTAAAAAAAACTGTTGCTGAAGCTCGAAGAGAGAGGTTTAAGACTGGCAGAGGACCTGCAAATATAGACTGTGATGTGTTGGATGAATTACTGACAGGAATACTGGAGAATCAGCAACCTTTGGAGAACATACCAGATGATGACCATCTGGACAGTTCAGATGATGGATCACATGCACCTATATTAAGTATTTGAATTTGATTTTGGCTTTTGTTTCTCTCCTCTCAAACTTCTATTTGCTTCTGTCATATGATGTGAAACATTTTCCCATTTAATCTGTATTTATTTGACCATATACTGTATGAACTGTTCATGTTTCAAGGAGAAGGTCAAAACAGAACTGAAGAATTGGAAAGCAGCTTACCCTCCACATCCCCATAAGCAAGGGTGGCAATGTCTGCCAGTACTGGTAACCAGAAGAAAAGACTCACTGTTCATGAAAAGTTGGCTAATGATTTTCATGAAAATAAATTGAAGTATCTTAAGGAGGAGCATGAAATGAAGATGAAGATACTACAAGTAGAACTGGAGAAAAAGGTGAAGGGGAGAGAGATGCAACAGGCTCAAATGTGACATCAGTACATGAATCTGTGAAATAAATATTGTTTTATTAAGAAAAGATGGATACTGCGGTGGTTTCAGTAACATAGCAGACCAAAAAGTTGTACACTTTTAACAAATATTTGGTTTTATTATTACATGTATCAGATCTGAACAGAGGGGTGAAAGTTAAATAATGTAAACAGATCTATTTAAAGTGGCACAATGCAAAAGCATCCCTGTATGCAAGTCCTTCTCTGTGGTTTGTTGTAAATGGTGGCACATCTGGATTGTCATCCTCTTCTATTGGGGGATCTGGGCATCCTTGCTTTTTTAGGTAGTTGTGAAGAACAGCTGTTGCAATGATGTCAGTGCAGCATCTACTTGGTTTGAATCTGAGTGTTTTCCTAAGGCACTGAAAGCGACTCTTCCAAACAACAGACATGCACTCGACTAAACCCCTTGTGCGCATATGAGCCTGGTTGTAGCGCAGTTGTTCAGCTGTTGTTGGGTGCATGTATGGCGTAAACAAGAAATCCTTCTGAGCATACCCACTGTCACCAAGCAAAATTCCATTATGATCTCTTTTTTCAAATTGAGTATACAGAGATGAGTTGAGGAAAATTTGGGAATCATGAGTTGCACCTTTCCACAATGTTTGAAAACTCTAACTGGGGAGTGCATACACCTTGGACATTTATGGAAAACCAGTTCTTTCGTTTCCTGTATTCCTCAGCATCTGGAGTAGAGGGACGTTTAATGGGAATATGGGTTCCATCTATGCAACCTATGACTCCTGGGAAATTTCCATATTCATAGAATAGTACCTTGTAGTTAGCCTGGGTTCTAGCATCAGGGAAGTTTATGTAATGTGCTTTTAATTCGCAAATGACAGTGCACACTCTGTGAATGACTTTACATACTGATGGTTCACTGACACCACATAAACCCCCAGTTTCTCGATGAAAGGTACCACATGCCAAGAACTTATGAGCACCTGGAGACAAACTGGAATAGGCTGTCCTCTTTGGACATTCACAGATGAAAGCCTGGGTTCTAAGAGTGAAATTATCTCCACTGCATATATTTTATTCATCAAAACGTTACAATGGGTCACTTCTGTCTGCAAGAACTTGCCTGGCTGGTGGAAAGTGCTGATCATCATTGACATAGTCCAAGTAATCTTCCATATGAAATTAATCTGAAGTTAAACCTGCCTCCTGGTAGGTTTAATTTAAGCCTCAATTTAGTCCTGAAGTTGCTCTAGTCTTCCTCCAGGAAATTAGCCTATTCAATTCTGGACTAGACTAAGTCCTAGACTTTTTAAAACCATGACAAAAGAAAGCACATTTCTGTTAGTCTGATTTAAATGGCCATTTTAGTCTAGGACTAGGCTTAATCTTGGTCCGGGAAACCACCCCTATAAGTCTACATAGCCTTTATAAGACTCCACCTTAAGCGCACTTAAAACATTTTATTTAGTTTTAAAATAAAACAATTTTAAAACATCATGACGCGGGATTCGAACGAGCGCTTTGTAGATCTCTGACTGAGCGCTCTAACCGCTACACCAAGCAGGCACTTAGACACAATGCACCCCAGAGACGTTAATAAGCCACTCGACTTCTTTGAAAGCAAGCTTGACGAAGTAAGCCTGTTATAATAATAACTTGGTGTTATTTGATCTTATTGGTTTAGAAATTTATATTTAAATAATACCCTACACACTTCTTTTCTAATTACACGTGATAAAATCTAAAGGCTCACTGTGTTAATATTTATTGTGCTTAAATTTGATCTTAATAAGATTTGATTTAATTTGAATTCTACATTCGTACTGTAATTATAGTACTGTGATTATGAATTCGGTCAACTACAGTGTTTCACTTGATGTTATCGGCTACTACGTGTATTATTTAATGGAACGCGTCTCATTAATGCGGCAGAGAATGAACTAAGGCATGAGGCGTCAGTCTGTAGTTATATAGCGCCACTCAGTGGTAAAAGCCAGCAAATGCACATGCCGAAATGTGGCGGCGACGGTAAATACGACGCTCCGATTAGGTGACCACTGTAGAAGATGCTTACCCATGGCCTGTCTCTTGAAAACTGTAGAGTAATGCGGACGCACCAAGAATTTATAGCAGACGTAAGCGCCACCCCAATATTTTTTAAGTTGAACAAAAAAAGTGAAAAGATAATGGAAACTAATTTGAAAGGAAAATAAGTTATCTTGGAAAGAAAAAATTGGTAAAAGATGGAGTCAGATGACGAGGTATATGACGTATAATGCAAATGTAATTTTATTGGTTGAAAAAATTTGATGAGGAATGAAAAAAAAAATGAGCAAATGAGGGGGCCAGATGAGTGTCCCGCCCCCTGAAAACAGTATAAAAGAAGGCACCTATGTCATAGTAGATCAGTCTGTTCTTGTTGATGCTCTGATCCACTTCTTAGGCATTTTCAGGACTGGCTCACTTTGTTTTATTGTTGCAATAAAACTTTATCCTTACTTCATCTAGATCTGCACAGAGTCCGGAGTCTTTCTTTAATTTCTTTTATTAAAATTACAGTATTTGTTTAATGTTTTAAATTAGGGCAACTTCGGTGTGGGGAGAATAAAAAATCCACCACACGGTGCAATAGATTCAAAAGAACGAATATGATGGTGAAGATATGATGGTGAGTTACCCATTCTGTTTATTATAATATGTCCTTAGCTGCATTGTAATATTTTCATAACTGGGACTATAGCCAAAATAGTAGACGTATTGGGGGTATTTTTATTGAAAACGCAACATTTGAATTTATTTCTGATCAAATGAACGAAATGACTCAAAAAAGATTAGTTCTTTTTGATGAATGAGATTCAAAGAACCGAGTCACTAAAATGATTGGAACTTCCCATCACTAAGTCTCTCTCACACACACACACACACACACACACACACACACACATGCTTTTACTTCACGTTTGGTGTGTGTGTGTGTGTGTATCATTTCCTTAAAGGGCTATGGCTTCTCAACAGGATGAGAATGTTTGCTCCTTTCGCATAGGTTATTTACTGATTATATATAAAAAAGTAATCACTATTAAAATCTATTTAGATTTCATGTTGAATGATAAAGAATTCATCAATTGATTGAATTACCTCACACTATAAATAGTCAACACTACAAGATAGACAGACCAGAGTCCATTGTCCTAACTCAGAATTCTGATATAATAATACATAATGAATAATAATACCTGATAATACTACACATAATAACACTAAAATGATACATATTCTGAGTTTTCAATTCATGTGGTAAGAGGCTTGAATTTAAGTTCAATAAGCAGAATATACTGTTCATGTTTGCATGTTTTTATATTGGGAGCTATCTTAACAGTACTGAATACCTGACTACAGTGTATGCTGTCATTAATAAGTAAATCTAGATATAACAAACATTAACGTATCACGGTGAAGGAAAAACTGTGATTTTCTGGTAACAAAATTTTGGCTAGTAAAAAGATCCGAAAATCCACTAGCCACATTGGCCAGTGAGCAAAAAAGTTAATGTCAAGCCCTGATATATATATATATATAGAGAGAGAGATAGATAGAGAGAGAGAGAGAGAGAGAGAGAGAGTGGTGTTTTGCTGGCGAAAAACATTTTAGACAGAGACGTCTGCTCGGTCTTGTTAAATTGTTTTAAAACCCCCAATTCTGCGAATTCCCCCATCAGCGAAACCGGTTTGATAACTTCACACCTATCATGAATGAAAGGTGAGAAGGGGGATTACAGTCAGTAACTGTGGGTGCGCTTCACCTCTGAGCGCGCTATCGCGTTGTATTCAAAGAATAGACTAAAACAAAAATCATGCTTGCATCAGCCTTGGAAACAATATTGTATTAGGCTTACTTTATGAAAGATTATACACTTTTGTATTCTTTGAAAAAAAAAAACATTTATGGCTCTAAAACTACCGCAGTATGAATGACAATAGAACGTGCGAGAAAATCTACTTAACAATTAAATTAACAATCAAAGAAATCAAGTAAAAGTTACATATTTATATTTAATGCAAAAGTTAGATTTATTAAAAATAATCAAGTAAAGTTAATTCATTGTTGTATCAGCAGGAACCTTGATTTTATGAAATTATTAAGTAAATCTTACTATCATTTTGTTTTGTGAGATTTTCCCTTACTTGGTTTTGTCAATTTATATTACTCCCTATAATAATGTAAACATTGCTAATTTATGTTTTGGAAAGAAACTTAAGTAATTATTTATTCTACTGTATATCTTTCATAAGTCACACAACTAAAATATACTTAAACAGTTTATTCACCAATATTACCAAATATTTTTGACATTCACAGTCTAGATACAGGTTGTCTTTTTAATAAAAGTGCATTCAGCTAAATGTTGCATCCATAGGAACAACTGCATGGCAACAGGGCCTGAAATACTTGTTTTAAACAAAATTGTGTAAAATAATAATAATAAATAAATACAGCATTCGTTTAGAAATAAAATACAGCAGAAAATACATTAAACAAACTGTAGGATAAACTTTAAAACTTAATAGCCCTCTGAAGCAGTGAAGTTGCAACATTCAAATCAGCACTCTGGACTAGTGCACTTAAAAGTATGCCATTGAAACCTTAACACATTAAAAATTTTAAGCTGAAGATGTAAAACAGTGAACATGTAAAGACTTGTAGTCAAGCCATATCAGATGTTTTAAGATGCTAACTTCATCTTTAAAGCTTGCACTTTTGGTGATAGCTTAATCCCATCAAGTTCTAGGAGAACTTTCTGAAATAGCTCAAATGTGTAGCGCAGTGCTCGGGGGTATGCAAGGTTAATGGCATAAATTATTCCCATAAGCAGTGCACATGCCTTTGCAGTATTGCCACTTTCTTGCAAAATTTCCTTTCCTTCAAGGATTATGCATACACCAGCCGGTTCTTCCCCTTCGACAGCATGGACGACAAGGATTTTAAGAATGTGCAAACTGGCATCACTTCATCTGTCCTCCTGCATAAAATTTACAAGTAAATGAATAAAAAATTATTTTGAGAAACCAATTGCTTCACTCACCTGTGCTGACTTCATTATCACAGAGAAAGAAAAAAAAAATAAAAATTATTGATGATAAAAAAAAAAAAAAGACCATCACTTCATATACTTCAGATTGTTAAACTTGGGTTAAATTGCTTTAGTAATAATCTTGCATCAGTAAAACCTTGTAAAACATGGCATGAGATGGCTACACTCAATAGATTACTCTGCACCTTTACAGTGTCATCTACCTTTATCTTCTAGTGAATTTAACATTTTAAATTGTATAATTAATAAGAAAACAATAATATTTTACACAATAATAACTTTACCAGGCAATCATCAAAGAGATCCTCCTCAGATTCACGTCTCATCTCTACGCTTTGTTTCTGTGAAAATATTTACATTGTATCATTACATAATCTTTTATTCGTACAACTACATAGTACTCTGTTATCCTCCACCACTGGATTTGTGGACCGGCCTTGTTTATCTGGCATATTCCACGGGTGCACAATTGGACGGAATGTGGGTAGTTTGGAGGCCAGGTCAGCCACCTTGGGCTCTTTACCTGCTGGGCCCTGTTCACAGCAGGTTGTGGTGCACTGGATGTTCTGGTAACTTTCCATCATAACCAGCATTGCCTTTTTTTGGCATTGGCTTTTCTGTGGGATTGGACCAGGCAGCCTGGTCTTTGGTCCCTGTGGACATGGGTGAGCCTTGGGTACCCTTTTTTTCTGTAAGTGTAAAATTACAAAAAAAAAAAAAAAAAATGCCAATTGCTATACAATAATTATTCAATAGCTTTTGCTTACAATTTTTATTAAATTCCAACCCCATTCTCTAAATTTAACTTATGTGATAAAAGTTAATTAAATTCAATTCAATTAAATTTTATTTATATAGTGCTTTTAACAATGGTCATTGTCTCAAAGCAGCTTCACAAAAATGAAAGAAAATTTACAAAATAAATAAATAAATAAATAAATAATAATAATAATAATTTTAGAAAAGAAAATAATTGGAAGTGTGTATGTGTGAGAAAAATGTGCAGATAATAATAATGAGACGAATGAATGAAATTTCTCTGATGAGCAAGCCAAGGGTGACGGCGACGGTGGCAAGGAAAAACTCCCTGAGATGGCATTAGGAAGAAACCTTGAGAGGAACCAGACTCAACAGGGAACCCATCCTCATTTGGGTGATAACAGATAGAAATGATATAACATCTTGTGTGTTGTGCAGGTGAAAATTCAATATGACGGAAATTATTTAAATTGACATGAAGACCAGTTCAGCATAGGGACGAGTCAGTAGGTGCAGAGGGCAGATGAGGTCTGGATCACTGGAAGCACAGCAGCAGCATGTGTAGCTCCAACCATCATAAAGCTGAATCCAGCTGGAGCTGGTCCTTCTCTGGATGCCTCAGGAACCTCGCAGGGTCGGCCTTTGTCTACTGAAGCTGGCAAAATCTACCGATGCCTCGGGATGGGTAGAGAAATACAGAACAGATGGGGAGAATTAGCGTAGTTGCCATTCGGGATAGATGTACTGGGGTATGAGATTATGGGATGAGTTATGTGTATGCCAGATTAAAAAGATGCATCTTGAGTCTACATTTGAACTGAGAAACCGTGTCTGCTCCCCGAACACTGTCTGGAAGGCTATTCCAAAGCTTTGGAGCTAAATATGAAATGCCCTACCCGCTTTTGTAGATTTTGAAATTCTGGGAACTACAGTACCAGAAGTCCGGAGCTTTGTGATCTTAAGGCGCGTGGTGGATTGTAGCGTATCAGAAGACTGGTTAGGTATGTGGGAGCTAAACCATTTAAGGACTTGTATGTAAGTAATGCTATTTTGTAATTTATTCTAAACTGAACAGGTAGCCAGTGCAGGGATGATAATATTGGGGTTATATGATCATATTTTCTGGATCTAGTGAGAACCCTGGCGGCTGCATTATGGATTAACTGAAGCTTGTTTATTGAGGATGCAGGACAACCACGTAGTAATGCATTATAATAGTCCAGTCTGGAGGTCATGAATGCATGAACTAGCTTTTCTGCATCAGATACGGATAAGATGTTCATGCTACAGTACATGCACTATTCAAATATTTTAATTATGTATAATTTTTGTTATACAAATGAGCATTTTATGACTTTGTCAAAGTTTTATCTCCATACTTTAGTTGAACTTATGAATGCGCTTTTGGTGGGAGAGACAAATGTAGATGAAGAGGCTGAAGGTGCTGAAGCAAAAACTGTGGACACAAAGAGCCGAGGCCCCCGGAGGTGTCCATGGCAACCATCTTTTCAGCAGACACAAAAGGAAATGAAAAGTCACAGTACCTGATTAGATCACAAGATCATGATTCAGATGAGTGATTGAAATGTGTGTGTGTGTGTGTGTGTGTGTGTGTGTGTGTGTGTGTGTGTGTGTGTGTTTGTCAGTCATGGGAGTTTGTTGCATTTCAAGGCCTTAACCAAACACAATACAAACCACACGTTTTATTGAGACTAGCGCTTATGAAACCTCACAAGATATTTAACCATGTTCTGGTCCTGATTTGCCACAATGAGATTGTTTTTAATAAGACCACAGCCAACAGGGGCAACAACTAGAGCACATTTTCACATGTCTGAATAACAGCTGTGAGATCTTATGTCTACTGTATCTGTCTGTCTTTCTTCATGGGGTCAATTTTTTATACTTTCCACTAGTTCTGAACACTATTTTCTTGAGAAATCTTTTTTTTTTTGCTGTTGTTCATATTGAACTAAATTTCTATAAGTTTAAAATGGATAAATGAGAAAGAACTACATTTAAAGATCGTATTCCAATTCTGCTCAAAGACCCCACATTTTTAACATAACCCACTCATTGGAAGAACAACATTGCTGCCTCTGAGTTAACTCTAGAAATGAGCTCCCCCTTGACTTTTCAGCATCCTCCACATCAGTCTGTCTCATCACATGAAGGAAAAGTCACTTGCTGATATTTTAAACGTGAGACATTTCTTCACTTCGCTGATATTCTATATGACCAACAGTATGGGAGTCTTGAACACATCTCATTCAAAAACCATTTGCACTAATATTCCTCCTTCGCCGTGTATAATGAACTCCACTCTTCAGGGAAGTTCCCTTTCAAAGGCTTCACTCGATGCTGTGTGAAAACGCTATGGGAAACATCTTGTCATGTTGCCGGTTGTGAAGCATGTGTGTATAAACACGCCAAATTTTGGCCTACAGATGTCGCCATTAAAAACGCACGTTTCGAGAAAAGGGATCCCGTGACTTGCCGCGGCTTTGCGCGGCTGCGTGCGGGAAGCTGTGAACATGCCCTTCATTACCTGTAGGGGGCAGTCGTGTTTCAGTCTGAAGTATTGTGTGTCTACTGAAGCCGAAAATGTGTCCAAATTAAACCGCGCATGCGTGTTTGGAGATGCTGTGCCCGCGCTGTGGATCAGTCGGTTGTGGATCATCACGGAGGTACTACACGGCGTGGCTGGAGCTGGAGTTTGTCGTGTTCGAGGTAAGTTTACCTTTCTGTTTTGGATGTGATTCTCGCTTTCATCACTCCCAATTAATGTTCATGTTAATCTCAGGACGTACAATTAGCAATATTTCAGTTTTTAATAGTGTGGAGATTCACAAAACACCGTTTTCGTGTAAAAACCAGAACCTACGGAGCCCCCCAGGGGTCCTGTGGTAAATAAATAAATAAATAAATAAATAAAATAATAATGAACCGAGCATGCGGATTAATAAACAGAGATGTGTGTTTCTTACCCCCACCCTCAGTGAAAATGGCGTGTTCAGAGAAAGGCTCGACAGTGAGATGCCATTTCTGAACAAACTGAGTCGTGTGTGTTAAAGCATTAAATGGTAAAAGAGCACTAGCAATAAACGTTTTTTTCTGAATCCGAATTTTATTAATAAGTTACAAGTTAAATTTCAACTTTAAAGAACCTGTACATATGTTCATACAGTATTGACAGCAGCTCTAATTTGTCTAAATCGCATTGCAGACAAGAAAAAGAAGTAGAGTCATCCTGTGACCTTGCATGCTTAATCTTTCCACACATGATTCTTGCTTCTCACTTTTTCCTTAATCTCAGGTTTGGTTCTGGTTTCGGTCTGTTCTCATGAGTTGTGAAGCGAGAGGAACAAAGTATAAATATTGTTCATTTGCTAAATTAAGTATCATGAATTTTAATTGAACATCTATCTCTGTATTTTTTCACAGCAATTTGTGACTGAAAGTGTGTCTGCATCTGACTTCAGGAGTTTCCTGACCAACGTATCTAACGGTCATATTTAAAAATCATAAAGTACAAAATGTTTCTGTTGGTGTTTAATTTTGTTTCTATGATTAATACTTATTTGTGGTGTTTTGTTTTGTACATCTTTTCAAATTGAGACCTCATTTGTAAGTTACTGTTATCTCGTTTTCTCGTTTTTGTATAAATTAATCAAATGTTTGCTTGTTATTAAATGTATTTTTTATAAAAAATAAACGAATCTGTTTTATTATTAGCTGAGAGTGTGGTTTATTTATTTATTATCATATTTGGTCATTGTAACATGCATTAGGGAGCATTATCTCTCCGACGTGTGTGTGCTATCCAGGTGTCCTCCAGTACCTCTTTAGCCTGAGTCTGTCTCTTCAGAAAGTCCCTGCACTGTGGAAAACATCATGCATTGTGCCGGTACCCAAAACGCCACGTCCCTGTGCCCAGAACGACTACAGGCCGGTTGCTTTAACATCGCACATTATGAAGGTGTTTGAGAAACTGATCCTGGATACACTTCGTCCCCTGGTGAAGTCCTCTCTGGACCCTCTTCAGTTTGCCTATCAGCCGTTCATGGGTGTTGATGACGCCATAATACACCTGCTACATCGCTACAGAGACTTTGATCTGCAGCACTGGAGCTCCCCAGGGGACGGTACTGTCTCCGTTTTTTTTCACCCTCTATACATCCGACTTTAGATATAACTCAGAGTCATGCCACCTGCAGAAGTTCTCTGACGACTCTGTGGTTGTTGGGTGTATAGAGGAGGGTGACACCTCGGAGTACCAGTCTGTTGTGGATGACTTCGTTTCCTGGTGTGAGCGTAATCACCTACAACTCAACATCAGGAAAACAAAGGAGATGGTGGTAGACTTTAGGAGAAGCAAGACCCCTGTGACTCCTATATCTGTCAAGGGGGAGATAGTGGACATTGTCTCCGATTACAAATATCTGGGAGTTTATCTGGACAACAAACTTGACTGGTCACTCAACACAACGGCACTCTACAAGAAAGGTCAGAGTCTATTGTACTTTCTTCGAAGGCTCAGGTCTTTTAACGTCTGTAATACCATTCTACGGATGTTCTATGAGACCGTTGTGGCGAGTGTCATTTTTTACTCTGTGGTCTGTTGGGGTGGTAACATTAAGGTGTCTGATAAGAACAAACTGGACAAGTCAATTAAAAAGGCCGGATCTGTGCTAGGCATGGAGCTTGACTCGGTGGATGTAGTAGCAAAGAGGAGGATTCTGTCCAAAGTACAATCCATTGTGAACAATCCTTCTCACCCGCTATACAGTGTTTTGGCTGAACAGAGGAGCAGTTTCAGCCAGAGACTGATTACTATCAAGTGTTCCACTGAGCGTCACAGGAGAACCTTTCTCCCAATGGCCATAAAACTTTACAACTCTTCTCTGTAACTCATACACACATGTATGTGGATTTTTTCACTGACTGGTATACAACAGGACACTAATACTTACCCATTTATTTTATTTTTTTTGTATTATTATTTATTACCTTTATTACCTTCCTTAGTTAACAACTGTGAGCACCTGTAACCGAGCATAAGCAATTTCTCTTTGGGATTAATAAAGTTCTTTGAATCTTGAATCTTGAATCTATCTGGGAATGAATTACCTTTACTTGATTATTTTAAATAAATCTAATTTGTGCAGTTTGAGTTATGAGTTGTTTTTTTTATTCATAAGACAACCTTTCAGTTTTGTAAATATTCTAGTTATAGTGTGTTAAGTCTTTCTTAAACGGTTTTGAGAATTAGACCATCCAGCTAAGATCAATAATATTAATATTAAACATTTTATTTCTATTTAGTCTATGTTTTGCTGCAGAAATACATTTTAGGCAGAGACGTCTCGGTCTTGTTAAATAGTTTTAAACCCCTCAATTGTGCCAATTCCCCCATCCGAAACCGGTTTGATAACTTCACACCTAAAGGTGAGAAGAAGGACTGAGCTGTAACTGAGCGCGTGGTCACGTTGTATATACTGTACACACACAGGCACGTGCAGAGGGGGGGGGGGGACCCTTTCCTACAGGATGCCTCAAGTGCCCTTTTTTCTGTGTATGTGCGTATGGAGCCCTGTCTTTGCCCCTCAACAATAAAATGTAACTATTAATCTCAATTTTGCTAAATAAAAGGATCTGGCTTACATCAGTCACATGCCTGCCATTAACCAATGCGTTACGAGCCGGGTACGAGCACGCAAAGTGCACGCTCATTTTCTGCAGACTGGGTGTTACGGAGCTGGAGGAGAAGCAGGCAAATTAACTGGAAGGTGCAGACTGTAGCAAAACAGTAAATAGGGTGTACAGCGCACACTATAGTCTATAACAACAAATTAATTGAAATAAATGAGCGTGCTGTTTGTGCAACAGCGCGACAAACATTACCTGTCCTTTTATGAACTGCACAAGTAGTGGTGGTCATTAACTGCTAGCTAACTGGGTAAGGGGGTTACAGGGGGGTCTGTAGCTCTGTGTCCACTGTTTTAGGGAACATGTTTAGTTTTAAAGTAAGTTACAGTTTTATTTCACTAAAAGCCATCTAATATGGATATCCACATAATTATGGATTATTATATTTATGATAAAAAAAAACACTGCTTTTAAAGAAAATATATTAAGTAACAGATAATATTAGGTTTATATTTCAAATTAGATAAAATGCTGATTTTACAGCAGTAAAATTATTGTATCTCTACAGTTTAAACATTTAATAAGCACTGCATGTGCATGTTTGTGTGTTTTATGTGTATAGATTCTTAAAAATTATTACTAATAATATAATCAACAGCAACATTGTACGCCATCAGGTAAAACATAGGCTACATTTGCTTTGCATTGTCCCGACCTGATGACAGTCATACAGTATGATGCAATTCCATATTAGATTCGTCATGAATGTGAGTTGTTGTTATTCAGCATGTTCTATCTTTTTTTTTAACTTTGAGCACCCGCCTCTTTAAACGTCTCTGCACGGCCCTGCATATATTGTTCATTCATGTCTTCTGATGATGGCGACACATAGTTAACACTATCAGATAGCCTACTATCAGGAAATTAAATTAATTTCAAGACCATTTAAACCGAGGCATTGTCATGTCTTTCATTGTGAGTCTCTTGAAAGGCGCTATATAAAATAAACTTATTATTATTATTATTATTATTATTGTTTTGTAATGAATCTTTTTTCAAAAGAAAACTGAAAACACAAAATAACCAGAGCTCCGCCGTCTATGCGAGAACGAACGGGATTCTGGAAACTAAAACAAAAAACTAAAGATGCTCTCGGGACTTCTGGCTTTACTGAGGATTTATAGGAAGAGAGAGAGTAGAGTTTGTGCTTTGT
The DNA here is from genome assembly GCA_030522415.1 of Channallabes apus. NCBI lineage: Eukaryota > Metazoa > Chordata > Actinopteri > Siluriformes > Clariidae > Channallabes > Channallabes apus. The sequence goes on along the minus strand of CM060106.1, from coordinate 37,942,311 downwards.
GCACTTTAACCCGAGAGCACGCGCTAAACTGCTGTGTGCCACTCTCCTTCACTCTCTCTCCGGTGTCTTAGACAGACAGAGGCTTGGGTTTTGCTTGTGTCTTCTCCAGCGCCCTTTGTCTTTGGCACTGACACCTTTTACTGGTGCGACCGAATGATCACACGGAGTGTCGCGGTATCACGACCCGACCCGTTCTGAACAGCTTATGTGCGGCTCCGCCCCTCGCGTGAGCCGCGTCGTTACATACATATCCACAAATACTTTAACAACATACACTTATCACGAATTGCATTTTATATGAATGTTACATATGAGACACGCGCACAAACACATACTTATATAATATATGCACATACAAACACATACACATTGTTAATTCATGTCTTCTGATGATGTTGACTCATTTTTATGTTTTAAATAAGACATGTTGGCATATTCACGAATCAGGACATTCGCATAGTTAACACTATCAGATAGCCTACTATCAGGAAATTAAATTAATTTCAAGACCATTTAAACCGCGGCATGGCCATGTCTTTCATTATTTTGTACCTGTTAAGACATTACAAAAACTATATAAGAAACTTTTAAAGCACGAATTTGGGCACCTCATTTCATCATTATGAAAATAACATGAAGCACATATACACACGTTCATTATGAAATATCTGTTGTAAAACAAAATAAAATTCATGTTTGCTACAGCATTGGAAACAATATTGTTTTAGGTTAACGGTTAACCTTATACACAATTCATTTGTACTTGGTCCGGCTTTTAGATAAAGTCCTTCCATGCGCCATCTGGCGGATATTCAGTGAAGCACAACACATTTATTTTAAATTCCTTTAAAATTTTAAATTGCGGCCTCTCGCGGGAAAACATGCGCAGTCTTAAAGGCGACATCTTGGTCACGTGATGTCATCTGATGAGACGCACCTGAAGGGATATAAATAGGAGTGAGCCAGAACCATTCCTCAGATTCTTTGTCTTCACCTTGTTGTGAGCATGTCTGAGTTTAAACCAGCAAAATAAGAAAGTGTTTAACTCACCAATATGGCGGAGTTTAAACTAGATATCCCTCCGTGTGTGATAATCCATATCGGAGGGCAATCTCTACACTGCTTACGCATTCCTTGAGACGCTAGTCTCTTGCATAAAACACAAGCAGGGTGTTTTTTTTTGGAGTCGGGCACCTCCTCGTAAAGATTGGGGTGCGCCACGTTGCACTATCTGCCCCAAGAAGTCAGACTGATAAAAAAAAAATAATAAAAAAAATGGGAGTGGCCCCCCCAATAGGGGGAGGCACCCAGAATTCCTTTCAAACAAATGAAGTGTTCTCCCTGGCACCCCCAGGAGGTCGGTGTTCTTGCTCCGCCACCATTGGTGTTTTGGGCAAAACCAGTCTCCAATAGTCTGTTAGTTCTTCGTTTTTTTCCTGCCATGTTTCAGGATGCCGAACATCTAACATCCTCCCCATTTAACCAAGCCGCCGAGACTGTTGCCTTTTTCTGAGAAAGTGGCAGCGTTGAAGTTACTGCCAAGTATATCTCCTTGGGCACTAAGCACTGGAGAGAGAAACTACAGGATTCAGTTCTCACTTCACTCTCTGTGTTTTCAATGGCGTGGTCTCTACTTCCATGAAACCGGAAAGTGCGCATCTGCTGACAGAAGCTGCTGGGGAATGGGGCCATGGAACATGTTCCCCTACCAGACAGTGAGTCAGGCTACTACAGTCGGTATTCTTGGTTCCCAAGAGGAACGGGGGCTGCGTCCAATTTTTCAGATTTTGCGTGCTCTTCCGCTATCTGAAAATCAATAAATACAGCTTCAAATGTTGACTGTCAAAGTGATTGCTCTCAAATCCTACCAAGCGATTGATTTCTGATCGATTTAAGGACGCTTACTTTCATACAGAAATATTGCCACAACACAGGAGGTTCCTGAGGTTCGCTTTCGGGCGCGAAGCTTACCAGTATCGGGTCCTTCCATTGGTCTAGCTCACCCGCACATATACAAAATGCATCGATTTAGTCCTGGCTCTTACGAGAGTCCCAGGGCATCCGGTAGCTAGCGCTTCGACATCAGCATGTCGTCCTAGCTCATCTCTGTTCTCAGGAACGTGACCCAACGCCACGAAAGCGTGTTCTTTCCTGTTCAGAGGACAACACATTGGGTGCCATATTGGATGCAGCGGGCACAGCTGTCTCCCGCTCGTGTCGAACCAATTCTCAACACCCTCAAGGAAATCAAGCTAGACCAGAAAGTGACCATCACTTTCAGAGATCCTAGCTCTCATGGCAGCTGTATCCACGGTGACACCTTTGGGCCTTCTGCACATGAGAGCATTTCAAGTTGTGGCTAAGAACCAGGGGATTTCACTAGGGCCAATCCCCAATAAGGGTTACGCGCCAGGTGCTTCGTACCCTTTCTATGTGGTTCAGACCCCGGTTTCTACTCTGGGTCACTCTCTAAGTTCATCTTGTCATCACTGATGCTAACGACAGATGCTTCCCTCACAGGCTGGGGTGTGGTCTCAGATGACCGTCCAGCCCAAGGGAGCTGGAGAGACCATCTTCTCGCGCGGCACATCAATTGCCTCAAGATGATGGCTCTATTTCTGGCCCTAAAGCACTTCCTTCAGCAGTTGAGAGGCTTCCATGTCCTTGTGCGGGTGGACAACACTATGGCAGTCTCATATATTATTGCCAGGGCAGACTGTGCTCGCGCCGCTAATAGCTAGCGCACCAGGTTCCTGTCCCTCAGGGCGATTTACATTCCAGCATGAATGTGGGAGCAGTCTTACTGTCCAGTCTATCTCTGACACACGGGGAATGGAAACCCCACTCCGAAGTAGTCAGGGAGAGATTTCATGTAGCAGAGGTGGACCTCTTGGCTTGCAAGATATAGTTCGCCTTTTACTGATCTTCAGATTTACGTCCACCGCATCAGCTAGTGGCGTAGGTCAGAGCAGCTTCTACATGTTTTGGATGAGAGATGCTATTGCTCTCTCCTATGAGGCGTGTGGGCTCACTTCGCCTCTAGGAATCCGGGCTCATTCAACCAGGGGGATTGCCTCACCTATTGCACTAGCAAGGGGTATTCCCCAGCAGCAAGTGTCTGCTAAGAAGGTAAACCCAGTCCACTGCCGAATTGTTTCAGTGCTGGAGTTTCCCTCCTCGGGTCTGTGCCCTAGTACTCTCAGGACGTACGTGACTGCATCCTCTCTCAACTATCTTCCGAAAGCTCTATAAACCCAACAGGCACCCTATTGCTCTTGAAGCCTTCTGTCCTCCGCGCTTACAGCTTCGGAGCAGGAGAGACTTCACTTGCTGTGTCCAGCTTGTGCTCTTCAGATCTACGTCCACCGCATCAGCTAATGGTGTAGGTCAGAGCAGCTTTTGCATGTTTTGGGGGCCGTCACCGGCGGGCAACCACCCCTACACCTAGTAGATGCTTTGCCCTCTCCTATGAGGCACGTGGGCTCACTTCCCCTCTAGGAAGCAGGGCTCATCCAACCAGGGTGATCGTCCCAGTTTGCACCAGCAGGAGGTAACCCTTGCAGCAATTGTGTGGCGCGGAGGGTTGGTCCTCCCCGCACATATTTCTTACATTTATAATCTGGATGTTCATGCTACTCCGGGCTCACGGTCCCCGAGTTAGCTGCCCAGGCATAGTTCTGAGACCTTCTCGGCCTTGTGCGCACACGCTACACAACCTTAGGGTCCAGACACTTGCAGTGCGGTGGCATTGGTATTCTCGTTCCCATAGCGTTTTCACGCAGCATCGAGTGAAACCTTTGAAAGGGAACGTCTCGGGTTACTTTGCTGTAACCCTGTTCCCTGAAAAGGCGGGAACGAGATGCTGCGTCCCAATGCCGCACTGCCACGTGACCGGACGTCCGTTCAGACAAATCAATCTGAGGAATGCCTCTGGCTCACTACTATTTATAACCTGCAACTGCGTCTAATCAGATGACGTTATCAGATGACGCCACTTAGTTATCACTTTTTCCTTATGGCACGGTGCTCCATCGTGCTGGAAAATGCATTGTTCTTCACCAAACTGTTGTTGGAATGTTGGAAAAAGTTGCTGTTGGACGGTGTTTTAGTACCATTCTTTATTCATGGCTGTGTTTTTGGGCAAAATTGTGAGTGAGCCCACTTGGATGAGAAGCAACCCCACACATGAGTGGTCTCAGGATGCTTTACTGTTGGCATGACACAGGACTGATGGTAGCGTTCACCTTTTCTTCTCCGGACAAGCCTTTGTCCAGATGCCACAAACAATCGGAAAGCGGCTTCATCAGAGAATATGACTTTGCCCCAGTCCTCAGCAGTACTGTATGTGTCACCATACAGTACACAAATACCTTTTATATACAGTACCTTTAAATAGGCTCATTTACATTCTGTCTGCCTGCACTGAGAGCAGTCGAGGTGATGCAGCTAAATCACCGCAATGTCCAGGCAATTCAGAAACTTATAATGAGAGTCAAGAGAAGATGAAGGTGTTTTCTTTTTTTTTTCCCTCTCTCTTTGACAAGAAATATAACCCTGAAACTAGGGTTAACAGCTTTTTTTTTTTTAGGGGAGAAAATAATTTTCCAATGTGCATACCATTTAAAGCAGCTATAAATTAAATGGAAGAAAGGCAATAATTTATTTTTCAGCAGAAAGAATAGATGTGTCTATAAAATTCTGAGTGAAAAGTAGGTTGCTAAAATGCACTTAATTTGGCATGATAGATTGGCTCCATGCTTCAGTGACTGTAATTGAATCTGTGACCTATTTCTTCTGAAGAAAATTGTCTCTCGGGTTTTGTATCACCATACATTTTAATGGAATTCAATAGACTGTCACAGGATTTGTACACTTACAACTAACTGTTAACATTTTCTCCATTCCATTTGTACATCAGCTAATGGATACTTATTCACCCATACTTGTGTGCTTTAAAAGATATGCTCTGTTTATGATTTTGTTCTTCCTTTTTCTTTCTGTCGTTTTTTATTAATTCAGAAGAAAATGACCTTTTTATATTGGTGGGATGACTACTTCTCTTAGGCATGTCCATCAAACAGTTTTTAATCATGCAATCAACATTTTAATGGAAGCAGTCAGCTCCCAAAGGATTTATAAATTAATAAATGTGTGTGTGTGTGTGTGTGTGCGCGCGTGGCGTTTGTGTCCTGTATTCCGATGCAGAACCATGTTGAGGTCAGTAATTTAATGCAGCTGCTTCAGTAATAATCATTGTCCACCTGATTCACATTATGGCATAATACAATCAGAGCCTGGAACCACAGCATGAGGAGAAGTATTTAAAACTAAGCGTGTTGTGAAAATGAACACTCTGGAATTTCCTGAGACAGAAATTGCTGTAAGAACAGGTTTATGTAGCAGATGTGCTGCAAAAAAACCCAAGAACTTAACTAATGTTGCTAGAAAAGTCCGTCCAAATACTCAACCTGCAAGCTTTCATTTATTTGTTCAGTTACATAAGAGCGTTAGTTTCTGATTGGATATACACAGCTTGTACTGACATTAATGTTGATCTGGCTGTATTTACAAATTTTATGGGTCTGTAATTCCATTACATTTTAGTTGGCACTATTGGCTATTATTAGTTATATAAATACTACATCACACCTGCTTCCAAAATTCAGATGATTATTTTTCTATAAGAGACAATACTGCTGCCTGTAATTTGAACGACAGGTGTGAGGTCGCCATTTCATGCAGCCATGGAAATTTAAAGGACACCTATTATGTAAAATGAGTATTTTTTATAAAATATGAGGATCACTCATAGTCTATACCACTTTATTTTGTATACAGGGTTGCAGGGGGCCTGGAGCCTACTGTATACCAGGAGACTCGGGGCAAAAGTCGGTGTACACCCTGGACAGGATGCCAATCCATAGCAGGGCACACACACAGACTACAGGCAATTTGGGAATGCCAATTAGCCTACTCCAGATGTCTTTGCACTGTGGGACAAAACAAGACCCCCCCCCCCCCCCCAGGGAGAACATATAAACACCATGCATGCAGACCTGAAGTAGGAATCGAACCCTTGACACTAGATGTTCATGACGATGATGCAAACCACCATGCCGCCACGAGGAACTGCTTTTTGTATTATTGTTTTGCCCATTTTTGTACTTGGCCAGGGCTTAAATAAGCCAATTAGATTCCCCTCCTAAGGTGACCTCATGTGAGGGGAAATTTCTTGGCTTGTTGCTCAGCCTTGCTGTTCTCTAGCAGGGTGGGGGACAGCAGGAGCTCAATTACACAGACACTGAAACAGCATTTGCAGCAGGATTGAAACAGGGAGATTGAGGTTTAAAAAATTATTATCTGTTAACTCACAGACTTTAAGGGAGCACTGAGACAAGTGAACTCTTGTAATCTTGTTAAATAATTAAATATGGGAACTTTTAATACTCTATATATGTTGTGTGTGTGTGTGTGTGTGTGTGTGTGTGTGTGTGTGTGTGTGTGTGTACATATGTGGCGTTTTCCAATGAGACCCTGCAATTTAGCGCTCAGCTTCCTGCGACTTCCCGTAAGCAACATTCGGGAATTTAAATAAATGTGTTGTGCTTCACTGAATATCTGCCAGATGGCTCATGGAAGGACTTTATCTAAAAGCCGGACCAAACGAAGAATTGTTTATAAATACTTAGCCGAAAACAATATTGTTTCCAATGCTGAAGCAAACATGAATTTTATTTTGTTTTACAACAGATCTTTCATGATTAATGTGTGTATATGTGCTTCATATTATTTTCATAATGATGAAATGAGATGCCCAAATTCGTGCTTAAAAATTCCTAATAAGTTTCTTAGGCTACGTTTACACTGCCAGGTAAATGTGACCCAATTTCGATTTTTTGCTCATATGTTACACAAAATCGGATATAAATCAGATATGTGCTAATGTGATTGACGTGTAAACAGACAGATCGGATTTCTTGAGGCATTGTGTGCTGTCCGTCATCTTCTTCGCGGTTTAATGACGTAATGTTATTCTCCGATGGACGCGCGTGTTGAATTACAACATCGCAGGTGACATGGAAGAGGAAAAGAACAAAGCTCCCCCCCCCCTCCCTCCAACACACACACGCTTTGTGTTAATGCTTTTGGGCTAAATAATATGAAATCAGTATTTGATGAATAAAGCATATGCACAGGGTGCAATTATGCCGTTTTTTTCTCCTCCTCCGTTTTAAAACCATGGTGCGCAAACTTTGCATATATAGCAGAGATAGCGTTAAGCATATTTCACCTTCATCTTTCTTGGCTAGTGTGTAGCACAAGAACCTCCCTTTAAGTATGCACGATGTTTCAGATGGTATGGCAAGTGTAAACATGTGAATCGGATATGTTCAAAGATATCCAAAATATATTTTTTTGAACATAAATTTTATATGTTCAAAGTTCAAGTTAAAAGAACGTGTAAACAGACGGTCAAAAAAATCTGATATAGGCAACAAATCGGAATTAAGCATCGAGACCTGCAGTGTAAACGTAGCCTAATATAGTAAAGTCTTAACAGGGACAAAACAGTGAAAGACATGACAATGCCTCGGTTTAAATGGTCTTGAAATTAATAAAATTTCCTGATAGTAGGCTATCTGATAGTGTTAACTATGCGAATGTCCTGATTCGTGAATATGCCAACATGTCTTATTTAAAATGTAAAAATGTGTCGACATCATCAGAAGACATGAATGAACAATATATATATATATTATCATATTAAGTAAATATTATTTTATGAATACGACGTTCTTCGGGCTTTTTATAATAATCATCATATTTGCTGTTTGTGTCCAGCATTGATTAATTATTTCATCCATTATTTAACCACGGCTAGAATTAATAGCTGGAATGTGATGTGATTGTGAATTTATGACTGAAATAAAGCTGTTCATCTTTTGTAAAGTACTTTCACTTTACAAAAGGCAGCGTTTTTATCAAAAGGTTGATAAACGCATGTTGTACTGTATATACAATGCAACAGCGCGCTCAGTAATCCCACTTCGCTCCTTTCATGTATCTGCTCAGACTTATTAATTCATTTTAAACCCCTAAAAAATGCGTGTGTATACAGCTCAAAACCTCCATCAGTTATTAAAGATAGCGTCTATTTAGAAAAAATGCCCCAGCGACTTCGGAGCTTCAGGAAATCTCCCGGCGCTCTGCGCATAACACCAGGCCAACTCATGTCGGAAAAATTTATAAAACTTTTCTAAACGTGGGCTATTGTTTTTTACTTATAATATTTGTTAATTTAATTTAAATGAGGTTTGGGCTCAGGACTGCAATTCGGTGTCGTGATTCTCCTCTTTAATTTACTACATAGCTCAGCCCTATTCCTATTAATCCTGTTAGGTCAGTGGTAGGTGATTATTCTGCCATGCGGAAGACCCGGGTTCGATTCCCAGTCAGGGAATCGCTATCAAATACTATATTAGAACATAAATTCACAGGTTTATTATTATCAACAAATGTGATATTACTATTATAATGAACCCTAGGCACGTGACAGCCGTCAAGAGCATTAATACAAAATCTTGTATAAAAATAGACGCAGGTTAATTTTTTATTAGTCTAAATAAAAATCCTCCTCTTTAGTGCCTCCTTTTACAATGCCAGACAACATTCAAATGTAAATTATTCACTCTCCCCAAGTGTGAATCATCTGTTCTCACCTATGCATTCAGAGGAACTGTACTGCACCTCTTCACACTTTAAAACCTCTTGAATCTGAGGCTCTTCTGAAGACTTTCAGTGATTAAGGCGTTTTTTAAAATTTGTGTAAATTTAATCTTCTGGATTCTAGATTCTACAGTTGTCATTGTTACCATTTTTAATCCTTGGAATGGAAGAAAAAGGACACTGGAATTCCGCTCTTTTAGGACATCGCGAGAAAGAGCTGCGCGATGTGTATAAATCAGTGTGTGTGTGTTTGTTTTAAAACCCCCAATTCTGCGAATTCCCCCCAATAAACTAAAACAAAAACATGTTTACATCAGTATTGGAAACAATATTTTATTAGGCTAACTTTATTAAAGATTATATTTGAACAGAAAATAATAGTAGGCTGGTATAGGCACGTTATTTTTCATATAACTTAAACGGCTGAATGAAGTTAAATATACACAATAAATTAATAATTGCGTTTGCTTTAGATTTGAGCACTCATGTGTAAATAGCTTTTTCATTGCATACATACTACTATATCATATATTTGTGTCTAATACTGTTTTATTCATATTTTACAACATTACAAGCAGTTTGTAATCTTATTCTCTATATTCTTGTCGAGTATAGTCCTTCATGTCTGCATTTTTTCGCACGCGTTTATCATCCTTTTGGTCAAAACGCTGCCTTTTGTTAAGGCTGTCACAGTTTATATAAGCCGATGAATTAATTTTAGATGAATTTTAAAGCATCTTTTTAGGCCTAAATATTTTCTCCAAACGTGCTTCCTGTTACGACCCCCGGTGTAGGGTCCAGGGACGCAACAAAGAAAATAATAAATAAATAAACAAACTTGGCAACCAAAGTACCGTGCGTGGTTTTTATTTTTATATACACACACATGCACATACAGGAAGCTCTGGGATTCAGGGTTGGACCAAGGCCAAAACAATAAACAAAACCCCACCCCTATCTCCTCCCTTAAAGCTAACTAAACTACCAAAAGAATATAAATAAAAAATACAAAGACTAAACTAACTCCCTAACTATCCAACAAAAAAAAACACAGGAGAAAACGGGGGACAACAAAAATGGCACCCAACCCCTACTGCTTCCTTGTAACTATATACAAAAAAAAAGAACTAACAATATATATACACAATATTTACAAAAAAAAGAAAACTATATACAATCGCGGGAGGACCACTTCAATCCACGCGTACAAAAGAAAAGAAAACAAAAAGGAAATGAAAGAGCACAGGGCGCGACACAACAGTCTCTCTCTTTCCACAACCAACAACGCACACACAACAATCAATCAATCAAACATCAATCAATCAATCAATCAAACAACCATAATCCAACAATCAACCAAACAGCAATTCAACAATCAATCAATCAATCAATCAATCAACCATAATCCAACAATCAACCAAACAGCAATTCAACAATCAACCACTCTGAGCACGTAAGTCATACACTAGGCATAAGTCGCGCAATTCCGGCTTGCATCCGCGAACTTAAAAGGACGCGCAGTTCCAAGGCGAGTCAATCCGGGCGCACGTCACGGCACGTTCAATCGGGGCGGGGCTTCCTGTGAGAAGGAGAGCAAGACAGAGAAAAGAAAAGGGGGAGAGATCGCGTACGCGCCGCCAACAGCCGTCGCGCATGCGTACATACGTGCATTACACACACACATACACATAACACTTCAAACCAACCAACTCTGGAATGTAGGATCTCCAATAAAATTTCCCTCTCGGATATTAAATGGCATAAAGCCTGGCTTTTGCCTAATAAATACTGCATCTCTAACATCTCTGTTCATTTTAAGATTCTCCACAAAATTTACCCTGTAAACTCACTTTTATCTAAATACTTGGAGGTAGAGGATAAATTTTCTTTTTGTGATACGTTAAATTAATCTCTGATTCATTTGTTGAGTATGAGAAAACCAAAAAAAATTCTTAACTCTTTTAAAAGACCACCTCTTGAACCACCTTAATGTATCTCACTCCTTTACTATTAAAGATATAATCTTTTATTATGCGAATGCGGAAAATAAACCGCTTGAATTTGTTGTTGTTTATTTTATTTTACATGCAAAATACTTTATACATAAACAGAGATTTTAAAAGGAACAATTGTACTTCCATCTTTTTCTTCTAGAAATGACCTCAATTTTAAACTCTCTTAAATTAATTCAATTTAATAAAAAGAATAATATACTTCTAGATTATTATGATATTGTTTTTAATTGAAGTGTCTCTTGCTACATCTTTTCACAGTTTATACTTAATTTCAATCCTCTCGTGTATTTTAACCTTTCTTTGGACTCTCAAATCTATAATTCTTTTGCATTTAAACGCATAATATCGGCACTTTGGGCACTGGCTGGGAATCGAACCCGAGCCTTTCGCATGGCAGGCGAATTACCTACCACTGAGCCACCAGTGCCCGTGTATATTTAAAGCACACGCGCGGATGTGTTACAATAATAATACTAATAATAATAATAACAATAATACATTTGGAGTACTACTAATAAAAATTTCACAGTCAAAGAAGTACCATCATTGAAGGAGAGAAAACAATATATATCAGTTTGAGCTTGACATGTTTATAAGCTCTGTCGCTTGCTGTCAATTGGCGCCTAAGAGACATGACACAATTTTTTTCAGTAGACACACATTACTTCAGACTGAAACACGACTGCCCCCTACAGGTAATGAAGGGCATTTTCACAGCTTCCCACGTGCACCCGTGGGATCCCTTTTCTGAAAACGTGCGTTTTTAAAGGCCAGATCTGTATATCACAGCATGAGGAGAAGTACAGTATATATATATATATATGTATACATTTACGCATTTGGCAGACGCTATTATCCAGAGCAACTTACATTTTTTTTAAATCTCATTACACATTTGAGCAGTTGAGGGACTTGCTCAAGGGCCCAACAGTGGCAACTTGGTGGCTGTGGGGTTTGAATCTGGGATCTTCCGAACCATAGGCCTTAACCACTGAGCTACCCCTACATTGGTTTTTAAAGTATCTTATTGTTAAGTAATATCCATTTGCTAAGAGTTATGATTGTGATATATACAGTAGTAAGAGAAATAAAACACATTTGTGCGGTTGTAGGGAGATAATTAATTTTTGGTGGCTGGCATGACCCTTTTAGTTTGCACTAAGTGTTGGGATTATAGTGCTATAATTAAATATAATATGTTAAAATCATTCTAATAAAATGAAAGTGAGAATTTATTTTGAGATCACATAGTAATACAAAATGAACTAACAGACTAAAAGTGGTATAAAATTCTAAGTATCCACTTTTTTACTTAAAAAAAACATTTTCTACAGGATTTAAGGACACATGGAAAAGCCCAACGGTGTAATGGAAGCTTTGTCAGGTTCAAAGCACTGGTAAGCGAGAGAGACTAAGGCTGAATCCTTTTTCTATTTTCTACCCTTCCCCTTCCCCCTACCCCTCCAACCAAAAGAGAAATGAGACACCCCTGCCCCTTCACGTGAACGCGCCAAACGGAGGGGTAGGGCTATGTGTAGGGGTAAGGGGTAGAAATGGGATTCAGCCTAAATTACAGGTTGTACCTATAGCATTGTGAGATGAACTGTTGTGGACAGATGATGAGAAAATTTACCTTTACCAAGGGGAAAGAGGACAGCATGGACTGAAGGAGAAAGAAAGTTCCACATGGCATAACACCTCACCTGTATAGCGTGGTTGGGCTCTCCTTGCATATTTACTAGAACTTACTTTTATAATTTGTACCAATCTGCATATATATATATAGCTTAATCTACAGTATATTTTTCTACCAGTGTATACTATCAGGCAAAAAAAGGCACATGTTCTAATATTTCATCTGATCGACCGTTAGCTCTGTGATCACAACAGACAATGTGATTAAATGATTCTTCATGCTCACAGAACCTTGCACAATTTGAGTCCTGAAATAATCCTGTGTCATCAGGAAAGAAAAGCTCCATAGATGTGATTATCTGGTCATTCACTACAGTACATTCAGGGCATCAGAATCATCAGATATTGCCGCATAACGTTGCTGAGTTTAGACAAGAACTCAAGCAACCCACTGTGCATGATGGATGCATCACTAGATTTGTTTCCCATTTTGCACTGCTGTGACTATCGGATAGGGTCAATCTAGAATCATCAGACCACAACTTTTCTCCAATTGTTCCTTCATCCAATATTTCAGGTCCCATCCTCCCTAGCAAACTTAGGAATCAAGTGGTTTTCTTATGGCCACACAGCTGTTTAGGCCCAATCCTGAGAGTTCTCATGACATTGTGTGGAAATGCTCTTACTTTCATTGTAAAACATAGATATGATTTCTGCTGTCCATTTTTTATTTTATTTTTTTTTATTTCAGTTCTTAACCCCATTTCAGTAAACTCAAAAGTAGTGTTTTTTTGTTTGTTTGTTTGTTTTGCTAGGCAATGTACAATCCTGATAAATGAGCTGCAAAAGCAAAGGAACATTTTCATTTTCAGTGCAGACGACAGAACATTTTAAGGTTTGGTTAACATTTACACTTTTTGTATTAATTGTATATATTGAATATTTTATCAATTTATTCCTCACATACTGTAATCCTGTGAGGCAGCACGCTGGCTTAGTGATTAGCACTCTCGTCTTGCACCTTAAGGTTCTGGGTTCGATTGCTGCCTCTGGTCTATGCATAGAATGTGCATGTTCTCTCCATGCTTGGTAGGTTTCTTCTGGGTACTCCGGTTTCCTCACACAGTCCAAAAACATGCAGATTATCCTCATTGGCATTTTCAAATTGTCCGTAGTGTGTGTATGTGTACCCTGCGATGGATTAGCACCCTGTCCACGGTGTACCCCGCCTCATGCCCTAAGTCTCCTGGGATAGGCTCCTAATTTTAGCAAACCCCCCCTTCATATGAAATAATAGCAATTGAAAATTTATTTGCGTTGTGAGAATCAAATATCTGTTCAAAAATCTATCAGTCTTAAATGAGCATACGTGAGCATAAACTGGAACATTATGTTGCATTTGGCTCTCTCTACTCGAGAACATATGCAGGATGTCACCCCAGTGTCACGCGAGGGACGTCTCAGCCTCCGTCGCTTTTGTTCATTGTGTATTACAAGACGTTCTCTTGCACACAGCTTTAGATGTAGCATATGAATAATTTGGTTGTGACAGGGATAGGAGCAATGAAGTCCTAAGTAGTTATCACCAGCCCTGTCTAAATTCATATTCATATTAATTTGCTGAACTAATGACATAAATGCAGGCGGAATCAGCGGCACTGTAATTTGAGTGTGAAAAATGCATGAAGTAATTACAGATTGTTTTACTGACTAAAGTGGGTCGTCTGCTCAGTCAATTAAGCCAGAATGAGAATGTTTTCCCCTCTAATTAATTGCAGCCAAGGCTTTCCTCCATCTGCTAAATAGTGAGAAAAATAGAAAATTGGGTCAGTGTTAAAGTGGTTCAGTGAAATACATACAAGTCTACGCTTCATCAATTACTCAGACGTGTTGTTTTATGCAAACAAGATGCAGATTTCCATGCAGTGTACGACCATCAAATTGGAACTGAGATCTTTACGTTGGCTGGTAAGTTGTTTGGGTTTAATACCGCAGCCAAAGACAGACTATCGCTACCGGATAGAAGTATGAATATGGTATTTGCATGACAATTAGACTATTATTAAGATTGCATGAGCAAGAGTGTGATTATACTGAATATCAGCATGGCAGTGATTTAGCACGAGACTTCAAGTAATTACAGAGTGACTCATAGTGCGATAGGGCTTTTATAGAACAGTAAAAAATACAGTATACATACAGTATACAGTATACTGTACATTTAGACACTTAGAAACTTAGAGACACTTACATTTAGAAACTACATTTACCCTTTTTTTTTTAGAATATTATTATTATTGTTATTCCTGAGCAGAATGTACTCAAATAATATTACTCAAGTAAGAGTAAAAAAGTATTCGGAATATCCAGTCCATACTACAACTTGCCACAGGTTTTACACCGGATGCCCTTCCTGATGCAACCCTCCCATTTTATCCGGGCTTGGGACTGGGACTGCATCCAGTGGCTGGGGTTTTGGGTACTGGCTGGCTGGGAATCGAACCCGGGCCTTCCGCATGACAGGCGAAACACCTACCACTGAGCCATATATATATATATACAGTTGTTACCCAATCGGAATGGTTATTACCGTCGCGCTCACCACCGTTTAAAGGCGACAGCGGCCAAAATAAATCAGTTGCATTTCAAAGTCATTCATAAAATGGCCGCCAGGTGGCGCAAAGTGACATTTTCATTCATCGCAGTAAATACAAAAGTGATGGTAATTTCCACAACAAACATGAAAAATCTGAACCAGAGCTATTGATATGTACTGTACAATAATGAGTAAAAAAAATTATAGTAGATTTATTAACTGAAATAAATGACCATATTTCTGTCATTCCCCACTTAGGGTTAGGAGAATTTTCAAGCCCCTTGTCAACAAAATTATAACGAAATCGGCCAAGTTTACTATTTATTGAAATATAAATTTCTAAACCAATAAGATCAAATAACACCAAGTTGAAAACAGATAAAATACACGTGCAATTATTATAACATAGCATTCGCGTTCAACTTCACACAGACCGGACCTCATTACCCACAATGCATATCCCGCACGGGACTACACTCCCGTAAACAGCTGTCGTAAATCAACCTCTCTCTCTCCTGCAACAACACGCTCTTTGTCGGCGGCGCCCGTGCGATCAACGCACTCATCCATATGATTAGGAAAAAGATGCAATATTATGGTTTCCATAATTTTTTATATATTTGTGTACTGACTGGGCCGGACCACACTGGGCTTTCAGTGATTTAAATTTGTGTAATTTTAATCTTCTGGATTCTAGATTCTAAAGTTGACATTGTTACCTTTTTTAATCCTTGGAATGGAAGAAATTGAGATTTTCCTTATGATAGATTGTTTTTAATCTGTAAAAATGTAACACTATTCCTTGGTATTTTTATTTTAAAAAATCATCGTGCATTGTATAGGTTTAATATTCAGTGCGCACCGTTTGTACATCTGTTATTTTACAGCTACAGTGATCCCTCGCCACTTCGCGGTTCACTTATCGCGGATTCGCTATTTCGCGGATTTTCATAATGCATTTTTTTTTTTTTTTTTTTTTGGTGCATTGTGTTCTGCATTCTGATTCGCTAAAAACTCACTCCCGCTTCTTGTATCAAAACATGCTACGAATTGTGTTATCATTTTGTCGTCTCGTGCAGTTATGTGTACGTACATAAAACAGCTTTATGTGCAACCATGGTGCGAATGGCCACTGAACTTAAGCGAGTAGCTGAGGAATGGGACCCTTTGATGAGCCGTTCATTACAGTTCTCCAACGTAATCGATGGTGGCATGTCGGTGTACAAGGATCTTTTTGCAAAGAAGAAAAAAGAGCGACAACAGCTGCCTATCACTATGTTCTTCTCCCGAACAAACACACCTGCACCGCGGGCTTCAGAAGAAGAGAACACTGCAGAGCGCAGTCAGGATGCAGCGGCCCAGTCTGAAGAGCAGTGAAACGGCCTACACGTGAGTCACTGTATTTGTATACATGTAATAGTTGCTAATTGTAAAAAAAAAAATAAAGTTTTCTATTTCGCGGATTTCACTTATCGCGGGTCATTTTCGGAACGTAACCCCCGCGATAAACGAGGGATTACTGTATATCATAACACACAGAAATACCTTTTATTTAGGGTTAAGTGACTGATGTGCCTAACATTTTTCAGCTGAGCCTCGTTTCACTGAATAATCCACCACTTTTCATCAGTATGTAAGACCGCGACACCTCTCTCTCTCTCACACACACACATACACACACACAGCAGACCGAGTCTTCCCTCCCATAAATTTAAAGAATACAAGCTGGTAGCGTGCGAGTTTGCTGTTTTTTCTATAGTATGCTGAGCAAAATTAAAATAAAACATTTTTTTAATAAAAATGCTATGTATGTATAAGAATGCTATGTTATAATAATTGCACGTATATTTTATCTATTTTCAACTTGGTGTTATTTGATCTTATTGGTTTAGAAATTTATATTTTAATAAATAGTAAAGTTGGCCGATTTCATTATAATTTTGTTGACAAGTGGGCCTTGAAAATTCTCCCACCCCCTTAAGTGGGGAATGACAGAAATATGGTCATTTATTTCAGTTAATAAATTTACTATAAATTTAAAGAACACAAGAAATAAGATGACACAAAACCCTACACTCTTCTTTTCTAATTACACGTGATAAAATCTAAAGGCTCACTGTGTTAACATTTATTGTACTTAAATTTGATCCTAATAAGATTTGGTTTAATTTGAATTCTACATTTGTACTGTAATTTTAGTACTGTGATTATGAATTTGTTCAACTACAGTGTTTCACTTGATTTTCTCGGCTACTACGTGCAGTTCTAAAGGAGCGCGTCTCATTAATCCGGCAGAGAATGAACTAAGGCATGAGGTGTCAGTCTGTAGTTATATAGCGGCACTCAGTGGTAAAAGCCAGCAAACGCACAAACCCAAATGCTGTCGCCGAGCGCCGCGACGGTAAAACGGAAGCTCCGGTTAGGTGACCACTGTATATAGTACACAATGTATATGTATTATATACAATTGGTCAAACGGAGTCATGTGATCATTTTTGCTGTGTCTGATTGTTGTTGCATCTGATAGGTGATAGTCATGCGGTAGATCCACCAGCTGCATGTGTAGAATAAATGTTTAGAAAAGTAACGAGTCGAGTGTAGCCAAATGTAGCAGAGTAAGAGTACCGTTTCTTCTTCACAAATCTACTCAAGTAAAAATAGTATGTAGAAGTAAAACTACTCATAGAAGTACATTTTTCTTTTCAAAAAGTTACTCAAGTAAATGTAACAGAGTAAATGTAATGTGTTACTACCCACCTCTGTTCCTGAGATTCTTCTTTAATGTTGGATGCTACAGTAGTTCTGGGAAACAATTTTTACTCTTTCATTTCTAACATTTTAAATCGGCAATAAACTTAAACCGGGAGTTTTGATTGTGCAGAATAACAGAACAGTTATGAGAGTCAAAACTTATTATTTCTCGACACAATGCCCTGCTACAATAACACATATCCCAGTGTTTCACTAGTACTTGTGAAAGTACCAACATTATTATACTCGGTGACTTTAAAGACACTAAATGTACACTACAATGTTTCATGTAGACACTCCCTCCTACCATTTGGCAGTTGAGGTTTTACAACTATTGGACTGCCTAAATCTTCAACAGCATGTTGATGTTCCCACACATTTCAAACTCTGTACCCATTAGCAACCTTTTAGTGTATGATCTGGGGGTGTCTGACCACAAGGTTGTTTCGTTGGAGCTGTCACTCCCTTGTTCCCCCACAAAAGCAAAACGACAAATATGTTTCAGAAATTTGAAAAAGATCAACCCAGATACTCTGAGCAAAGATCTTCAGCATCTCTCCTCTGTTGAATATTCTTCAGTGACTTAGTCAGTTGACTTCTACAACCAATCGCTCAGCAGTCTCCTTGATTTCCATGCCCCTGTCAGATACAGAACTGTCTGCTTCTCACGTTCAGCCCCCTGGTATACATGTGAGCTGCGGAAGATGAAGACAGCTGGGCGTGTTGTTGAGCGACGTCTACAGGCCTCAGGACTCACTGTTCATAAGCAAGTTTACAGAGAACATCAGAAGGCATATGCAAGAGCATTGAGAGCTGCAAGATCACAGTTTTATTCAAATATCATTAACAATCCTGTTGGACTTGTCTTCAGCCTTTGATACTGTTGATCACAACATTCTTCTTTACAGATTACATCACATTGTTGGACTCTCTGACTCTGTTTACAAGTGGTTATCATCTTATCTTACTGAAAGAATGGAGCATGTTGCCCTGGGAGAGGCTAAATCCACTACACACAATGTCACCTGTGGTGTTCCTCAGGGCTCTGTGCTCTGTCCCATTTTGTTTATATTGTATATGCTTCCCCTGGGCTGTATCATCAGCCAGCATGGTATTTTATTTCATTGCTATGCTGATGATACTCAGCTCTACCTCAGGATAAATTCAACCTCCTCGTCTACTCTGCCATCATCCACTTTGACCATCTGTTTGGAGAAGATAAAGTAATGGATGAAGCAAAATTTCCTGCAGCTGAACAGCTCTAAGACTGAAGCTATTTTAGTAGGCACCCCACACCAGGTTAGGACATCTAACATCACCAGAATGACCTTTTATGGTCAGATTTTCCCATTGTCAACATCCGTTATAAACCATCGGGTTAAACACTCTCATTTGGCCCCTCCCTACCTCAAAGAACGTATCACCTCACATACTGTACATCCACACGCAACCTCTACATCAGTACATCATTTTAAACCTTCTAAGACTAAGCTTCATACTATGGGAGATCTGGCTTTTTGCTCAGCTGCACCTAGACTGTGGAATGCTCTCCCTGAGTATGTGAGGACACCACAGACATGCTTTTAAATCTGGTCTTAAAACTTATCTTTTTATCAGAGATTTCGGGTCGAATGATTTGTAGCACTTTGAGATTTGCTTAAAATATAAAGTGCATTATAAAAAATAAATGTGTTATTGGATACCATCAAGGTAAAAGGTTTTCTCAGGATGCCGGAGTAATGATTGGACAGTCTGCTTTCGCGTCTGAAACGCTGACCTCCCAGGAACTCCTTTAATGAGAGAGTTTAGGACTCTAAACTCTAAAGTTTAGTACAGAAGATGTGGCAATAACTACCAGCTGATCCCTGTAATCTGCAAATGGTGTGGTGGGCAATATGGGGTTTTGCATTGCCATGCAAAAAAAATAAATAAATAAACATCTTTGATCAGTTGTGGGTTTTTTTTTTGTTCCCTTGCTTTTTTGTCCTTCTCTCTGAATGTTTCCAGGAATGACAGTGCTGGCCTCTGAGCCACTTCAGTCATGATCATCATTCATAGATTTACAGCCTTATTTAAAGCATTTGCACCATTCACATATTTTACTGTGGCTAAGAGTCTGATCACCGTACTGTGCTTGAATATCAATCAGTGTATTATTCTGTTCATTAGTTAAGCATTAAGCATTAAGTTTATTACATAAGCCATAAGATTTGAATTTGTCAGTTAAGCATCCATTTTGACAATCGTAAGTTGGTCTGTGATGTCATTCCACTATTACATGTATTTGTATGACTATCGCATGATAGAAAGTTCAGTTTAGATGCGGAAGGCTACGGAAACACAAGCTTTGACCGTAAGCTACATGTAAGCAGATATATATACAACAAAAGGTGTTGTTATATGCATAAGCTAACTGTAATCAGACATATATAGCAAATGTGTTGTTATATGCATAAGAAGATCTTGAACCGTTTGATACAGCAACTGGTGTCTGTAACCACAGTGGATTTACTCAAGACGACTGTATGAATTGTTGATTCTTTGATGCTGACAAAATAAAATACAAGAGACAAAGAGATCATCGGATCATTTTTACTTCGTGTGAGTAAAAAAGGCAACCCAAAGATACGCGTCAAAACTAGTGAAATAATATGACCGCATCTACAATCAGTTTCACTTACAAGAACTTTTACCACAAGTCTCAATATGACTTGATCAGCCCTCATATTTTTGCTCCACTAGTGTAAATATCAGAAGCAAAACCCCCTGAACAATGGCTAGTTGACTGACTAGCTCATGATGGACTGTACATTGTCAATAATAAATCTTGTGAAATTGGCTTCCCTTCTTCCTTTTCATTTTGAACTGACGGTGTTTCATATCGTCAGAAGATATATTTTTATATACTGCATATTTTGCATGGTACACTGATGTTATTAGCTCTACTGTAGTAAGTGGTTCAGTGGGACTGTTGCTTGAAATGAAATTTAATGTGGTAAAGACAGACAATACAGGAGTAGAAAAATAATACACACTGCAATTGTGTCCTGAAGCAGTTATACAAAATACTGTACAGTATACGCACCATGGGAACAAATGAGTGGATAAAAGCTAACTGGTGTACTGTATAATGTCTAATAATGTACTGTATATGGGTGATTCCAGCATTATGCATATGCCATTCAGATATATTGGTAAAGGATGTCTTTGGATAACTTTAGTATTCAATTCAATTTTATTTGTATAGCGCTTTTAAACAGTCGCAAAGCAGCTTTACACAATCAAAATAATTATTTAAGTTTTTATGGAATGTGAATGTGTATGAATAAAAATGGTGAGATAATCCCTGGTGAGCAAGCCGAGAGCGACAGTGGCAAGGAAAAAAATCCTGAGATGGAAAAAGGAAGAAACCTTGAGATGAACCAGACTCAAAAGGGAACACATTCTCATTTGGGTGAAACAGATAGCAGAAGTTGATCTGCATTTATACTGTGTGTTAGGTGGGAGGCAATTCAGCGATAATAGTTGATGTTAATTGATGTTAATATGGAGTCCAGGTAGTTATTGGAGACTCAGGTAGACTTGTAGGAAGTTCCTGTCCTGACCTATCGAACTGCCAAGTCCTCAGAGAAACAGCTGCCAACACCAGTCGAGGCCAGAACCGTCGTCTAGGTAGAGAGAACCATCCCTAGACACCAGATGCATCCCAAAGAGACACTCAGGGCATCCATGTGACGAGATCTCCAAGCAGAAGCACCAGGATGGGTCAGACAGGTCCGGAGGGCAGAGGGAGTCTGGATCACTGGCAGCTCAGGAATGGCATGTGTACAGTAGCTCGACAGAGAGAGGGAAAGAGAGAGAGGGGGAAAGAGGGATAGCATCTAAACATACAGTACCAGTTCACCATAATACTCTACGTCCATGAGTCCCCCAGATCTGCTCCTTTACCCAAGGTAAATCTATTTATAAAATTGCTTGGCTAAATAAATAGGTTTTTAGACTAGACTTAAACACTGAGCCTGTGTCTGAGTCCTGAACACTATTTGGAAGACTATTCCATAATTCTGGGGCTTTGTGAGAAAAAGCTCTGCGCCCAGCTGTAGTTTTCATAATACGTGGTAATGACAAGCAGCCTGCATCCTTTGATCGAAGTAGGCGTGGCGGATCGTAAGACACTAGCAGTTCACTCAGATACTGCGGCGCGAGACCATTTAATGCTTTATATGTCAAGAGTAGTACTTTAAAATCAATGCGAAATTTCACAGGGAGCCAATGCACTGAAGATAAGATAGGGGTGATGTGCTCATATGTTCTGGTTCTAGTGAGGACTCTCACTGCTGCACTCTGGACTAGCTGATGCTTGTTTATGCACCTAGCTGAACAACCAGACAGTAAGGCATTACAATAGTCCAACCTAGAGGTGATAAAGGCATAAACTAGTTCCCTTTCAAGGCTCCACTCGATGCTGCGTGAAAACGCTATGGGAACCAGTTTGTCCCGTTGCCGGTCGTTGAAGCATGCTGTGAAAACACGCCAAAGTTTTTGGCTATATATAACCTCGACAGGTGACGTCATCTGATTAGATGTAGGTGGAGGTTATAAAAACAGGTGAGCCGGCAACAACCTCAGATCATTTGTCTTCAGAGCCTTGTTGTGAAGCGTGCTTGTGATAAACCAGCAAAATAAGAAGGTGTTTAACTCACCAATTTGACGAGTTTAATCCCTCCGTGTGTGATAATCCATATTGGAGTGCGATCTCTACACTGCTTCGACTAGTGCTGCGCGCGCCGCGCATTCCGTGAGAAGCTGCGAGCCGCCGCGCATTCCTGGCTTAAAACTCGTGCATCTGACAGAGCTGCGGCAGACGGAGGTAAGAAAACTGCTTTCTTTCGCGTTGTCATCACGAGGATTCCTCTCTTGTTTACTGGAGATGAAAATAGCCTTAAGCACTTAAAAAAAAAAAAAAAAAAAAACAAGCAGTAGACGGCAGCTTCTGTCGGGTGGCCGGGGGGCGGAGCCTCAATGACGCTCTCCCCCCCCACCCCCTCTTAGCTCTCTTCATATGAGTTAACCCTTTCATGGAGTAAGCTGTATTCATGCTGTGTTTTTCCTGCCATCGACTTATGGCAAACGCGGGATTGTATGATGACGCCCAGATAGCAGAGACGCTTCACAGGCTATCTCTCTCCTGGGACATCATCCTCCCTGGTAAGCTTATACTTCCTTTCTAGCTGTGTAGACTTTTTATCTTCCCTCGAGGGAAAAGCTTTTCAAGCAGTGGGTCAACTTGGTGCTCCACTGCACACAGGAGGTCAGACTGATTTAAAAAAAAAAAAAAATATATATATATATATATATATATATATATGTATGTGTGTAAAATAAAATAAATGGGGGTGGCCCCCCAATAGGGAGAGGCACCCAGAATTCCTTTTTAACGAATAAGTGTTCTCCCTGGCACCCCCAGGAGGTCGGTGTTTTGCTCCGCCACCACTGGTGTTTCGGGCAACATCAGTCTCCAATAGGCTGTTAGTTCTTCGGTTTTCCTGCCATGCTTCAGGATGCCGAAGATCTAACACCCCCCCCCCCCCCGTTTAACCAAGCTGCCAAAATATTTCCAATATTTCAGATTCTGCGGGCTCTCCCGCTACCTGTAAATCAATGAATACAGTTCAATTCTTGACTGTAAAGGTGATTGCTCTCAACCCTACCAAGCGATTGTTTCTGACAATCGATTTAAGGACGCTTACTTTCATACAAAAACATTGCCATAACACAGGGAGATCCTGAGGTTCGCTTTCGGGGGCGAAGCTTACCAGTATCGGGTCCTTCCATTGGTCTAGCTCACCCGCACACATACAAAATGCACGGATTTAGCCATCGTTTTTATGGGAGTCCCAGGGCATCCGGTGGCTAGTGCTTCGACATCAGCATGTCGTCCTAGCTCATCTCTGTTCTCAGGACTGGGACCCAACGCCACAAAAGCGTGCTCTTTCCTGTGCAGAGGACAACACATTGGGTGCCATATGGGATTCGGTCGTAAGCGGGCATAGCTGTCTCCCGCTCGTATCGAACCCATTCTCAACACCCTCAAGGAAAACAAGCTAGACCAGAAAGTGACCATCACTTTCAGACATCCTAGCTCTCATGGCAGCTGTATCCACGGTGACACCTTTGGGCCTTCTGCACATGAGAGCATTCTAAGTTGTGGCTAAGAACAGGGGATATCACTAGGGCCAATCCCCAATATGGGTTATGCGCCAGGTGCTTCGTACCCTTTCTACGTGGTTCAGACCCCGGTCTCTACTCTGGGTCCCACTCTAAGTTCATCTTGTCGTCGCTGAGGCTAACGACAGATGCTTCCCTCACAGGCTGGGGTGCGGTCTCTGATGACCATCCAGCCTAAGGGAGCTGGAGAGGCTATCTTCTCGCATGGCACAGCAATTGCCTCGAGATGATGGCTCTATTTCTGGCCCTAAAGCACTTCCTCCAGCAGTTGAGAGACTGCCATGTCCTAGTGCGGTGGACAACACTATGGCAGTCTCATATATTATCGCCAGCCGCTAACAGCTAGCGCACCAGGTTCCTGTCCCTCAGAGCGATTTACATTCCAGCATGGATGCGGGAGCAGTAGTACTGTCCAGTCTATCTCTGACACACGGGGAATGGGAACCCCACTCCGAAGTAGTCAGGGAGAGATTTTCATGTAGCAAGGCGGACCTCTTGCCTTCTAACATATGCTTCGCCTTTTACTGCTCTTCAGATTTACGTCCACCGCATCAGCTATTTGCATAGGTCAGAGCAGCTTCTACATGTTTTGGATGAGAGATGCTATTACCCTCTCCTATGAGGCGCGTGGGCTCACTTCGCCTCTGGGAATCAGGGCTCTTTCAACCCTGGGGATTGCCTCATCTATTGCATTAGCAAGAAGTATTCCCCTGCAGCAAGTATATGCTAAGCAGGTAAACCCAGTCCACTGCCGAATTGTTTCAGTGCTGGAGTTTCCCTCCTCGGGCCTGTGCGCTAGTACTCTCAGGACGTACGTGACTGCATCCTCTCTCAACTATCTTCCGAAAGCTCCATAAACCCAACAGGCACCCTATTGCTCTTGAAGCCTTCTGTCCTCCGCGCTTATAGCTTCGGAGCAGGAGAGACTTCACTTGCTGTGTCCAGCTTGTGCTCGTGCTTGTGCTTGTGCCGCATCAGCTAGTGGCGTAGGTCAGAGCAACTTCTACATGCTCTGGATGAGAGATGCTATTGCCCTCTCCTATGAGGCACGTGGGCTCAATTCGCCACTAGGAATCAGGGCTCATTCAACCAGGGGATCGCCTCAGCTATTGGATTAGCAAGAGGTATTCCCCTGCAACAAGTGTGTGCCAAGCAGGTAGACCCAGTCCACTGCCAAAATGTTTCAGTGCTGGAGCTTCTGCAGGAAAAGCTTGTCCTTGGGCTTGTGCCCTAGTACCCTCAGGATTTTCTTAGCTGCATTGTTTGAAGCCTTCTGTCCTCCGCCTTTTACAGCTTCGGAGCAGGAGAAACTTCACTTACTATCCAGTATGTGCTCTTCAGATTCACGTCCACCGCATCAGCTAGTGGCGTAAGTCAGAGCGCCACTATACTGGGTGAGAGATGCATATTGCCCTCTCCTATGAGGCGCGTGGGTTCACTTCGCCTCTGGGAAGCAGGGCTCACCCAACCAGGGTGATCGTCCCAGTCTCACCAGCAGGAGGTATCCCCTGCAGTAATTGTGTGGCGCGAAGAGTTGGTTCCTCCCCGCACACATTTCTTACATTTATAAATCTGGATGTTCATGCTACTCCGGGCTCACTGCCCCCGAGTTAGCTGCCCAGGGATAGCTCTGAGACCTTCTTGGCTTTGTGCGCACACGCTACACAACCTTGGGGTGCAGACACCTGTAGTGCGGCGGCGTTGGTATTCTCGTTCCCATAGCGTTTTCACGCAGCATCGAGTGGAGCCTTGAAAGGGAACGTCTCGGGTTACATTGCTGTAACCCTGTTCCCTGAAAGGCGGGAACGAGATGCTGCGTCGCAATGCCGCACTACCACGTGACCGGACGGCTGTTCAGACAAATTAATCTGAGGTTGTTGCCGGCTCACCTGGTTTTATAACCTCCACCTACATCTAATCAGATGACGTCACCTGTCGAGGTTATATATAGCCAAAAACTTTGGCGTGTTTTCACAGCATGCTTCAACGACCGGCAACGCGACAAATTGGTTCCCATAGCGTTTTCACGCAGCATCTCGTTCCCGCCTTTCAGGGAACAGGGTTACAGCAATGTAACCCGAGACGTTTTTCTGCATCATTTAGCAACAATATATTTCTTATTTTGCCAATATTTCTGAGGTGAAAGAATGCTATCCTGGTAATATTATCTACATGAGCTTCAAATGAAAGGCTGGAATCTATCATCACACCGAGGTCTTTTACTGTTGCACTTGATGGAACAGAAAGGCCATCTAGTATGGAGCGATATCGCGGACAATATTCAAATGCAATTGCAAATTTTGCATTACCGTTTGCTGATTCGCCTTTGCGAGCGCACACTGACTGCCAAATTTCAAATGAAAAAACAAAGTCCATTTGCATTTGTATTTCCCAGGTCTTACACGTCATGAACCTGTCATATTGAAATAGCAAAATCAATTACCACATTTGCTTTTTCACTTTCTCTGCGCCGCGCGTCAAGCCGGCCAAAATTCAAATGCAATCGCTAATCCATTTGCAATTGCATTTCCAACACATTACACAGAAACCTGTCAATCAGCGTCAGGGGCGGGTCTATACTGTGGGGCGGGATTGTATGGGGACTGACGTCACTCGCAGTCGCCGACCAAGAGGGGGATATTTGACCACTGGAGGTGAACCGAGATTATCTCATTTGATTCCATATTTTTTTCCTCTGTTTGAGCTGTTAAAACAGTTGTCGTTGACTATAGTTATCTTTCTTTGTTTTTTTTAAGTGTTTTATACAGCCAGAAGTTTGGATTGTTGAGTGAAAATAGTTTTGTGGCATGTATGTGCTTGTTTTTTTTTCTACACAATTAAACATTTGAATGAACATCTTCTGAGAGGGGTGATTCCAGAATTTTTGCCAGGGGTTGTACATGTACAGTGGTGTGAAAAACTATTTGCCCCCTTCCTAATTTCTTATTCTTTTGCATGTTTGTCACACTTAAATGTTTCTGCTCATCAAAAACCGTTAACTATTAGTCAAAGATAACATAACTGAACACAAAATGCAGTTTTTAAATGAAGGTTTACGTTATTAAGGGAGAAAAAAAACTCCAAATCTACATGGCCCTGTGTGAAAAAGTGATTGTCCCCCTTGTTAAAAAATAACTTAACTGTGGTTTATCACACCTGAGTTCAATTTCTGTAGTCATCCCCAGGCCTGATTACTGCCACACCTGTTTCAATCAAGAAATCACTTAAATAGGAGCTACCTGACACAGAGAAGTAGACTAAAAGCACCTCAAAAGCTAGACATCATGCCAAGATCCAAAGAAATTCAGGAACAAATGAGAACAAAAGTAATTGAGATCTATCAGTCTGGTAAAGGTTATAAAGCCATTTCTAAAGCTTTGGGACTCCAGCGAACCACAGTGAGAGCCATTATCCACAAATGGCAAAAACATGGAACAGTGGTGAACCTTCCCAGGAGTGGCCGGCCGACCAAAATTACCCCAAGAGCGCAGAGATAACTCATCCGAGAGGCCACAAAAGACCCCAGGACAACATCTAAAGAACTGCAGGCCTCACTTGCCTCAATTAAGGTCAGTGTTCACGACTCCACCATAAGAAAGAGACTGGGCAAAAACGGCCTGCATGGCAGATTTCCAAGGTGCAAACCACTTTTAAGCAAAAAGAACATTAAGGCTCGTCTCAATTTTGCTAAAAAAAAAACATCTCAATGATTGCCAAGCATGCTTGGGAAAATACCTTGTGGACCAACGAGACAAAAGTTGAACTTTTTGGAAGGTGCGTGTCATCCGTTACATCTGGCATAAAAGTAACACAGCATTTCAGAAAAAGAACATCATACCAACAGTAAAATATGGTGGTGGTAGTGTGATGGTCTGGGGTTGTTTTGCTGCTTCAGGACCTGCAAGGCTTGCTGTGATAGATGGAACCATGAATTCTACTGTCTACCAAAAAATCCTGAAGGAGAATGTCCGGCCATCTGTTCCTCAACTCAAGCTGAAGCGATCTTGGGTGCTGCAGCAGAACAATGACCTAAAACACACCAGCAAATCCACCTCTGAATGGCTGAAGAAAAACAAAATGAAGACTTTGTAGTGGCCTAGTCAAAGTCCTGACCTGAATGGACTCATATTGGAATCATATTACCAAGATGGCGCCGGTGAGTTCGGCTGCCGTCACGACTGCTCCGACCACCTTTTCTTTGTTTTTGTTCTTTAAGTTAGTTTTCAGTGTTTTAAAATCGGCAAAATCACCACCATTGAGTACATAAGGTATGATAGAGACACTCTTGTTTCTATTGGTATACAATGTACTCACAATTCGACGGTTTTAACTCCGGATCCGAGCTGGCCGAGTGAGATCCTGAGGGAGAACAATGGACGCGACGCGAAGCGGAGACCTCGAGGCAGACGAGCCGGCGTGAGGAACAGGCTCAGGGCCCGTGCACACCGCACACCTCTGCCTAGAATCCTGCTCGCCAATGTCCAGTCACTGGAGAACAAACTGGATGACCTCAGGGCCAGGATAAAGTTCCAGAGAGGCATTCGGGACTGCAATCTCCTCTGCTTCACCGAGACATGGCTGAACCCAGCGGTGCCAGACCACGCCATACAGCCGGCCGAGTTCTTCTCGGTTCACCGCATGGACAGGACGCGGGACTCGGGGAAGACAAGGGGAGGCGGCGTGTGCTTAATGGTGAACAACAGCTGGTGCAACAACGCGAGCGTTGTTCCTCTTACACGCTCCTGCACACCAAACCTGGAACTACTGTCCATCATGTGTCGTCCATTTTATCTTCCACGGGAGTTCACATCGGTCATAATCAGTGCCGTTTACATTCCTCCACAAGCAGACACAGACAAGGCCTTATGCGAGCTGCATGAGGCGCTCACACAGCACCAGACACAACACCGGGACGCTGCGCTCATTGTGGCGGGGGATTTTAATAGTGCCAACCTCAAACGCGCAGCGCCGAACTTTTATCAGCACATCACCTGCCCCACCAGGGGCAAAAGGACACTGGACCATTGTTATACCACGGTCAAAGACGGTTACAAGGCACAATCTCGTCCAGCGTTTGGTAAATCCGACCACACCGCCATCTTCCTCATGCCAAAATATAAACAAAGGCTGAAACAGGAAGTTCCGGTTCAGAGGGAGGTCGCGCGCTGGACGGACCAATCGGTGGCCGCGTTACAGGACGCACTCGATGACGCAGACTGGGACATGTTCAGAAACAGCTCCGATGATGACGTCAGCGTGTTTACGGAAGCGGTTGTGCGATTTATTGAAAAGCTAGCAGACGATACGGTAGAGAAAAAGACTATCAGAACGTTTCCCAACCAGATGCCGTGGGTGGATAAAACCATCTGCGACGCTCTGAGATCTCGCACAGCTGCCTACAACACGGGACTTGCGTCGGGGGACATGGAACCGTACAAGGCTGCGTCATATAACGTCCGGAAGGCGGTGAAAGAGGCGAAGCAGCGCTACGGGAGAAAACTAGAGTCACAGCTTCAACAGAGTGACTCTAGGAGCCTGTGGCAGGGACTGAGAACAATAACGGACTACAAAACACCAGCATCCGGTATGACGAACGCGGACGCGACTCTGGCAGACGAGCTGAACACATTTTACGCTCGCTTCGAGGCTGCAGCTAAAGACGCTAGCAATGCTAATGCTAACGGCGCTAATGCTAACGGTGCTAACGGCGCTAATGCTAACGGCGCTAATGCTAGCGGCGCTAACGGCCACAGACAGGAAGACACAGCCAGCACCGGGAACGCGCTCATCATCTCCGAGCACGATGTGAGGAGAGCCTTCAAGAGAGTGAACACCAGGAAAGCAGCAGGACCAGACGGCATCTCAGGTCGTATTCTCAGAGCCTGCGCAGACCAGCTAGCACCTGTGTTCACTGAGATATTCAACATCTCTTTATCTCAGTCGGTGATCCCCACATGCTTCAAAGAGTCCATCATTGTTCCTGTTCCAAAGAAACCACATCCTGCTTCTCTCAACGACTATCGCCCTGTAGCCCTCACCTCAGTAGTGATGAAGTGCTTTGAACGCCTTATCAGAGACTTCATCATTTCTTCACTACCCGACACACTGGACCCACTACAGTTTGCATACCGTCAGAACCGCTCCACAGACGATGCAATCTCTCATCTCCTCTACACATCACTCACTCACCTGGACACTAGGAAAGGGAATTATGTTAAAATGCTCTTCATCGACTACAGCTCTGCTTTTAACACAATAATTCCCTCCACACTTACCACCAAGCTGGAGCACCTGGGACTGAGCTCATCTATATGTCAGTGGATCTCCAATTTTCTGACTGGCAGACCACAGGCAGTAAGGATGGGCGGACATGTCTCAGCTACACTCACTCTGAGCACTGGAGCCCCCCAGGGTTGTGTTCTGAGCCCCCTGCTGTACTCTTTGTACACCCACGACTGCGTGGCCACTACCAACTCCACCTCCATCATCAAGTTTGCTGACGACACCGTCGTGGTCGGACTGATCACCAACAATGATGAGTCGGACTACCTAGAGGAGATTGGAAATCTGGAGAACTGGTGCCAGAGGAACAATCTCCTCCTGAACGTCAGTAAGACAAAGGAGCTGATAGTGGACTTTAGTACAAAGCAGGAGAGGAACTACCAGACCCCCGTCATCAACAGGAGCCCAGTGGAGAGAGTGGACAGCTTCAGATACCTCGGTGTTCACATCACGCAGGACCTGTCATGGTCCTGTCACATCAACACCGTGGTGAAAAAAGCCCGGCAGCGTCTCTACCACCTCAGACGCTTGAGAGACTTTAGACTGCCCTCCAAGGTGCTCAGGAACTTCTACTCCTGCACCATAGAGAGCATCCTGACGGGAAACATCACGACCTGGTTCGGGAACAGCACCATGCAGGACAGACGAGCTCTACAGAGGGTGAGCCGAGGGTCAGCCGAGCGCATCATCCGCACTGAGCTCCCTGACCTACACTCCATCTACAGCAAGCGGTGCTGGACTAAGGCCAGGAAGATCATGAAGGACCTCAGTCACCCCAGTAATGGACTGTTCTCTTTGTTGCGGTCTGGGAAGACATTCCGCTCCCTAAAGGCCAACACAGAGAGACTGAGGAGGAGCTTCTTTCCGCAGGCGATAAGGTCTCTCAATCACACAATCACACCTCCACACAGGACTAATAACATCTTTTAAGCTCACAACACTGACTGGACAATCATGGACACATTCATACACACTTGCACTAAATACTCATACATCTGGACAATTGCACATGTCACCTTCATGCATATTTGCACAACCACTGACACTTTAATCCTATATTTCTATATTTTTGCAATATTTTATTATGCCCTTATGCAGAGTTAATTTTACTAGTTAAAATTATTTCTTTAGTATTTCCTTTTTATTGATTATTTATTTTACGTACAAGCTTTTATTTAATTTTTTTAAGGTCACTGGCGGTCGTATAAAGCATTTCACTGCATATTATACTGTGTATGATTGTGTATGTGACCAATAAAATTTGAATTTGAATTTGAATCCTATTGAGATGTTGTGGCATGACCTTTAAAAGGCGGTTCATGCTAGAAAACCCTCAAATAAAGCTGAATTACAACAATTCTGCAAAGATGAGTGGGCCAAAATTCCTCCAGAGCGCTGTAAAAGACTCGTTGCAAGTTATCGCAAACGTTGATTGCAGTTATTGCTGCTAAGGGTGGCCCAACCAGTTATTAGGTTCAGGGGGCAATTACTTTTTCACACAGGGCCATGTAGGTTTGGATTTTTTTTCTCCCTAAATAATAAAACCCCTCATTTAAAAACTGCATTTTGTGTTTACTTGTGTTATCTTTGACTAATAGTTAAATGTGTTTGATGATCAGAAACATTTTGTGTGACAAACATGCAAAAGAATAAGAAATCAGGAGGGGGGCAAATAGTTTTTCACACCACTGTATATTTTTATATTTCTTATTTATAATAAAAATCGCTTTGTGTAATTTTTCATCATAAACAATATTTGTTTAGTGTAAACATTTTTGTATTACATGACAAACCCCTGCAAAATAAATGTGCCACAAAATAAACATTATATGAGAATTTGTATTATGTGTCTTAATTTCCATGTCACGTGCTTAGGGTTAATTATAATAGTAATAATATATTTGATAATACTCATATATTATATTTGATAATAATAATAATATGAATTTTTGATTGTGATGTCCTCATATTTGACAGAGATTTTGTGAGGGTGCAATCAGTGGCAGGGAGGCATTTTAGCGCATAACACCGGTACGCAGCGTTTCTGAAAGATTTAGCTCCAGCAGGCTGTAACAGGAGAAGATCTAAAAATATTTTTATTTGTAAAAACTTCTCTGTCCACTCCGGAGAAAGAAAATATGCGATTTGTCATTTTTGTGTGTTTATTTCTTGATAAACAAATGAGATAATCTCGGTTCACCTCCAGTGCTCAAATATCCCCCTCTTGGTCGGCGAGTGCGAGTGACGTCACTCCCCATACAATCCCGCCCCACAGTATAGACCCGCCCCTGACGCTGATTGACAGGTTTCTGTGTAATGTGTTGGAAATGCAATTGCAAATGGATTAGCGATTGCGTTTGAATTTTGGCCGGCTTGACGCGAGGCGCAGAGAAAGTGAAAAAGCAAATGTGGTGATTGATTTTGCTATTTAAATAAGACAGGTTCATGACGTGTAAGACCTGGGAAATACAAATGCAAATGGACTTTGTTTTTTCATTTGAAATTTGGCAGTCAGTTTGCGCTCGCAAAGGTGAATCAGCAAACGGTAATGCAAAGTTTGCAATTGCATTTGAATTATGGCACACTTTGTGCGTCCACATATGGGAAACGCAATTGCAAATGCAATTTGCAATTGCATTTGAATATTGTCCGCGATATCGTTCCATAATCTAGAGTTACAGTGTGATCTAAAATTTTACTCCTACTGTAGCTGTATGCGGTCCTATGACTAGAACTTCTGTCTTATCAGAATTACGCAGAAGGAAGTTAATTAGCATCCAATTTCTTATGTCATGCACATATTGCTCAACTTTAGAAAGCTGGTTTTTCTCATCAGGTTTTGCTGAGACATATAACTATGCGTCGTCAGCATAACAATGAAAACTAATACCATGCTTACGGATTATGTTGCCCAGAGGAAGCATATAAAAGGAAAAAAGCAGTGGGCCTAAAACCGAACCCTGTGGAACGCCAAACTCCACTAGAGAACATGCAGAATAATCACCATTTAAGTCTATATACTGATAACGATCAGTCAAATAGGATCTGAGTCAGGAGAGGGCTGTACCCGTAATTCCTACTACATTTTCGTATCTGTGAAGAATACTATGATCAATGATGTCAAAAGCTGCACTGAGGTCAAGTAATAGTTACACATCAACACATCACAATATAAGGTCATTTACTACTTTAAGGAGTGCTGTTTCTGTGCTGTGATGAGGCATAAATACTGACTGATACAGTTCATGTATGCCATTTCTATGTAGATATGAGCATACGTAGCTGCTCCGCTACTATCTTTTCCAGAATCTTAGAGATAAAGGGGAGGTTTGATATTTGCCTGTAATTGGACAGCTGACAGGGGTTGAGGTCAGGTTTCTTAATTATTGGTTTAATAACTGCTAATGTAAAAGATTTTGGAACATAACCAATACTGAATGAGGAATTAATTATTCTCAACAGGGGTTCTGTTATTACTGGTTTATCTGTTTAAGAAAATGGGTCGGTATAGGATCTAGTAAACTGGTTGATGAATTTGCAAAAGAGGTGAGTGAAATTAGTTCTAGTAAAGTAGTAGGGGATTAGGGGAGTAAAGTATTCTAGGTTCCAATCTGACATGGCTAGATTAACATCTGCATCAATTACATTGTTCGGTTTCAAAGCCTCAATTTTATGCTTAATATTTACAATTTTATTATTAAAAAAGTTCATGAAGTCCTCACCATTGCATGATGCTGTTCTGGAGATTTCTGCAGTGGTCCTATTTCTGGTTAATTTGGATTAAATAAAAAATCTAGGATTATTTTTGCTATTTTCTATAAGAGTGGAGATATATGTTGATCTAGCTACAGTAAGAGCTTTTCTATAGTTCAGGATGCTCTCCTTCCATGCTATTTGGAATACTAACAATTTAGTTTGATGCCATTCATGTTCTAATTATCAGTGTATTAAATTGCATAAGTATCAGTGTATCAGTGTATTAAATTGCATAACCTTTAATGTCATCTTTTGAGCTAAAAATTAATCATTACACTCATGTATGTCCTGAAAATATCTAGTACAGGTTTTCAGCAAATTCTGTGAATTGTAAAGACAATTTCAGAAGGTATTAGACCATTAAAGAGACGTTTGAATTCTGAAAACAAAAATATTGTAGATTTGAAAATGTTTGACATAAATGAATCCAGGACAGTGTAGTGGTTAGCCTTGCTCCTCCAGGGTCTGGGTTCGATTCCTGGACAGGCTTGATTGCATGTTCTCTCTTGCTTGGTGGGTTTCCTCCCACAGTCCAAAGATATGCAGATTAGGCTAATTGGCGTTCCCAAATTGCCCGTAGTGTGTGAATGTGTGTGTGTGTATGTGTGTGTGCCCTGCGATGGATTGGCACCCTGTCCACGGTGTACCCTGCGTCGTGCCCTGAGCCTAATGGGATAGGCTCCAGGTCCCTGCAACCGTGAATACATGATAAAGCGGTATAGAAGATGAGTGAGAGAGTGTATGAACTAAAAGATTTTGGGTATACAGGCATTATAGATGTAACATTTTCTTGATATGGGTTTGATATCTCTAAAAAAAAGACCTCAAATGTGTGAACTGTGACTTATTGTAAAACATTCAATAATGATAAAAAAAAAAAATCTAAATTTATTATTAAATCTTATTTTGACAGTTAATTTTTTCCTTTCTTTTTCTCTCTTTTTTATATTTTGTACTTTGTCTGGTGCATTCCTTTTGTGCTCAATCGGATTGGGATCTGGGGTGTCTCGTCAGCAGCCTTGAGCTCCAATGAGATGCAGGCTGTGGTGCACTGCTTGTTCTGGTGACTTTCTATTGTGGCCAACATTTGCCTCTGTGATTTGTGCTGAATAGTTTTTTTTCTCTGAGAATTTGGACTGAATGGGCTGCCTTGGGTGTCCATGATCCTGCAACCAGTTTACTGGAATATAGTTAATAATTTTTGTGGTAAAGTGTTCCATTCATCTGAGTGGACGTGTTAATGTTATCGCTGATCAGAATAAATGATTCATAGTCATTTTTTTTTACCTTTTACATTTTGTTTAAAAATGTGCATGACGACTCAAAATGCATTATACCATATTATGTATGATTTCATTATGTATGAGGTCATTATAGGCAGCTTACACATTGTAATAAATCTTCCTAAAAATTTTACATAAGCATAAACGTCTATCCATATGTGTTTCAACTGTTTTATAGACTTTAAATGAAACATTTAATTAACTGCTTTCTTTTAAACCTCCATACATATGTGCCCTTTAATCTTTTTAAGGACAAAAGAAAAGTCTGATGCATTACTTTGCAATTATGTTTTCAATGATTGCATGGTAACATGCATGGAATTAATATAATATCAAAAATGATTTCAAAGGGAGAGGGGCAAAAAAAGAGAGAGCCATTAAATTTGTCTCTTTCAGAATTACATGCCCCCAGGGATACAAAAAAGAAAAAAAATAAGAAGGGACGCAGGGAAAATTCAATTATATTCCTGCACACTTAATATTAGCATTCTGTGGTCATTATTTATTAAATTAGAAAAGCTCAGTTCAGTGTACTCAAAAATAAATACTGTATAAAGCTTCTCTTTTAAAATGATATAAGTAAAAAGATTTCAAAATGCAACAAGTAATCTACCAAAAACCTGCTGAGAGCAGGTCTGATTGAAATGCCTGCTTCTTTTAATCCAGATTCTTTTGATGCAATTTCCTTTGGCAGGAAAAAAAATGGAATTGAAGGTAAAGTTTTGCCTGCAGGAAGCAAATGGCTTAGGCTACGAATTTAGTTTGGCTTGCTCTCCATCTACGATATTGTTAGCAAATTGATGTGATATTTGATGGAAAAGGAAACCATTGAACGCCTCTAAACGCAAATCTCACTGGTTTGTAGTCATAGTGGAAAACCATATATTTTTTTACTTCTCTTGAAATCATCCAATTGCTATTTCTGAAAGGGAAATAAAGCAATAAGCACTGTTTCTCATCTGCAGTTTAAGATTTCAGCTAGACAAAAATGCACAGTTATAAATTGTGCACACTGAAACCTGTTTAAATGGATTTTTGTCCATTTTGTACAAATGCAACATCATTATCTGTGTCTGTTTAGATCCAAATATTTGTATTGATATGTAAAACATGAAGTAGGTATGACCTAAAGACTTAGGATTACATCATTGGTTAGTAATCCCAACACAACCGACTTAATGCATTAATTAAAATGCATTACAGTTTATGAGGTGGCATGGTGGCGTAGTGGTTAGTACTGAGTGGGGTGGGTTTCCTCTGGGTACTCTAGTTTATTTCCACAGTCTACGGACTGTGGCTTTCAAAGTGCTTGTGCCCTCCAATGAATTGCCACCCTATCTAGTGCCCCTAGACTCCAGGCCTCCTGAGACACTGTACTGTACATGATAAGCGGTTTAGTGAGTGAGCATTTACAATTGCAATTTTAACCATATACAGTACATAATAGTTGCATGAGGAAATTATTTATGGCGTGCTATCTGGTATCACAGAAATGAGGATGGGTTCCATTTTGTCTTCGTCCTCAGGTCATTTTAAAGTTTTTTCTTGCCACCATTGCTTGTGCAATAGGGAAAACCTGAAGTCAATTCTTAAAATAATTGTCATTACAAAGATGTCAAAATGTGATTTCTTAGAAGTTCTACACAAATAAAATTTAATTTAAGTCGAATTTTGTGTGCTTGTTTTATCTTGTCATGAAACTAGGATTGCAAGTTGCATACTTTTTTCTTAATCATTGAAAACATTAGCAAGCAATAATTAATTATTCATGTTACCCAGGTGCAATTTTTTTTCTTCAGTTTAAGTTTCAGTATATAAACAGCTCTAGCAGTAAAATCCGGTGCCCAGAATTATTTGTGCTGGCCGGCCACAATATCAACATCGTCCACCAGACAATAGAATATTCATTTTCTATTTAATATTTAAAATGGATAAAATCCTATTTGCTTGATAAATTATTTGCTTCTCAATTTCACAAACACACAGACTCTTTTCTAAATAGACCCACCCCTCCATGCACACACCAGCTGCACTAGTGAAACGCTTGTGAACATTTGAACAGCTGGTGTGATCTTTTTTTTTTTTTTTTAGCTCTCCATGAAAATAAAGATGGCAGAAGTGGTTTAATTGGGTGGCTTGTTGGTAGGCCAGATCAATCCACGTTCAAGAAAAGTCCCAAATTGCCAGTGTAAGGATCCTTGTAATAAGGACAGTTAAGCTAGTATTAGCATATACAGTAGCCGGGATGCCAAGATTAGCATGGTATACATTTACATTTAGGCATCTTATCCAGAGCGACTTACAAAAAGTGCTTTAAAGTTTACATCACTGGATACATACTTACACTTTGTTAACTAGGTTAATAACTAAGTGCCATTAGTCCAACACAACTGGGAAGAGGGATTTTTTTTTTGTTGGGTGGGGTGGGGTGGGGGGTTAGTCCAAGTACTGGAGAAACAGATGCATCTTGAGTCATCATTTAAAGATAGTCAAAGTCTCTGCTGTACAGACATCTAGAGGAAGTTCATTCCACCACCTAGGTGCCAGAACAGAAAAGAGCCTGGATGAATAATGCCACCCTCGATCCCTGAGAGATGGTGGGATGAGGCAAGCAGTGCTGGAGGATCGGAGGGAACGTGGTGCAGTTCGTGGTGTGATTAGAGCAGAGAGTTAAGTGGGTGCTGGGCCATTTTTAGCTTTGTAGGCAAGTATCAGCGTTTTGAATTTGATGCGGGCAGCTACAGGAAGCCAGTGCAGGGAGCGAAGGAGTGGGGTGGTGTGGGAGAACTTGGGGAGGTTAAAAACGAGACGTGCTGCTGCATTCTGGATCAGTTGCAGAGGACGAATTGTGGACAGAGGCAGACCTGCCAGGAGTGAGTTGCAGTAGTCCAGTCTTGAAATAACAAGGGACTGAACAAGCACCTGAGTAGCCTGTGAAGAAAGAAATGGGCGAATTCTTCTGATATTGTAAAGAAGAAATTTACAAGAGCGAGTAAGGTTAGCGATGTGTGGGGAAAATGACAGATGATTGTCCCAAGATTGCGGGCAGTGGCTGAAGGAGTGATTTGGTTGTTGTCCAGGGATATCACAAGGTCTTGACCTGGGGATGAGTCACAAGGGAGGAACAACAGTTCAGTTTTACTCAGATTGAGCTTTAGCTGATGTACAGCCATCCAGGATGAGATGTCTGCCAGACATGCTCAGATCCGGGTGGAAACCTGAGTGTCAGAGGGAGGAAAGGAGAGAGTAAGTTGGGTGTCATTTGCATAACAATGGTATGAAAATCCATGCGATGATATGACTTTAACAAGAGACCGGGTATAGAGGGAGAACAGAAGAGGACCAAGTACTGAGCCCTGTGGGACACCAGTAGAGAGTCTACATGGGGCAGATGTAGATCCCCTCCATGTTACCACATATGACCTATCTTCTAGGTAAGAAGCAAACCATTGCCACACTGTTCCACAAATTCCAAGGCTTGTAAGAATAGATAATAGAATCTTGTGGTTCACTGTGTCAAATGCATCTGACAGGTCCAGGAGGATGAGAACAGATGACAGTTTAGCAGATCTAGCAGCATGGAGGACTGACAGAAGGACAGTCTCTGTGGAATGTGCCACTTTGAATCCAGATTTTTTGGGATCATTAAGGTTGTTCTGTGAGAGATAAAGAGACTTTTGGTTATAAACAGTTCTTTCAAGAATTTTGGAAATAAAAGAGAGAAGTGATACCGGGCGATAGTTGTTAACTTCTGATGGGTCCAGGCAGGGTTTCTTGAGGATGGGAATAACCATAAGGAGAAGGAGGTTGGGTCTGGGAGGGATGATAGGGTGCATGAAGACACAGAGGAGGGGGAGACAGAGTGAAGGTTTCTTAACTGCATGAAATTGAAATGATGAAAATCTGAGATGAGACAGGGAGATTGGCGAGAAGAACCATCTCTTGGACAACAGGAGACCCGTACCACCACCTCTACCAGTTTCTCGTGGAGTGTGAGAGAATACATAGGCAGAGGATAGGGCAGCCGGTGTAGCCGAGTTCACCAGTGCAGGGCAATGAGACAGTATTGGAGGGTAGATGAGGTTTCTGGGAGATCTGCCTCTGCTGTGTGAGTAAAGGCATCTTGGTCTGTGAGAACTGACAGAGATAGGTTGAAGACACTTCTCTGCACTTGCTATCTAGATTCTTGAGACACCTTCAATATATGTAACTAAGCTCTGCCCACAATTCACACCTTAAGGAAGCCTGAAACTACTGTTGATTAATTACCTGGGAACAAATTGCTTTAAACCTACTTCAATCACACTGCAATCAACACTACCAAACAGCAAAAACTACAGTGGGTGCACAAGCAGTATGCGACTTCTACCGTCATGGCCCACGGCGATAGCATTCGGGTTTGTGCGTTTGCTGGCTTTTACCGCTGAGTGGCGCTATATAACTATAGACTGACGCCTCAGGCATCAGTTCGTTCTCTCCAGGCTTAATGAGGCGCTGGTCGTCCACAGCTGCACGTCATTGCAGATAAAATAAAGTGAAACATTGTAACTAAACGAATTCATAATCACAGTAGTAAAAAAACTGAATTTAATTTTAATTATAAATTTGTCCTGAAATGTTACCACATTGCTGCCACAGTTCTTCAGTAACAAACCTATAAAACAGGTACATCTGTATGAATAAATTGTTTAAATGTGATCAGTGATTTATGTAAATGACTCAGTTTAGATGTAAGTAAATGCTCCTTGCTAGGGACGCGCTAATGACGATTTGGTCTGTTGTGTGGAGACTCGCCCGTGAGAGGTAGAGTTAGTACTGTATATCATGACTGAAATACAGCGGCTCACATCGGCGTGCGTTTCTCCCAGCGCCGCATAGACAGCGCTTATTTAACACCTATAATATGTGTTTACTGTATTTCTGGGAAAAGAGAAATCTAATCTCTCATATCGGCGCGCGCGTTCATCTGACTTTAGATCAATACTCGGCAAAGTTAAAGAGCGCACAAGCTCTGCGGGATCACGCAAACATCTAACTGTACATTGACTAAAAGGTTTATTCACAACCACGTTTCAGCCATTCACACACATGCATTGTGCTGTTGTTTGTACACACTTTCAGTTTTCCCCTTCTACTCTCCTCTTTCATCAAAAATGTTCCCGATATGAGCCGACACGAGCAGATTTGTTTCAGTCAGAAAATGTATCAATCATAAAGAGAGGCGACATATACTTGCTGATTAAACACTGCATTTTTTAAATGAAAGCACTCGATGTGAGCAGCTTTAATTATTGATAATTAAATCATTATTAAATGGTGGACATAAACAGCAAAAAGAATAATATTATTTTGATTTTTATTATCATGTTCTTTTGCTGTTTGAGCAATTCTGTGGATTCCAAAATTGACATGTTTACCGTTTTTTAATCACTGGAATGGAAGAGATAGAAAGTTTCCTCATCATAACGTGCCTTGTATTGTTTTTAATCGCTCGATACACGACCCATCATTTTTTATGCTATTTTACAAAGGATAAATACACATGGAATAATTTAATTTGGTTTGTTTATTTATAAATAAAATCTAAAATTAAAAGTAATTAAAACAGTGTAGAGTGATTAATAACACTACATGTTATGGTAAGAAAAATCTCATTCCAGGGATTTTAGTTTCTCCGAGTGTATACTGTAGGTGAGAACAGCTATTCACACTTGGGGAGGTGTATTATTTGCATTTGTATGTGTCTGACTTCGCAAAGCACACCTGTAAAACCTGTTTAAATGAAAATGCTCCTCGCTGCGCTGTTTGGGGGAGGGACCATAAAATTCGCGTTAGATGTTATACAGCAGCGCTTGTGTTTTTGTGTTATCAAGTACGGGCTAATGCTTAACAGTTGCGCAATTATATTTCTATTCAGTAAAGAAAAACACTATTGTTATTATTTCAACACATACTGTGCAGCTGTGAGAATTGTGGCAGGAATATAATGCCCTACGATTCACATTCATTTACAATATGTGCGTCAATGTCCAACTTAAACCAAGCATGCGTTGCCACGCTTGGATGCTCAGTAGTGTGCAATGCAGCAAGTGCAAGCCAAATGCGAACAAATAACGAAATAAGAGAGCTTGATTTGTCACGAACTAACCTGGGATGATCAGAAGACGTAGCTTAGCGGTTAGCCCTTTGTTGCGTGAATGGTAAACCCAAACGCGGAAGAACACGAGTAGGCAGGATAATCACGCTGTTTGTTTTAAGGACTCTCATAAAAGGAGAGCAAGGGAAAGACACAATCTAACCCGCGTCCTATAAACACACACTCAATCAGAAAGTAATACCAAGATAGTGAGTACTCACGGTTTGGTGAACGATTCCGAAACGACATCGGGCGAACTCAATGACTGAGCGTTGTACTCTCGTTTGTTTACCTCTTTTATACTTCCTGGTTTGACGCCCGCCTTACTTCCGGGTCCTAGTGCCGGGCGCAGGTTGAGTGTGCATGACAGTACCCCCCTGTCCAGGATCGGCTCCAGACGGTCCTGGGGTGGAGGATACCCTACGACGGTAGTCCCGAATGAGCTCAGGATCGAGGATGAACCGTGCTGGAACCCAAGACCGCTCCTCGGGGCCGTAGCCCTCCCAATCGACCAGGTACTGGGTACCTCTGCCCCGAGGGCGCGACTCGAGGATCTGTCGCACGGTGTAGGCGGGACCGCCGTCAATGATTCGGGGGGGAGGAGCAGGGGGGGTGGGTGTAATCATGGGTGAAGTGATGAAAGGTTTTAGCTGAGATGTGTGAAATACAGGGTGGATCCGGAGCGCCGCAGGCAGCTGGAGCCGGTAGGTGACAGGGTTAATCTGTAGAGTAATGCGGTATGGTCCGATGAATCTGGGTGATAGTTTTCGTGATTCAGTGTGCAGATGAAGGTTCCTGGTGGAAAGCCATACCTTGTCACCTACGTGGTACAAGCGTCCCGGGGGGTGTCGACGGCGATGTTGGGTGGCGTAGCTGATGTTAGCCCGTTGAATGGCGAGATTGGCCTGGTGCCACAGCCGCCGACACCTACGGACCAACTGTTGGGCCGATGGTACGTCAACCTCCGGTTCCTGGTGATTGAACATCGGAGGTTGGAAACCATGACAAACCTCAAATGGGCTTAGGTTGGTGGCTGAGGAGACGTGGAGGTTGTGGGAGAGTTCGGCCCATTTGAGGTAGCGGGCCCAGGAGCGCTGACGATCCGAAACAAAGCACCTCAGGTAGCGCTCCAGTTGTTGGTTGGTCCGTTCCGTCTGACCATTAGTCTGGGGATGGTACCCAGATGAGAGACTACAGGTGGAATTGATCAGACGGCAGAAAGCCTTCCAGAACCGGGCGGTGAACTGGGGCCCTCTGTCCGAGACGATGTCCTTTGGGAACCCATGCAGTCGGACTACGTGTTCCAGTATTAGCTCGGCTGTGTTCTTTGCTGATGGGAGTCCGGTTAGGGCCACCAGGTGCACGGCTTTGGAGAACCGATCTACGATGGTTAGTATGGTATTCT
Source organism: Channallabes apus (assembly GCA_030522415.1). Taxonomy (NCBI): domain Eukaryota; kingdom Metazoa; phylum Chordata; class Actinopteri; order Siluriformes; family Clariidae; genus Channallabes; species Channallabes apus. Next base: position 37,899,497 of record CM060106.1, on the reverse strand, counting down.
TTCCTTCTGATGCCGGCAGGCCCGTGATGAAATCCAGGGCGATGTGCGTCCAGGGCCGACGGGGAACTGGGAGTGGTTGGAGCTCTCCGGGTGCAGGTTGGTTTGTGTCTTTGGCCCTGGCGCACACCGGGCACGCCTGAACGAACTCCATGGTGTCCTTGCGGATGGAGGGCCACCAGAAGGCCCGTCGGATGAACGAGAGAGTTCTTAGCGTTCCTGGGTGTCCGGCGATGGTGGATGAGTGGCCCCACTGGAGAACCTCCGTCCTTAGGCGTTGTGGCACGTAGAGTCGCCCAGGCGGCACGCCTGCCGGTTCGGTCTCCGTAGCCTGTGCCTGGCGGACCCTGGTTTCCAAATCCCAGTGGAGGGGTGCGATGATGCGTGATGGGGGAATGACAGGCACGGGGTCCACCCGGGGGAGGTCGTCCTCATGTTGACGTGATAGGGCGTCGGCCTTGATGTTCTTCGACCCCGGGCGGTATGACAGATGAAAGTTATACTGTTCGAAAAACAGAGCCCACCGTGCCTGTCGTGGATTGAGCTGCTTCAGGTTCTTGATGGTGATTAGGTTTTGGTGATCGGTCCAGACGATGAACGGCTCACTGACGCCCTGGAGCCAGTGACGCCATTCCTCCAAAGCCCACTTTATGCCCAACAGCTCGCGGTCCCCTACCCCGTATCGCTGCTGAGTGGGATCAAATTTTTTGGAGAAGAAACTGCAGGGGTGCAGTTTCTGGTCTGGACCTCGCTGAGAGAGAACGGCGCCGGCGCCCACATCCGACGCGTCCACCTCTACAACGAAGGGTTTGTTGGCATCCGGGTGTAGAAGGATGGGAGCGGTGGTGAATCGATGACAGAGTTCTTTGAAGGCGGCGATGGCAGATGGGGTGAGTAGAAACTGATGAGATGGGAGCCTGGTCAATGTGGTTAATGGAGCGGCAACTGTACTGTAGCCCCGGATAAAGCGACGATAGAAATTCGCAAACCCGAGAAACCGTTGAAGTTGCTTGAGTGTCCTGGGTAGGGGCCAGTGACGTACAACCTCTAGCTTCTGCGGGTCCATGGCCACACCCTGGGACGAGATGATAAAACCCAGGAACGTGGTGGAGTGCTCGTGAAAAGCACATTTCTCCAGCTTGCAGTACAGTTGGTGAGCGAGCAATCTCTTTAAAACGGCACGTACATGTTGGATATGTTCTTCGGTGTTGTGGGAGTAGATTAGAATATCGTCCAGGTAGACGAACACCCATCGGCCCAGCATGTCCCGAAGGACGTCATTTATGAACTGCTGGAAGGCCGAGGGTGCATTGCAGAGTCCAAATGGTATGACCAGGCTCTCGTAATGTCCGGTAGGTGTGATGAAAGCAGTCTTCCACTCATCACCCTCTCTGATGCGCACCAAGTTGTAGGCGCTCCGGAGGTCCAACTTCGTAAACATGGTGGCACCAGAGAGGGCGTCCAGGGCTGAGTTGGTGAGTGGTAGCGGGTGTCGGTTTTTGATGGTGATGTTGTTTAGCCCCCGATAGTCGACACATGGGCGAAGTTCGCCCCCTTTCTTCTTTACGAAGAAGAACCCCGCGGCGGCAGGCGAGGTGGACGGCCGAATGGTTCCATGGCGAAGGGCCTTGGTGACATATTCTTCCATCGCCTGCGTCTCTGAGGTGGATAGTGAGTAGAGATGGCCGCGGGGGGGTACGGAACCCGGCTGGAGCTCTATGGCCAGGTCACAAGGACGATGAGGTGGGAGGTAGGCGGCCCGTCTTTTGCAGAAAACTTCAGCCAGATCCCGATAGGCGACGGGGATGGCGTTGGTGTCGACGTCGGGGGCCTCGGACTCCTTGGAACACGTCCCAGCCGATGCCTGTAGGCAAAGTTCGCTGCAGGTCGGGCCCCACTGGAGGATCCGGTTTTGAGTCCACGAGATGAGCGGGTCATGTCGGATCAGCCATGGATAGCCTAGGATGATGGGAGGTGAGGAGATGGGGGTGAGGTGTAGCTGGAGCTGTTCCTTGTGCTGGTTGATTTCGAGGGTGATGAGCTGGGTTTGGTGAGTGATGGGGCTGGACGAAAGGGGCCGACCGTCGACTGATGTGATGCGAATCGGCTGGGATAACGCCTCGATTTTTACCCCCACTTCTTTGGCATAGGTAGAGTCAATGAAGTTACCTGCGGCACCGGAATCGATAAACGCGGCACTTCTGACCCGTTTGTGGCCAATTTGGAGGATTACCTGAACCGTTAGTCGCGAGGTGGTGGAGTTGATGGTGGTGGAGAGTTGGATCTGGCCCGGTGAATCTCTCCTCCGGTTCACCGGGGCTGGGCGTTTCCCGGGCGCAGTGGGCAGATCGCCCGGTGATGTGACGCTGACCCACAATAGGCACATAGCCCTTCTCGGAACCGGCGTTCGTGTTCGGCTACGGTCAGGGAGGCGCGTCCTAATTGCATGGGTTCCCCGGCTCCCGTGCTCAACCACGGCAGGAGGTGGAGATCCGACTGGTTTCATACTGGTATTAATGAAGACAGCAGGTGGTCGTGGGGTGTTGTAGGCGAAGGTGGGTGCAGGCGGCAGGGTCCTTGGGGCTGGCTTCGGGCGAGACAGGAGGCGCTGATCGATGCGCAGAGCTAGCTGGATCAGTCCTTCGAGGGTGGCAGGGAGTTCTCGCCCGCTGAGCTCATCCTTGATTCGTGAAGCCAGTCCCTCGTAGAAGGATGTCCGGAGCGCGGCGTCTCCCCAGCTGGTCTGCACGGCGAGGGTTCGGAACTCCGCGCTATACCGGCTCACGGACGATCCCCCCTGCCGCAGATGGTAGAGTTTGGAGTCGGTCTCCACCTCGCCCGCTGGGTGTTCAAAAGTCAATCGGAGTTGGCGGGTGAATTCATTATAAGAATGGGCGGTATCAGAGTCCGATTTGAGAACTGCCGTGGCCCACTCAGCTGCCTGCCCTGTTAACAAGGAGACCAGGAGAGCGATGCGTAGCCGATCGGTGGAGTACTTGGTGGAATTAAACTCGAACACCAGATCGAGCGCTGTTAAGAACACATCACATCTCCCGTCTATGCCATTCCATTTGTCTGGTAGAGAAATAAACACATCAGAAGAAGGGGGGGGGGGGGATGCGGAGCCGCGGCCGCCGCGACGGGAGGCCCGCTAGCCGCGTTAGCGACAGCCGCGCGGAGATCCGCGTTCTCCTGCCGGAGCTCCGCCACCTCGCGGCGCAAGGCCGCGAGGTCTTGGACGCCCCGGCTCAGATTAGCGATCTCTCCGGTTAGCTTATCGATAAGCGTGGCATGCTGATCTACCACATCGCAGAGGTGCGCATAGTCCGCTGGGTTTACCGCGGAAGGCTCAGTCATTCTGTCACGAACTAACCTGGGATGATCAGAAGACGTAGCTTAGCGGTTAGCCCTTTGTTGCGTGAATGGTAAACCCAAACGCGGAAGAACACGAGTAGGCAGGATAATCACGCTGTTTGTTTTAAGGACTCTCATAAAAGGAGAGCAAGGGAAAGACACAATCTAACCCGCGTCCTATAAACACACACTCAATCAGAAAGTAATACCAAGATAGTGAGTACTCACGGTTTGGTGAACGATTCCGAAACGACATCGGGCGAACTCAATGACTGAGCGTTGTACTCTCGTTTGTTTACCTCTTTTATACTTCCTGGTTTGACGCCCGCCTTACTTCCGGGTCCTAGTGCCGGGCGCAGGTTGAGTGTGCATGACATGATTATACTGCATAAACATCATTCAGTACAACTGAATCGCAGAAAAAAATCTACGGTTAACGAATTAAGATGGTTATATTCTTGAGCCTGTGATTATATTGCATAAATATTATTTTGTACATACAAATGTCTGAAAAAAACTGATTTTTTTTTTTACCACAAATCTAAAATATAAACATGAACATCATTCAGTACAACTGAATCGCAGAAAAAATCAGCAAAAATATTATTTAGTACAACGAAATCTTTGGATCCTTGAATAACGAATCAAGAGCCTGTGATTATATTGCATAAATATTATTTTGTACAGACAAATATCTGAAAAAAAACAATGATATTTTATTCACAAATGTAAGACAATATATTTTGGTTCAGTGCCAGACGAAGTGCGAGCAAATAATGTAATGAGAGGCCCCGATTATACTGCATACAGTACATCTTTTTCATTGATTTTTTTTATTATCTATTCTGGAAGTTTGCTCTATTTGTTTTAGTTATTTCTATATTTATATCTTGATGTCTTAAACTCTAACAACTGTAAGTATTGTCGAAATAAAATTTTTTAAAAAGCCCTAGTGCTGTTGTTTGTGCTGTTTTCTTTAATAATAACACTAAACAGATAAAAACAGAGAGTCTGTCTAAACAAAATAAAACCAATGTTTTCTAACTCATATTTTTTTATATTTATAGTTTTTCATGTTTGTTGGACACAGTACTTGGATGTGTAAATTATCATAATTGTAGTATTTCTTCGCTATAACATATTCTTATGACTTTATTATGACTTAAGTTCAATCTTAAGTTATGATTGTTCCTGATTTTTATTTCTTTCTACATTGTAAAGGAATGCTGAAGGCGTCCAAAAAATGCATTAATCGCCTTTGAACAGTTAATGGTGAGATGTGTCTGCTACTTATGCTCTGTAAAGACTTCATAACGCCTTTAATCTGAGGTGCTGTTAATTGGTCATTTTTCAGGCTGATAACTCTAAATGAACTTCTCGTCTGCAGGAGAGATAGATTTTAGTCTCGCCCTCCTGGGATGGCTTTCATGAGAGCCAGTTTCATTATTCAATTCAATTAAATTTTATTTGTATAGCGCTTTTAACAATTGACATCGTCTCAAAGCAGCTTTAAACAATCAAAATAATTATTTAACTTTGTATGGAATGTGAATGTGTATGAATCAAAATGGTCAGATAGTCCCTGGTGAGCAAGCAGAGGGCGGCAGTGGCAAGGAAAAACTCCCTGAGATGGTAATAGGAAGAAACCTTGAGAGGAACCAGACTCAACAGGGAACCCATCCTCATTTGGGTGAAACAGATAGCAGGAAATGATCTGCATTTATATAGTGTGTTCGGTGGCGGGCAGTTCAACTATAATAGTTCATGTTAATTGATGTTAAAATGGAGTCCAAGTAGTTATTGGAGACTCATGTAGACTTGTAGTAAGTTCCAGTTCTGAACTATCGAATTGTCCTCAGAGAAACAGCTGCCAACACCATCGAGGCCAGAACCGTCTTCTAGGTAGAGAGAATCATCCTCAGACACCAGACGCATCCCAAGAGACACACGGGGCATCCATGTGACGAGATCTCCAACCAGAAGCGGGGCACCAGGATGGGTCAGACAGATCCGGAGGGCAGAGGGAGTCTGGATCACTGGCAGCTCAACATGACATGTGTACTGTAGCTCAACAGAGAGAGAGAGAAAGAGTGAAAGGGGGAGAGAGGGAAGAGAAAGAGGGGGAGAAAGAGAAGAAGAGGAGAGATGGCAGTTAGGTATGGTCACAGTCACATAATGTATAATGTGAATGTATATTTACTGTAGAGTGCAAGCAGAGACTCCGGCAGGACTAAATATGACAGAATAACTAAAAGGGAGAGCCAGAAGGAAACACAAACATGAGGGGTCCCTGAGATGTAAAACAAACAATCACCTCACCGTCAACAAACCTGAGTGATCAAATTAGAGTGGGGAAGACAGCATCTAAACATATCAGTTCACCATAATACTCTACGTCCATGAGTCCCCCAGAACTGCTCATTTACCTAAGGCAAATCTATTTATGAAAATGCTTGGCTAAATAAATAGGTTTGTCTGAGTCCCGAAACACTATTTGGAAGACTATTCCATAATTTTGGGGCTTTGTAAGAAAAAGCTCTGCCCCCAGCTGTAGTTTTCTGGACTAGCTGAAGCTTGTTTATGCACCTAACTGAACAGCCAGACAGTAAGGCATTACAACAGTCCAACCTAGAGGTGATAAAAGCATGAACTAGTTTTTCTGCATCGTTTAGCGACAATATATTTCTTATTTTGCCAATATTTGTGAGGTGAAAGAATGTTATCCTGGTAATATTATCTACATGAGTTTCAAATGAAAGGCTGGAATCTATAATCATGCCGAGGTCTTTTACTGTTGCACTTGATGGAACAGAAAGGCCATCTAAAGTTACGGTGTGATCTAAAATTTTACTCCTAGCTGTATGCGGTCCTATGACTAGAACTTCTGTCTTATCCGGATTAAGTAGAAGGAAGTTAATTAGCATCCAATTTCTTATGTCCTGCACACATTGCTCAACTTTGATAAGCTGGTTTTTCTCATCAGGTTCTGCTGAGACATATAACTGTGTGTCATCAGCATAACAATGAAAACTTATACTATGCTTACAGATTATGTTGCCCAGAGGAAGCATGTAAAGGGAAAAAAGCAGTGGGCCTAAAACTGAACCCTGCCGAACACCAAACTCCACTAGAGAACATGCAGAATAATCACCATTTAAGTCTACATACTGATAACGATCGGTCAAATAGGATCTGAGTGAGGAGAGGGCTGTACCCTTAATTAGTACTACATTTTCGAATCTGTGAAGAAGAATAGCATGATCAATGGTGTCAAAAGCTGCACTGAGGTCGAGTAATACAAGCATAGTTACACAACCCTGATCAGAGGCCAATAGGAGTAGTAGTCATTTACTACTTTAACGAGTGCTGTTTCTGTGCTGTGATGAGGCCTAAATCCTGACTGATACAGTTAATTCATTCATTCATTCATTCATTCATTTTCTATACCGCTTAATCCTGTGTTCAGGGTCGCGGGGGACCTGGAGTCTATCCCAGGAGACTTCGGGCACTAGGCGGGGTACACCCTGGACAGGGTGCCAATCCATCGCTGGGCACACACACATACACACACCCAATCACACACTATGGTCAATTTAGGAACGCCAATTAGCCTAACCTGCATATCTTTGGACTGTGGGAGGAAACCGGAGTACCCGGAGGAAACCCACCAAGCACGGGGAGAACATGCAAACTCCATGCACACAGAGACAGGAATCGACCCTGGCCGGGGAATCGAACCTGATCTGATACAGTTCATGTATGCTATTTCTATGTAGATATGAGCATAGTTGCTCCGCTACTATCTTTTCCAGAATCTTAGAGATAAAGGGAAGGTTTGATATTGGCCTGTAATTGGACAGCTGACAGGGGTCGAGGTCAGGGTTCTTAATTATTGGTTTAATAACTGCTAATTTAAAAGATTTTGGAACATAACCAATGCTGAGTGAGGAATTAATTATTCTCAACAACGGTTCTGTTATTGCTGGTATTATCTTTTTAAGAAAATGTATCGGTATAGAATCTAATATACAGGTTCATGAATTTGCAGAAGAGATGAGTGAAATTAGTTCATTCTCTTCAAGCGGAGTAAAGTACTCTAGGTTCCGATCTGAGATGGCTAGGTTAACATCTGCATCAATTACATTGTTTGGTTTCAAAGTGTGAGGGTTGCCCAATAGAGGGCAGTGTTTATTAGTTTGTAGTTTTGTTCCTAGACTCAGTTTCCCAGAAGCCTCCTCAGTCAGGTGACGTCGATGCTCACCTGAACTGTGGAGGCTCATTAGCATTGTTATAAATACCTGTTTGTTCTGGGAAACTGGGTCGAGCATTAATTTAATTTCTGTTCTGTTATGTGGGTTTTGTTTTCTTCTGGTTTTAGTTTGATTATGGTTGGCATTTAGTTTCTGGAGCTCTTTAAGTTAAGTTTGTATTTGCTTTGATTTAGTTTATGTCTCTGTGTCTCCTAGCAGGATTAGCCTCTAGGAGAATTAGCCCTTTGTGTTTACCCTTTTGTGTAAGTAACCTAGCTCTTACTTCTGGTTAATTTGGCTATGGCATTAAAGAAAAAAATCTAGGATTATTTTTATTTTGTATAACGACTAGGTTTGAGATGAAATCTGCAAATTCACTAAGAAATTCAGAATACGGCCCTGGAGGTCTGTAAATTATAATTAGTGGAATCGACTGAGCTGACTTAATATACTTAAATACACTTGTTACTATAAAGAATTTCAAATGAATGAAATTTGTATCCGTGTTTTTGTACAATAGTCAAATTATCATTGTGAATAACTGCGATGCCTCCTCCTCTACCAATTAACCGAAGCTGGTGTATGTAGCTGTATCCAAGAGGACTAGCTTCATTTATAGCTTCATACTCATCCTGTTTAACCCAGGTTTCAGTTAAACAGATTATATCAAACTCCTGGTCTGTGATAATTTTATTAACAATAACTGCTTTTGATGCGAGAGATCTAATATTTAACAATCCTAGCTTCAGATCAGAGGTGCCGGCTGCACATTCAGTATGATCCGAGTTTGTGGTCTTTATGTTAATTAAATTATTAAAAGAGACTTTCTGAATCTTTTTTGCTTAGCTCGGGGAACAGACACAGTCTCAATAGGGTGAACCCTGAGTGATGACTCTATGCAGCTAGCAGATGGTTGGTTTAGCCTGTCTGTCTGCTCCCTGGCCTGGGCTCTGGATTGTCACCGATTAACTAGACCTCTTCTGAGACTATGAGCTATACTACAGGAAATGAGAGCTGCACCTTCCCGAGTGGGATGGACACTGTCCCGCCCTAACAGGCCAGTTTGGCCCTCAAAGGTCTTCCAATTATCTATGAAGCCCACATTATTTTCGGAGCACCACCTGAACGTCCAGCGGTTCAGCGACCATAACCTGCTGTAAGCTATGTCGCCACGTCTCATTGGGATGGGAACAGAGCATATTACTGCATCGGACATCGCCTTCGCTAATTTAAACACCTCTGTAAAGTTATTCTTACTAACCTGTGACTGACGAAGGCATATATCATTAGCTCCAGCATGTACGACTATCTTAGAGAACCTATTCTTCCCTAGAGCCCTAAGATTACCTGCTATGTTCGGTGCTCTGACTCCCGGGATACACCTAACCACTGCCGCTGGTGCCCCTAAAGGTCTAGCTAATGTCACGTAATCTCATTATGGTGCTTGACGGATTTTGCAAATGCACTTGACAATACTGTCCTTGCAAGAACTATTACAGAACGGCTGACCTCTGTGTCTTAAAATAACAACTAACTGTTGTTTTTGTTATGTAATTACCTTATTCCATATGTGTTGTTTTATAGTTTTGAAATCCCCAGTGTAAGAGCCATATCGTACTTGTTATGAATTTGTTGTTGTGTTTATTTTATTTTATTTTATTCGCTGTTATTTCATTTACTCTACCTTGTTCTATTCATTAGTAAAGCATTAAGCATTAAGTTTGTTACATAAGTCATAAGGTTTAAATTTCTAAGTTATGCATCCATTTTGACAATCATAAGTTGGTATGTGATGTCATTCTACTATTACATGCATTTGTGTGACTGTCATATGAAAGAGAGTTCAGTTTAGATGCGGAAGGCTACGGAAACACAAGCTTTTGACCGTAAGCGTAAGCTCGTCAGCTAACGTAAGCTACCATAAGCTGGGAATGTAAGATACAACAACTAGGTTGTTGTAACCGTAAGCTCCCGTAAGTAGATACAGTGGTGTGACAAACTATTTGCCCCCTTCCTGATTTCTTATTCTTTTGCATGTTTGTCACACTTAAATGTTTCTGCTCATCAAAAACCGTTAACTATTAGTCAAAGATAACATAATTGAACACAAAATGCAGTTTTTAAATGAAGGTTTACGTTATTAAGGGAGAAAAAAAACTCCAAATCTACATGGCCCTGTGTGAAAAAGTGATTGCCCCCCTTGTTAAAAAATAACTTAACTGTGGTTTATCACACCTGAGTTCAATTTCTGTAGTCACCCCCAGGCCTGATTAATGCCACACCTGTTTCAATCAAGAAATCACTTAAATAGGAGCTACCTGACACAGAGAAGTAGACCAAAAGCACCTCAAAAGCTAGACATCATGCCAAGATCCAAAGAAATTCAGGAATAAATGAGAACAAAAGTAATTGAGATCTATCAGTCTGGTAAAGGTTATAAAGCCATTTCTAAAGCTTTGGGACTCCAGCGAACCACAGTGAGAGCCATTATCCACAAATGGCAAAAACATGGAACAGTGGAGAACCTTCCCAGGAGTGGCCGGCCGACCAAAATTACCCCAAGAGCGCAGAGACAACTCATCCGAGAGGCCACAAAAGACCCCAGGACAACATCTAAAGAACTGCAGGCCTCACTTGCCTCAATTAAGGTCAGTGTTCACGACTCCACCATAAGAAAGAGACTGGGCAAAAACGACCTGCATGGCAGATTTCCAAGGCGCAAACCACTTTTAAGCAAAAAGAACATTAAGGCTCGTCTCAGTTTTGCTAAAAAACATCTCAATGATTGCCAAGACTTTTGGGAAAATACCTTGTGGACCGACGAGACAAAAGTTTAACTTTTTGGAAGGTGTGTGTCCCGTTACATCTGGCGTAAAAGTAACACAGCATTTCAGAAAAAGAACATCATACCAACAGTAAAATATGGTGGTGGTAGTGTGATGGTCTGGGGTTGTTTTGCTGCTTCAGGACCTGGAAGGCTTGCTGTGATAGATGGAACCATGAATTCTACTGTCTACCAAAAAATCCTGAAGGAGAATGTCCGGCCATCTGTTCGTCAACTCAAGCTGAAGCGATCTTGGGTGCTGCAGCAGGACAATGACCCAAAACACACCAGCAAATCCACCTCTGAATGGCTGAAGAAAAACTGAATGAAGACTTTGGAGTGGCTTAGTCAAAGTCCTGACCTGAATCCTATTGAGATCTTGTGGCATGACCTTAAAAAGGCGGTTCATGCTAGAAAACCCTCAAATAAAGCTGAATTACAACAATTCTGCAAAGATGAGTGGGCCAAAATTCCTCCAGAGCGCTGTAAAAGACTCGTTGCAAGTTATCGCAAACGCTTGATTGCAGTTATTGCTGCTAAGGGTGGCCCAACCAGTTATTAGGTTCAGGGGGCAATTACTTTTTCACACAGGGCCATGTAGGTTTGGATTTTTTTTCTCGCTAAATAAATAAACCCCTCATTTAAAAACTGCATTTTGTGTTTACTTGTGTTATCTTTGACTAATAGTTAAATGTGTTTGATGATCAGAAACATTTTGTGTGACAAACATGCAAAAGAATAAGAAATCAGGAGGGGGGCAAATAGTTTTTCACACCACTGTATATACAGCAAGAGTGTTGTTATAAACCTAAGCTAAGACTGTAATTTACAAGATACTGCAAATAGGTTGTTGTAAATGTCAGGGATTTGCAAGATGCAGCAACTGGTGTCTGTAATCACAGTGGATTTACTCAAGACGACTGAATGAAGTGTTGATTCTTTGATGGTGACAAAATAAACTACAAGAGACAAAGAGATCGGACTTCTGTCGTGTGAGTGAAACTTTGAGACAAAGCTACGCGTCAAAACTAGTGAAATAATATGACCGCATCTACATAATGTCAAAAGCTTTTCCGCTGTTTTAACGAAAACAAGTGATGGCTGAAAGGGAAAGTAAAAGAGAATAGCCGTCGAAATTCACCATGCCGAACAACGAGGACAACACTCCCAGCACTTGGCTGGAGAGCCTAACGGCGCTCCACGAGATGAACAGAAAGAACCTCAACTAGGCGCTGGATGCAAGAAAAGGCAAGCGAATTCGACTGAATGCAATGTCTACTGCATTAAAGACACCTATGAACTATGCACGTAAGTTAGACATCGTTGAAACTGAGTACAGAAGAGAGAACTTCATGAGAAGTAACATTGATGTGCTTGTGTACACTCGTAAAGACGAACACAAACACGATCAGGTCGCCTGCGGCGCACCTGAGGCCCAAGGCCGCACAGAATTCATAGCTAAGGTGGGTCGCTGGATAGCGGACACCAAGGACATTAAGGGCCACTCTTTGACGTCGCGAATACGCGAAGATGTCTTGCCGGGCGTCAGCGTGTCACTGATAACGGCAGCATCCAAAAGGTCTGTAACTTCTACATCATCCTCAGCCCGAATAAAGAAAGAAGAAGCCGAACGAGCAGCGCTGTTGGCAAAGGCTGCAACCTTGGAAGAACGTCTCCAACTAGAAATAGAGGAAGCACAGCTAAAGGCGCAACTAAAGGCGAAAAAAGAAAGACTGGAAACCAAAACAGCGCTCGCTATGCATGATGCTAAATTAAGAGTGCTTCAACGTCAAGATCGCAAATACGACAGCCGATCGCCCAAGAGCAAGAGCGCACTCATTGAATCAAGCAGCGCGCGCCTGTGCAGCGCTCATTCTCACCTTTCCAACTCAACATGCAACAGCCGAGCGCAGCCTGCAAACAAGAGCGCACTCATTGAATCGAGCAGCGCGCACCCGAGCAGCGCTCACTCTCACCTTTCCAACTCAACATGCAACAGCCGAGCGGAGCCTGCGAACGAGAGCGCAGTCACTGAATCGAGCAGCGCGTGCCCGAGCAGCGCGCACTCTACAGACCTGGACGCCGCAACCAGCGACAGAAAACCCAGTCACACATCCCTTCAAGGACCCAAACAAAGGGGCCAAGGAAAACCCAGGGTCAGCGTCGCAACCGAGGACAGACAGGTTGGTAAAATTCACAAAGACTTTATTACTATGAAGAATGCCGGTACATTACCTGTCAGCGCCTTCACTAAACCGTGCGCCCAGTGCAAAGGGGAGCATATCTTAGACAATTGCTTCCAATTTAATGATCAGACATACAAATACAAAGTAGAATTCATAAAAAAGAATGGATTCTGTTTCGGATGTTTAAGAAAGGGTAATTTGTGGAAAGATTGTACCAGAAAAATTATATGTTCATTGTGTTCAAAGTCACATCCACGCATGTTACACATAGCAGTGCCAGACACGGCGCAGTCAGTTATGAGCGCCCGCAGAAACGAAACTGAAAGTGACACACCAAATACACCACCTGCTGTGAGTACACCAAATGCGCTCACTGGGGCTGGAGGTAATTGCATCCTCCCCATTGTACCCGTTAAAATAAAGTCCAAGAAAAGGGACACCATAGTAGAAGCCATGTATTATCACGTGAGAGTCCCCGAGAAGGACACAGATCTGCTGCGCTTCCTATGGTGGCCGAATGGAGATGTGAACCAAAACTTAGTTGAATACAAAATGGTAGTTCATCTGTTCGGTGCAAAATCTTCACCTAGTGTTGCTAACTTCGCCCTCAGAAAGACAGCAGAAGAAAACCGCAGCAATGCATCTGCTGTGGCAGTTAATACAGTACTTAAAAACTTTTATGTAGACGACTGCCTGAAATCTGTTTCGAGTCATGACCAAGCAGTATCCCTATACAATGATCTCACAAGTCTCTGTGCAAGCGGAGGTTTCAACCTCACTAAATGGGCAAGCAACAGCCATGCCCTACTGACTGTCATTCCCGAGAGTGAAAGGATCAAAGACATGAGAGACTTAGACTTGAGTAAAGATGCACTGCCCATAGAAAGAGCTCTGGGGGTGCTGTGGTGAATTAACTCAGACATGTTCAAGTTCAAAATTAGTTTAAAGGAACGACCCGTGACAAGACGAGGAATCCTGTCAATCATCAGCTCAATTTATGACCCCTTAGGGTTTCTGGCGCCTGTTATACTGCCAGCCAAAACTCTAATGCAACAGTTATGTAAAGAAAAACTAGCCTGGGATGATGACATTCCCGAGCAGTTTGCAACAGCATGGAAAATCTGGCTGCAAGAGCTGCACAGACTGTCCGAGTTCAGCATAGCTAGGTGCATAAAACCAGCCGACTTCGGAGTTACAGCTACAGCACAACTCCACCACTTCTCGGATGCAAGTGAAATGGGATACGGAGCTGTCTCATACCTCAGGTTAGTAAACGCTGATGGACTTACACATTGTGCATTCATGATGGGGAACTCCCGTGTAGCACCCCTGAAACAAACCACCATTCCACGAATGGAACTGACTGTGGCAGTGGTCGCTGTAAAAAAATGACAAAATGTTGAAAGAACAGCTAGAATTGAAATTGCTGGACTCTATGTTCTGGACTGACAGTACAACTGTTTTGAGATACATTGATAACAAAACACTTCGTTTTAAAACCTTTGTGGCCAACAGAATCGCCATTATAAGAGAGTCAACCAAGGCACAGCAATGGAGGTACGTTAATACCTCAGAAAACCCAGCTGATTCTGCCTCCAGGGGGGTATCCTGTGAAAGGTTCATGAAAAATGTTAACTGGATCCATGGTCCCTCCTTTCTCAAAGAAGCAGAGTGCAAATGGCCTGAAAATATTCATGACACATCAATAACACAAAATGATGATGAACTTAAACTCTCAGCTTTAGTGAATACTGTGAGCGTTACAAAATGCGCAGACGCAATGAGTAAACTGATTAATCATCACTCTGATTGGCACAAGTTAAAAGTCTCTAACAGCTCAACAAGTCTCTAACAGCTCAAGAACTAACAAGAGCAGAAAACGAACTCATTAAATTTACTCAAAGACAAAATTTTAAGGAAGAAATTCTCATGTTGCAAAAGGGTAAAGCAGCAGCAGAACTCAAACAGGGAATTCACACACAGCAAAAACGCAAGGCATCTGTAAAAAGAAACAGTTGCTTGTCTAAACTGGACCCAGTGCTACAGGATGGATTGCTGAGAGTCGGGGGACGTCTCGGCAGGTCTGCAATGCCAGAGCACGTTAAACACCCAGTCATTGTACCTAAAGACTCACATATCACAACGTTAATTTTAAGATACGTTCATGACAAGATAGGACACAGTGGCAGAAATTACATGCTTTCAGAATTGCGGCAGAAATACTGGATTCCGACTGCTAACTCACTCGTAAGACAGTTTCTCTCCAGGTGTGTGATATGCAGGAAGTCTAGAGCTAAAGCATGTGAGCAAAAGATGTCAGAATTGCCAATCGACAGAATAATACCAGACCACTCACGCTTCACCAATGTGGGAGTAGACTACTTCGGACCCTTCAAGGTCAAACGTGGCAGAAGTAACGTTAAAAGATATGGCGTACTTTTCACTTGTCTGACAACAAGAGCCGTGCACATTGAAATCGCTCATTCGCTTGACACACTCTTGTGTGAATGCCATGCGACGCTTTATAAGCAGGAGAGGTCATGTGTCAGTGATGCGAAGTGACAATGGAACAAACTTCATAGGAGCTGAGACTGAACTGCGCGAGGCTATTCAGCAATGGAATCAGTCACGAATTGAAAGCTTCCTCACTCAAAGGAACATACAGTGGACATTTAACCCGCCCTCTGGATCTCATTTTGGCGGAATATGGGAAAGACAGATCATGTCAGTTAGAAAGATCTTGAGATCAGTACTGAAAGAACAAAATTAACTGACGAGAGCCTGCATACATTCATGTGTGAAGTAGAAGCGATAATGAATAACCGACCCCTCACTACTGTCTCTGAGGATCCCACAGATCTGGAACCTCTGACACCAAACCACCTACTGCTGATGAAAAAACAGTCAAACCTGCCCCCTGGACTTTTCAAAAAGGAAGACATCTATGCACGTCGCAGGTGGAAGCAGGTTCAGTACCTATCAGACCTATTCTGGAAGCAATGGGTGCGTGAATACTTGCCCTTGCTCCAGGAACGGCAAAAATGGTGTCAAGAGAGAAAAAAACATTCGATTAAAGACATAGTTTTAATAATTGATGAGTCTTCTCCAAGAAATTCATGGGTCATGGGACGAATCACGGAAGTGTTCCCCAACAAAGGGGGACTGGTGAGACCAAGACCAACACTCTGGAAAGACCCATCGACAAGCTGTGCCTCATATACTGTATGAAATGGACTGTTAAATGTGTGCTAATATGTTATGAAATTTAATATGCAAATATAAACACCTGAGATAAATATTACACATTTACAAGATTTAAAACATTTAGAAGCTTAAGAATGTTTGATGTAATGGCTTTATCAAAAAAAAAAAACACATTGTAATTCAGTCTCCATGCCTGTCAATTAGGGGCTGGAATGTAAGAGCCATATCGTACTTGTTATGAATTTGTTGTTGTGTTTATTTTATTTTATTTGCTGTTATTTCATTTATTCTACCTTGTTCTATTCATTAGTAAAGCATTAAGCATTAAGTTTGTTACATAAGCCATGAGCTTTAAATTTCTAAGTTATGCATCCATTTTGACAATCGTAAGTTGGTCTGTGATGTCATTCTACTATTACATGCATTTGTGTGACTGTCATATGAAAGAGAGTTCAGTTTAGATGCGGAAGGCTACGGAAACACAAGCTTTTGACCGTAAGCGTAAGCTCGTCAGCTAACGTAAGCTACCGTAAGCTGGGAATGTAAGATACAACAACTAGGTTGTTGTAACCGTAAGCTCCCGTAAGTAGATATATACAGCAAGAGTGTTGTTATATACCTAAGCTAAGACTGTAATTTACAAGATACTGCAAATAGGTTGTTGTAAATGTCAGAGATTTGCAAGATGCAGCAACTGGTGTCTGTAATCACAGTGGATTTACTCAAGACGACTGTATGAAGTGTTGATTCTTTGATGCTGACAAAATAAACTACAAGAGACAAAGAGATCGGACTTCTGTCGTGTGAGTGAAACTTTGAGACAAAGCTACGCGTCAAAACTAGTGAAATAATATGACCGCATCTACACCCAGTATTGTTGTAGAATGTAGAAAATAAATCACTAAACAAAAAAAAGTGGCCCCAAACTTTTGAATGGTAGTGTATACAGTACAGTATATAAAAGCATCATGTGACTCACGTGACATGTCTTGAGTGGTATCTAATTAAAAAACAGTATTTATTTTTACAATATGAACATAACCTGATCACACATTTGGCACATAAATCAAACAGGGTGCAATAAAACATGGCCATCGTTCATTTCATTCTTCCATGTGGTAGCCTATAATTGTGGGGAATACATGGTGTGAAATTAAGTTCCAGAGTCCAGAGTCATGTGCCCTTGTATTTGATTTTAAGATTGTTTATCCAAAAACTCAAATAGAAATGTTGCTTGACAATCCCTGGAGTTTTGAAGAAGCATTGTCCAATGACTTTCAATTTTCAATCTTCAATTGCTTCCAATGTTCATTTTGTATTTAATGAAATACCTTTTTGTGTGTTTAACCTTTTGACACAGTTCACTGTTAATTGATATATTATGTCCAGTATTTTCATCCAATTCCACAACTGAATTGCTTTATTTAAGATTCCAAATTTTGCAGAAATATTTGCTCAAAAATCCCTGGCGTTTGAACGAAACATTGTTCGATGAATTTCAATTACTGATCTTCAATTGATCTTCGAAGGTTTATTTTTTATTCTAAGGTTAACTTGACAATGAAGCTGCTTGGAAATGATGAGTAGCAACAATGAAGCATTTCTGGTTTTCCGTGCCAATATCGAAATTCATTATTTTTTAAGATTATCATTATTGCTACTATCATTATTAAAGATGTTGCTGCTGTCGTTGTAAACTAAAATAAACACATTTTCAATCAAAATAACAAAAATACATGCACCACATGTAACCACAAAAGTAATAGAAAAAAAGCAATAAGAACAACATCAGTGAAAATAATTACTGCAACAAAAATAACAGAAAAGCAATATATACTGTACTTAAAAAGATCTTTTAATCTTTGTAACTGCACTAGAAGTATTCTGTGTTTACCACCTAATTGCTAACGTTACACAGGAATAACCAACAAATCAGTGGCAGAATCATTTCACAAATATTTCATTAGAAACATATTTGTCTGGAGATTTCCCATAAGTCTGATAATGAAATGGTCTTTTTATAGATCAGGTAATAGGTAAATACCTACAGTATTGTATACAGTAGCTACACCATCATTTCAGTGTAATGTGGTCATACATTCCAAGCTAAACAACATGCCATTTCAATTGATTTAATTTTATTCAGATCTACTTACAGAAGGATCTTATCTACTTGGAACAGATATTTTCTGCTGATTCAATCGAAAAAAATAAAATCAAGATTTCTGCATCCAAAAACAGGAGTCTGTCATGCACACCCAATCTGCGGCCGGCACTACGACCCGGAAGTAAGACGGTCGCCTACCAGGAAGTATAAGAGGAGTAAACAAACGATGGCTTACCGCTCAGTCATTGAGTTCGGCCCATATCGGTTCAGGTTGTTCAAGGTAACTCGCTGGGTTACCTTCTTCTCTCCGCCATCACCGCCACCTCCTCCCGTCTCACGGTCCAAGTACACCTCCAAATTGGCCACAAACGAGTGAGAAGTGCTGCATTCATCGACTCCGGGGCAGCAGGTAACTTCATTGACTCTTCTTATGCCAAAGAACTTGAGGCGTTATCCCAGCCCGTTCGAATCATATATGTTGACGGTCGCCCCCTATCCACCAGCCAAATCACTACCCAGACGGAACCTGTCACCATCTCCATCAATCAACACAGAGAACAGCTTCACTTCTACGTCACCTCCATCTCTTCACCTCCCATCATCCTTGGACATCCCTGGCTATTACAAAACGACCCCCTCATCTCGTGGACCCAAAACCGGATCCTCCAGTGGGGCGCGACCTGCACCGAACTATGCCTACGGGCGGCGGCTGGGATGTGCTCTAGGGAGTCCGAGGCCCCCGACGTCGACACCAACTCCATCCCAGAGTCTTATCGGCACCTGGCAGAGGTTTTTTGCAAAAGGCGAGCTACCCATCTTCCTCCTCATCGTCAATACGATCTTGCCATTGACCTCCAACCTGGCGCAGTAACACCCCGCGGCCACCTCTAATCGCTGACATCTACAGAGACGCAGGCTATGGAGTAGTACAGTGGTTACAAAATCGGAATGGCGATCCCGCCGCGTATACCGCCGTTTAAAGGCAACAGCGGCCAAAATAAATCAGTTGCATTTCAAAGTCATTCGTAAAATGGCCGCCAGGTGGCGCAAAGTGACATTTTCATTCATCGCAGTAAATACAACAGTGATGGTAATTTCCACAACAAACATGAAAAATCTGAACCAGAGCTATTAATGTGTACTGTACAATAATGAGTAAAAAAAAATTATAGTAGATTTATTAACTGAAATAAATGACTATATTTTTCAAGAGAATTTTCAAGCCCCACTCATCAAACAAAATTATAACGAAATCGGCCAGGTTTACTATTTATTTAAATATAAATTTATAAAGCAATAAGATCAAATAACACCAAGTTATTATTATAACAGGCTTACTTCGTCACTTATCAAAGAAGTACGCTTGCTTTCAAAGAAGTCGAGTGGCTTATTAACGTCTCTGGTGTGCATTGTCTCTAAGTGGCCGCTTGGTGTAGCGGTTAGAACGCTCGACCAGAGATCTGCAAAGCCCCGGTTCAAATCCCGAGTGATGATGTTTTAAAATTGTTTTATTTTAAAACTAAATAAAATGTTTTAAGTGCGCTTAAGATAGAGTCTTATAAAGGCTATGTAGACTTAGATAGTTTTATTATATATTTTTTGCACATTAATCTGAGTCCTCATCTGTTAGATCTGTTTAGTTTTTTTTTGCCGGCTTTGCGCGGCAGCGTGCGGGAAGCTGTGAAAATGCCCTTCATTACCTGTAGGGGGCAGTCGTGTTTCAGTCTGAAGTATTGAGTGTCTACTGAAGCCGAAAATGTGTCCAAATTAAACCGCGCATGCGTGTTTGGAGACGCTGTGCCCGCGCTGTGTATCAGTCGGTTGGGAATCATCATGGAGGCACGGCGTGGCTGCAGCTGGAGTTTGTCGTGTTCGAGGTAAGTTTAGCTTTCTTTTTTGGATGTGATTCTCGCTTTCATGACTCCCAATTAATGTTCATCTTAATCTCAGGACTTACAATTAGCAATATTTCAGTTTTTAATAGTGTGGAGATTCATAAATAAATAACGAACCGAGCACGCGGATTAATACACCGAGATGTGTGTTTCTTACCCCCACAAGTCGTGAAAACGGCGTGTTAATAAGTTACAAGTTAAATTTCAACTGAAAAGAACCTGTACATATGTTCATACAGTATTGACAGCAGCTCTAATTTGTCTAAAACGCATTGCAGACAATAAAAATAAGTCGAGTCATCCTGTGACCCTGCATGCTTAATCTTTCCACACATGATTCTTGCTTCTCACTTTTTCCTTAAGAGTAATCTATGGAGTGTAGCCATCGCATGCCATGTTTAACAATGTTGTATTGATGCAAGATTATTGCTAAAGCAATTTAACCCAAGTTTATGAAGTATATGAAGTGATGGTTATTTTTTATCAATTATTTTTATTTTTTTCTCTGTGAAATGAAGTCAGCACAGGTTGAAGCAATTCAGATTTTTCTTTGGTTTCTCAAAATAAATTATTTCTTGTAAATTTTATGCAGGGGGACAGACGAAGTGATGCCAGTATGCACCTTCTTAAAATCTTTGTCGTCTGTGCTGTTGAAGGGGAAGGACCAGTTGGTGTATCCATAATCCTTGAAGGAGAGGAAATTTTGCAAGAATGTGGCAATAGCTCCGAGCACTGCGCTACACATTTGAGCTATTTTCAGAAAGTGCTTCTAGAACTTGATGGGATTAAGCTATCACCAAAAGTGCAAGCTTTAAAGATGAAGTTATCATCTTAAAACATTTGATTTGGCTTGACTACAAGTCTTTACATGTTGTGTTTACATGTTCAGCTTAAAATGTTTTAATGCGTTATGGTTTCAATGGCATACTTTTAAGTGCACTAGTCCAGAGTGCTAATTTGAATGTTGCAACTTCACTGCTTCAGAGGGCTATTAAGTTTTAACGTTTATTCTACAGTTTGTTTAATGTATTTTCTGCTGTATTTTATTTCTAAATGAATGCTGTATTTTATTTATTTATTATTATTATTTTACACAATTTTGTTTAAAACGAGTATTTCAGGCCCTGGTGCCGTGCAGTTGTTTCTATGGATGCAAAATTTAGCTGAATGCCCTTTTATTAAAAAGACAACTTGTATCTAGACTGTGAATGTCACAAATATTTGGTAATGTTGGTGAATAAACTGTTTAATTATATTTTAGTTGTGTGATTTATGAAAGATGTTCCTAATGTTACGTCAGAGGACATGCGCCGATGTTTATCACACATTCCAATAAGAGAGAGATTACTCACTCCCAAAGTTTTTTTTGCGCCGTATTTCGATTTTTAAAAAAGTTGCTCATTTTCACCACGAACACGGATGAGCCTTCGGGTTTCCTCAGCCGTCCCTATAATATAAATTACAAAACTGTAGTCACGTTGCAATAAGTAAGAATAGTGTAAGCACCGTTCATTTACATGTACACATATGGCCGTAAGCTAAACAAACAATGCGTTATCAAATGCTCGGCAAACAGCCGTGCTACTGAACTTTCATATTTGTTTGTAGCATGCAGTAAAGTGTATGTGACATAAAATATATATTTGTAATATCGTGCAATCTGTACTATCCGCTAGCAAACTTTAGTGATTTTTTTTGCAAACGCTTCTTTACAGAACATCACCACAAACACAAGACTAAAGGTAATATACATATAATGAAAACTTGTCATAAAAATCTTTATTAATGGTAATTAACATTTATGTCTCTGCTTGCTCGAGTGAGCAGCCATGTTGAAAACTTCGCTTAGCCCTTCGTTTGAAGTGAGGTCCCGAAAAATCTTCTTTTGCAGGGCTATCTGGCCCTTCCCCCTCCCCCTACACCTCCAACCAAAAGAGAAATGAGACACCTCTACCCCTGCACGTGAACGCGCCAAGTGGAAGGGTAGGGGGAAGGGGTTTGGTATTCAGCCTTAATATTGGAGCAATAAAATTTACTTAAAATCTATGTGTCCAAATTGTTACGAGGATTTTATCAAGTAAATCTTACAAGTTCTTTTTTTCAGTGAATGGTGAAGACGATGATTTAAGAATTTAATTAAATACGAATATATATATATATATATATATATAAATATATATATATATATATATATATATATATATATATATATATATATATAGTGTGTGTGTGTGTGACCGGTGCAAGGGCCATTGTCACTCATACTGTCGTAGTTTTTAGAGCCCTAAAAAAGCATTCGCTAGTAAGTAAGTAAATAAAAGACAAATGAATAAATAGTTTTAAATTATATATATATATATATATATATATATATATATATATATATATATATATATATATATATATATATATATATAATATAATGGAAATATGTATAAAGAAAATATAATTAATATTTTCATGTTTAATTACAAAAAACAAAAAAACATTTTAATGGTTAGTGACTGTTGCAGACATTTACACTATTTTTAAGAACTATTAAGTTCTCCTTCAACGTGTCATAGCCGATAACTGCCCCTTTGATCTGCTGGGTACGGCGGGGTGTCGTATGGAACGATATCGCGGACAATATTCAAATGCAATTGCAAATAGCAATTGTGTTTCCCATATGTGGACGCACAAAGTGTGCCATAATTCAAATGCAATTGCAAACTTTGCATTACCGTTTGCTGATTCGCCGTTGCGAGCGCACACTCACTGCCAAATTTCAAATGAAAAAACAAAGTCCATTTGCATTTGTATTTCCCAGGTCTTACACGTCATGAACCTGTCATATTTAAATATCAAAATCAATCACCACGTTTGCTTTTTCACTTTCTCTGCGCCGCGCGTCAAGCCGGCCAAAATTCAAACGCAATCGCTAATCCATTTGCAATTGCATTTCCAACACGTTACACAGAAACCTGTCAATCAGCGTCAGGGGCGGGTCTATACTGTGGGGCGGGATTGTATGGGGAGTGACGTCACTCGCACTCGCCGACCAAGAGGGGGATATTTGAGCACTGGAGGTGAACCGAGATTATCTCATTTGTTTATCAAGAAATAAACACACAAAAATGACAAATCGCATATTTTCTTGCTCCGGAGTGGACAGAGAAGTTTTTGCAAATAAAAATATTTTTAGATCTTCTCCTGTTACAGCCTGCTGGAGCTAAATCTTTCAGAAACGCTGCGTACCGGTGTTATGCGCTAAAATGCCCCCCTGCCACTGATTGCACCCCCACAAAATCTCTGTCAAATATATGAGGACATCACAATCAAAAATTCATATTATTATTATCAAATATAATATATGAGTATTATCAAATATATTATTACTATTATAATTAACCCTAAGCACGTGACATGGAAATTAAGACACATAATACAAATTCTCATATAATGTTTATTTTGTGGCACATTTATTTTGCAGGGGTTTGTCATGTTTACACTAAACAAATATTGTTTATGATGAAAAATTACACGAAGCGATTTTTATCATAAATAAGAAATATAAAAATATACATGTACAACCCCTGGCAAAAATTCTGGAATCAGCCCTCTCAGAAGATGTTCATTCAAATGTTTAATTGTGTAGAAAAAAAAAACAAGCACATACAAGCCACAAAACTATTTTCACTCAACAATCCAAACTTCTGGCTGTATAAAACACTTAAAAAAAAACAAAGAAAGATAACTATAGTCAACGACAACTGTTTTAACAGCTCAAACAGAGGAAAAAAATATGGAATCACACAAATCTGAGGAAAAAATTTGGAATCACCATGCACTTTGCATTTCTACAACTGCTAATTAGTCTCCAGTTAAAAAAGAGTGCTTGCACACATTAGGGATGTGTTGAACCAAGATGATTGACAACTCATAGCTCCAACACGAGAGATGTCAGGTGAAACAAAGGAGAGAATTATCAAACTTCTTGAAGAAGGTAAATCTTCATGGAATGTTGCAAAAGATGTTGGTTGTTCCCAGTCAGCTGTGTCTAAAATCTGGACCAAGTACAAATCAAATGGAATGGTAGTAAAAGGGAAGCGTACTGGTAGACCAAGAAAGACATCAAAGCGCCAAGACAGAAAACTTAAAGCAATATGACTTGAAAACAGAAAATGCACAACAAAACAAATGAGGAACAAATGGGCAGAAAGTGGAGTCAATGTCTGTGACCGGACAGTAAGAAATCGCCTAAAAGAAATGGGATTTACATACAGAAAAGCCAAAAGAAAACCATCATTAACATCTAAACAGAAAAAAAACAAGGTTTCAGTGGGCTAAAGAAAGACAATCTTGGACTGTGGATGACTGGATGAGAGTTAGATTCAGTGATGAATCACGAATCTGCATTGCGCAGGGTGATGATGCTGGAACTTTTGTTTGGTGCCGTTCCAATGAAATTTATAAAGACAACTGCCTGAAGAAAACATGCAAATTTCCACAATCATTATTGATATGGGGTTGTATGTCAGGTAAAGGTATGGGAGACATGACAGTCATTACATCTTCTATAAATGCACAAGTTTATGTTGAGATTTTGGACACTTTTCTTATTCCATCAATTGAAAGGATGTTTGGTGATGGTAGCATCATTTTTTCAGGATGATAATGCATTGTGCCATAGGGCAAAATCTGTGAAAACATTCCTACAGGAAATACATATAATGTCAATGGCATGGCCTGCAAATAGTCCGGACCTTAATCCAATTAAAAATCTGTGGTGGAAATGAAAGAAAATGGTCCAGGACAAGGCTCCAACCTGCAAAGCTGATCTGGCAACTGCAATAAGACAAAGCTGGAGACAGACTGATGAAGTATACTGTTGGACATTAGTTAAATCCAGGCCTCAGAGAATTCAAGCTGTCATAAAAGCCAGAGGTGGTGCAACAAAGTACAAGTAGTGTTTTTATTTGGTGATTCCATATTTTTTTCCTCTGTTTGAGTTGTTAAAACAGTTGTCATTGACTATAGTTATTTTTCTTTGTTTTTTTTAAAGTGTTTTATACAGCCAGAAGTTTGGATTGTTGAGTGAAAATAGTTTTGTGGCATGTATGTGCTTGTTTTTTTTTCTACACAATTAAACATTTGAATGAACATCTTCTGAGAGGGGTGATTCCAGAATTTTTGCCAGGGGTTGTATATGAAAATAATATATAATTAATATATTTTCCCCCTATACTACATGTGTTTTTTTTTATATAGATTATTTTATAATCAAATTCGTTTGGTGCAATTTGTAAATCATAAACCTATTAATTTATGTTGTAATATAATATTTGATAGAGGTTATGTTGGGGGGTGCAATCAGTGGCAGGGAGGCTTTTTAGCGCATAACACCGGTACGCAGCGTTTCTGAAAGATTTAGCTCCAGCAGGCTGTAACAGGAGAAGATCTAAAAATATTTTTATTTGTCAAAACTTCTCTGTACACTCCGGAGCAAGAAAATATGCGATTTGTCATTTTTGTGTGTTTATTTCTTGATAAACAAATGAGATAATCTCGGTTCACCTGCAGTGCTCAAATATCCCTTTCTTGGTCGGCGAGTGCGAGTGACGTCACTCCCCATACAATCCCGCCCCACAGTATAGACCCGCCCCTGACGCTGATTGACAGGTTTCTGTGTAACGTGTTGGAAATGCAATTGCAAATGGATTAGCGATTGCGTTTGAATTTTGGCCGGCTTGACGCGCGGCGCAGAGAAAGTGAAAAAGCAAACGTGGTGATTGATTTTGCTATTTAAATATGACAGGTTCATGACGTGTAAGACCTGGGAAATACAAATGCAAATGGACTTTTATTTTTCATTTGAAATTTGGCAGTGAGTGTGCGCTCGCAAAGGCGAATCAGCAAACGGTAATGCAAAGTTTGCAATTGCATTTGAATTATGGCACACTTTGTGCGTCCACATATGGGAAACGCAATTGCAAATGCTATTTGCAATTGCATTTGAATATTGTCCGCGATATCGTTCCATAGTGTCGAGTGCTGATCAGTGTGTGTAAAGTACGCTTCTTTACACTGATCAGCCGTCGACGCCCCGCCATACCCAGCACATCAAAGGGGCACACTCATAAACTCTCCGTGTGCACACACACAAACTCTCCGTGCACGCACATAAACTCTCCGTGCACACACACACACACACACACACACACGATTTATAGATAAAATGCAGACATAAACACGCCACCCCCCAGGAAAACAACAAACACAAATATATAGACTACAGTACTCGCTTTTCCAACATGCTAGCGCGCTCCGATGTGAGCCGATTTATTCAAGTCATAATTAGAGAATATAGAGAGATTAATAACAGAGAAAGCATAATAAGATGTCTATACAGTAAATAAAAAGAAAAGTATCAAATCCAACTATTAAGTCTGATTTTATTGCTATCATTAACCATTTATGTTATATATTTATTTTATTTTATATTACATTATTTTTTATATATTATATTTACACAATGCTTGCTCTGAAGAACTTTATCTAAAAGCCAGACTGACCAAGTTTCTAATTCACTGAATAAACCAGTATTAGACACAGATATACGATATGGTAGTATATACAATGAAAAAGCTATTTACACGAGTGCTCAAATGTAAAGCAAACGCAATTATTAATTTATTGTGTATATTTAACTTCATTCAGCCATTTAAGTTATATGAAGAATAACGTTCCTAACCCACTATTATTTTAATCTTAAATAAAGTTGGCCTAATACAATATTGTTTGCAATGCTGAAGCAAACATGATTTTGTTTTAGTCTATTCGCTGAATACAACGCGACCCACATCACCTCTTGGTGAAGACCCACAGAAACCGTTACTGTAATCCCCCTTCTCACCTACAGTATCCTTGGTGTGAAAGTTATCAAACCGGTTTCGCTGATGGGGTAATTCTGCTTCAAGCACTTTCCGATGCTGTTGCTAGGAAATTCCACCCCACAGCCCACAACAATAAGCAAATAAGAGACATAATTAATGAACTTCTTAGAAAGAAAAGATTGAGTTTTCTCTTTTCTAAAAAAAAATAATTAATGAATACTCTTGCTTTTGTAAAGATTTTGAGTGACCATTTTCCATATACAGTACGGCCTGCTTTATTATATATTTAATAAAACTTTATTGCAACTAAATTGTGTGTGTGCCTTATTGAAAATTTAATAATGCTTCCGGAACATTGTTGTCCATACGTTTTACAGTATGTACAGTATATTGAAAACAGTGAAACATAAAACACAAACCGAAAGGACAAATTAAGGAATGTACGAAACATTAACACCTTTACCGTGTTCAAATAAATACTGTAGAGTTACTGCATTATGTTTCAAGACATCCTTAATTTAAAAAAAAAATTCCCTAATTATATGTCCACAAATACTTTGACAACATACACTTATCAACTTATCCACATAAACTTATCAACACAAACTCTCGCACGCACACACAATCTCTAAAAAAATTATATTAATAACATACATATACAAATAAACAAAAATATAAACGCCTATATTGAAGTCTACGGTGAACGCAGAGTCGGCTAAGCAGACGTGATGACGCGCGCGCCCTCACCTTTGTTACGGCTGCCTACAGTATTTGGCCAAAAGAATTATAATAATTTAACGATATGCCTGGTCCTGGAAAGAGACATCAACAGTCCGGCGCTGAGAAACGAAAGAACCGAAAGAAAAAAAAAGCCTAAGATGAAGCCCGTGCATCAATTCCAGAAATAAAACTTTACTTTATTCTGTCGACGTTAATAATGTAATAACGTAACGTTAACGTAAAATAACGCAAATTTCATTTAACAGCAGGGGGGACAATAAATATATATTTTAATAAATTTATTGCATTGTTTATGTTGTTTACAGTCAAGCCATCAACATACAATAAAATGTAAACATGAGATCTAAACTAAAAACTGTGCTCCCTGTGCTGGTGCTGGCAATATCATCTCTTTGTTCTGCTGTCTCCGGCTCCCTCCCTGGTTCTGAATCTGCCCCTTCCTCTACTCTCACTGCAGGGATTAAAGTGAAAAAAAGTCTTCTGACTGAACTTTTTTCAGGCCAAGCCATATTCCTTTAACAAACACTTTATTTAAATAGTCGAGACCAATAGCTTTAGGGGAGATTAAACCGCTTTAATACTGCCAGTTTGCATATTTTAAAAGCTATTTGTAATCTTTGGGAAAAAAAATACCTTGACAAATAATCAACCATCTACCACATATCTTTTCAGTGCATGTTTTTATTTATCTTATAACACCAAACAATGTTTTGTGAAACTCTTAATAATTAACAGAAAAAAGTAATAGCACCACCATTAAATTCCAAAAAGTGCTTTTTCAGTGCATGTTTCATGTATCTTAAAGAAAACATCTTCGTTTTCAGCTTAGATGACAAATCGGATTTCCAGTAAGCAGCAATGCCATGTGTGCAAGTAGGAGGCATGTGCATTAGACATAGACAATCTTGAAAGTGCACTCTTGTCTTTGACAACTGATTGCATTAAATTAACTAGTGGTTGTGAGACTGTGAGCGACAGGTCATGCTCCGCTATGAAAGAACATAGGCGCACTTTTACATCGCGCACACGGTCAGCCACAGATGCGTGAATCTCCGTTGTGGTTCTTGTCGCACCAGACAGGGAGCATGTGTACTGTTAGAGCACGAACCGCAGCATTGTGACGAGCTGCTGACTGATGGCGAACTCGCACTTTGTTTTGCCATTATTGCCATATTGAAGTTTCCTGTGGCATACTGTGCAGAGATACCTACCTGGATGTTTGATTTTTTTTAGTCCACGAACTAAAAGGCTTGCCATTCTCCCCAATTTCGCTAAGCCAAGCCCATCTCCATTTATTTTATTTTTTTTACACTTTTATCAATCTCCGAAACATCGGAGCCTTCCTGCATTAAGTGTGTCCATGCTATCTTAAATATAGTTATACCTCAACCTGACACGTAGTTCTTCAAAACTAAACCAAAACCCGGAGTGGATCCATACCGGAGTGATAACAAAACGCTTAGAGTGGACAGAGGAACGTGCAGTCGCTCCACTCCAGGCTTTGATGACATCCTCCTCAGCAGGCTGAATACACGTTGTCTTTCCTTAATTTAAGACCCATGTAAGCCTATATATACACAGCATTAAAATTATGAAAAGTGAATTTTAAACATTAAGGACAGGCGGAACAGTGTGATTGACGGAAATCCGTCGATGACTCGCTACAATTAACGGAAATCCGTTGTAACGACGGAGAACTTTAATCCCTGTCACTGTCTCAGAACAGACTGACTCCTGAAGCAGAAAAAAAAATGCAGGAAATGATGTTTTCTAACATGCGTTAGATAGTTTTTTTTATCACTCTATACACAATACTTTGCTATTTTTATAGATGTTGAGCATCGTGAGCAAGCCCGAGATCATATTAACGTTAATTATCACCAGCCGGCATTAATAGGCCGGCTCACAAGTAACGTGAGTTGGGAGCACACCAATCGATTCGACTATGGTTAATCGCTCACTCCGTAGGCTCCCTGAATAGGCGGGAAAGAGATGGAGCCGCGCATTTCTGCCGGCTGGAAAAAAAAAACTAAACAGATCTAACAGATGAGGACTCAGATTAATGTGCAAAAGTAATAAAACTATATAAGTCTACATAGCCTTTATAAGACTCTATCTTAAGCGCACTTAAAACATTTTATTTAGTTTTAAAATAAAACAATTTCATCATCACTCGGGATTTGAAGCGGGGCTTTGCAGAACTCTGGTCGAGCGTTCTAACCGCTACACCAAGCGGCCACTTAGAAACAATGCACCCCAGAGATGTTAATAAGCCACTCGACTTCTTTGAAAGCAAGTGTACTTCTTTGATAAGTGACGAAGTAAGCCTGTTATAATAATAACTTGGTGTTATTTGATCTTATTGGTTTAGAAAATTATATTTAAATAAAACCCTACACACTTCTTTTCTAATTACACGTGATAAAATCTAAAGGCTCACTGTGTTAATATTCATTGTGCTTAAATTTGATCTTAATAAGATTTGATTTAATTTGAATTCTACATTTGTACTGTAATTATAGTACTGTGATTATGAATTCGGTCAACTACAGTGTTTCACTTGATGTTATCGGCTACTACGTGTATTATTTAATGGGACCCGTCTCATTAGTGAGGCAGAGAATGAAGTAAGGCATGAGGCGTCAGTCTGTAGTTATATAGCGCCACTCAGTGGTAAAAGCCAGCAAATGCACATGCCGTAATGCGGCGGCGACGCTAAATACAACGCTCCGATTTTGTAACCACTGTATGTGACCAACGCCCTTCGCCAAGGCACCATCAGGCCCTCCTCCTCACCTGCCGCCGCGGGGTTCTTCTTCGTGAAGAAGAGGGGCGGTGAACTTCGCCCCTGTGTCGACTATTGGGTGCTAAACAACATAACTATCAAAAACCGACACCCATTGCCTCTTACCAACTCAGCCCTGGACGCCCTCTCTGGCGCCACCATCTTTACTAAGTTGGACCTCTGGAGCGCCTACAACTTGGTGCGCATCAGAGAGGGCGATGAGTGGGAGATGGCCTTTATCACCCCAACTGGACATTATGAGAGTCTTGTCATCCCCTTTGGACTGTGTAATGCCCCCGCCGCATTTCAGCATCTTATCAACGACGTCCTTCGCGACATGCACGGTCGGTGGGCATTCGCTTATCTGGATGACATCCTCATTTATTCACGCACCATCGACGAACATACCCAGCATGTCAGGGCGGTCCTAAAGAGATTACTCGCCCATCAACTGTACTGTAAGTTGGAAAAGTGCGCTTTTCACGAGCGCTCCACCACGTTCCTGGGTTTTGTTATCTCGCCCCAGGGTGTGGCCATGGACCCGAAGAAGCTAGAGGTTGTGCGTCATTGGCCCCTACCCAAGACCCTCAAGCAGCTTCAACGGTTTCTCGGGTTTGCGAATTTCTATCGTCGCTTTATCCGGGACTACAGTACAGTTGCCGCCCCCCTAACCGCTCTGACTCGTCCCTCATCTCTCCCTTTTCACCTCAACCCTGCAGCTGTCTCCGCTTTCAAGACACTTTGTCCACACTTCACCACCTCACTGATTCTCCTTCATCCTGACATCAGTAAATCATTCGTTTTGGAGGTGGATGCTTCAGATGTGGGCGCTGGAGCCATCCTCTCCCAACGAGGTCCAGATCAGAAACTACACCCATGTAGTTTCTTCAGAACCTACACCCATGTAGTTTCTTCTCCAAAAAAATTTGACTCCACTCAGCAGCGATACGGGGTAGGGGACCGCGAGCTGCTGGCCATAAAGTGGGCTTTGGAGGAGTGGCGTCACTGGCTCCAGGGCGCCAGAGAGCCATTCATAATCTGGACGGACCACCAAAATCTCATCACTATCAGGAACCTGAAGCAATTAAATCCACGACAGGCGCGGTGGGCATTATTTTTTGAGAACTATGATTTCCACCTCTCATACCGCCCGGGGTCCAAGAACACGAAGGCGGACGCCCTCTCACAACAGCTGGAGTTGGACTTTCCCCGGGCGGACCCCGCGCCTGTCCTTCCCTCTTCCAGGATAATCGCCCCACTCCAACTGGACCTGGAAACGAGAGTTCGCCAGGCGCAGGCCACAGAGACCGAACCGGCAGGTGTGCCACCTGGACGACTCATTGTGCCCGACATTATGAGGTCAGAAGTCCTCCAGTGGGGACATTCCTCACCCATGTCAGGACATCCGGGCACACGATGGACCCTCCAATTTCTCCAGCGTGACTTCTGGTGGCCATCCATCACGAGGGACGTCCAAGAGTTCGTTCAGGCATGCCCAGTGTGCGCCAGGGCCAAAAACACAAATCAACTGGCCCCAGGTGAACTGCAACCACTCCCAGTTCCTCGATGGCCCTGGACGCACATTGCCG
Organism: Channallabes apus; assembly: GCA_030522415.1. Classification (NCBI taxonomy): domain Eukaryota; kingdom Metazoa; phylum Chordata; class Actinopteri; order Siluriformes; family Clariidae; genus Channallabes; species Channallabes apus. The sequence goes on along the minus strand of CM060106.1, from coordinate 37,867,690 downwards.
TCGAATTCATCACGGGCCTGCCGGCCTCCGAAAGGAAGGACACCATCCTAACAATCGTCAATTGGTTCTCTAAAGCCGTGCACCTGGTGGCTCTCGCCGGACTCCTGTCAGCCAAAAAAACAGCAGAGCTGATTTTAGAGCACGTAGTCCATCTGCATGGGTTCCCCAAGGACAGCGTCTCGGACAGAGGGCCCCAGTTCACAACCCGGTTCTGGAAGGCCTTCTGCCGTCTGATCGACTCCACCTGCAGTCTATCATCTGGATACCACCCACAGACTAACGGTCAGACGGAGCGGGCCAACCAACAGCTGGAGCGCTACCTGAGATGTATCATAGCAGATCGTCAGCGCTCCTGGGCTCACTACCTCATTTGGGTAAACTGTCACACAACCTCCACACCTCCTCTGCCACCAACCTAAGCCCATTTGAGGTATGCCACGGTTTCCAACCTTCAATGTTCAACCACCCAGAACCGGAGGTTGGTGTACCGTCCGCCCAACAGTTGGCTATGGAACACAACCAACCGGGCCATCCAACGCACCAATGCCCGCTACACTCACCAACACCGCCGTCGACATCCTCCGGGACGATTGTACCACGTAGGTGACAAGGTATGGCTTTCTACAAAAAATCTGCACCTTCACACCGAATCAAGAAAACTTTCGCCCAGATTCATCGGACCATACCGCATCACCCACAGGATCAACCCTGTCACCTACCGGCTCCAACTGCCTGTGACACTCCAGATCCACCCAGTATTTCACCTTTCTCAATTCAAACCTTTCACCAGCTCACCCATGATTTGGGTTTTCTGCTTTCTGCTATTGTGTGTGTATTTATAGGACGCGGGTTAAATTTGTGTTTTTCCCTTGCTCCCCTTTCGTGAGAGTCCTTAGACTAAAGTCGCGTGGTTATCCTGCCTACTCGCTTCTTATCCGCGTTTGGGTTTACCATCCACGCTACATTGGGCTAACCGCTAAAGCTACGTCTTCTGGTCCCCGAGGTTAGTTCACTCCTGACAGAGTCAGAACATGTATGAAGTAAATGCCTTTTTTCTTTTTTTTTTATATCTAAGGTAAGTATGGATTTCACTACCAGTAGTGTTGTGGTATATAGTACATGTTTTATAACATTAATATTCCTCGTTGCTACACTAACTGATACTAACTAATAATTAATAGGCGAAAAGATATTCATAATTAAAAAATATGCACAAAATATAGAATAATATATTGTATTAATATATTACATTATACTGAAAAATACTTCATAATATATATGATATACATAATATATATAAAAAAATATATAATTTGATTGAATATATCTTTCTTCATATTTTTATTACAATATGGTTATATGTTAATGTAGTTTAAACAAAATGGACTTTATAGCCATTAATCAGAGCACAGAGACAAAGCGAAAGTGTGCATATAATTCTTAAACATGCATAAAGTTTCAATAATGTTTCAATAAAACAATTAAAAGTATGAATACCATGGATTTTGTATTCAGTGCAAAATATATACATATACTGTACCCACATGGTTCAGTGTGAAGAGTGCAGGATGTTTAGACATTCTTCCTCCGTCATTAGTGATAATTTTATTTGTGATAGGTGTGTGTTAGTGAGCACTCTGATGGAGAAGATATCAGCGTTAGAGTAGCACATCCAGACTTTAGAGAGGGTTAGAGAGTGTGAGAGCAGCGTTATTCCCGTAGCCGACAGTCTGGGTGCCACAGGCAGAGATAAACAGCCCCCGACTCCGGCATTAGAGCCCTCACAGCGGGGCGAGAGCGTGACGACTCGGCGGCATACTCGTTCAGCCAAAGCTAACGCTAAGGCGAGCCCACCGAAGCACACCTCCACACGCTTCACGTGTTCAACAGGTTCGCTCTCCTCAGTGATGCACCCGCTGAGAAACCTGAAAGAGCTCTGGTTATAGGAGACTCTATACTGAGGCACGTGAAATTAGCTAGACCTTTAGGGGCGCCAGCGGCAGTGGTTAGGTGTATCCCGGGAGCCAGAGCACCGGACATAGCAGGTAATCTTAGGGCTCTAGGACAGCACAGGTTCTCTAAGATAGTGGTACATGCTGGAGCTAACGATATACGCCTTCGTCCGCCAGAGGTTAGTAAGAGTACCTTTACAGAGGTGTTTAAATTAGCGAAGGCGATGTCCGATGAAGTAATATGCTCTGGTCCCATCCCAATGAGATGTGGCGACATAGCTTACAGCAGGTTATGGTCGCTGAACCGCTGGATGTCCAGGTGGTGCTCCGAAAATAATGTGGGCTACATAGATCATTGGAAGACCTTTGAGGGCAAAGCTGGCCTGTTAGGGCGGGACGGTGTCCATCCCACTCGGGAAGGTGCTGCTCTCATTTCCTGTAGTATAGCTCATAGTCTCAGTAGAGGTCTAGTTAATCGGTGACAATCCAGAGCCCAGGCCAGGAACAGACAGACAGGCTAAACCAACCGTCTGCTAGCTGCATAGAGTCTTCACTCAGGGTTCACCTTATTAAGGCTGTGTCTGTTCCCTGATCTAAGCAAAAATGTAGAAAGACTCAGAAAGTCTCTTTTAGTCATTTAATTAACATAAAGACCACAAACTCGGATCATATTGAATGCGCAGCCGGCACCTCTGATCTGAAGCTAGGACTGTTAAATATTAGATCTCACGCATCAAAAGCGGTTATTGTTAATGAAATTATCACAGATCAGGCATTTGATATACTCTGTTTAACTGAAACCTGGATTAAACAGGATGAGTATGTAGCTCTAAATGAAGCTAGTCCTCCTGGATACAGCTACAGATGTCACCATTAAAAACCCGCGTTTCGAGAAAAGGGATCTCGTGACTTGCCGCGGCTTTGCGCGGCTGCGTGCGGGAAGCTGTGAACATGCCCTTCATTACCTGTAGGGGGCAGTCGTGTTTCAGTCTGAAGTATTGTGTGTCTACTGAAGTCGAAAATGTGTGCAAATTAAACTGCGCATGCGTGTTTGGAGTCGCTGTGCCCGCGCTGTGTATCAGTCGGTTGTGGATCATCACGGAGGTTACAACACGGCGTGGCTGCAGCTGGAGTTTGTCGTGTTCGAGGTAAGTTTAGCTTTCTTTTTTGGATGTGATTCTCGCTTTCATGACTCCCAATTAATGTTCATCTTAATCTCAGGACGTACAATTAGCAATTTCAGTTTTTAATAGTGTGGAGATTCGCAAAACACCGTTTTCGTGTAAAAACCTGAACCTACGGAGCCCCCATGTGTCCTGTGGTAAATAAATAAATAAATAAATAAAATAATAACGAACCGAGCGCGCGGATTAATAAACAGAGATGTGTGTTTCTTACCCCCACCCCGAGTGAAAACGGTGTGTTCAGACAAAGGCTCGCCAGTTAGATGCCATTTCTGAACAAACTGAGTCGTGTGTGTTAAAGCATTAAATGGTAAAAGAGCACTAGCAATAAACGTTTTTTTTTCTGAAGCCGAACTTTATTAATGAGTTACGAGTAAAGAACCTGTACATATGTTCATACAGTATTGACAGCAGCTCTGATTTACTGCGGTAAAGCCAGCCGCGGTTCAGAAAAACACGGTCAAGCCAGCCGCGATTGATTTTAGTGCGCGCGCATATTACAGTGATTACGGTAGTTTCATGAACAACACAGAGAGAATGCCCCATATCTGAAAAATGCTGCAGTAAAATAGTTTCATATGTGGTGTGTATATAGTATGTGTACATTATATGGGATAAAAACTGACCATGGCGTTTTATACTTACTAGAATTTATTTTTTCATAGGTCTCTGAAGTGAAATAAAGGCATTTTATTTAACTTTTTTTCCCCCATTGTGAACATTTGTTTATTTGACCTCTCTTCCAAAGCAGACGTTAATCCTCATTATAGAAAACATTCATTGAAGAATAACTGCTACTTTTGAACAGTAAAACAAAAAAAAAATCAATTCTGGTATTTAGAAAGACTAAATAAATTATTTTGTCTGTTTTCTACGAATTCTGCTGTAACTTATCTACATAAAACAATTATTTGAATGGTGAATATTTAAGAAAAATATTGTAACAGACAACCGTCAAAGTCACCAATAAATAACACGGATATTAAAGCAGAAATGCAAATATCTGTTTCTAACGGTGTCAGAAACTTTGTGTTAGTAGCACTGCTTGACATGCTTGATGCCTTCCTCTTTTGTAATTTGCTTTGGATAAAGGCCTAAATGTAGTTGTACGAATAAAAGATTATGTAATGATACAATGTAAATATTTTCACAGAAACAAAGCGTAAAGATGAGACGTGAATCTGAAGAGGATCTCTTTGATGATTGCCTGGTAAAGCATTGTTTTCTTATTAATTATACAATTTATTAATACCTTGAATATAGTGTTTGTTGTATTGGACAGAAGCATATAAATGCAAATGAATATATAAATATGAGTAATTATTGAACGAATTTTCATGTTTGGACTAACCCTTTAAATACAAACTCAGCATTCATCATAGGATTTCCTGACACTGTAAAGCCATCTCATGCCATGTTTTACTGATGCAAGATTAGTGCTAAAGCAATTTAACCCAAGTTTAACAATATGAAGTATATGAAGTGATGGTCATTTTTTTATTATCATTTATTTTTATTATTATTTTTTTCTCAATTAAGTCAGCACAGGTTGAAGCAATTCAGATTTTTTTTGTTTCTCAAAATAAATGATTTATTTTCTTGTAAATTTTATGCAGGGGGACAGACGAAGTGACACCTTCTTAAAATCCTTGTCGTCCGTGCTGTTGAAGGGGAAGAACCGGTTGGTGTATCCATAATCCTTGAAGGAGAGGCTATTTTCAGAAAGTTCTTCTAGAACTTGATGGGATTAAGCTATCACCAAAAGTGCAAGCTTTAAAGATGAAGTTATCATCTTAAAACATTTGATTTGGCTTGACTACAAGTGTTTACATGTTGTGTTTACATGTTCAGCTTAAAATGTTTTCATGCATTAAGGTTTCAATGGCATACTTTTAAGTGCACTAGTCCAGAGTGCTGATTTGAAAGTTGCAACTTCACTGCTTCAGAGGGCTATTACGTTTTAACGTTTATTCTACAGTTTGTTTCAAGTATTTTCTGCTGCATTTTATTTCTAAATGAATGCTGTATTTTATTTATTTATTATTTTACACAATTTTGTTTAAAACAAGTATTTCAGGCCCTGGTGCCGTGCAGTTTTTTTCTATGGATGCAAAATTTAGCTGAATGCACTTTTATTAAAAAGACAACTTGGATCTAGACTGTGAATGTCACAAATATTTGGTAATGTTGGTGAATAAACTGTTTAATTATATTTTAGTTGTGTGATTTATGAAAGATATAGATGAAATAATTACTTAAGTTTCTTTCCAAAACATAAATTAGCAATGTTTACATTATTATAGGGAGTAATATAAATTGATAAAACCAAGTAAGGGAAAATCTCACAAAACAAAATGATAGTAATTTCATAAAATCAAGGTTCCTGCTGATACAACAATGCATTAACTTTAGATTTATTTAAAATAATCAAGTAATTTGTGCATTAAGTATAATTATGTAACTTTTACTTGATTTATTTTATTGTTAATTTAATTAAGTAGATTTTACCTGACAATTACGGGTGAGTTTGTTTGTAGCATGCAGTAAAGTGTATGTGACACAAAAATATATATTTGTAATATCGTGCAATCTCTGCTATCCGCTAGCAAACTTGAGCGATTCTTTTATTTTTTATATAATATAAAGTATCTTTACAGTATAAACATTCTATGTACGGGTCCAATCAGAAAAATTTAACCAGAAAACAGCATATTACATTGATTACATTGGCCTGAGGCTGGACAATGGAATAAACTGTGGGATAAACTGTAGAACTGAACAGAATTTTTTTTTCCATGTGACTTGAAAAGCCTTCCATCTAGTTAAATATAAATATTAAAACTCTGATCATGTTATCTAGTTTCATTTCGTGTTTTCGCTACATAAATAAGACAGTAGGTTCTCTATTCAACCCCTTAAAATTTCAAATGTAATCTAAAAATGGCCTAGCTTGTACAGGCTACTATACGCTCATCAGCAGTCGGCGCCCCGCTGTAACCAGCAGATCAAAGGAGCAGTTATCGGCTGACACGTAGCCTTCTGAGTTTGGAGACCCACAGAACCCCCACTGTAATTCCCCCATCTCACCTTTCATTCACATAAGGTGTGAAGTTATCAAACCGGTTTCCGGGAATGGGGTAGAATTGGGGGGTTTTAAAACAAACGAGCAGGCGTCTCTGCCTAAAATGTTTTTCGCCAGCAAAACACCTTTCTCCTCTCTCTCTCTCTCTCTCTCTCTCTCTCTATATATATATATATATATATATATATATATATATATATATATATATATATATATATAGTTAATTCAGGGCTATTTATGATGGAGACACCTTTTTACGTTTTAAATATGTAAAACCTCCGCTGCGTGTATTCATTCACAGGCTGCAGCGCGCGCACAGAGAAATAGGAGACTGTGGTGTATGAGTGGATTGGAGAGAAGAGAGCTGTTCAGTTACTATAAAATATATATATAAACAAATGATCTTTTTGAGTTCTAATGTTTTTTTTTATTATTCATAAGAAAACCTTTCAGTTTTGTAAATATTCTAGTTATAGTGTGTTATGTTTTTCTTTAGGTTAAACGGTTTTGAGAATTAGACCATCCAGCTAAGATAAATATTATGTCGTTGATTGATAAAATCTGGATTAAGGATAATTTATTTTATTTAATTTGTATTTTTCACCCCCCTGAGGGATTGCCACCTTATTGTGGTCAGGGGGTTTGCGTGCCACAGTGACCTTAAGAGCTATACCAACAGGAGCTTAGTCTTTGGAGGTGGGGGATGCATGTTGAAATGCAGACTTTTTAACCCAAGACTATATAAGTTTTTACAGTACTTAGCTATATGTGTTAGGTGATGTGAGAGTGGGTTTTTCAAACTTGCAGTAAAACATTTTTGGGGGCAGTTTTTGATTCCCCCAAAAATGTTTTACTGCAAGTTTGAAAAACCCACTCTCACATCACCTAACACACACACAAATTATTTGCAAACCGGTTTCGCTGACACTTTGAGTGTAATTCATAAATTTACTGAACATATTCAAATAAACACACCATACGGCAAATAAATCATCTCAAAGCGTTTATTTTTTGGGTCATAAATGCAGTGTTCATTTACATTCCTGTGTGTCCATGTTACGTCAGAGGACATGCGCCGATGTTTATCACACATTCCAATAAGAGAGATTACTCACTCCCAAAGGTTTTTTGCGCCGTATTTCGATTTTTAAAAAAGTTGCTCATTTTCACCACGAACACGGATGAGTCTTCGGGTTTCCTCAGCCGTCCATATACAGAATATAAATTACAAAACTGTGGTCACGTTGCAATAAATAAGAATAGTGTAAGCAAAACAATAGTGTATGGCCGTAAGCAAAACAAACAATGCGTTATCAAATGCTCGGCAAAATGCCGTGCTACTGAACTTTCATATTTGTTTGTAGCATGCAGTAAAGTGTATGTGACATAAAAATATATATTTGTAATATTGTGCAATATGTGCTATCCGCTAGCAAACTTTAGCGATTTTTTTGCAAACGTTTCTTTACAGAACATCACCATAAACACAGACACAAGACTAAAGGTAATATACATACAATGAAAACTTGTCATAAAAATCTTTATTAATGGCAAAAATGATTTAACATTTATGGGTCTGTTTGCTCGAGTGAGCAGCCATGTTGAAAACTTCGCTTAGCCCTTCGTTTGAAGTGAGGTCCTGAAAAATCTTCGTTTGGAGGGCTATCTGGCCCTTCCCCCCTCCCCCTACACCTCCAACCAAAAGAGAAATGAGACACCACTACCCCTGCACGTGAACGCACCAAATGGAAGAGTAGGGGGAAGGGTTGGGATTCAGCCTTAATATTGGAGCAATAAAATTTACTTAAAATCTGTGTCCAAATTGTTATGAGGATTTTATCAAGTAAATCTTACAAGTTCTTTTTTTCAGTGCATGGGTGAACACGATGTTTTAAGAATTTAATTATATATATATATATATATATATATATATATATATATATTTATAGTGTGTGTGTGTGTGTGACCGGTGCAACTCACACGTCCTATTCCATTGTCATTCATACTGCCGTAGTTTTTAGAGCCCTAAAAAAGCATTCGCTAGTAAGTAAGTAAATAAAAGACAAATGAATAAATAGTTTTAAATTATATATATACAGGGGCGTAGAGTTAGGGTGGACGGAGGGGATGTGTCCCCACCAATATCCTCCGACCATTGAAATGTCCCCACCAATAATTTTTTTTTTTAAATCGTTCTGTCAACATTAACCTAGACACGCAGAAAGGGATAAATCACGTTCTCTCCTTGAGTCCTCCCGCCCCCAAAACACATATGAACATTTTGATTGGCTGTGCCTTTCCCTGCCATCATGTGATAGACGATTGGCTGAGTTCAGACACAAGCAGCGCCAAATGCAGTGGACTCACATTCAGTACAGCAGGCCAGGATATAGTCTGTGAATACGGACGTAAAACTAACAGCAGATTAAACAGCTAAATGTAAAAGTATAAATATGATCCCTGTCAGTCTCCTAATCTAGTGACTGTTTGTCAGAAATCAGTATTGTGAAAGAAATTGATAAACTAATATACTAATATTGCCATATGGCTAGAATTTTGTTGACACTAATAGACAATCCACTTCAGAAAAATAGTTTTTAAAATGCATTCACTTACTTGGCGAACATTAATGATTTGATTCGAGGTTTGCACACTAAGACACTAAGACTAAGAAAAAGTGAAATAAAATGATTGCTGTTTAAATGGCATGTGTTTATCCTGTTTTGTCAGGTAACAGAACCTAAACACCTGTGCTGTATATCAGACAGCGATGGAGAGAGTGTAGATTACACACAGGTGCTCTATAGTCATTAGCACTCATCAGGCAATGTCTATGGCCAACTGACTGCACTCAGACCAAAGGGGGCTGAATAATTACACACACCCCACTTTTCAGTTATATATTTGTAAAAAAAAAAAATTTTGAAATCATGTATGATTTTCGTTCCACTTCTCGCGTGTACACCACTTTGTATTGGTCTTTCACGTCGAATTCCAATAAAATTGATTCATGTTTGTGGCTGTAATGTGACAAAATGTGGAAAAGTTCACGGGGGCGAATACTTTTGCAAGCCACTGTAGTTGTCCTGAGATTTAACATTGTTACCAATAATAGGCTAAGGCATTCTCTGTCCATGCTCATAAGGAATCCCTCAATGTTTTTCAATTAGGGGACAGAAGCAGATCAGCCATGTTGTAGTTCAGGTGAAGAGGCGAGTTCACAGGAGGTCAATCTGAATGTTGATTATACAGTATATAACATATAATATGTGTGCGTGTATTATACATGTTGATTATACTAATATTTAGCATTATGAGGAGTGATAGGCTGAGGATGTAAGTGATTCATTAGTGTTTTTGGCAAAAGTTTTGAACTGACATTTCACTTTTTTGTCACGCTATTTCATCAGGTGGCAATGCTGTCCGGTCCAAGTGCAGTCAGAGGGGAAAAGTTAGGGTCAAAGCCATTGTTCACCCCCAAAAAAACTTTACTCACTATTTACTCCTTAAGTGGTTCCAAACTTTAATGATTTTCTTTATTTTGTTGAATACAAAATAAGATATTGGGGAAAAAAGGGGATTGGGGGATGGGGTATTAGTTGGAGTCATAGGTAGCAAACCTACGCCCTTGTGTGTGTGTGTGTGTGTGTGTGTATGTGTGTGTATATATATGGAAATATAATTAATATTTTCGTGTTTAATTACAAAAAAAAAAACATTTTAATGGTTAGTGATTGTTGCAGACATTTACACTATTTTTGAGAACTATTAAGTTCTCCTTCAACGTGTCATAGCCGATAACTGCCCCTTTGAAGCCTTTGAATGAAGTATTGCAGCCATACATTGGAGGGAACTTCTGAGGTGGTCAGTGATTGATGGCACGGTTGGTCGGAGGGGGTTGTGATCACACCTATAGATCTTTTGTTCTAGGCTATCGGTCAAATATCTCTCTCCACTTGGAAGCAAAAACATGCAAGGGATTTCAGCATCTCGACGCACATACTAAGCTGTTTATAAAGTAGACACTGTTTGTTTTTTCATTTTGTAATCTTTCCCGTGTTTACCGTGTACTGTACAATGTATATTCATTTTTTAATGAATTACTGTAAATAAACTACACATTCCGTTGATTTACCAGAAATGACTTTTCTGTTTTTTGTGTGTGCTAAACTAAACTTCAGGGTCAAAGTAATAGCGATTTTACTTGAAAAGTATTATATATTTACAATGCTGATAAGTTCAAGCTTAGATTCATATATAAACTGCTTCAAAGTCTTTCCGTGACCGCTGAAATCCGACAGACGCAGGGCTCAAGGGAGGTGTGTCTGTGTGTGTGTGTGTGCGCGCGCGTGTGTATGTGTGTGTGCGCATGCGCTGCAGCCTGTCCTATTTCAGCGGATTTTTCCGCTACCGCAGATCAGTTTATCAACTTGTAATATATACATTTTAGGAATATATTAACATGTGCAGACATTTAAGGGTGCGCTGCCCTCTCTTGCCCCTGCGTAGAGCCTACACACACACACACACACACACATCTATCTATCTATCTATCTATCTATCTATCTATCTATTATATAAATACACATTTGGAATCTGCATCTACATTTTCTGTTACAAGTTTAGAATTAGGTTCAGCTGAAACTCATGATCAATGGTGTTAGGGTACTTATGTAGTGATAATTAGTTTCAGCCAGATCATTAAAACTAACAATGGACTATGACACTCTTGAGAGGGGATATGAAGGTGTTATTCATTTATTTATTCTCTACAAGGGTGTGAACAACAGTACAGACCAAACTATAACTTTCTCTTATACTACTATAAAAATTCTAAATATAAACAAACAAAATACAGCTTTTTTTCCTCAGAGGTAAACGGAAAAGTGAAGTTGTTCAGCTGTTTCCTGTCACTGCAGCTTCTTCAAAGTCTTCCCACTCCGTGACCACTGAAATCCGACACGACACCACGTTAGGCTGCGTCTTGACTCATTTGTATACCGACGGTGATTGGATGTTTCCCAAGGGCTCAGGGGAGTGTGTGTGTCTGTGTGTGTGTGTCTATGTGTGTGCGTGCGCGCGGGTACTTGTTCTACTGTTATAAAAACTCTAAATATAAACAAACAAAATACAGCTTTTTTTTCAGAGGTAAACGGAAAAGTGAAGATGTTCAGTGTCACTATGCAGATGTTACACTCAGTGGAGTTACCGAAATCATTGGTTTAGTCCTCATTGAGCTTTTATTCCTCTTATGTGAACATAAACAGTGAAACATTCCACAGGTTTATAATACACCGCGGCCAAGTGAACCACGTTCCCGTCGAACGAAACGAGGCATAATCGTGGTGTTTGCTTCGGTTATGACACACCATAGTTTATTACCTGCTGTGGTAGATCTGAATATTTATTCAAACACAATAATAAAGCTTTATATCCTCAGGAGGGCTCAGTACATTGTTTTAGCGATAGTTTCACGGAAGCGAGTTCAGAACTAATCTAACCAAACCAAAAAAAAAAAAAAAACATCCGAAGCTTCAAATAGAATGAACGAACTAATGAAATTGATATATATGTAATTGATATACTGTGTGGCGGCACAGTGGTGTAGTGGTTAGCACTGTCGCCTTGCACCTCCAGGGTCTGGGTTCGATTCCCCGGCCAGGCTCGATTCCCATCTCTGTGTGCATGGAGTTTGCATGTTCTCCCCGTGCTTGGTGGGTTTCCTCCGGGTACTCCGGTTTCCTCCCACAGTCCAAAGATATGCAGGTTAGGCTAATTGGCGTTCCTAAATTGCCCGTAGTGTGTGATTGGGTGTGTGTGTGTGTATGTGTGTGTGCCCTGCGATGGATTGGCACCCTGTCCAGGGTGTACCCCGCCTAGTGCCCGAAGTCTCCTGGGATAGGCTCCAGGTCCCCCGCGACCCTGAACACAGGATTAAGCGGTATAGAAAATGAATGAATGAATGAATATACTGTGTATACAGACGTGTGTGTGTCATTTTAATTCAAATGAACATTTTAATGCTTCTGATACACTTATCAACTTATCCACATACACTTATCAACACAAACTCTCCGTGCACGCACACACAATCTCTAAAAAATTAATATTAATAACATACATATACAAATAAACAAATGTAGGTGTAATAAAAGTAGTAGTGATGTCAGTACTCGCCCAGCAAACCAGCCTTTTGCAGCGGCTTAAAACGTATGAATTATCTTCAAATATACAAAAAAAAAAGCGAAAAGACACTCGATTATTATGCATAGGTTATTTGTTTAATTCAAAAAGTTCATAAAAACACTTTAAAACGAGAGAAAAACTGTTAAAATCCTCGTTCGCCTTCTCAGCGTTAGGTAGCGAGTGACGTCATGATTTGAATCTGCGCGCCACCGGGGAACATAGGGAAACTGACTTTCCCGGACCACCGGCTTTTAGATAAAGTCCTTCTATGCGCCATCTGGCGGATATTCAGTGAAGCACAACACATTTATTTTAAATTCCCGAATGTTGCCTCCGGCAAGTCGCGGCAAGCCGCGCGCTAAATTGCGGCATACCGCGGGAAAACACGCAGGGTTTTAAGGGCGACATCTGTACATACACCAGCCTCGGTTAACTGGTAGAGGAGGAGGCATCGCAGTTATTCACAATGATAATCTGTCTATCGTACAAAAACACGGACACAAATTTAACTCATTTGAAATTCTTTACAGTAACATAAGTGTATTTAAGTATATTAAGTCAGCTCAGTCGATTCCACTAATTATAATTTACAGACCTCCAGGGCCGTATTCTGAATTTCTTAATGAATTTGCAGATTTCATCTCAAACCTAGTCGTTTCTGTATTAAGTTTTAATTGCTGGAGATTTTAACATTCATTTTGAGAATCCAGAAGAGCATTTGAGAACAGCATTTATGTCCATACTGGACTCAGTAGGCGTAAATCAGGGTGTAGTAGGACTCACTCATAAAGCAGGTCACACTTTAAACTTAATAATATTTTTCGGATTAAGTATAAGAAATTTATTCACAATTCCACTGTCTGAAATTATCTCAGATTACTATCTTGTATCAATTCAAGTGTGTCACAGTGATAATGTACGCACAGCACCGCGCTACCGTATTAAACGTACATTCACATCAACTACCACATAGAGTTTTATCAGTAATCTCCCAGAGTTACTGTACCAACTTCGATTAGAACACCGTCTGACCCCACAGAACTCGATCAGGCGACTGAATATTTAGAGTCGACATTTTGTTGTACCTTAGATAATGTAGCTCCAGCTAAAAGAAAAATTATTAGAGATAAGAAACTCGTTCCCTGGTATAACGATCACACGCGCACTTTACTGTAAAACAGACCGCTCGGAAATTAGAGCGTAAATGGCGTCAAATTAAATTGTTAGTATTTCAAATAGCATGGAAAGAGAGCATCCTGAACTATAGAAAACCTCTTAGTGTTGCTAGATCAACGTATCTCTCCACTCTTATAGAAGAAATTAAAAATAATCCTAGATTTTTATTTAATACCGTAGCCAAATTAACCAAAAATAAGACCACTACAGAAATCTCCACAACAACATCATGCAATAGTGAGGACTTCATGAACTTTTTTAATAATAAAATTGTAAACATCAGGCATAAAATTGAGGCTTTGAAACAGAACAATGTAATTGATGCAGATAACCTAGCCATGTCAGATCGGAACCTAGAATACTTTACTCCGCTTGAAGAGAATGAACTAATTTCACTCATCTCCTCTGCAAATTCATCAACCTGTATATTAGATCCTATACTGACACATTTTCTTAAACAGATAATAACCAGTAATAACAGAACCGCTATTGAGAATAATTAATTCCTCACTCAGCATTGGTTACAGTATGTTCCAAAATCTTTTAAATTAGCAGTTATCAAACCAATAATTAAGAAACCTGACCTTGACCCCTGTCAGCTGTCCAATTACAGGCCAATATCAAACCTCCCCTTTATCTCTAAGATTCTTGAAAAGATAGTAGCGGAGCAGCTATGCTCATATCTACATAGAAATGGCATACATGAACTGTATCAGTCAGGATTTAGGCCTCATCACAGCACAGAAACAGCACTCGTTAAAGTAGTAAATGACCTTCTATTGGCTTCTGATCGGGGTTGTGTAACTATGCTTGTATTACTCGACCTCAGTGCAGCTTTTGACACCATTGATCATGCTATTCTTCTTCACAGATTAGAAAATGTAGTAGGAATTAAGGGTACAGCCCTCTCCTGGCTCAGATCCTATTTGACTGATCATTATCAGTATGTAGACTTTAATGATGATAATTCTGCATGTTCTCTAGTGGAGTTTGGCGTTCCGCAGGGTTCAGTTTTTGGCCCACTGCTTTTTTCCCTTTACATGCTTCCTCTGGGCAACATAATCCGTAAGCATGGTATTAGTTTTCATTGTTATGCTGATGACACACAGTTATATGTCTCAGCAAAACCTGATGAGAAAAACCAGCTCACTAAAGTTGAGCAATGTGTGCATGACATAAGAAATTGGATGCTAATTAACTTCCTTCTGCTTAATCCGGATAAGACAGAAGTTCTAGTCATAGGACCGCATACAGCTAGGAGTAAAATCTTAGATCACACCGTAACTTTAGATGGCCTTTCTGTTCCATCAAGTGCAACAGTAAAAGACCTCGGCGTGATTATAGATTCCAGCCTTTCATTTGAAGCTCATGTAGATAATATCACCACGATAGCATTCTTTCACCTCAGAAATATTGCCAAGATAAGAAATATATTGTCGCTAAAAGATGCAGAAAAACTAGTTCATGCTTTTATCACTTCTAGGTTGGACTATTGTAAGGCCTTACTGTCTGGTTGTTCTGTTAGGTGCATAAACAAGCTTCAACTAGTCCAGAATGCAGCAGCGAGAGTCCTCACTAGAACCAGAAGATATGAGCACATCACCCCTATCCTATCCTCACTGCATTGGCTCCCTGTGAAATTTCGCATTGATTTTAAAATACTACTCTTGACATATAAAGCATTAAATGGTCTCGCGCTGCAGTATCTGAGCAAACTGCTAGTGTCTTACCATCCGACACGCCTACTTCAATCAAAGGATGCAGGCTGCTTGTCAGTACCGCGTATTATGAAAACTACAGCTGGGGGCAGAGCTTTTTCTTACAAAGCCCGAAAATTGTGGAATAATCTTCCAAATAGTGTTCGGGACTGAGACACAGTCTCAGTGTTTAAGTCTAGGCTAAAAACCTATTTATTTAGCCAAGCATTTTTATGAATAGATTTGCCTTGGGTAAAGGAGCAAGTGTGGCTGCTGCCTTGGCTGCTGGCTCATCGGCTGCTGACTCTCCGGCTGCTAGCTCTCTGGCTCTCCGGCTGCTAGCTCTCTGGCTCTCCGGCTGCTAGCTCTCTGGCTCTCCGGCTGCTAGCTCTCTGGCTCTCCGGCTGCTAGCTCTCTGGCTCTCCGGCTGCTAGCTCTCTGGCTGCTGGCTCTCCGGCTGCTAGCTCTCTGGCTCTCCGGCTGCTGGCTCTCCGGCTGCTAGCTCTCTGGCTCTCCGGCTGCTAATTCTCTGGCTCCCTGGTCGCAAGTTTTCCATCTTTCTATTTTTCTCATTACACCATTGTTAGTTTTTATTAAGGGCAGCAACTCAGCTACAATTCTGACGTTAACTGTGGTTATCATTTGCATCTATATATTTTTATTCAATGCCAAGAACAATGCAGCTTTTACCATTTTTATTGTTTTTATGTTCCTTTAGCATTATATTAAATTTAATTTCTCACTTTCATGATCACGATATACCTAGTGAGATGTTTACATGTTATTCCATTACTACTCCTGTTCATTGTAGTCCTTCAGTAAGGAGACATATTGACTTGTTTATATTTACACAAGTTATGTTCTCTTCTCGGCACTTTGTCCCTCAGAGGTTGTACTCCTGTTATTTTATGAGAATTTTGTGTCTGTCTGTTGAGTTACCATCTTGTGTGCAAAGATCAAGGGGTAAGAGTCGACAATGTGGTCTTTTAAAAGCTTTAGGCCGGGCTCTAATTGTTCTTTTACTCATGATTTCAGGTAATGTCCATGTTAATCCCGTCCCGACCCAGCCTTAAATGACCTGTCCTTTAATGACTTTTGTGTCAGAAAGAGCCTGGGGTTTCTTCATATAAATTCGAGAAGCCTCTTACCAAAGATGGCAAACTTAAAAATTTGGGTTGAGAGCTCAAATCCTGAATTCCTGGTAATAACTGAAACCTGGTTAAAAAAGTCTATCTCCTATCCTGATTTAAATTTATCTGGCTACAATCTGTTTAGACAGGACAGGTCCTCCAAATGTGGTGGCGTGGCAATTTACACCAAAGAACATCTTAAGTGCCTTATCAAAGTCAGTTCCTAAGCAATTTGACTTGCTTGTTCTAAACATTAAACTCACTAATAATTTTACTTTGTCAGTGGCTGGCTGCTATCGCCCTCCATCAGCCCCGGCCTGTACCTTGACGACATTGTCCAGTGTTTTGGCCCCCTTGATTAAAAATTAATTTGTGCTTCTTGGTGATCTAAACTGGGATATGACTAAACCACCCAATAAAGTCATTCAACAATTTGATGCACTAAATTTACATCAAATTATCTGCTCCCCCACTAGGTATGATGCCAAATCTATAGACAAGGCTACATTGATTGATATCATTTTAACAAACTCTCCTCATAAGTATTACTCTGGGGTATTTTGTTCTGATATTAGTGATCACTGTTTTACTGCATGTGTTCGAAATGGCTGCTCCATCAAGAAACCGACTCGATTCTGTTGTAAACGGGTTTTTAAAAATTTTGATCATCAAGCTTTTCTTCACGACATGGCAGATGTTAACTGGTCTCAAATCAGTCTGGTTCCAACTGTAGATGAGGCTTGGTATTTATTTTATACGTTTTTTAGGGCTGTTGTTGACAAACATGCCCCGATGAAAAGACTCAGAGTAAAGGATCGACATAGTCCTTAGTTTACCCCGGAGCTTACTATGCTTTTACAACAAAAAAACTTTTTGGCGCAAGGCTCGACAATCTAGATCCCCAGCAGATATTTTGGTTTCCAAGCAACTTAGAAATAAATCTTTACAAGCCGTTCGCAAGGCTAAAACAGACTATTTTAAGAAGCAGTTTTCTCTTAGTAGCTCTGATCCTAAAAAATTCTGGAATACGGTAAAGGAGATGGAAAATAAACCATCTCCTACCTATCTGAAGCTACCTCCTTCACTCTATTTAGAGAACACTGTAGTATCTGACAAGAAGCATATGTTGGAGCTTCTCAATAAGCATTTTATAACTTCTGGTTTAACCCTTGATTCTTCTAATTCTACTTCATCACCTATAAATCCTATTAATTGCTCTACTGCATCTCCTCCAACTCTCCCTCATCCTACACTACCTCCTTCCACCTCCTATAGTTTCATCTTGCGGTCCTTTTCAGAGGAGGAGGTTCTGGATGAACTGCTCAGGCTAAATTCCAATAAATCTGCTGGATCTGATGAGGTGGATCCTATCTTTTATAAAATTGCTGCCTCTATTATTGCCGTCCCCATCACAGATATATTCAATTTATCTTTATACACAGGGCAAATCCCTTGCGCTTGCAAGTCAGCATTAGTGTTTCCTCTTTTTAAGGGTGGCGATTGGTCAGATCCCAATTGTTACAGGCCTATTTCTGTTTTGCGATGTATCTCTAAGGTTTTGGAAAAACTTGTAAAGGGTCAACTCACTGAATACTTGGAAGCTCACAACATCTTATCACCTGCTCAATCAGGATTTAGAACTGGGTTTGGGTGTCTAACAGCAACTCTTAAAGTCTTAAATGATATATATTCTGCATTGGACTCTAAATTGTACTGTGCTGCTATTTTTATTGATTTGGCCAAGGCCTTTGATTCTGTCAATCATAAACGTCTTATTGATAGGCTTTATGATACTGGCTTCTCTGACCAATCCTTGTCTTCGTTTTCTAATTATCTAAGTGATAGAGTACAGTCTGTGAAATCTGAACAACTTCTTTCCCAGCCTCTCCCAGTCACCAATGGTGTCCCACAGGGATCAATACTTGGACCTATACTTTTTTCTATTCATATTAATAATGTAGCTAATTCTGTTACAGACTCATTTATCCATCTTTATGCCGATGATACAATTCTTTACTCTACAGGTCCTTCTCCAGCTGCAGTTTTGCAGCAACTTCAACTCAATTTTAATAGATTGCAAAAGACCTTTTCCAATTTGCATCTTCAGCTAAATACTTCCAAAACTAAAGTCATGTGGTTTGGAAAAAAAGGTCACATTTCATCTAGCTTTCCAAGTATCTGCTCCCTTGATGGGACACCATTGGAACAGACTACTGAATACAAATATCTGGGTATTTGGCTAGATAACACCCTGTCTTTTTCAAAGCACATTGATAATTTGAATAATTCAAGATCAAATCAAAACTTGGGTTCCTTTATAGAATGCGTTCTGCATTTACATTATCTGCTAGGAAAACTCTGGTGCAAATGACCATTCTCCCCATTATAACATCTGGACCACCACGGCCTCAGGGAGTGAGATCCAGTTCCCCGGATTACTGAGCCGGCGCTTTGTCTCCCCCTAGTGTGTCTACGTGCATATGTCTTTCCCCTTGTCTAATTATTAAGATCACCTGTGCATCCTTTTGTCTCTCTCTATTTATACCAGCCGACCCCGGAGTCCCATGTCTGTCCACCGTTGTGCATACAAACCACGAAACCCGTTCGTCCGTCTGTTTGTTTGTTTTTTCCCGTCCAGGACTGAAAGAGCCTGGAGCTCTCATGAATAAGGCCGGCGAAGGAAACCCGGCATCTCTCACAGAAAAGGAGAAGGACTCCCATTTGTGTTTGAGAGATTGGAATGATCTGCAAAAAACGTTAAAACTGGACAATCTCATTCCTAAGTCTGTTTTTCATTCACGGATTTCAGCCCACTTCAAAGACGTCTGTAGCTGTTATTTTGACTAGCTGCTCTTATTTATTGCTGCTCCACTCTTCACATGTCTATATGTGTATGTATGTATGTGTGTATATGTATGTATATGCATATGCTTGTACATATGTGTGTATATATATGTGCGTGTGTGCCTATGTATCTGTGTGTGTATATATATGTATTTAAATTATTATTATTTTTTTTTCGTAATTACATTTATATTTCTTAAAATTTTTATTTTTTTATTTTTTTATCAGTTTCCCTATGTCCCCCAAAAGGCTCAGCCTTTGCCAGGCCACAGTTGTAAATAAGAAACCTGTTCTTAATCTGTCTTGCCTGGTTAAATAAAGGTAAAAAAAAATTTAAAAAATCTGGGGGACTCATGGACGTAGAGTATTATGGTGAACTGGTATGTTTAGATGCTGTCCCTATGAGGGCTCCATGTTTGTGTTTCCTTCTGGCTCTCCCTTTTAGTTATGCTATCATAGTTCGTCCTGGTAAATATACAATCACACTATAGATTATGTGACTGTGACAATACCTAACTGCCGTCTCTCCTCTTCTTCTCTTTCTCCCCCTCTTTCTCTTTCCTCTCTCCCCCTGTCTCCCCATTTCACTCTTTCTCTCTCTCTCTCTCTCTCTGTCGAGCTACAATTGTTGTTCCTGAGCTGCCAGTGATCCAGACTCCCTCTGCCCTCCGGACCTGTCTGACCCATCCTAGTGCCCCGCTTCTGGTTGGAGGTCTCGTCGCATGGATGCCTCGTGTGTGTCTTTGGGATGCGTCTGATGTCTGGGGATGATTCTCTCTACTTAGAAGATGGTTCTGGCCTCGACTGGCGTTAGCAGCTGTTTCTCTAGGGACTTGACAATTCGATAGTTCAGGACTGGAACTTTCTACAAGTCTATCTGAGTCTCCAATAACTACCTGGACTCCATTTTAACATCAATTAAGATCAACTATTATAGCTGAACTGCCTGCCACCTAACACACTGTATAAATGCAGATCATTTCCTGCTATCTGTTTCACCCAGATGAGGATGGGTTCCCTGTTGTGTCTGGTTCCTCTCAAGGTTTCTTCCTATTACCATCTCAGGGAGTTTTTCCTTGCCACTGTCGCCCTCGGCTTGCTCACCAGGGACCATCTGACCATTTTGATTCATACAGTACACATTCATATTCCATACAACTTAAATAATTCTTTTGATTGTGTAAAGCTGTTTTGAGACAATGTCAATTGTTAAAAGCGCTATACAAATAAAATTGAATTGAACTGGTCCATTCATATATTGCAACATATTAATAAAAATAAGCACTTTCCTATATATGGAAATGTATTATTAAATATGTTGCATTATATTTTACAATATATATATTTTTCTATATATATATATATATATATATATATATATATATATATATATATATATATATATATATATACAGTGGTGTGAAAAACTATTTGCCCCCTTCTTGATTTCTTATTCTTTTGCATGTTTGCCACACTTAAATGTTTCTGCTCATCAAAAACCGTTAACTATTAGTCAAAGATAACATAATTGAACACAAAATGCAGTTTTTAAATGAAGGTTTACGTTATTAAGGGAGAAAAAAAACTCCAAATCTACATGGCCCTGTGTGAAAAAGTGATTGCCCCCCTTGTTAAAAAATAACTTAACTATGGTTTATCACACCTGAGTTCAATTTCTGTAGTCAGCCACACCTGTTTCAATCAAGAAATCACTTAAATAGGAGCTACCTGACACAGAGAAGTAGACCAAAAGCACCTCAAAAGCTAGACATCATGCCAAGATCCAAAGAAATTCAGGAACAAATGAGAACAAAAGTAATTGAGATCTATCAGTCTGGTAAAGGTTATAAAGCCATTTCTAAAGCTTTGGGACTCCAGCGAACCACAGTGAGAGCCATTATCCACAAATGGCAAAAACATGGAACAGTGGTGAACCTTCCCAGGAGTGGCCGGCCGACTAAAATTACCCCAAGAGCACAGAGACAACTCATCCGAGAGGCCACAAAAGACCCCAGGACAACATCTAAAGAACTGCAGGCCTCACTTGCCTCAATTAAGGTCAGTGTTCACGACTCCACCATAAGAAAGAGACTGGGCAAAAACGGCCTGCATGGCAGATTTCCAAGGCGCAAACCACTTTTAAGCGAAAAGAACATTAAGGCTTGTCTCAATTTTGCTAAAAAACATCTCAATGATTGCCAAGACTTTTGGGAAAATACCTCGTGGACCGACGAGACAAAAGTTTAACTTTTTGGAAGGTGCGTGTCCCGTTACATCTGGCGTAAAAGTAACACAGCATTTCAGAAAAAGAACATCATACCAACAGTAAAATATGGTGGTGGTAGTGTGATGGTCTGGGGTTGTTTTGCTGCTTCAGGACCTGGAAGGCTTGCTGTGATAGATGGAATCATGAATTCTACTGTCTACCAAAAAATCCTGAAGGAGAATGTCCGGCCATCTGTTCGTCAACTCAAGCTGAAGCGATCTTGGGTGCTGCAGCAGGACAATGACCCAGACACACCAGCAAATCCACCTCTGAATGGCTGAAGAAAAACAAAATGAAGACTTTGGAGTGGCCTAGTCAAAGTCCTGACCTGAATCCTATTGAGATGTTGTGGCATGACCTTAAAATGGCGGTTCATGCTAGAAAACCCTCAAATAAAGCTGAATTACAACAATTCTGCAAAGATGAGTGGGCCAAAATTCCTCCAGAGCGCTGTAAAAGACTCGTTGCAAGTTATCGCAAACGCTTGATTGCAGTTATTGCTGCTAAGGGTGGCCCAACCAGTTATTAGGTTCAGGGGGCAATTACTTTTTCACACAGGGCCATGTAGGTTTGGATTTTTTTTCTCCCTAAATAATAAAACTCCTCATTTAAAAACTGCATTTTGTGTTTACTTGTGTTATCTTTGACTAATAGTTAAATGTGTTTGATGATCAGAAACATTTTGTGTGACAAACATGCAAAAGAATAAGAAATCAGGAGGGGGGCAAATAGTTTTTCACACCACTGTATATATATACATTTTTTTTTTCAGAAGTGCTGCTACACTAATGCACTTATTCTAGCGTTTCATTAGTGCTTGGACGCCATTAATGTAGAAAGTTTTCTCACTCATGAGTCATGATCAGACTTTCTGCTTCATGTCTGAAATGCTGGCCTCCCAGGAACTCCTCCTTTAATAACCCAAACATGTGGAAATGTCTTGGAGCAAGGTCAGGACTGTACAGGGAGGAGGGGAGGGGGTGGGGATTGTATCAATGAAGTCTGTGTTTAAAAAATATACTCTCTTTTGAAAAGAAATTGAAAGTAACATATGGAGAGAATTTGAGGACTCTCAGATTACCATTTCCTTTCTCAGTATGTTCATAGAAAATACTAAAATAAGCACCGCAGGGTTTTATAACAACATACATTACAGTAATATCCCAAGAATTGTGCTTGCCTGGTACCGTAATCTGTGCACTTTACATTGTATTAGTGCCAAACTTACTGTCCTCATTCATGCCAGAGAACAAATATTTTTTTGCTCTTCTCTCTCTCTCTCTCTCTCTCTCTCTCCAACCTGCCAAAGCTGTTCCAATTAAATTCAGCTCAGTGCTAAAAGTGGGCTCTGGCTTTCTACTTCAGCTCCAAAGCAGGGAACATCTTACAATGTGTCAGGGTGCTCTAAAGGAAGTGGCTCAAAGAGGATACAGCAGCAGTGAGATCAACATTTTGAAATAAAAACAAGTAATCCTTATCGAGAAGAACATGCAATGTTATTCAAACTAATACAAATTGTGTGTGTGTAACATCATTTGCATAGGTTAATTAAAAGCAGTGTCCTACTTTCAGATTCCACTGACTGCTACGGGACGAATACTAATGAAGACACAATTAATTTTCAGTTCACTTAAGAGTCTTTGGGGCCTTTCTGAAAATGTTCTTACCTAGACACTTTACACATTTAATATTTTTCTAGCACTCAGATAGATAGATGGATGGATGAATTGATGGATATCAATTCAGTTACATATTATGATTCTTTTGTGTGGCAATTTTTGCATCGGGACATCAAAACCAAAAATCTACTCGTATTATTATTATTATTATTATTATTTAAATATGTTTGCAATTGAGGTTGTTAAATGTGGCTGTTCCCCTATAATCCTGCAGGTTGTGTATGCTACACTGTTCACAAAGCACAGTGTGGACCAACATCTATTATGAATCTCTGTAGTCCAACTATGGACCATGAAGTCCAATAGTGATTATTGTATTTAGTCCTTCACGACCATAGTAGGACCTCCGATCAACATTCACACACTACGGGCAATTTGGGACGTCAATTAGCCTAACCTGCATGTCATGGACTGTGGGAGGAAACCCACCAAGCACAGGAAGAACATGCAAACTCCAAACATGCAGACCACGAAGCAGGAATCAAACCGAGGCCTGAGAGGTTCAAGGAAACAGTGCTAACCACTAAGCTAGTGTGCCATCATCCTGTGTGGTAGAAGCAATTTATTTCCCAAGTTTGTTTAGAATGGTAACAAAATCTGAACAAAAGTTGACTATACTGTAGAATAGGGAAATTGAGATGCTTACAAAATCGCAATACAAATCAAATCAATACTTAAGTAATATCTTATCTTATACTGTACACATTCCTAATAGGTATCTTATAGCAGCAGCTACAGTAATTATGGTGGTTTTGATGATGATGATGATGATGATGATGATGATGCAACTATAAAAAATAACAAAAAGAATTCCAAAAAATAAACACTCCAGGATGGAAGTCCTTCTTCATGCATAGTAAATAATTTTTGTTATTTTTAAATACAATAATATAATTTACTGTGTGTAATCTGAATCAAAATACAGAAACAAATCATGCATAAAAATCCTGTTTTCTAACATCCCTTCATCAACTTGTCCTTGTTGTTTCCCTTTGGGGAATGTCCATATCCATCTCAAGGTCAGTTTCACTACTATTGTTCAAGTGAAGTTTGTAAGATGAGCTTTTCTATACTCAAGGGATCGAGTTAACATTATTGTAGCATTCAGGAGCAAAACCTTGCCGAAAGGCATTGCAACACGATGCAGTTTCATTTTCAGAACAGTGGGAAAATGATCATCGGGACTGTTACCATTAATGTTTAAGGAAAACAATTGCTATTTATTGGGTTTTATGCATATACTGTATGTTCACAACAATTATCTTGAAATTGTGATAAACAGCAATAATATGTTTTGGTTGCATTTTTTTTAACTACAACAAGATGACTTTCAGTAGTCCTTGCTTATCTTCTAAATTAACAGTCCTGATCTCAATCGAAGACATTGTGGTTACTTAAAATCTCATGAACCTTAATGACATTAAAACAAAAAAAAGTCAGCTAAAGGTTTAAAATGTATGATCTTTTACAGTATGTATATTTTTAGAAATGACATTGCTACTACACTTGTCATTTACAATGTGCTTTTGTTACTATATCAGTGTGTCAAACAAAAGTTTTTTTGTGCATGTGCGTGTGTGCTGCTGTGTTTTGGTGCTTATGTGGATGTACATCATTAATTAACTGATTGTCTGAAACCTATTTAACATCTGTGTCACAGTAGCAGAAACAGTCATTCCATGCTTCAATCTAAATGACAAGCAAAAAAAATGCAAATTGAAAAGATTATTACATGTTCAGATAATTTATAAGAGCAGTTGAGTGGAGGGATCTGATGAATCTTCTAACATGGTGATATAATGTACACAAAGTATGCTATGACATGATATGTGATATGAAACATACCTTTTCACCAATAATAAAAAAAAAAAATAGAAATAAGCATATCATATAATGGTGACCTGAATTCACGAAGAAGTGATGTGTTGCCAGAAGACAGTTGTAGCTTTAATGTGCTACGATATAAAAGTACAAGCAGAGCGTTATGAGCAATCTATACTCCCTCGCAGAGAGCCTGCTCCCATTTGGCTCATTTAAATCGCATCTATAATGCGCTCCTGCCGTGGCCATCGTTTATGAAGTCTTGCAGCAATTACAATAGAACAGCTGCTGCACACAGATGCCTGTGTGAAACATCGCTGTGAAGTCATACATGCACATTAAAGCTCAACTGTATGACACATGAAGCGCTGTATGTTTACAAAGTATAGTGTATCAAAAGAAAAAAGAAAAAAACACGCAATTCTAACTTATTATAGGGGGGAAAACTCTGAAAATATGTTTTTTAAATTGAATATGATCTTTCGCACATTTTATTGAAATATTATTATAACAAAGTACAGGAATGCTTTTGGAGGTTTAACATAGATTATGGGTGCTGTTTCCTTGGAATATACTGTACACTTTAATATCACAACATAAATTATTACTGCTTTCACAGCGTTCATTGTAATTCAATTCTAACAAGTATTTCTGTCCAATTCTACAAACACACTTTTTTTGGGGGGCAAAATATAAATCATTAAAGTAGATGAGAAATATGTTTATACTGTACTTAAAAAAAAAAACGGGGGGAAAATGTTCAGTGTGACTTTGACATAATGTTTATCATTTGTTAAGGTTTAAAATAAATATGTGCTGTTGTAGGGAAAGTTATCAACACATAGGTGGTCTAATGTGATGCGGTGTTACTTCTATAAAAATCATGTTAAAATATGAGGAGGTTCAAATTAAACCGGCACTCGTGATGAAATTTGAGGCGTAAAAGCAATTGACATTTACAGAACACTTCATGCACAGTTCTGTAATGAGACTAAGCCACAGTAAAACATTTGAATAGGGTAGGTTTAGATAGTTTTTTTTTTCCCATAATAAATTAAGTCATCATTTAAAAACTGCATGTTGTATTTACTCTGTGACAAACATTTAATAAAATCAGAAAGGGGACAAATACTTTTTCACAGCACTGTACACTTATACAGTACACTTTACCATAGATACACTTTATCCCAAATAGCATTAAATGGAAAGCTAGTGAACTAGGATATATATATATATATATATATGAAGCCAGAAGTGAGATTCCTTGGCCATCAAGTCTCATCCCAAGGCGTGAGTACAGACCCTGACAAGATAAGTGCTGTACAGCAGTGGCCAGTTCCCAGCACTCTCAAGGAACTTAGATCATTTCTAGGGTTCTGCAGCTATTACAGGAGATTCATAGAACGCTTCTCCCAGATAGCGGGGCCGTTACATGATGTAGTTAATATGAGCATTAGAGCGACAAGCCCCGTCAAGGCAGCTCAGCTGTATAAGAGCTCTTGGACTTCTCAATGTCAAGCGGCCTTTGAATGTCTCAAAGGCAGACTTACCAGTGCCCCAACACTGGGATATGCTGATTTCACACTCCCCTTTGTGCTTGAGACTGATGCGAGCAACCTTGGTTTGCGAGCTGTTTTATACCAGCATCAAGAGGGTAGGAAGACGGTGATTGCTTATGCCAGTAGGAGGTTGAGAGGGGCTGAAAGAAATGATCAAAACTACAGCAGCATGAAGCTGGAACTGTTAGCACTTAAGTGGGCGGTCACTGAAAAGTTCCGAAGTTATCTGCTGGGGTCCAAATTCACAATCATAACGGACAACAACCCCCTCTGTCATCTCACGACTGCTAAATTAGGGGCCATTGAACAGCGTTGGGCTGCCCAGCTCGCAATCTTTGATTTTGAAGTCAAGTACCGACCTGGACGATGCAACACTGCTGCTGATGCCCTTTCCAGGAGACCAGGCTCCGATAAATCAGATCTTGAAAATGAAGACATGGAGTATGACGGCTGTATAGCGATCTGTAACTTGCTCAGGAGAGGAACGGCCTTGGAGCCAGACCTGTTGGCAGCAGGAGTTGAATGCAGCCGGGTCAGGCAGTTACAAGCATCCTTGGCTGGAGATGATGATGAGCAAAACAATACTCCCACATTGCCAGGGTATTCAAAAGAGGAACTCCAACAGTTTCAGGAGTCTGATCCAACAATCGGTGTGTTCAAAAAGTTCTGGAGCCAGCAAAGGAAACCTACAAAGCAGGAGAGGTTGACTTTGTCCCGATCCGTGTGCTCCCTGTTGAAGCAGTGGTCAAAGATCAGAGAAAAAGATGGTCTCTTATATCGTCTAATCGATGATGCCCACATTGGAAAATGTCACCAGTTGTTATTGCCCACCTGTCTCACGGATCAAGTCCTGAAGACTGTCCACGATCAGATGGGTCATCAGGGTATAGAGAGGACCTTAGGCCTGTTGAAACAGAGATGTTTCTGGGGAGGAATGTATGAGGATGTAGAACGGTGGGTGAAGCAATGTCAGCGCTGTGTGTTAGCAAAGATGCCTCAGCCCAAGATTAAGGCACCTTGGACCTCCTTCCTAGCCTCGCGGCCACTGGAGGTGGTAGCAGTTGACTTCACAACTCTTGAACCAGCCACGAGTGGGCATGAGAATGTACTAGTAGTCACAGATGTGTTCACCAAGTTCAGTCAAGCATTTCCCACCCGTGACCAGAAGGCTGAGACCACTGCCAAGGTTCTCCTCAGAGAATGGTTCTTGAAATATGGAGTGCCACAACGCTTGCACTCTGATCAGGGCAGAAATTTTTAAAGCATTTTGATTGCAGAGCTCTGCAAGTTGTACGGGGTCAAGAAAACGCGCACCACACCGCATCACCCCCAGGGCAATCCTCAGTGTGAGTGGTTTAATAGAACACTTCACGACCTCTTGAAGTCCCTCCCGCCTGAAAAAAAACGTAGGTGGCCGGAATATTTATCTGAGCTAGTCTATGCCTATAATGTGACACCACACTCATCCACAGGGTACTCCCCATACTATATGTTGTTTGGGGTTCAGCCACATCTGCCCGTTGATGCATTGTTGGGCCAGGAGCCCGAAACAGATGACAAACCTGACTGGCTAAAAGTACACCAGGAGCGTCTCAGAGATGCCCATATTCGAGCAAAGGAATATGCAGAGAGGAAGGCTGCGGAAAGAGCAAGGCAGCATGCAGAGGATGTATATTGCCCAGCTGTGGAGGTTGGACAACATGTGTACCTGCGACACAGACCACCTGGCCGAAACAAAATTCAGGACGCATGGTCTTCCACAGTGTACAAAGTATTAGATGTTCAGGGGACCACATACACTGTGGATCCTGTCGGGGGAGGTACAGTAAAAAGAGTACACCGATCCAATCTTAGGCCCTGCAATAGCTCAGTTCCAGTGCCCATGCCAAGATGTCAGAAACCCCCTCCGAAAGATATACCTACATCAGCTCTGGAGACAGTAATGCCTTCACAGGAGGCAGAGTGTGTTCTGGTGGAGGAAGTGCTATGTCCTAGGGAGGAAATGGCAGTAGCTCCAGCCTCTAAAGATCCAGAACCACACGTTCCTGAGCTTGGAGACTGTTCCTATTATCAAGCAGAACAATCTGATACGAGTGGTAACTGTTCAGAACCGGAGAGCTGTGAATTACCTGAGAATACCCTGGAGGTGACTCCGGAATCTGTTGAGCGAGAAATGGAAAGTGTCCACTTACCTGCTGAGCATCCAGTCATGAGACCCATGCCGACTCCTAGAAAGAAAAGGGAAGAGTGTGCTAAGCTAGAGGTGCCCTGTCCCTCAGTGCGTAGAACACAGAGGACCACAGCAGGTGTACATACTAACCCTCACCGATTACCCCAGTCTGCGTGCAATGCAGTGTCTTTCAGTCCTGATATTCTTTCCCAGGTGCTAGCTGGTATGGTCCTCTATACCACAGGGCAGCTTCAAAGAGGGCAAGCTGATTAGAGGTTGTAGTCACCGAGGACGTTGACTATCAGCAGGGGAGAGTGTAACCAGGTTGAAAAGCTGACCTGTTAATCACAGGAGTGGTTAGTTGTGCCCCTGTCTGTGTTGCACATATTGTGTCGATTAGTGGGGTTTTCATGTCGCGTTTTCTTGACCCCGTACAACTTGCAGAGCTCTGCAATCAAAATGCTTTAACAATTTCTGCCCTGATCAGAGTGCAAGCGTTGTGGCACTCCATATTTCAAGAACCATTCTCTGAGGAGAACCTTGGCAGTGGTCTCAGCCTTCTGGTCACGGGTGGGAAATGCTTGACTGAACTTGGTGAACACATCTGTGACTACTAGTACATTCTCATGCCCACTCGTGGCTGGTTCAAGAGTTGTGAAGTCAACTGCTACCACCTCCAGTGGCCGCGAGGCTAGGAAGGAGGTCCAAGGTGCCTTAATCTTGGGCTGAGGCATCTTTGCTAACACACAGCGCTGACATTGCTTCACCCACCGTTCTACATCCTCATACATTCCTCCCCAGAAACATCTCTGTTTCAACAGGCCTAAGGTCCTCTCTATACCCTGATGACCCATCTGATCGTGGACAGTCTTCAGGACTTGATCCGTGAGACAGGTGGGCAATAACAACTGGTGACATTTTCCAATGTGGGCATCATCGATTAGACGATATAAGAGACCATCTTTTTCTCTGATCTTTGACCACTGCTTCAACAGGGAGCACACGGATCGGGACAAAGTCAACCTCTCCTGCTTTGTAGGTTTCCTTTGCTGGCTCCAGAACTTTTTGAACACACCGATTGTTGGATCAGACTCCTGAAACTGTTGGAGTTCCTCTTTTGAATACCCTGGCAATGTGGGAGTATTGTTTTGCTCATCATCATCTCCAGCCAAGGATGCTTGTAACTGCCTGACCCGGCTGCATTCAACTCCTGCTGCCAACAGGTCTGGCTCCAAGGCCGTTCCTCTCCTGAGCAAGTTACAGATCGCTATACAGCCGTCATACTCCATGTCTTCATTTTCAAGATCTGATTTATCGGAGCCTGGTCTCCTGGAAAGGGCATCAGCAGCAGTGTTGCATCGTCCAGGTCGGTACTTGACTTCAAAATCAAAGATTGCGAGCTGGGCAGCCCAACGCTGTTCAATGGCCCCTAATTTAGCAGTCGTGAGATGACAGAGGGGGTTGTTGTCCGTTATGATTGTGAATTTGGACCCCAGCAGATAACTTCGGAACTTTTCAGTGACCGCCCACTTAAGTGCTAACAGTTCCAGCTTCATGCTGCTGTAGTTTTGATCATTTCTTTCAGCCCCTCTCAACCTCCTACTGGCATAAGCAATCACCGTCTTCCTACCCTCTTGATGCTGGTATAAAACAGCTCGCAAACCAAGGTTGCTCGCATCAGTCTCAAGCACAAAGGGGAGTGTGAAATCAGCATATCCCAGTGTTGGGGCACTGGTAAGTCTGCCTTTGAGACATTCAAAGGCCGCTTGACATTGAGAAGTCCAAGAGCTCTTATACAGCTGAGCTGCCTTGACGGGGCTTGTCGCTCTAATGCACATGTTAACTACATCATGTAACGGCCCCGCTATCTGGGAGAAGCGTTCTATGAATCTCCTGTAATAGCTGCAGAACCCTAGAAATGATCTAAGTTCCTTGAGAGTGCTGGGAACTGGCCACTGCTGTACAGCACTTATCTTGTCAGGGTCTGTACTCACGCCTTGGGATGAGACTTGATGGCCAAGGAATCTCACTTCTGGCTTCAGAAAATGACACTTCTCTATTTTAATCTTTAGCCCAGTTTCCCTCAGCCTTTTAAACACTGTTTCAAGCCTCACCAGATGTTCGTGAAAAGTGGACGAGTACACCAATAAGTCATCCAAGTAGATGAGCACAATTTGGAACACTAAGTCACACATGATGGCTTGCATGAGTCGCTGAAACGTTGCAGGTGCATTGCCCAATCCGAACGGCATCCTTCGGTATTCATAGAGGCCAAATGGGGTAGTGAAGGCAGTCTTATGTCTGTCCTTTTCATGGACTGCAACTTGATGGTAACCGCTCGCCAGGTCGATTACTGAGAAGACTTGCGCTCCGCCTAACGCATCCAAGCTTTCATCGATGCGAGGCAAGGGGAACGCATCGCGTTTAGTCTTTGCGTTCAATCTGCTATAATCCACACACAGCCTCAGACTTGAATCAGCCTTGCGTACCAAAACGATGGGTGAAGCGTAGGAACTCGTGCTGTCCTGTATGACACCCTTCCGGAGTAAACCTGAGATATGCTCTTTGACCTCTTCAAACTGAGTCGGTGGTATCCTGCGATATGGTTGAGAAACGGGAGTATCATCTGTCAAGTGGATCTCATGTTTCACCCGCTCTGTGTATCCCAAGTCTTCATCACAGACTGCAAATACATCTGCATACTTTGTGAGTAGTACACCGAGCCTTGCTTGTTCTTCTGTGGTACCTCCTATCTGCAGTCTACTTAACAGATTACCTAGGTCAGTATCCGACTCAGGTTTATCCCTCTGGTTCATGCTCACTTCTTCGTGGTCAGCCGAGATATGCTGGAATCTGACTTCACAAGCAGCAGCCTCAATGCACTGGCAGGGGGTAAGTATCCTAAGGCGAACTTTAGGGGGTAGCCAAACATCACTTTGGGAAAGGTTGACCACTTGGACGGGAAACAGTTGACTTCGGGGTGACACTAAGGTGGGCATGGGGATCAATCCACCTGGCAATGGTATGTTCCCGGGTTCTAGCAGTAGCCAACCACTCGTGTCAGGGGCTCTCTTGCTTACTCTGGCATAAACCGTAGCTACCGAGGATGCTGGAACATGGGTTTTGCCCTTGCCACTAACTCTGGCCGTCGACATCATTTCCAACAGTTCAACTTCCTGCACATGAGTGAAGGCTTTCCGCCACACAGGGTCCAGCTTCCCCCGCAAAGTGGTGTCGAACTCAGTCAGTACAAACTGTCTGCATCTCTGGATGATATTCATGCCTATAATACCCGGGGGAGTTGAATCTGACTCTGCAGAATCCCCGTCTCGAACTATCAGAAACCCACACTCAGGTATAGTTAGCTTCATCACCTGAATGTCCAATTCAACATACCCCAAGTATGGCAGGGGTAGCTTGTTGGCTGCGGTAATTCTTAGCCATTTGGAGGTGCAGTGAAGGTCCTTATCTTCTCCGTGGAGGTTTTCTTTAAAGAAACTTTCCGTTAGGGTACTCACATTACTTCCTGTGTCTAGCAGACATCTAACTGGGACCCCACCAATGTGAACATAAACTTCAGGGCACTGGCCAACTGCACGCTCCAGGAAACGCTCTTTTGTTAGTGTACTACATCCGGAGCCTTCTGGTGTTCCTCGCATTGCTCGGCTCACGGCAATGGAGGGACTCCGTTTCCCTGCACCGCAGAACTTGTAGTGGCAGTGGACTGGCTTTTGGAACTACGTGATAAGGGACACTGTCTAGCGATATGTCCCATCCCTTCACACTTAAAGCAGATGGGTTGGCCATCATCAGTATATTTGGGCTTAACTTTGGGTCTTCCACCCAGATTACCACTTGACGCACCTTTTTGTACAGTCAGTTCATGGACTGCACTAGTGAGTTCCCCAATAGCTTTACCCTGCTGAGTGATTATTTTTACTACCTCCTGCAAGGCCACAGCTATGTCACTTTGTGCTTCACTGACCGAAGTTGAACGTTCTGACATCTCTCCAGAACATGCACTCACAATAGGTCTACTCCTGGCCACATTAGCACTATGGGGTCTGTCCTCCACAACCCACATCATGGCCTCTTCACGAACCTCAAAGAGGGTAGACTGAGGCTTTTCTCTGACCAGTCTGCGCAGCTCTCTACGGAGGGATGGTTCTCTTACCCCTTCAATGAACTGATCTCTTAAAGTGAGCTGGGGATCAGAGACAGCGTTAGGGGACTGTTGGAGTGCAGAATTAAGTAGCTGAGAGAGAGTGTGGGAAAAGTCACGGAAGTCTTCTCCCTCTAACTGTCTGCGCGCATAAAAAGCATGCAATAACTGCGGCGTAGTACGTTTCTCTCTAAAGGCCCCCTGCAGATAAGAAAACAAATCACTTGGTTGCCTAGTCTCATTACCCATACGCAGCTTGACTTCATCTAAGGCTGAGCCCCTTAAATGGGACAATATGAAGTCAACTTGGTCATCAGTGTTCAAACCCCTGACCCGAATTATACGCTCAACCTCATCAATGAACTCATCTACAGACTGACCATCTTTAACATAATCACCACTAAAGGGCACAATTTGACATTCTCTTGGAATATAAACATATGATCTAGTGCTAACATTACTCATATTAGCGAGAGCTGACATTACTTGATCGTGTCTTCGACCCAGCTCCAGAATTTGTGACTGCAGCTGTGCCACTGGATTACCTTCCTCAGCATGACCCGCCGTCCCGGCATCGTCCACATTCTGGCTGGTCCCAGCCTGAGGAGCCATCACATTGTTGTCCTGGTCCATGTTTCTATGCACTATACCTCGAATGGCAAACAGTCACAGAACAGTCACAGTCACTGCAGTCCAATCTGAAGGGTGACTCCGTGCAGTCTCCTTTGCCAAGGGTCTCAGTGCTGAAGTAAAAACCCTCCTGTGTTGTCACAAGCTTGTCCCTTGCTTCTCAGCGAGCTCTCCAGAACCGTCACACTTGCCGTGGTTAACCTCCTTGGCACTGCAGTCCTTCTCACCACTACCATTGTCTATGTTTCTCCTATTCTACCACTGTCTCCCCGATATTAAGCAATGGAAACCCCACTCCTGGTACCAAGAATCTCTCTGTGGCCTGGTATGTGATTTTAGTGACAACGCCAGACACAGGATAAAGAATTTATATGGGGTCTTTTATTCCAGACTGCACTTTAAATAGAGCAGCGTTAATTGTGCAAATTCGGGGAATCAGAGAAAGACTTAACTCTTGTGTACAGTTGTTAAAATTAGTGAAGTTTGTCCCTCAAAACAAAATGACACGCTTGTGTTTCTTAAAGGGCCAGCGTTACATTTTCTCAGTACATGAAAACCCCACTAATCGACACAATATGTGCAACACAGACAGGGGCACAACTAACCACTCCTGTGATTAACAGGTCAGCTTTTCAACCTGGTTACATACACATATATATATATATATATATATATATATATATATACACAGTATATATCCATCCTAGTGCACTATATTATATATATATATATCTATCCTAGTGCACTATATATATATATATATATATATATATATATATATATATATATATATATACATACAGATCTGGGCCCGGTTTCTGGGCCCGGCTAGGAAGACTCTTAAGATATATCTTACGTTAAGTGATAACTTTTCTAAGTGTATTTCTCGAACTGTCCCTTAGGAGTCTTCTTAAGTCGCTGCCTCTTACGTTCAACCTTATAAGGCGCTGTCTACAGTGAAGGTCCTGAATTAGCTGACATCGGTTGCTCAGGAATCGATTTTTCACTCCTTTGCATGACAGCTTTCGCTGACAGGTTTCGCGCAGGGGCCGTAAGTGCGGTTCATCATGATTCAGCGCGAGTTTTGGTGCCATGGTTACGTTTCCATTTTACCACACAAAAATAAAATAAAAATGTTTAACATGCGGAAGCTCGCGGACCTTGCAGATCTTAGCGGACCGTTGGGCGATCACTCGAGGCGGATCACGGTGCCTAATACCCCTCTCTCACCTGACTCATCTCCGTGAGCTGCCACGTTTGCCCGCGACGTTCCTTTAACGTTCTGCGAAGTTCTTCAAGATCTGCCAGCTTCCACGAGGACCAGCAAAAAATTAAACGTTTAATTTTTCACGCGGAAAGATGGAAACGTAATAACAGCGCAAAAACTTGGGGTGAATCATGATGAACCCTACTTAGGGCCACAACGCGAGCCCACGCAGGTGAGATAGGGGTATAACACCGCATCTCACAGCAAGTCAAACCGCATAAGTGAATAGGGGTATTAAACATTACAATCACTCAGAAAAATTAATGGATGCGGGGTTTGAAACTCCCAAGGTTATTTTATCATTTAACTAAATCAAATTTCATGAAAATAAAAGGTTTCTAAAGAAAAGTCCATAAAGTTATGGATAATGGCTAATGATCAATGAAACATATTTTAAACAAAAAGCAGCGAGCAGCTGGACATCGGGACGTAGAGCGTACAGTAAAGTACGACGCGTTGGCTTGGCACGCGCAGGTCAGAGCAGGTCAAGAAGCTCCATAATCTGTTGCCTTGGAAGGCAAAACCTTTTTCATTTTTTTTAAATAACGACCACGAGGAGAAAATGAAAAGGGCTGAAGTTTCCGTTCAAAGGCTTTCTCTCGATGCTGCGTGAAAATGCTATGGGAACCATTTTGTCACGTTGCCGGTTGTGAAGCATGTGTGCAAACATGCCAAATTTTTGGCTACATATAACCTCGGTCAGGTGACGTCATCTGATTAGACGCAGGTGGAGGTTATAAATACTACTGAGCCGGCGACAAACCTCCGAGCATTTGTCTTCACTTTGACCTTGTTGTGAGCGTGTCTGTGTTTAAACCAGCAAAATAAGAAGTGTTTAACTCACCGATATCAGAGTTTTAAACAAGATGTCCCTCCGTGTATGATAATCCATATCGGAGGGCGATCTTTACTGCTTCGATTAAAAAGTGCTCACGCGTCTCGCATTCCTTGAGAAGCGTCGAGCCGCGGCGCATTTTGCTGCTTAAAACTCACTTCCTCGTTGGATCGGGAAATCCCTCTGTCCGCTCTCAAGCACGCCATGGGCTTCCGGTGAATGGGTAAGGATAAACATCCTATCTTGCTTAAACCGCGGAGAAGGAATAATCTCTGAGCACTAGGAAAACAACAACAACAACAACAAAAAAAAACGGCAGTTTCTGTCGGGTGGCCGGGGGTCGGAGCCTACCTAACCTGAGCTAACCCTTTCATGGAGTAAGCTGTATTAATCCTGTGTTTTCCTGCCATTGACTTATTTAGTTGTTTAAATATAGTTAATGTGGAATGGCAGAGTTATATGATGTAGCCGAGATAGAAGAGAGGCTTCAAAAGCTATCTCTCTCCCTTGGGACATCATCCTTCCTGAAAAGCTAATACTTCCTTTCAAGCTGTGTAGACTTTCATCTTCCCTGAAGGGAAAAGCTTTTCAGGCAGCAGGTCAGGTTGTTGCTCGTTTGCACACCATGGCGGTTTTGCAGGCCTACCACGCTACCTGCTGAGAGACTTGAGCACTGGTGGGGCTCTTCAGATAGGGCGTATTGGAATTACACCGGGCCACAGACTTGTCTCTGCGTGCAACAAAAGCAGACGACTCGTGCTATTGGCCGTCTTATGGCTGCGATGGGTTTCGCGCGGAGGCACTTGTGGTTGAATCTTAGGCGCATCAAGGATAAGAATCGTGCATTCCTCCTGGATGCCCCTATCTCGCCCTCCGGCCTGTTTGGCGATATCGTTAACGCGGTCGCCACTAGGTTCATGAGGCGAAGTTATATGAACAAGCCTTCAGGAAATTCCTTCCCCGCGGTGCTCAAAAGTCGGGACTGTCGGCCACCCAGTCTCGACCGGGTCTGACACTTGCGAGGCGTGAAACACAAGGAGTGTGTTTTTGAGCCTGCCACCCCTTTTGGGGTACGACGCGCCTCAATATCAGCCTCAAAAAGGGTCAAACTGGCATATTGTCTTCTTCACAAAGAAGCCCTGAGGTTCATGTGCCCAGGACCATGGGGGTGACCCCCCCCAATCGGGAGATGCACGCAGAATTTCTTTCAAGAATGAAGTTGTCAGGAGGTCGGTGTTTTTGCTCCGCCACCACTGGTGTTTCGGGCAACACCAGTCTCCAATAAAGTGTTAGTTCTTCGGTTTTTCCTGCCATGTTTCAGGATGCCGAACATCTAACACCCCCCCCCCCTCCCCGTTTAACCAAGTCTCCTTGGGTACTAAGCACTGTAGAGAAACTACAGGACTCAGTTCACATCACCTTCCGCGTTTCAAAATGGCGTGATCTCCACTTCCATGAAACCGGAAAGTGCACGTCTCCTGACAAAAGTTGCTGGGGAATGGAACATGTTCCCCTGCCAGACAGTGAGTCAGACTACTACAATCAGTATTCCTTGGTTCCCAGAGGAACGGGGCGCTGCGTCCAAATTTTTTGATTTCGCGGGCTGTACCGCTATCTAAAATAAACAATACAGTTTCAAAATGTTGACTGTTAAAGTGATTGCTCTCAAATCCTACCAAGCGATTGATTTGTGACAATCGATTGAAGGACGCTTACTTTCATATAGAAATATTCCCACAACACAGGGAAAGACCTGAGGTTCGCTTTTGGCGGCCAAACTTACCAGTATCGGGTCCTTTTCAGTTGGTCTAGCTTTCTCACCCGCACATATTAAAATGCATGGATGTAGTTCTGGCTCTTACGACTACCAGGGCATCCATATTTGAATTACATAGACGACTGGCTGGCCCAGTCTCATTAGCTAGCGCTTCGACATCAGCATGTTGCCCTAGCTCATCTTGTTTCTGAGGATTGAGACCCAACGCCACGAAAGCGTGCTCTTTCCTGTTCTGAGGATTTGGGTGTCACATGAGATTTGATCGTAAGTGGGCACAGCTGTCTCCCGCTCGTGTCGAATCCATTATCAACACCCTGAAGGAAATCAAGCTAGACCAAGAAAGTGACCATCACTTTCAGAGATCTTAGCATATCCACGGTGACCTTTGGGCCTTCGGCACATGAGAGCATTTCCTATGTGGTTCAGACCCCGGTTTCTGATTCTGGGTCCCACTCTAAGTTCGTCTTGTCGTTGCAGATGC
This sequence comes from Channallabes apus, assembly GCA_030522415.1. NCBI lineage: Eukaryota > Metazoa > Chordata > Actinopteri > Siluriformes > Clariidae > Channallabes > Channallabes apus. Next base: position 37,829,792 of record CM060106.1, on the reverse strand, counting down.
TAATGACAAAAGTTTCCCTCACGGGCGGGGGTGCGGTCTTAGGTGACCGTTCCAGCCCAAGGGTGCTGGAGAGGCCTTCTTCTCGCACGGCACGTCAATTGCCTCGAATTGATGGCTCTATTTCTCACCCTAAAGCACTTTCTCCAGCAGTTGAGAGTGCCATGTCCTATTGCGGGTGGACAACACCATGGCAAGTCTCATATATTAATCGCCAGGGAGGACTGTGCTCGTGCCGCTGAATAGCTAGTGCACCAGGTTCCTGTCCCTTAGCGCGATTTACATTCCAGGGCATATGAATGTGAGAGCAGTTGTAACTGTCCAGTCAATCTCTGACACATGGGGAATGGAAACCCCACCCCGAAGTAGTCAGTCAATCTGGGAGAGATTTCATGCAGCAGAGGTGGACTGCTTTGCCTCGCAAGATCAGCAAATGTCCCGTTTGCTACTCCCTGACTCTGGATCTAGTATCCCTCTTCAAGAGCTTATGCCCTCAAATGGAATGTTTTTAAAGGGTGACACTGGGTGAGAGATGCTACTGCCCTCTCCTATGAGGCGCATGGGCTCACTTCGCCTCTAGGAAGCAGGGCCCACTCAACCAGGGGGATCGCCTCATTTATTGCACTAGCAAGAGGTATTCCCCTGCAGCAAGTGTGTGCTAAGGAGGTAGACCCAGTCCACTGCCGAAATGTTTCAGTGCTGGAGTGCTGTTCACCGCATCAGCCAGTGGTGTAGGTCAGAGCAGCCTTTACATGTCTTGGGGCCGCTGGGGCGGCCGCCACTACACTGGGTGAGAGATGCATATTGCCCTCTCCTATGAGGCACGTGGGTTCATATATATATATATATATATATATATATATATATATATATACACACACACACACACACACACACATGATATAGTTTCTTTTTAAAGTAAAATACTACTAGCCCCGTGTAACGGGTTCGGCCCTAAGTGCACGGGCGACACCATGAAACACGGACACGAGGCGAGGTCTTATAGGAAAAAGGGTAATTTATTTAGAAAAATGGGTAAGGAAAGGGTTAAAGGCTCTCTGCGGTCTTTTGCCCTTCAGCGGCAGGGATGCGAAGGCAGGCTCGACGCAGAAGTGAAGGTGCCACGTGAGCTTGTGCAGCTCATTCATGCGCTCCTCTCGCGGAGATCAACGGCACTCCCCTGGGGCGCATCACATCGCCCCGCTCTTGTGCCACTGTCTGTCATAAAATCCACCGTGTCGCAAAGTCCAGCTTCCCAACAGTCAGACCCCGAGCTACACTCCCCGCTGTGTTTTATAGTGCCAGGATCATTAGCGGCGATAGCTCATGGGCCGTGGCCTGATTCTGCGGCCCTGTTCCTTCTCATACCTAAAGGGGGGGGAGGCCGCAATATCAATTTGGATGCACGCCCATCACAGGCGCACGACGTGACACTCTGTACTGTAAGTAAGCTAAGCTAGCAAAGCTAGCGGGCATAAATAGGTTATGTTTAGGAAAATGGTATCGGATCGGTACATAGACTCAAATACTCGCCGATTCCGATACCAGAATCGGAACAACCCTAATTATAATCTGGATGTTCATGCTACTCCGGGCTCAGGGAAAGCCCCGAGTTAGCTGCCCAGGCATAGTTCTGAGACCTTCTCGGCTTTGTGCACACGCTACACAACCTTGGGGTCCAGACACTTGTAGTGCGGCGGCGTTGGTATTCTCGTTCCCATAACGTTTTCACGCAGCATCGACAGAAAGCCTTTGAAAGGGAACGTCTCGGGTTACTGTGCTGTAACCCTGTTACCTGAAAAGGCGGGAACGAGATGCTGCGTCCTAATGCCGCACTACCCTGTGACCGGACGTCCGTTCAGACAAATTAATCTGAGGTTTGTCGCCGGCTCAGTAGTATTTATAACCTCCACCTGTGTCTAATCAGATGATGTCACCTGACCGAGGTTATATATAACCAAAAATTTGGCGTGTTTGCACACATGCTTCACAACCGGCAACGTGACAAAACGGTTCCCATAGCGTTTTCATGCAGCATCTCATTCCTGCCTTTTCAGGGAACAGGGTTACAGCATAGTAACCCGAGACTTTTGCCTAAAGGAAAAATGTACATGACCCACACGGCTCCACGGACCGCGCCATCTTCAGTTTAACACAACAACACGCTGTATTGCTGCCAAATTGTTTGCCAGCTGTTTAATATTAAAAGTTATTGCCAATTTTAATGCATTAGTCACATTATGAAATAGACTAATTAAGTCACTCTATTAGTACTGATATCAAATAAAATAAAATTCTTAAACAGGCCTACAATATATTCCATCATTAATACGACTGTGATAACGTGCCATAATGTGCTTCCATACAGTCTTCATACATAAAGACTGCTGCTCAGTAGCGGCGACTAGCGTCTTGAGCTGAAACTATGCCAAGAATGAGTTAAGGTTGGTCCAGACATTAGGCACCCATTGACAGCAAGCGACAGAGCTCATAAACATATGAAGCTCAAACTGATATGTATTTATTCTTCATTTTCTTCTCTCCTTCAATGATGGTACTTCTTTGACTGTATAATTATTATTAATAGTAGTAGTTCTCCGAATTTATTATTGTTATTATTATTGTAACGCACCCGCGCGTGTATGCAAAAAGACTACAAAGATTTATGTGCTTTAAATATACACGGGCACTGGTGGCTCAGTGGTACATAATTCGCCTTCGATGCGGAAGGCCCGGGTCTGATTTCCAGCCAGTGCCCAAAATCTTGTATAATGTTTATTTTGTGGCACATTTATACAGGAAAAAAAAACATTAATTAGAACAAATAAAATATAAGGGACAAAGAACTACAGTACAGATTTGAGAGTCCAACGAAAGGTTAAAATACACGAGAGAATTGAAATTAAGTATAAACCATGAAAGGATGTAGCAAGAGACACTTCAATAAAAAATAACATCATAATAATCTAGAAGTATATTATTCTTCTTAACAAATTGAATTAATTTAAGAGAGTTTAAAATTGAGGTCATTTCTAGATGGAAAAGATGGGAGTACAATTGTTCCTTTTTAATTCTCTGTTAATGTATAAAGTATTTTCCATGTAAAATAAAATAATAGTAAAGGAGTGAGATACATTAAGGTGGTTCAAGAGGTGGTCTTTTTTTGTTTTCTCACACTCAACAAACAAATGAATCAGAGATTCATTTAACGTATCACAAAAAGAACATTTATCCTCTACCTCCAAGTATTTAGATAAAACTGAGTTTACAGGGTAAATTTTGTGGAGAATCTTAAAATGAACAGAGATGTCAGAGATGCAATATTTATTAGGCAAAAGCCAGGCTTTATGCCATTTAATATCCAAGGGGGAAATTTTATTGGAGATCCTACATTCCAGAGTTGGTTGGTTGGAAGCACGTTTGAAGAAAATATTTAGGCCTAAAAAAATGCTTTAAAATCATCTAAAATTCATTAATCGGCTTGTATAAACCGACAGCCAGCGGGCAGCATTTTGACCAAAAGGATGATAAATGCGTGCCAAAAATGCAGACATGAAGGACTATACTCGACAAGAATATAGAGAATAAGAATCATGTTTATAATAAGATAATTAATTAAATAATAAAATTGTATCAAATAAGAACTTTATCTAAAAGCCAGACTGACCAAATTTCTCATTCACTGCTAAAGTAGTTAAATATGCTTATACTGTAGATACGTAGGTTACATTTTAAAATATGAATAAAACAGTATTAGACACAAATATATGATATGGTAGTATATATGCAATGAAAAAGCTATTTACACATGAGTGCTCAAATGTAAAACAAACGCAATTATTAATTTGTTGTGTATATTTAACTTCATTCAGCCGTTTAAGTTATATGAAAAATAATGTGCCTACCAGCCCACTATTATTTTCTGTTCAAATTTAAAGATGCCCACGTGTGTGAACAAATAATATATATATATATTTTTTAATAAAGTTACCCTAATACAATATTGTTTCCAATGCTGAAGCAAACATGATTTAGTTTTAGAAACATTGCATATTTGCAAATGTGCCACTAAATAAACATTATATAAGATTTTGTATTAATGCTCTTACGGCTGTCACGTGCCTAGGGTCCATTATAATAGTAATATCATATTTGATGATAATAATAAACCTATGAATTTATGTTCTAATATAATATTTGATTGAGATTCCCTGGCTAGTAATCGAACCCGGGTCTTCCGCATGGAAGGCGAATCACCTACTACTGAACTACCAGGATGAATAGGAATAGGACTGAGTGCTGATTAAAAATATGTAGTAAATTAAAGAGGAGAATCACGATACCGAATCGCAGTCCTGAGCCCAAACCTCATTCAAATTAAATTAACAAATATTATAAGTAAAAAAACAATAGCCCACGTTTAGAAAAGGTTTATAAATTATTTCCGACATGAGTTGGCCTGGTGTTATGCGCAGAGCGCCCGAAGATTTCCTTAAGCTCCGAAATCGCTGGGGCATTTTTTCTAAATAGATGCTATCTTTAATAACTGATGGAGGTTTTGAGCTGTATACACACGCATTTTTGAGGGGTTTAAAACTAATTAATAAGTCCGAGCAGACCTACATGAAAGGTGAGAAGTGGGATTACTCAGCGTGCTGTCACGTTGTATATACAGTACAATACGCGTTTATCAACCTTTTGATAAAAACGGTGCCTTTTGTAAAGTGAAAGTACTTTACAAAAGATGAACAGCTTTATTTCATAAATTCACAATCATATCACATTCCAGCTATTATTTCCAGCCATGGTTAAATAATGGATGAAATAAATATTCAATGCTGGACATAAACAGCAAATATGATGATTATTATAAAAAGCCCGAAGAACGTCATATTCATAAAATAATATTTACTTAATATGATAATATATATATATTGTTCATTCATGTCTTCTGATGATGTCTGCACATTTTTACGTTTTAAATAAGACATGTTGGCATATACAGTACACGAATCAGGACATTCGCATAGTTAACACTATCAGATTTATTAATTTCAGATTAATCACAGATATTAATTTCAAAACCATTTAAACCGAGGCATTGTTATGTCTTTCACTGTTTTGTCCCTGTTAAGACTTTACAAAAGCTATATAAGAAACTTATTAGGAATTTTAAAGCACGAATTTGGGCATCTCATTTCATCATTACGAAAATAATATGAAGCACATATACATACATTCATCATGAAAGATCTTTTGTCAAACAAAATAAAATTCAAGTTTGCTTCAGCATTGGAAACAATATTGTTTTAGGCTAAGTAATTATTAACAAATAAACAAATTGTCATGCACACTCGACCCGTGACCGGCACTAGGACCCGGAAATAATGCGCTCACAAACCAGGAAGTAGAAATGGAGTAAACAAACGATAGTACAACGCTCAGTCATTGAGTTCGCCCAATGTCGTTTCGGAATCGTTCACCAAACCGTGAGTACTCACTATCTTGGTATTGCTTTCTGATTGAGTGTGTGTTTATAGGACGTGGGTTAGATTGTGTCTTTCCCTTGCTCTCCTTTTATGAGAGTCCTTAGAACTAATAGCGTGATTATCCTGCCTGCTCGTGTTCTTCCGCGTTTGCGTTTACCATTCACACAACAAAGGGCTAACCGCTAAGCTACGTCTTCTGGTCATCTCAGGTTAGTTTGTGACAGAATGACTGAGCCTTCCGCGGTAAACCCAGCGCATCATGCGCACCTCTGCGATGTGGTAGATCAGCATGCCGATAAGCTAACCGGAGAGATCGCTAATCTGAGCCGGGTCCTCCAAGACATCGCGGCCTTGCACCGCGAGGTTGTGGAGCTCCGGCAGGAGAACGCGGATCTCCGCGCGGCTGTCGCTAGTGCGGCTAGCAGGCCTCCCGTCGCGGCGGCCACGGCCCCGCAAGCCCCCTCCTTCTGATGTTTTCCTCTCTCTACCAGACAAATGGAATGGCACGGACGGGAGATGTGATGTGTTTTTGACAGCGCTTAATCTGGTGTTCGAGTTCAATTCCACCAAGTACTCCACCGATCGGCTACGCATCACTCTCCTGGTCTCGTTGCTATCAGGGCAGGCAGCTGAGTGGGCCACGGCAGTTCTCAAATCGGATTCTCATACCGCCCACTCTTATAATGAATTCACCCGCCAACTCAGATTGACTTTTGAACACCCAGCGGGCGAGGTGGAGACCGACACCAAACTCTACCACCTGCGGCAGGGAGGATCATCCGTGAGCCGGTACACCGCGGAATTCCGAACCCTCACCGTGCAGACCAGCTGGGGAGACGCCGCGCTCCGGACATCCTTCTATGAGGGACTGGCTTCACGTATTAAGGACGAGCTTGCCACCCTCGAAGGACTGATCCAGCTCGCCCTGCGGATCGATCAGCGCCTTCTGTGTCGCCCGAAGCCAGCCCCAAGGACCCTGCCGCCTGCACCCACCTTCTCCTACACCACCCCACGACCACCTGCAGCCTTCACCAACACCAGTCTGGGACCAGTCGGATCTCGACCTCCTGCCGTGGTTGACACGGGAGCCGGGGAACCCATGCAATTAGGACGCGCCTCCCTGACCGTAGCCGAACGTGAACGCCGGTTCCGAGAAGGGCTGTGTGCATATTTTGGGTCGGCGGCACACCACCGGGTGATCTGCCCACTGCGCCCGGGAAACGCCCAGCCCCGGTCAACCGGAGGAGAGACTCACCGGGCCAGATCCAACTCTCCACCACCACCAACTCCACCATCTCGCGACTAACGGTTCAGGTAATCCTCCAAATTGGCCACAAACGGGTCCGAAGTACCGCGTTTATCGATTCCGGTGCCGCAGGTAACTTCATTGACTCTACTTATGCCAAAGAAGTGGGGGTAAAAATCGAGGTGTTATCCCAGCCGATTCGCATCACAGCGGTCGACGGTTGGCCCCTTTCATCCAGCCCCATCAGTCACCAAACCCAGCTCATCACCCTCAAAATCGACCAGCACCAAGAACAGCTCCAGTTACACCTCACCCCCATCGCCTCACCTCCCATCATCCTCGGCTATCCATGGCTGCTCTGACACGACCCCCTCATCTCGTGGACCCAAAACCGGATCCTCCAGTGGGGGCCGACCTGCAGCGAACTTTGCCTACAGGCTGGGACGTGTTCCAAGGAGTCCGAGGCCCCCGATGTCGACACCAACGACATCCCCGTCGCCTATCGGGACCTGGCTGAAGTTTTCTGCAAGAGACTGGCCGCCTACCTCCCACCTCATCGTCCTTGTGACCTGGCCATAGAACTCCAGCCGGGTTCCGTACCCCCCTTCGGCCATCTCTACTCACTATCCACCTCAGAGACGCAGGCGATGGAAGAGTATGTCACCAATGCCCTCCGTCATGGAACCATCCGGCCATTCACATCGCCTGCCGCCGCAGGGTTCTTCTTCGTCAAGAAGAAAGGGGGTGAACTTCGCCCATGTGTTGACTATCGGGGGCTAAACAACATTACCATCAAAAACCAACACCCGTTACCACTCACCAACTCAGCCCTGGACGCCCTCTCTGGTGCCACCGTGTTTACAAATTTGGACCTCGGGAACGCCTACAACTTGGTGGGCGAGAGGGTGATGAGTGGACGACTGCTTTCATCAAACCCACGGGACATTAGGAGAGCCTGGTCATACCATTTGGACTCTGCAATGCACCCTCGGCCTTACAACAGTTTATAAATGACGTCCTCCGGGTCATGCTGGGCCGATGGGTGTTTGTCTACCTGGACGACATTTTTTCATTTACTCCCACAACACCGAAGAACATATTCAACATGTACGTGCCGTTTTAAAGAGATTGCTTGCTCACCAACTGTACTGCAAGCTGGAAAAATGTGCTTTTCACAAGCACTCCACCACATTCCTGGGTTTTATCATCTCATCCCAGGGTGTGGCCATGGACCCGCAGAAGCTAGAGGTTGTACGTCACTGGCCCCTACCCAGGACACTCAAACAGCTTCAACGGTTTCTCGGGTTTGCGAATTTCTATCGTCGCTTTATCCGGTTTTACAATACAGTTGCCGCTCCATTAACCACATTGACCAGGCTCTCATCTCATCAGTTTCTACTCACCCCATCTGCCATCGCCGCCTTCAAAGAACTCTGTCACCGATTCACCACCGCTCCCATCCTTCTACACCCGGATGCCAGCAAACTCTTCGTTGTGGAGGTGGACGCGTCGGATGTGGGCGCCGGCGCCGTTCTCTCTCTGCGAGATCCAGACCAGAAACTGCACCAATGCAGTTTCTTCTCCAAAAAATTTTATCCCACTCAGCAGCGATACGGGGTAGGGGACCGCGAGCTGTTGGGCATAAAGTGGGCTTTGGAGGAAAACCGTTCAGGCGTGCCCGGTGTGCGCCAGGGCCAAGGACAGGTGAAGATGTCTCGAACACGTGACGATGTCTCGCCGGGCGACAGAGTGTCACAGACAACGGCAGCATCCAAAAGGTCCGTAACCTCTACATCATCCTTAGCCCGAATAAAGAAAGCGGAAGCCAACAGAGCAGCCTTGTTGATTAAAGTAGCAGCCTTAGCAGAACGGCGGGCATTAGAACAGAAGGAAGCACAATAAAAGGCTGAAGAAGAGTAACTGAAAGCACGATTAAAGAATAAAGAAGCAGAACTAAAAGCTGATAAAGAAAGGTTGGAATTAGAAACTGCGCTCGCAATTGTCGACGCTGAACTACAGGCTTATCAGGGCTGTGAAACACGACAGCCTGCATCAAAGAGCGGAGTCATCGACCCGAGCTGCACGTGCTCGAGCAGCTCGCCTTGGACGGGCCGCAAACCTGAATACGACTGCCGCCGAAAGCCGGTAAGAGAGAGCACCTTCAACGAACCAAGTAGCGCACGCGCTCCCAAACTGGAATACAACGAACTTTACGAGAGCAGCGCGTCGACAGAAACCTCGGACTGCCATCACGAATCAAGACAGCCCATCCAAGTGTACCAGTAAGTTTTGAACCAAAATTGAAAAGTACTTTAAATGAAGGGTCTACCCAAGACAATAAATACACCCGCCACGACATTGATACTTTAGAATCACAGAGCATGATGCAACAGCAGGCTAACATCACAGCAATGCTCATGAAATGCCAAAGGCAATCCTTTTTACCTCAGCGCAATGTTCCTGTGTTTCATGGTGACCCTCTTGAGTTTACGTCCTTCATGAAAGCATTTAAACATGTTATTGTTGACAAAACCGATAGTGATGCTGATAAGCTGTTTTATCTTAAGCAGTTCACTAAGGGAGAGGCTAGAGACCTCGTTATGAGCTGTCAGCTTATGCCAGATCAGTGTGGTTATGCAGAGGCAATGAGACTGTTGCAGGACAGATTTGGAAATAAACTAAAAATTGCAAACACGCTGATGCAAAAGGTAGCCAATTGGCCGGAAATAAAGTCAGAGGATGGAAAGTCGTTAAGTGCTTTCTCCGTGTTTCTAGCATCCTGTCACAACATCATGTCAAGCATTGACCACATGGAGGAGCTAGATAACGCTACCAACATGTAGATTATTACTTCAAAACTGCCCTACGAATTGCGTAAGAGATGGAGGGACCAGGTATACAAGCTTGAAGAGCTTAGTCAGACAAGACCCAAATTTAAGCAGCTAGCTGAGTTCGTAGACCAACGAGCTAAAGCAATCTCAAACCCAATCTTCAGAAACCTGAACGCCTCAACCAGTGACAAAGGACACTTTAACAAATCCCCGCAAGGACCCAAGTCAAGAAGAGAAGGGAACGCCAGGGTCAGCTTCGCAACCGACGTCAGGTTGGTAAAATTCACAAAGACTCGATTACAATGAAGAATGCCGGTATGTTAGCTGTTAGCGCTTTCACTAAGCCATGCGCATATTGTAAAAAGGACCATATCTTAGACGAGTGCGTAAAATTTAACGATCAGACCCACGAAGACAAAGTGGAATTCATAAAAAGGAATGGATTCTGTTTCAGATGCTTAAGAAAGGGTCATTTGTGGAAAGACTGTACCAGAAAAATTGTATGTTCATTGTGTTCAAAGCCACATCCGCGCATTTTACACAGCGCAGTGCAAGACAAGGCGCAGCCAGTTACACGCGCTGACGAGAATGAAACCGAAAGTGACACAAAAAATACACCATTTGTAGTGAGTCACGAATTAAGTGCGCTCACTGGGGCTGGAGGTAATTGCATCCTCCCCATAGTACCTGTCAAAATAAAGTCCAAGAAAGGTGACAAAATTGCAGAAGTGTATGCATTTATAGTCCAAGGCAGTTCCTCCACATTCTGTACAGAGTCATTGGCAAGGCGACTAAATTCACGAGGCAGAAGAGTTAAGATACGGCTGAGCACCATGAACTCCACAAAACTAGTAGAAAGCTACATGCTCAATGATTTGGAGATCAGTAGCCTGGAAGAAAACAATTTCATTGAACTTCCCAACGTCTTCACACAAAAGACTATGCCAGTTACAGTGGGAAACATTCCACAACAGCATGACATCGATAAGTGGCCATACCTTAGTGACGTAAAACTGCCCCAGATTAGCGCTGGAATCGAAATTCTCATAGGAAATAAAGAGCACGAACTCATAGAACCTCAGCGAATAATCAATAGCAGGCATGGAGGGCCATACGTGATGCAGGGTGTTCTCGGATGGACTGTGACCGGGCCTCTCCGAGAACCCGACAAACTAGTGACCGTTACAGTTAACCGAACCTGCATTGAAAGTGTAGAACAAACGTGTAATAACTCTTTGCAGTTCACAGATAATCACTCCTACATCAGCCTCCCACTTAAGAAAGCATCCTTTCAAATGCCCAACAACCGAAATGCAGACAGCAGCACACGTCCAAGCAGTGCACGCCCGAGCAGCGCGCACTCTCACCTTTCAAACTCAAAAGGCAATTACCGTGCCCTACTGACTGTCATTCCCGAGAGCAAAATGATCAAAAACATGAGAGACTCAGACTCGAGTAAAGATGCACTGCCCATTGAGAGAGCTCTGGGGGTGCTGTGGTACATAAACTTGAACATGTCTGAGTTAAAGATTAGTTTAGAGGAACGACCTGTGACAAGAAGAGGAATTCTGTCAATCACTAGCTCAACATACAACCCGTTAGGCTTTCTCCCACCTGCCATACAGCCAGCTACAATCCCAATGCAACAGCTATGTAAAGAAAAACTAGCCTGGGATGACGACATTCCCGAGCAGTTTGCAACGGCATGGAAAACCTGGCTGCAAGAGCTGCACAGACTGTCCGAGTTCAGCATAGCAAGGTGCATAAGGCCAGCCGACTTCGGAGTTACAGCTACAGCACAACTCCACCACTTCTCGGATGCAAGTGAAATGGGATACGGAGCTGTCTCATACCTTAGGTTAGTAAACGCTGATGGACCTACACATTGTGCATTCATGATGGGGAACTCCCGTGTAGCACCCCTGAAACAAACCACCATTCCACGAATGGAACTGACTGCGGCAGTGGTCGCTGTAAAAAATGACAAAATGTTGAAAGAACAGCTAGAATTGAAATTGCTGGACTCTATGTTCTGGACTGATAGTACAATTGTTTTGAGATCAATACTGAAAGAACAAACATTAACTGACGAGAGCCTGCATACATTCATGTGTGAAGTAGAAGAGACAATGAATAACCGACCCCTCACTACTGTCTCGGAGGATCCCACAGATCATCTGACACCAAACCACCTGCTGCTGCTGAAAAAACAGCCAAACCTGCCAGCTGGATTTGCCATCTATGCACGTCGCAGGGATAAGCAGATCCAGCATCGATCAGACCTGCTCTGGAAGCGATGGGTACGTGAATACTTGCCCTTGCTCCAGGAGCGGCAAAAATGGTTTCAAAACAAAAAAAACCTTTCGGTTGGAGACATAGTTTTAATAACTGATGAGTCATCTCCAAGAAATTCATGGGTCATGGGAAGAATCACGAAAGTGTTCCCCGACAAAGGGGGACTGGTGAAACGTGTGTTAGTTAAAACCAAGACCAACACTCTGGAAAGACCCATCGACAAGCTGTGCCTCATATATGAAATGGACTGTTAAATGTGTGGTAATATGTTATGAAATTTGATATGCAAATATAAACACCTGAGATAAATATTACACACTTAAAAGATTTAAAACGTTTTAGAAGGTTAAGAATGTTTGATTTCATGGCTTTATCAAAAAAAAAAAAAAAAAATTGTAATTGTCAGTCTCCATGCCTGTCAATTAGGGGCTGGAATGTAAGTGCCATATCGCACGTGTTATGAATTTTTTGTTGTGTTTATTTTATTTTATTTTATTTGCTGTTATTTCATTTATTCTACCTTGTTCTACTCATTAGTAAAGCATTAAGCATTAAGTTTGTTACATAAGCCATGAGCTTTATATTTCTTAGTCATGCATCATAAGTTGACAATCGTAAGTTGGTCTGTGATGTCATTCTACTATTACATGCATTTGTGTGACTGTCATATGATAGAGAGCTCAGTTTAGATGTGGAAGGCTACGGAAACACAAGCTTTTGACCGTCAGCTAAGGAGAGCTCCCGGTAAGCTAAGAATGTGAGATACAACAACTAGGTTGTTGTAACCGTAAGCTCCAGTAAGTGGATATACACAGCAAGAGTGTTGTTATATTCGTAAGCTAAGATTGTGATTTGTGAGATGCAGCAAACAGGTTGTTGTAAAAGTCAGAGATTTGCAAGATGCAGCAACTGGTGTCTGTAATCACAGTGGATTTACTCAAGATGACTGTATGAAGTGTTGATTCTTTGATGCTGACAAAATAAACTACAAGAGACAAAGAGATCGGACTTCTGTCGTGTGAATGAAACTTTAAACCAAAGCTACGCGTCAAAACTGGTGAAATAATATGACCGCATCTACACGGAGGTTGACGTACCATCGCCCCAACAGTTGGTCCGTAGGTGTCGGAGGCTGTGGCACCAGGCCAATCTCGCCATCCAACGCCAACATCAGCTACGCCACCCAACATCGCCGTCGACACCCCCCGGGATGTTTGTACCACGTAGGTGACAAGGTATGGCTGTCCACCAGAAAGCTTCATCTGCACACCGAATCATCGGCCATACCGCATCACTCTACGAATTAACCCTGTCACCTACCGGCCCCAGCTGCCTGCGGCGCTCTGGATCCACCCTGTATTCCACACATCTCAGCTAAAACCTTTCATCACTTCACCCATGATTCCACCCACCCCCCCTGCTCCTCCCCCCCGAATCATTGACGGCGGTCCCGCCTACACGATGCGACAGATCCTCGACTCGCGAGGAGCGGTCTTGGGTCCGAGCACCGTTCATCCTCGATCCCGAGCTCATTCGGGACTACCGTCACAGGGTATCCTCCACCCCACGACCGTCTGGAGCCGGTCCTGGACAGGGGGGTACTGTCATGCACACTCGACCCGTGACCGGCACTAGGACCCGGAAATAATGCGGTCACGAACCAGGAAGTATAAAAGGAGTAAACAAATGATAGTACAACGCTCAGTCATTGAGTTCGCCCGATGTCGTTTCGGAATCGTTCACCAAACCGTGAGTACTCACTATCTTGGTATTGCTTTCTGATTGAGTGTGTGTTTATAGGACGCAGGTTAGATTGTGTCTTTCCCTTGCTCTCCTTTTATGAGAGTCCTTAGAACAAATAGCGTGATTATCCTGTCTACTCGTGTTCTTTCGCGTTTGGGTTTACCATTCACGCAACAAAGGGCTAACCGCTAAGCTACATCTTCTGGTCATCTCAGGTTAGTTCGTGACACAAATATTAATAAATCTTCGTTTGGTCTGGCTTTTAGATAAAGTCCTTCCATGCGCCATCTGGCGGATATTCAGTGAAGCACAACACATTTATTTAAATTCCCGAATGTTGCTTACGGGAAGTTGCGGGAAGCCGCGCGCTAAATTGCGGGATCTCGCGGGAAAACACACGCATTCTTAACGGCCACATCTGTGTCTATATATACAGATGTCGCCATTAAAAACCTGCGTTTCGAGAAAAGGGATCCCGTGACTTGCCGCGGCTTTGCGCGGCTGCGTGCGGGAAGCTGTGAACATGCCCTTCATTACCTGTAGGGGGCAGTCGTGTTTCAGTCTGAAGTATTGTGTGTCTACTGAAGCCAAAAATGTGTGCAAATTAAACTGCGCATGCGTGTTTGGAGTCGCTGTGCCCGCGCTGTGTATCAGTCGGTTGGGAATCATCACGGAGGTTACAACACGGCGTGGCTGCAGCTGGAGTTTGTCGTGTTCGAGGTAAGTTTAGCTTTCTTTTTTGGATGTGATTCTCGCTTTCATGACTCCCAATAAATGTTCATCTTAATCTCAGGACGTACAATTAGCAATTTCAGTTTTTAATAGTGTGGAGATTCACAAAACACCGTTTTCGTGTAAAAAACTGAACCTACGGAGCCCCCATGGGTCCTGTGGTAAATAAATAAATAAATAAAATAATAACGAACCGAGCGCGCGGATTAATACACCGAGATGTGTGTTTCTTACCCCCACCCCGAGTGAAAACGGCGTGTTCAGACAAAGGCTCGCCAGTTAGATGCCATTTCTGAACAAACTGAGTCGTGTGTGTTAAAGCATTAAATGGTAAAAGAGCACTAGCAATAAAGGTTTTTTTTTCTGAAGCCGAACTTTATTAATGAGTTACGAGTAAAGAACCTGTACATATGTTCATACAGTATTGACAGCAGCTCTAATTTACTGCGGTAAAGCCAGCCGCGGTTCAGAAAAACACGGTCAAGCCAGCCGCGATTGATTTTAGTGCGCGCGCATATTACAGTGATTACGGTAGTTTCATGAACAACACAGAGAGAATGCCCCATATCTGAAAAAGGCTGCAGTAAAATAGTTTCATATGTGGTGTGTATATAGTATGGGACGTCCTGAATAAGAACTGATCATTGTTTTTTTTCTGTTTCAGTCTGAAGTATTGTGTGTCTACTGAAGCCGAAAATGTGTGCAAATTAAACTGCGCATGCGTGTTTGGAGTCGCTGTGCCCGCGCTGTGTATCAGTCGGTTGGGAATCATCACGGAGGTTACAACACGGCGTGGCTGCAGCTGGAGTTTGTCGTGTTCGAGGTAAGTTTAGCTTTTACACTTATTAGAAATGGGGTCTTTATACCCCTTTGAAATGTAATAATGCCCCATATCTGAAAAATGCTGCAGTAAAATAGTTTCATATGTGGTGTGTATATAGTATGGGACGTCCTGAATAAGAACTGATCATTGTTTTTTTCTACTTTTTTTTTATCATATAATGTGTGTACATTATATGGGATAAAAACTGACCATGGCGTTTTATACTTACTAGAATTTATTTTTTCATAGGTCTCTGAAGTGAAATAAAGGCATTTTATTTAACTTTTTTTCCCCCATTGTGAACATTTGTTTATTTGACCTCTCTTCCAAAGCAGACGTTAATCCTCATTATAGAAAACATTCATTGAAGAATAACTGCTACTTTTGAACAGTAAAACAAAATAAAAATCAACCCAGATAGCAAGGTGACATTGATTCAATGTTGAAATTTCATCAGAATCATCATTTTGGTTGAGGTTGATTTTTCAATGCTAAATAATGTTGAATCAATGTTGATAATTCAATGCTTTTCTGTGTTGAAAAGACAAACATTGAATCAATGTTGATTTTTGGTTTTGGAACCCATCCTCATTCAACAATGTAAGGCAAATTAAATTAACTAAGTGCATTTCTATAAAAATGTGTATGCATGTGTGTATGTGTTTAAAACAGGTTAAAAAATTGACTACGAGAGATTTGCCATGGTGCTTAAAAAAAAAAAAAAAAAAAAAAATATATATATATATATATATATAGTTATTAAGGGAAAAAATAATTTGACGGTAAGTTTTGTGTATTTACCTTGCTGCCTACACTCTAAAAAATGCTGGGTTGTTTTTTCTACCCAAACGCTGGGTTGCCGCTGTTGGGTAATTTTTCTGGGTTATTTACAGAGAGTTGGGTAGTTTTTGTGTAACCCAGCTGCTGGGTTGAAGTTTGCTTGGCCCCTCCCCCAAAGTTCACCGGTGGATTCAGCGGCTGTCACTCAGCTTCGTGTCTCTTGAGCTCCCACACCGCTGATGACGGTTCATCCTCCTCGGACATTTAAGGGGAAATGGCGTTAAATACAAGGTCTGTATACACATGTTCACTCACCTAATTCACATATGACTGAAAAATTATTACTATATGTAACATTTATTACTGTTACCGTGTTAAGGTTACACACAAACTTTCCGGCTGGTCTGAGGTACTGGATGATAATTTAGCTGAGATTAGCTGCTAGCCACCCCACCTGTGTGTGAAAGAAACGGCTAAGATGTCTGAGCTTTTTTAGCTTTTTCTGTAGAATGTTTGCAGGGTTACGAAGATGGTGAAGTGATGAATGAACGCTAAACTGTTAACTGTAGGGCTACCATGACCAGGCTTTTAGTTAGTTTGCTAGCATTAGCAACCACTTTAGAACTTTATTAAACTCACTGCTTGAGACAATAAAATGCTGGTGTGTTACAAAACACTGACCCTCTCACAAATATACAGACCTGCTAACCCTCCCGTTTTTCACTAGCTAGTAATTTACTCTGCGGTCAAATTTCTCCTGCGTTTCTCCCGAGTTATAACAATATTTTACACCTTTCCCCCTTTGGCAAGTATGCAAATGTATCACCAGTAATAGCATGTAAGCTAACCAGGTAGCTCTCTTTAACCAAAGTTAAATTAACTATCAGTCAGCGCGCCAACTACAGGAAAAAGTACCACAGCTGTACAGGTAACTACTAGATGAAGTATTAATATTTTGGTGATTGTAATGTACCAGTATGACACCAGCTATGACATTTTTTCGGTAATTAGCTTAAAATCAATGCAGACTACAATATCAACTAGTCTGACATAAAGAGTTGTATCCTAAAAGCCATGCTTATTCTGCTGTTTTATTTTTGGTAGTAGCTGTCTCCATGTTTTTGTTTCTGGTTACCTATACACTATCTTAATGGGCAGCTTTGTAATTTTTTAGTATCAATCGTATTTCACACGAAATTGATAGTCTTATTCAGTTTAATCTTTGCTATTCAACAAAATTTTAACTTTTTCATTTCTTTCTTTCTAAGGTTGGAACCAACATGGTGGAATACCTCCAGCGGGCTGAAGTGTCGAGGCCGTACCCCTACATCCTGACGTTGGGAGATAATGACCAGCACTGCTCTCAGTAATGTTGTAATGTTGCTATGAAATAGCGAGACCTACCTGAAAAGTCATAGACAGACAGTGTTTGTATGTTAAAATGAGACCAGGGCTGGATAGTTTTGATCCTGCTCTGTAGAAGTTGCTTCAGCCTATTTGTTCAATTACTCCATTCTGCTCTTATCAGTAATAGTATAGTAATGATGTCACTGTTGATTATCTGTTCTTGTGCTTTTGAAAAATAAATGTTTTTTTCTAAGAACATTTAATAGGATGATGTTTATTGCATACATGTATGTTTTTTGTAATAGACCAGTATATCAAAGTAATTTAACTGTTTAATAGACATGCGTGTTTTTTTTTTTTTTTTTTACAGATTCACTGTAAAACATGAAAATAATAATAACCTATTTGTGAGGTAGAATTAACCCAATTCTACCTCACAAATAGACCAATTTATGTGGTGGAATTAACCCAGCATTATAGTTAAATATGACCTAGCATTTGGATTGAATATTTAACCCATCTTGTTGGGTTAAACAAATAACCCATCTTGCTGGGTTACATTAACCCAGCATTTAGTTAGTCCTATATTTACCTAGCAGCTGGGTTAAAAACAACCCAGATTGGGTTGTTTTTAACCCAGCATTTTTTAGGGTGTAGTTTACTCACTTGAGAGCTTAATTCCTGTTTGCCGTTCAAAAGTACTCAATTTTCGCCTCGCATTTAACATCGGAAGGTGTTTTTACACTGTCGCCACGTCATTATAATACACTCTACAGGCATGAGAATTCAATATGTTGTAGTCTGGAAGTTCCTGCCACTCACGGTGAAAGAATTTTGGCGATGCGACCTACGGTATTCTGTTGGGAAGCATTTGTTTGAGAGCTTAGTTCCTGTTTCCCGTTGTCTGTGTCTGACCCAGAGCAGTGTGCGTGCCCCACATGGAAAGAACCTATATGAGGATATATGCGCATATATGAAACCTATATGCAGTATATATGCGCATATATCCGCACCTATATGAGGACATATGTGCATATATGAAACCTATATGCAGTATATATGCGCATATAACCGCACCTATATGGGGCCAGGGGTAGCTCAGTGGTTAAGGCATTGGACTACAGTTCGGAAGATCCCAGGTTCAAACCCCACAACCACAACCCACAACAACAGTTGCCACTGTTGGGCCCTTGAGCAAGGCCCTTAACCCTCAACTGCTCAGATGTATAATGAGATAAAAATGTAAGTCGCTCTGGATAAGAGCGTCTGCCAAATGCCTAAATGTAAATATGAGGATATATGCGCATATATTTACATTTAGGCATTTGGCAGACGCTCTTATCCAGAGCGACTTACATTTTTATCTCATATATTTATATTTACAATATATATTACATATATTTACATTTAGGCATTTGGCAGACGCTCTTATCCAGAGCGACTTACATTTTTATCTCATTACACGTCTGAGCAATTGAGGGTTAAGGGCCTTGCTCAAGGGCCCAACAGTGGCAACTTGGTGGTTGTGGGATTTGAACCTGGGATCTTCCGAACCGTAGTCCAATGCCTTAACCACTGAGCTACCCCTGGCCCATATATATGAAACCTATATGCAGTATATATGCATATATATGATAATATATATGCGTATATATGCCACATGTAGGCAACATTGAGGTGCATATATGTGCATATACAGGCCATATAGGTCTCCTGTATTGCTTCTTTATATCCACATACAGTATAAGCCCTATATGTACATACAAGATATGTCTCCTATGGCAGGATCTGGTCATTTTAGCTCATATCTCACTTTGGCAACTGTCATACATGATGCCTAGCTCATATTTTCTATTATCAAGGCAATAACTAAGAACTAACAAAAAAAAAATGCAAAAAACTAATCCTAATTGGCCACATACAGTATATGAGGATATATGCACATATATGAAACCTCAGTCTCCGTGAAAATCTTTTTGAAACACGTCACTAAAATTAACTGAAATGAGAAATATATCTATATAAAGCTTAAAGTGTCTACTTTTAAATGATGCAAGTCACATTGAAAACAAATATTCTCAATTTATGTAATCCGTATGAAACCAAGGAGAGGCACAGAATTTGGACATGTGGACATGATCATGTATGCAGATGATACGGTAATTTTTACACAAGCTAAAAGTGCTGATGATGCAGCCCATCAGCTTTCATTAGCCTTAGATGACTTACAAAAATGGCTGAATGATTCATGCTTGTGCCTTAATGTTAAAAAGACTGTATCAATGTTTTTTACAGAGTTTCTTTGCTTCAACAGTTCAGAAATGGCTTCGTTATGTCCCAGAACGGCTGGGGGGAATTGCTCGTGGTGGAAAACCATAAGTTCAGACTCTCTTATTATCTTTTATTATCTTATGTCTTATTATCTGTTTTGCTGCGTAAATACATTTCAACTTACGAATAATGTTTCAGTCATCTGTTGTGTTTCTGACTTGGTTGTTTCTATTTGCATTTGACTGAATTTTGCTGAGGCAGGCTGCCATTTTTATATTATGGTTTTCCAGTCTCTTCTCTTGGCAGTTAGATTCTGTTTTATGAATTCAGAATTAACAATCTCTTCTAATAGTTCTCTTCTAAAAACTCATTTTGTCATCCAGTTCATAATAATTTGTATGTAAGTTGTAGTGTGTTTTATTATATAGTTGTTTTATTGTAATTGTGATGTTACTTCCTGTTTAAATGGGTATGGAGCATAAATAAATAAATATGTTTACATGTAAACTGAAGGATGTTGAGTTACTGACTTTTTGTTAAAAAAAAAAAATGTTTTTCAGCCCTACATGGTCTCTGATTTAAAGAAATAAACCAAAACGGACATGATTTACTGTCATAGAATCTTGCTGTTCATAAAGCAAGACTAAACTATAATTGCTTCAATGTTGATTCAATGTTGATTCAATGTAAAATAAGTGATTGAATTTACGTTGAACAAACATTGATTTTATGCCCATCTTGATCTATTTTTCATCATTGAAATAACATTATTTCAAGGTGCAAACCTGATGAAAAATCAACGTTTAACATTGAAATTTCAACATTGATTCAATGACAAGTTGGTTGATGCTTTAATGTTGATTCAACGATGATTCAATGTTGTTCTGCTATCTGGGAATTCTGCTGTTTAGAAAGACTAAATACATTATTTTGTCTGTTTTCTACGAATTCTGCTGTAACTTATCTACATAAAACAATTATTTGAATGGTGAATATTTAAGAAAAATATTGTAACAGTACGGTGGCCCAGAAGGGCAAATCATCTTTCCCATATATGTGTGTTTTTTCC
Organism: Channallabes apus; assembly: GCA_030522415.1. NCBI lineage: Eukaryota > Metazoa > Chordata > Actinopteri > Siluriformes > Clariidae > Channallabes > Channallabes apus. Next base: position 37,809,169 of record CM060106.1, on the reverse strand, counting down.
CTTGTAAAAGTTTTTTTTCCCTTGAAAGAAAATTTTTTTTCCTTGAAAAAAAAAATGTTTCCCTTGAAAATGTGTGCTTTTTCTCTTGAAAATGTGTGCTTTTTCTCTTGAAAATGTGTGCTTTTTCTCTTGAAAATGTGTGCTTTTTCTCTTGAAAATGTGTGCTTTTTCTCTTGAAAATGTGTGCTTTTTCTCTTGAAAATGTGTGCTTTTTCTCTTGAAAATGTGTGCTTTTTTTCTTGAAAATGTGTGCTTTTTCTCTTGAAAGAAATTTTTTTTTCCTTGAAAAAAAAATGTTTCCCTTGAAAATGTGTGCTTTTTCTCTTGAAAATGTGTGCTTTTTCTCTTGAAAATGTGTGCTTTTTCTCTTGAAAATGTGTGCTTTTTCTCTTGAAAATGTGTGCTTTTTCTCTTGAAAATGTGTGCTTTTTTTCTTGAAAATGTGTGCTTTTTCTCTTGAAAATGTGTGCTTTTTCTCTTGAAAATGTGTGTTTTTTCCTTGGAAATAAAAAGTATTTTTTTCTTGAAAAAGTTTTTTTTTCCTTGAAAAAAAGTTTTTTTTTCCTTGAAAAAAAAAATTATTTTCCTTGAAAAAAAATTTTTTTTCCTTGAAAAAAAAATTTTTTTTTTCTTGAAAATGTGTGCGTTTTCCCGTTTGTGCGCAACCGCTTTTCCCCGTGTGAAAAACTATCTTTCTCCCGTATTTTGCAAGCTAAATGCTAAAGCTAACGCGCAAAGGACTATGGGAGTTGAGGTCCAAACGCAATTAAACACGGAAGCTCCACAACACCACCATTGGAATGTACAGTGAATTATAGCGCGATAACGTTATAATTTTCCCTAATTTTTCAACTGGACACATTTACCAGGTAATGTTTAATATATAAAATTAATTAGATGTTACTGTTTTAGGCACTAATGATAACTTTGTAGCAGTGTTAATACTTTTGGAGTGTTTGGGGGAAATGCCGAGCCGAGTGTAAATGTCAGTGATTAAAAGGAAGATAATCTCATTTAGACCATTAAACACTGATATAAACCATCAGCTCCATGCCATCTCTGTAATATACATCCACATATGGATTTATAAGCAAGCTAATATCACTATGCTAACCGCTAGCGCTTAGCATGGGGAAACTAGCATGTTCATTAACATATATTAATTTAATAGTGTATTTGGACACATATACGTGATGTAAACAGTTAGCTCCGTTGTTTCTGTAAAACACCTGTCCAAATATGGAGCCATAAGCAAGTTAATATCATTATGCTAAGCGCTAGTTTACTAAAAGAGCTAAGATAGCAGAATGTCCACTGTTGACTATCAACTATTGCTAATTATCCCTGAGCTAATTCTTAGCTGCTCCTGTTATGGGTTAAATGTTACAGATGGTTAATGAATTGTTGTATGCAGTTTATTGGAGCTCATGAGTGCCATATAGTGTATAATACTGCAGTGTAATGTAGTGGTATTATCATAGCTAGAGCTCTTCTGAGTAGTTAGCTATGTGTTTACACAATGTACAGTATGTAACAGTCAAGAAAAGGGGCTTTTGTTCAGGTTCTATCTATTCTATTATAAAGTCATTAAATATGTGTTTATACTCCTTATAACATGTGTGCTTGTGTGTTTTCCTTTTCACAGTGAACTATGTAAATCATCAACTGCCTGTGTATCAGCTGATTTCTACACCAGGTGTACATCCTGAGCAGAAGGTGAGTGTTCAGAAGTATTCACCTCTCTTTTCAAGAACACCACTGAGCACACCTTAATCTGGGGACAGGGGCAAATTTCTCTTCATGATGTGTGTTAACGAATGGTGTAGATGGGGCCAAATTCTGCAGCAATCCTTAATGACAAAACCCAATAATTGTACACAGCATTACTAAAAGCTTGCGTTCTATGAAATATATAAAATGTTGTGTGCGTGCCTGCCTGCATGCGTGTGTGTCAACCTGCATAGTAACATCATGAAGTCTTTTTACTAGACACTTACATTAACATGTCTTTATTTCTCCCCTGTCGTAGATTGTCGTGGAGAAGACATACCCTTGATGATCTGCCTTCTTGCACCACCAATACATGCATGTATTTAATTAATTTGTAAATAAAGGGTTTAATGTAATTTATAGTTGAGTATTTATTTCCAGTTTGCTTATTCTTTAGCAAAACAGTTAAAGTGCATGTAAAGCATTGCTGCAAATGACATTGAATAGAATCAGATGTTACTCCACTCTGTGTAAGGGTACAGGCTTATATAAAGTATGTGATTTTAGCATCATTAATGTTGTTCTGCTAACTTGTACATGCTGCCTTGGAGATATCTTGGCTGAATTTATGACTAGATATGATCAAGTGGTAATTGTTGGGGATTTTAATATTCATGTGTGCTGTCCTGACAAGCCCCTGGTAAAGGACTTTTTAGATTTAGTGGACTCTTTTAACTTTATTCAGTCTGTCAATGGTCCCACTCAGAAATGTGGGCACACATTGGATCTTGTACTGTCTCGTGGCTTATCTGTCCTCAATGTGGAAATTGGGGATGCTGTGTTTTCAGACCATATGCCTGTTTTATTTGATTTTGTACCTTTCTCTCAACCTGTTAAATCGTGTGATTCGGTTCGTCACTGCCGTGTCTTTAATCCCACCTCCGCCACTCATTTTTCTGCAATTTTCACTTGTGACTGGGATTTACAATCCTCGGCGTCGCTCAGCACTGAGGAGCTAATATTCCAGTTTGATTCTGCCTGTCAAATCGCATTGGATTCGGCAGCTCCCTTAAAAATCAGACGATCAAAGGCTAGATCAGAGCCATGGCTAAATGATGTCACCCGTGCTGCTAGAAGGGAATGCCGGAGAGCTGAACGGAGGTGGAAAAAGGACAGGTTACAGGTGTCATTGGAAATGTTAAGAGGAAGCTGGTGTCATTATCAAAAAGCTGTGAAAGCCGCTAAAACAAAATTTTTTTCTGATCTTATTGTTTCTAATTCTCATGACTCTCGTGTTCTTTTTAACACATTGAACTCTGTTCTTAATGCTCATGAACCTGTCCCTTTGAAGGCTTCTATGGAAACCTGTGATGAATTTCTTCACTATTTTATGGATAAGGTTAAACACATCAGGTCCCTTATTTTACCATCTGTTAGCGACCCACCAATTTTAAGACCTTGTATGAATGTGTTCGAGCATTTTGAGCCTGTCTCCCTTACTTTTTTAGGGGATCTGGTTTCCTGTAGTAAGCCATCTGGCTCCCCTTCTGATATTACCCCTCCTAATTTTGTTAAGGAAGTTTTCCCCATTTTGGGTCCTTTTATTCTTGCTATTATCAATAGCAGTTTAATTTCTAGTGTGATGCCGAAAAATTTTAAACATGCTGTGGTGCAACCCTTGCTAAAAAAGTCTGGCCTAGATCCTTCTGTTTTGTCAAATTTTAGGCCTATCTCCAAGCTACCTTTTTTGGCCAAACTCCTGGAAAAAATTGTCCATTTGCAACTGCAGCCCTTCCTTGATGAACAGGCAATTTTGGAAGTTTTTCAGTCTGGGTTTAAAACTCGCCACAGTACTGAGTCTGCTCTTCTAAGAGTTTTTAATGACATTTTCTTAGCAACCGACTCCGGGGACTCTGTACTACTTGTGCTTCTAGATTTAACAGCGGCTTTCGACACCATAGACCATGAGATTCTTTTATCCAGGTTGGAACAGTGGGTGGGCATTACAGGCTCAGCTTTGCAGTGGTTTAGGTCCTACCTCTCTGATAGAACCTTCTGTGTCAGTGTAGATGGTTTCACTTCCAAATCTGCTGCCCTTCCTTGGGGGGTACCACAGGGCTCCATTCTTGGTCCACTTTTATTCTCCTTGTATTTGCTCCCACTTGGAGCTATTTTCCGGAAATATAACATCTCCTTTCATTTTTATGCAGATGACTGTCAGGTTTACCTCCCATTAAAACACAGTGGTGCATGTTCTGTCAAGCTTCTTCTGGACTGCCTTGTTGATGTTAAAAGATGGTTGGCTTTTAATTTCTTGAATGTCAATGAGGGAAAGACCGAAGTTATGTTGTTTAGACCAAATGGCTCCCGCAAATCTTCTCGCTTTGACCTCTCCTCCTTGGCCCCTTTTGAGAAAGCCATGATTACAAATTTGGGTATTAAAATGGATCCTACTCTAAAAATGGATAGCCAAGTAAATGCTGTTGTAAAATCCAGTTTTTTCCATTTGAGGCGAGTAGCAAAGATTAAGCCTATATTGTCAAGGCGGGATCTGGAATCGGTTGTCCATGCTTTTATAACCTCTCGTCTTGACTACTGTAATGCTTTATTCTTCGGAATCAACCATACCACTATGGCTCGCCTACAGTTGGTGCAAAATGCCACAGCTCGTTTTTTAACTGGTACAGGCAGACGAGAGCATATTACCCCAATCTTGGCTTCCCTTCACTGGCTTCCAGTGTATTTTAGGATCCGTTTTAAAATTCTTTTATTTGTATTTAAGTGATTAAATGGTCTTGCCCCTGCCTATCTGGTGGAATTGCTGCACCCATATGTTCCATCTCGCTCCCTCAGGTCTACTGACAAGCTGCTTCTCCAAATTCCAAAATCCCGATGCAAACTTCGAGGTGATCGAGCCTTTTCAGTAGCTGCTCCTCATCTATGGAATGAGTTACCCCTACTCATTCGACAAGCTCCCTCAGTGGCTGTTTTTAAATCTCGTTTAAAAACTCATTTCTACTCTCTGGCCTTCAACCCAGTGTGAAGTATTTTTATTGAGATGTTTTATGTTTTATTTCTTGCTGCTACTTTTATTATCATTATTTTTTATTATCATTAGAAGTATGTTATTTGGTTCGCTATGTTCTTAGTTGCTTCTTTTCTTGTTACCATCATTTAAATTTTAAAATTTAAATTTTTTAATTTATTTTTACTTTTATTTATTTTTATTATTTTATATTATCGATTTACCCTGCTGTTTTTTGGCCTAAATGTTGACTTTTGTACAGCACTTTGGTCAGCTTTGTTGTTGTTTTAAAGTGCTTTAGAAATAAAGTGGTATGGTATGGTATGGTATTAGTTACATCTCTGTTTCAGTTCGAACAACATATTCCATAATATTTATGAATAAATTAATCCCATATGTTAAGCAGTTAAAACAGAGGTTCTTTGCATTTCCAAAAATTCATTTCTATGTTATTCAAAAAGTAAAACTTTTTGGTTTCATTTAAATGATTACTGCTTACACCTCCATGAAAATCAAAAATCCAGTATGTCAAAATATTAGAATATTTCACTGCGATCATGGGGAAGACTGCTGACCAAACAAGTTGTCCAGAAGATGATCATCTACACCTTCCAGAAGGAGTGTAAGCCCCCTAATGTCAAACACTACCACCAACTATTTTGCTGACCATTTAGTTGCTTGATTGGCCAGCCATCTCACCTGACCTGACGTTTCATGGGAAAGATGAGCTGAAATCTGGGATAAATTTACAAGCTGAATGCTTCAAGTGTTATCTGCACATTCATGCACACTTTTGCACTATAGATTTATATTTCCATTTATGGACCACAGCACAAATCACTTTAATAATAAGGCAATTTAAGAAGTCACTTTTATGCATATTTGCACACCCCAATCATTTCTACATTTCTAATTTGGACAAATTTCTATTTTCTTCTTTTATATTTCTTATTGTTATATTGATATTTTGTTCGTATTTGTACAGTATATTTCACTAGTTAATTTAATTTTCTACCGTTTTTTTACGGTGGCCCAGAAGGGCAAATCATCTTTCCCGTATGTGTATGTTTTTTCCCTTGTAAGTCCCCCCCCCACCCCATAATTTTATAATTTAAACACTTTTGCATGATATTCAAATTTTTTTTAGATAAACTGTATTTCAAATGTCACACTCATTGTTTACATGTGTATTTTAATTATTTGGCAATTTGTGATACTTTTATTCTTGAACATTTCATTCACAGTACATATATATAAGTAGTATTCATAAGCCTACATGTTTTTATGTAACCCATTGCATTAAGCTGTTAAGCATGACACCCTGGTTATGTTTCAAATTCAAAACTAAAATTTAATTTGTCACGTACACAGTCATACACAGTACGATATGCAGTGAAATGCTTATACGACTGCCAGTGACCTTAAAAATAAAAAGCTTAAACTTAAGAAATAAATATGAATAAAAGAAATATGTTAAATAAAATTAACCACTTAAGGTTTCAGTGGGCTAAAGAAAGACAATCTTGGACTGCGGATGACTGGATGAGAGTTAGATTCAGTGATGAATCAAGAATCTGCATTGCGCAGGGTGATGATGCTGGAACTTTTGTTTGGTGCCATCCATCCATCCATCCATCCATTTTGGTGCCGTTCCAATGAAATTTATAAAGAGAACTGCCTGAAGAAAACATGCAAATTTCAACAATCATTATTGATATGGGGTTGTATGTCAGGTAAAGGTATGGGAGACATGACAGTCATTACATCTTCTATAAATGCACAAGTTTATGTTGAGATTTTGGACACTTTTCTCATTCCATCAATTGAAAGGATGTTTGGTGATGGTAGCATCATTCAGGATGATAATCTGATAATCGTGCCATAGGGCAAAATCTGTAAAAACATTCCTACAGGAAAGACATATAATGTCAATGGCATGGCCTGCAAATAGTCCGGACCTTAATTCAATTGAAAATCTGTGGTGGAAATTAAAGAAAATGGTCCAGGACACGGCTCCAACCTGCAAAGCTGATCTGGCAACTGCAATAAGACAAAGCTGGAGACAGACTGATGAAGTCTACTGTTGGACATTAGTTAAATCCAGGCCTCAGAGAATTCAAGCTGTTATAAAAGCCAGAGGTGCTGCAACAAAGTACAAGTAGTGTTTTTATTTGGTGATTCCATATTTTTTTCCTCTGTTTGAGTTGTTAAAACAGTTGTCATTGACTATAGTTATCTTTCTTTGTTTTTTTAAAGTGTTTTATACAGCCAGAAGTTTGGATTGTTGAGTGAAAATAGTTTTGCGGCATGTATGTGCTTGTTTTTTTTCTACACAATTAAACATTTGAATGAACATCTTCTGAGAGGGTGATTCCAGAATTTTTGCCAGGGGTTGTAGAAATATAAAAGAAGAAAATAGAAATTTGTCCAAATTAGAAATGTAGAAATGATTGGGGTGTGCAAATATGCATAAAAGTGACTTCTTAAATTGCCTTATTATTAAAGTGATTTGTGCTGTGGTCCATAAATGGAAATATAAATCTATAGTGCAAAAGTGTGCATGAATGTGCAGATAACACTTGAAGCATTCAGCTTGTAAATTTATCCCAGATTTCAGCTCATCTTTCCCATGAAACGTCAGGTCAGGTGAGATGGCTGGCCAATCAAGCAACTAAATGGTCAGCAAAATAGTTGGTGGTAGTGTTTGACATTAGGGGGCTTACACTCCTTCTGGAAGGTGTAGATGATCATCTTCTGGACAACTTGTTTGGTCAGCAGTCTTCCCCATGATCGCAGTGAAATATTCTAATATTTTGACATACTGGATTTTTGATTTTCATGGAGGTGTAAGCAGTAATCATTTAAATGAAACCAAAAAGTTTTACTTTTTGAATAACATAGAAATGAATTTTTGGAAATGCAAAGAACCTCTGTTTTAACTGCTTAACATATGGGATTAATTTATTCATAAATATTATGGAATATGTTGTTCGAACTGAAACAGAGATGTAACTAATATCTCCAAGGCAGCATGTACAAGTTAGCAGAACAACATTAATGATGCTAAAATCACATACTTTATATAAGCCTGTACCCTTACACAGAGTGGAGTAACATCTGATTCTATTCAATGTCATTTGCAGCAATGCTTTACATGCACTTTAACTGTTTTGCTAAAGAATAAGCAAACTGGAAATAAATACTCAACTATAAATTACATTAAACCCTTTATTTACAAATTAATTAAATACATGCATGTATTGGTGGTGCAAGAAGGCAGATCATCAAGGGTATGTCTTCTCCACGACAATCTACGACAGGGGAGAAATAAAGACATGTTAATGATGAATGAAGTGTCTAGTAAAAAGACTTCATGATGTTACTATGCAGGTTGACACACACGCATGCAGGCAGGCACGCACACAACATTTTATATATTTCATAGAACGCAAGCTTTTAGTAATGCTGTGTACAATTATTGGGTTTTGTCATTAAGGATTGCTGCAGAATTTGGCCCCATCTACACCATTCGTTAACACACATCATGAAGAGAAATTTGCCCCTGTCCCCAGATTAAGGTGTGCTCAGTGGTGTTCTTGAAAAGAGAGGTGAATACTTCTGAACACTCACCTTCTGCTCAGGATGTACACCTGGTGTAGAAATCAGCTGATACACAGGCAGTTGATGATTTACATAGTTCACTGTGAAAAGGAAAACACACAAGCACACATGTTATAAGGAGTATAAACACATATTTAATGACTTTATAATAGAATAGATAGAACCTGAACAAAAGCCCCTTTTCTTGACTGTTACATACTGTACATTGTGTAAACACATAGCTAACTACTCAGAAGAGCTCTAGCTATGATAATACCACTACATTACACTGCAGTATTATACACTATATGGCACTCATGAGCTCCAATAAACTGCATACAACAATTCATTAACCATCTGTAACATTTAACCCATAACAGGAGCAGCTAAGAATTAGCTCAGGGATAATTAGCAATAGTTGATAGTCAACAGTGGACATTCTGCTATCTTAGCTCTTTTAGTAAACTAGCGCTTAGCATAATGATATTAACTTGCTTATGGCTCCATATTTGGACAGGTGTTTTACAGAAACAATGGAGCTAACTGTTTACATCACGTATATGTGTCCAAATACACTATTAAATTAATATATGTTAATGAACATGCTAGTTTCCCCATGCTAAGCGCTAGCGGTTAGCATAGTGATATTAGCTTGCTTATAAATCCATATGTGGATGTATATTACAGAGATGGCATGGAGCTGATGGTTTATATCAGTGTTTAATGGTCTAAATGAGATTATCTTCCTTTTAATCACTGACATTTACACTCGGCTCGGCATTTCCCCCAAACACTCCAAAAGTATTAACACTGCTACAAAGTTATCATTAGTGCCTAAAACAGTAACATCTAATTAATTTTATATATTAAACATTACCTGGTAAATGTGTCCAGTTGAAAAATTAGGGAAAATTATAACGTTATCGCGCTATAATTCACTGTACATTCCAATGGTGGTGTTGTGGAGCTTCCGTGTTTAATTGCGTTTGGACCTCAACTCCCATAGTCCTTTGCGCGTTAGCTTTAGCATTTAGCTTGCAAAATACGGGAGAAAGATAGTTTTTCACACGGGGAAAAGCGGTTGCGCACAAACGGGAAAACGCACACATTTTCAAGAAAAAAAAAATTTTTTTTTCAAGGAAAAAAAATTTTTTTTTTCAAGGAAAAAAAAACTTTTTTTCAAGGAAAAAAAAACTTTTTCAAGAAAAAAATACTTTTTATTTCCAAGGAAAAAACACACATTTTCAAGAGAAAAAGCACACATTTTCAAGAGAAAAAGCACACATTTTCAAGAGAAAAAGCACACATTTTCAAGAGAAAAAGCACACATTTTCAAGAGAAAAAGCACACATTTTCAAGAGAAAAAGCACACATTTTCAAGAGAAAAAGCACACATTTTCAAGAGAAAAAGCACACATTTTCAAGGGAAACATTTTTTTTTTCAAGGAAAAAAAATTTTCTTTCAAGAGAAAAAGCACACATTTTCAAGAAAAAAAGCACACATTTTCAAGAGAAAAAGCACACATTTTCAAGGGAAACATTTTTTTTCTCAAGGAAAAAAAATTTTCTTTCAAGGGAAAAAAAACTTTTACAAGGGAAAAAACACACATATATGGGAAAGATGATTTGCCCTTCTGGGCCACCGTATAACAGACAACCGTCAAAGTCACCAATAAATAACACGGATATTAAAGCAGAAATGCAAATATCTGTTTCTAACGGTGTCAGAAACTTTGTGTTAGTAGCACTGCTTGACATGCTTGATGCCTTCCTCTTTTGTAATTTGCTTTGGATAAAGGCCTAAATGTAGTTGTACGAATAAAAGATTATGTAATGATACAATGTAAATATTTTCACAGAAACAAAGTGTAAGGTTTTTCTAAAGTTTTGTAGTAGAAGAGGCGAGTTGCTCGGTCTGTCCGCTGTGCTTCGGTAAGCTTTTCTGGCGCCAGGAGAGACTCAGTCAAACACACACACACACGTTGTCTGTCAGAAAGGTCTCTGTTTATTAACAGCAAAAGATGGGGTTTATATATATTTGACCAAACGCCTGGGCTATAGACATATGTTACTACAAAGAGCATGAACCACTGTAAATGTCCTGGTGAGATCCTGAAGAATCAAAGGAGAGGAAGATAGAGGTGTCCGTGCAGAGACAGATCACAAGATGTTGGCTCGAGTTAGGGGGAGAGGGGGAAGAAGACAGAGGGAGATAGAGAGAGAGGGGAAGAGAGAGAGACATAAAGAGAGTATGGGAAGGTGAGCGTGGGAGTGTTCACACCTTTAAGAACAGATGCAAGAGGAGACAGGAAGATAGCAGCAGGAAAGATTTAACACGTTAATATCAAATCTATGAGGAAGAGAACAAGAGAGTAGAATCAACTCCTTTATATATAAAATAATTCTAACACAAAGCGTAAAGATGAGACGTGAATCTGAAGAGGATCTCTTTGATGATTGCCTGGTAAAGCATTGTTTTCTTATTAATTATACAATTTATTAATACCTTGAATATAGTGTTTGTTGTATTGGACAGAAGCATATAAATGCAAATGAATATATAAATATGAGTAATTATTGAACGAATTTTCATGTTTGGACTAACCCTTTAAATACAAACTCAGCATTCATCATAGGATTTCCTGACACTGTAAAGCCATCTCATGCCATGTTTTACTGATGCAAGATTAGTGCTAAAGCAATTTAACCCAAGTTTAACAATATGAAGTATATGAAGTGATGGTCATTTTTTTATTATCATTTATTTTTATTATTATTTTTTTCTCAATGAAGTCAGCACAGGTTGAAGCAATTCAGATTTTTTTTGTTTCTCAAAATAAATGATTTATTTTCTTGTAAATTTTATGCAGGGGGACAGACGAAGTGACACCTTCTTAAAATCCTTGTCGTCCGTGCTGTTGAAGGGGAAGAACCGGTTGGTGTATCCATAATCCTTGAAGGAGAGGCTATTTTCAGAAAGTTCTTCTAGAACTTGATGGGATTAAGCTATCACCAAAAGTGCAAGCTTTAAAGATGAAGTTATCATCTTAAAACATTTGATTTGGCTTGACTACAAGTGTTTACATGTTGTGTTTACATGTTCAGCTTAAAATGTTTTCATGCATTAAGGTTTCAATGGCATACTTTTAAGTGCACTAGTCCAGAGTGCTGATTTGAAAGTTGCAACTTCACTGCTTCAGAGGGCTATTACGTTTTAACGTTTATTCTACAGTTTGTTTCAAGTATTTTCTGCTGCATTTTATTTCTAAATGAATGCTGTATTTTATTTATTTATTATTTTACACAATTTTGTTTAAAACAAGTATTTCAGGCCCTGGTGCCGTGCAGTTTTTTTCTATGGATGCAAAATTTAGCTGAATGCACTTTTATTAAAAAGACAACTTGGATCTAGACTGTGAATGTCACAAATATTTGGTAATGTTGGTGAATAAACTGTTTAATTATATTTTAGTTGTGTGATTTATGAAAGATATAGATGAAATAATTACTTAAGTTTCTTTCCAAAACATAAATTAGCAATGTTTACATTATTATAGGGAGTAATATAAATTGATAAAACCAAGTAAGGGAAAATCTCACAAAACAAAATGATAGTAATTTCATAAAATCAAGGTTCCTGCTGATACAACAATGCATTAACTTTAGATTTATTTAAAATAATCAAGTAATTTGTGCATTAAGTATAATTATGTAACTTTTACTTGATTTATTTTATTGTTAATTTAATTAAGTAGATTTTACCTGACAATTACGGGTGAGTTTGTTTGTAGCATGCAGTAAAGTGTATGTGACACAAAAATATATATTTGTAATATCTGCAATCTCTGCTATCCGCTAGCAAACTTGAGCGATTCTTTTATTTTTTATATAATATAAAGTATGTTTACAGTATAAACTTTCTATGTACGGGTCCAATCAGAAAAATTTAACCAGAAAACAGCATATTACATTGATTACATTGGCCTGAGGCTGGACAATGGAATAAACTGTGGGATAAACTGTAGAACTGAACAGAATTTTTTTTTCCATGTGACTTGAAAAGCCTTCCATCTAGTTAAATATAAATATTAAAACTCTGATCATGTTATCTAGTTTCATTTCGTGTTTTCGCTACATAAATAAGACAGTAGGTTCTCTATTCAACCCCTTAAAATTTCAAATGTAATCTAAAAATGGCCTAGCTTGTACAGGCTACTATATGCTCATCAGCAGTCGGCGCCCCGCTGTAACCAGCAGATCAAAGGAGCAGTTATCGGCTGACACGTAGCCTTCTGAGTTTGGAGACCCACAGAACCCCCACTGTAATTCCCCCATCTCACCTTTCATTCACATAAGAACATCACCATAAACACAAACACAAGACTAAAGGTAATATACATACAATGAAAACTTGTCATAAAAATCTTTATAAATGGCAAAAATGACTTAACATTTATGGGTCTGTTTGCTCGAGTGAGCAGCCATGTTGAAAACTTCGCTTAGCCCTTCATTTGAAGTGAGGTCCTGAAAAATCTTCGTTTGGAGGGCTATCTGGCCCTTCCCCCCTCCCCCTACACCTCCAACCAAAAGAGAAATGAGACACCACTACCCCTGCACGTGAACGCGCCAAATGGAAGAGTAGGGGGAAGGGTTGGGATTCAGCCTTAATATTGGAGCAATAAAATTTACTTAAAATCTGTGTCCAAATTGTTATGAGGATTTTATCAAGTAAATCTTACAAGTTCTTTTTTTCAGTGCATGGGTGAACACGATGTTTTAAGAATTTAATTATATATATATATATATATATATATATATATATATATATATATATATATATATATATATTTATTGTGTGTGTGTGTGTGTGTGTGACCGGTGCAACTCACACGTCCTATTCCATTGTCATTCATACTGCCGTAGTTTTTAGAGCCCTAAAAAAGCATTCGCTAGTAAGTAAGTAAATAAAAGACAAATGAATAAATAGTTTTAAATTATATATATACAGGGGCGTAGATTTAGGGTGGACGGAGGGGATGTGTCCCCACCAATATCCTCCGACCATTGAAATGTCCCCACCAATAATTTAATCCACTTTTTTTTTAATCGTTCCGTCAACATTAACCTAGACACGCAGAAAGGGGTTAATCATGTTCTCTCCTTGAGTCCTCCCGCCCCCAAAACACATATGAACATTTTGATTGGCTGTGCCTTTCCCTGCCATCATGTGATAGACGATTGGCTGCGTTCAGACACAAGCAGCGCCAAATGCAGTGGACTCACATTCAGTACAGCAGGCCAGGATATAGTCTGTGAATACGGACTTAAAACTAACAGCAGATTAAACAGCTAAATGTAAAAGTATAAATATGATCCCTGTCAGTCTCCAAATCTAGTGACTGTTTGTCAGAAATCAGTATTGTGAAAGAAATTGATAAACTAATATTGCCATATGGCTAGAATTTTGTTGACACCAATAGACAATCCACTTCAGAAAAATAGTTTTTAAAATGCATTCACTTACTTGGCGAACATTAATGATTTTATTCGAGGTTTGCACACTAAGACTCAGAAAAAGTGAAATAAAATGATTGCTGTTTAAATGGCATGTGTTTATCCTGTTTTGTCAGGTAACAGAACCTAAACACCTGTGCTGTATATCAGACAGCGATGGAGAGAGTGTAGATTACACACAGGTGCTCTCTAGTCATTAGCACTCATCAGGCAATGTCTATGGCCAACTGACTGCACTCAGACCAAAGGGGGCTGAATAATTACACACACCCCACTTTTCAGTTATTTATTTGTAAAAAAAAAAAAATGTTTGAAATCATGTATGATTTTCGTTCCACTTCTCGCGTGTACACCACTTTGTATTGGTCTTTCACGTGGAATTCCAATAAAATTGATTCATGTTTGTGGCTGTAATGTGACAAAATGTGGAAAAGTTCACGGGGGGCGAATACTTTTGCAAGCCACTGTAGTTGTCCTGAGATTTAACATTGTTACCAATAATAGGCTGAGGCATTCTCTGTCCATGCTCATAAGGAATCCCTCAATGTTTTTCAATTAGGGGACAGAAGCAGATAAGCCATGTTGTAGTTCAGGTGAAGAGGCGAGGTCACAGGAGGTCAATTTGAATGTTGATTATACAGTATATAACATATAATATGTGTGCGTGTATTATACATGTTGATTATACTAATATTTAGCATTATGAGGAGTGATAGGCTGAGGATGTAAGTGATTCATTAGTGTTTTTGGCAAAAGTTTTGAACTGACATTTCACTTTTTTGTCATGCTATTTCATCAGGTGGCAATGCTGTCCGGTCCTAGTGCAGTCAGAGGGGAAGAGTTAGGGTCAAAGCCATTGTTCACCCCCCAAAAAACTTTACTCACTATTTACTCCTTAAGTGGTTCCAAACTTTAATGATTTTCTTTATTTTGTTGAATACAAAATAAGATATTGGGGAAAAAAGCTGAAAACATTGACTTCCGTAGCAGGAAAAACAAATACTATGTAAATCAATGATTACAGGTTTTCAGCATTCTACAAAATATCATCTTTAGTGTTCATCAGAAGAAAAAAAGAACAGCCTGGACAATATTGATGTCAAACAAATATGCCAGCAGTTTATTTTGGGGATTGGGGGATGGGGTATTAGTTGGAGTCATAGGTAGCAAACCTACGCCCTTGTGTGTGTGTGTGTGTGTGTGTATATATGGAAATATAATTAATATTTTCGTGTTTAATTACAAAAAAAAAAAACATTTTAATGGTTAGTGATTGTTGCAGACATTTACACTATTTTTGAGAACTATTAAGTTCTCCTTCAACGTGTCATAGCCGATAACTGCCCCTTTGAAGCCTTTGAATGGTGTTAAAAATACTTGCAAAACAAGTATTGCAGCCATACATTGGAGGGAACTTCTGAGGTGGTCAGTGATTGATGGCACGGTCGGTCGGAGGGGGTTGTGATCACACCTATAGATCTTTTGTTCTAGGCTATCGGTCAAATATCTCTCCACTTGGAAGCAAAAACATGCAAGGGATTTCAGCATCTCGACGCACATACTAAGCTGTTTATAAAGTAGACACTGTTTGTTTTTTCATTTTGTAATCTTTCCCGTGTTTACCGTGTACTGTACAATGTATATTCATTTTTTAATGAATTACTGTAAATAAACTACACATTCCGTTGATTTACCAGAAATGACTTTTCTGTTTTTTGTGTGTGCTAAACTAAACTTCAGGGTCAAAGTAATAGCGATTTTATTTGAAAAGTATTATATATTTACAATGCTGATAAGTTCAAGCTTAGATTCATATATAAACTGCTTCAAAGTCTTTCCGTGACCGCTGAAATCCGACAGACGCAGGGCTCAAGGGAGGTGTGTCTGTGTGTGTGTGTGTGTGTGTGTGCGCGCGTGTGTATGTGTGTGTTTGTGCGCCTGCGCTGTAGCCTGTCCTGTTGTCAGTGGATTTTTCCGCTACCGCAGATCAGTTTATCAACTTGTAATATATACATTTTAGGAATATATTAACATGTGCAGACATTTAAGGGTGCGCTGCCCTCTCTTGCCCCTGCGTAGAGCCTATACACACACACACACACACACACATCTATCTATCTATCTATCTATCTATCTATCTATCTATCTATCTATCTAAATACACATTTGGAATCTGCATCTACATTTTCTGTTACAAGTATAGAATTAGGTTCAGCTGAGACTCATTATCAATGGTGTTAGGGTACTTATGTAGTGATAATTAGTTTCAGCCAGATCATTAAAACTAACAATGGACTATGACACTCTTGAGAGGGGATATGAAGGTGTTATTCATTTATTTATTCTCTACAAGGGTGCGAACTACAGTACAGACCAAACTATAACTCTCTCTTACTACTATAAAAATTCTAGATATAAACAAACAAAATACAGCTTTTTTTCCTCAGAGGTAAACGGAAAAGTGAAGTTGTTCAGCTGTCACTGCAGCTTCTTCAAACTCTTCCCACTCCGTGACCACTGAAATCCGACACGACACCACGTTAGGCTGCGTCTTGACTCATTTGTATACCGACGGTGATTGGATGTTTCCCGAGGGCTCAGGGGAGTGTGTGTGTCTGTGTGTGTGTGTCTCTATGTGTGTGTGTGTCTATGTGTGTGCGTGCGCGCGGGTACTTGTTCTACTGTTATAAAAACTCTAAATATAAACAAACAAAATACAGCTTTTTTTTCAGAGGTAAACGGAAAAGTGAAGATGTTCAGTGTCACTATGCAGATGTTACACTCAGTGGAGTTACCGAAATCTTTGCTTTAGTTCTCATTGAGTTGCCACACATCATTTCCACATTTCACTCGCTTTTATTCCTCTCATGTGAGCATAAACAGTGAAACATTCCACAGGTTTATAATACACCGCGGCCAAGTGATCCACGTTCCCGTCGAACGAAACGAGGCATAATCGTGGTGTTTGCTTCGGTTATGACACACCATAGTTTATTACCTGCTGTGGTAGATCTGAATATTTATTCAAACACAATAATAAAGCTTTATATCCTCAGGAGGGCTCAGTACATTGTTTTAGCGATAGTTTCACGGAAGCGAGTTCAGAACTAATCTAACCAAACCAAAAAAAAAAAAAAACATCCGAAGCTTCAAATAGAATGAACGAACTAATGAAATTGATATATATGTAATTGATATACTGTATATACAGACGTGTGTGTGTCATTTTAATTCAAATGAACATTTTAATGCTTTCTGATACACTTATCAACTTATCCACATAAACTTATCAACACATACTCTCCGTGCACGCACATACAATCTCTAAAAAAGTAAAATTAATAACATACATATACAAATAAACAAAAATATAAACGTCTATGTATATTGAAGTTTACGGTGAACGCAGAGTCGGGTAAGCACATGTGATGACGCGCGCGCCCTCACCTCTTGTTACGGCTGCCTATTTGGCCAAAAAATAATTGAACGATATGCCTGGTCCTGGAAAGAGACAATAAATATATATATTTTTTATACATTTATTGCATTGTTTGTTGTTTACAGTCAAGCCATCAACATACAATAAAATGTAAACATGAGATCTAAACTAAAAACTGTGCTCCCTGTGCTGGTGCTGGCAATATCATCTCTTTGTTCTGCTGTCTCCGGCTCCCTCCCTGGTCCTGAACCGTACCTGGCCCTTCCTCTACTCTCACTGTCTCAGAACAGACTGACTCCTGAAGCAGAAAAAAACAATGCAGGAAAAGATGTTTTCCATACTCATAATAACTAACTTGTTTACATTACACTTGTTAAATTGAAAGATCATACTGTAAATTGGTGAGCCTATTACTTTCTACTGAACAGCCCCAACTCAGAAAACATTAAAGAAATTGTTCACCCGAAAAAAAAAATTAATAATAATTATCAGTCATTATCCCTTCAATAAAAGCACCACACTTACCCACACTGTACATCTGATTGACCCTACTGAAAAAAAAAATAGCACTGGCTAAACTTAAAACAATTGAAGTAATCTGTCACACCTAATATTTGGGAAGTGACGTAATGTAAATAAACCTTTTACTCTAAGATTTAAGGCATTCATAATTTAAATATAAAAAAGCATAAGCATAAAAATAAGCATAAAAAACTTAATTACATATTGATTTACACTCAAAGCACATTTCTTTATATAAACATTTATTGTGGAATGAACATATTTTCATCCAAAATGTTAACATTACTCCATAAAATTACAAATAGTAACACTCAACTTTGCAACACACATTTATTAATTGGACTGAAAAGAAAATTAGAAAATGTTCTTGAAACAAAATCAGCAGAGGTAAAACATGGAACATTCATGTGCGACTGATGGAAACTCAAAAAGTCTCAATCCCGATTTCCTGTGGAGGCTGAAGACAGTCCTCTTCCTACCTGAGGACAAACAGGGCCATTGTGCACCTCACAAGTTCTGCCTGAGCTTCATCTTTCTGAACAACCTAATAAAAGAAAGGACATTTGTTAGACAATTGCTCTATTTGGCAAAACAGTGTCTGATGTATGCATGTAAAATCACTTAATGCTCCCTATGAGTGAAAAAAACACCTAGGATTATGGTGCAGCATGATAAATGTAATTAGCTCAATGAATACGCCAAAATAACTGACATACATATACACACTATGTATTAATGATAAAGTTTATCATTTTAAGTATTAATTTCAGGAGGTAATCACCTCCAGGCTCTAGGGTCATAAAAACAAACATAGTATTGTTGGTTATGTTAGGCTTGTAAAGCGTGAAAAAATGAACATGGCAGACATTGAAACCTGTATTCAGACAGCATACACTAACCTGTGAACAAGTTAAACTAAAGTTTTATTCTGCTAGTTATGTTTTAATTTAGTGCATCACAGCCAACTTGATGTGGATGCCTTGCTCAGGTCCTGTGGCTTCCATTCACAAGATTACATTTGACACCAAGCTAATTTCTGCTTTTGAGCGAGTACATACCAGATCAAGAACTTGAAGATGAAGATTATATCTCTGGTCTTCTCTCTGACGGGTTCCTCCCTAGTTTCTGATGATCTCAATTAGTTTGTAGTGTTGCTTGTCCAAGGAAACCAGTAATCTTGCTTGAAGTGGAGCAGATATAATTCTCAGAAACTCATTACTGATCTTTAAAAAAAAAAAAAAAAAAGGTAAAAACAAAAATTGGACTGGCTCAAGTTCTTATGTTAGCAAATCTTAATTACAGTGTGTATAAAGTATAGAAAGCAGTACACTACAAACAGCACTCACTCCAAATTAGCTTGTTCTATGTTTACGTCACTTTCCTATTAATTTTTACATCGTTAACCAACGGTACTTAAATATAATTATTTTCTTCGGCGCCGCTGACGTACTGTATAAACTCCGGTGTTTTTGAAAATCACCACGTTAGTTAGCTAATGCTAATGCAGGTATTATAGGTGGTTTTAGCTACATTAGCAAACACGGACACAAAACTCAATCTACAAAGTAGTTGTTCCTGACATAAATCATGAATTTGCTCATAGAAGAGATACATTTAACATAGAAATGACATGAGTTTGCTTTCTTACCTGGTTTAAAGGAGTTTTCTTTGAGAATCTCCACCCGCAGGTGATTCAGTCCGTGAAAATGCTGCGACATGAGGTCATGAGACACGGTTTGAAGCAGAAATGTCCTTTGTGAATGGATTAGATTTAAGTTTAATCAGGGGCTTTAACTAACAGTAACTGAAATACAGGTTCTGATATCCTTCCTTACTTGTTTCAACGTCATGCTCCGGTTTGAGGCGGAAATAAAATTATACCGGCAAAACTATGGTCTAAAGACTGCGCATGCGCAAATCACACTCAACCTAATAAGAGTACCTTGATCAAAATGAAATATTTCACTTTGGTTTCCTGCTGTAAACAGCATTATACTAAAAAAAAAAAAAAAAAAAAAGATTCACCCATAAGCATAAATTAGACACTTCAGTTAAAAAGAGCAAATTATTTTTTTTACTAATGGAATGAGAAAAAAAAACACATTAAACTAGGTTTACTTTTTTCAGTGGATCCCTCAATAATTTCTGTCTCCTTTGCCTGTGTTTGATAATGTGAAGCACATATACACTCATTCATCATGAAAGATCTATTATAAAACAAAATAAAATTCATGTTCGCTTCAGCACTGTTCATCCGTGTCCTTACATTCATTGTTGTACTTGGGCCGGCTTTTAGATAAAGTCCTACCATGCGCCATCTGGCGGATATTCAGTGAAGCGCAACACATTTATTTAAAATTCCCGAATGTTGCCTCCGGCAAGTCGCGGCACACCGCGCGCTAAATTGCGGCATCCCGCGGGAAAACCTGCAGGGTTTTAAGGGCGACATCTGTATATATAAGTATATAAGTAGTGCCATTGATCTAGGGATGGGGAGTATTTTTTTTCATCCTTATTTAGGAACTCATTAGCTTTGTGGCCATAAATAAAAGAATTGATGGTTGAAAAGGCATTTCAGAATGACTAAAGCAAGCGTTAGGGAGTCATATTTTTATTGTATTTTTTTAAGATGACATAATATTATCAGGTGTTTTTTCTTGCTAAAAGTGCTTTTTTGACTGGTTTTAAAAGTAGATTTTGGCAGGCAGCTGCTCTCTCCTCAGTACTGTGGACCATACAAACCTACTTTACTCATCCATTCTGGATGCTGACGACTAACAGTTAGTGTAACGGATGGTTATTAGAACACTTGGGACATTGAGTTATACAGAACATAGTTAAATGTCCAAGTGGTGTTGCCATCCATTATCACCATTCATGGAATGTCTCTCTTTAAATCAGAGTGTATGGTTGATATCTTCACGTTTCATACATTTGGAGAACTTTATATACTGGATATCTGTCTAGAATAAAGAAGTACACTTGAACAAGGTGCAAGATACTCAACCTTACATAATTTGACTCAACCTTACATAATTTGATTTCTTTGTAAAGACAGACATGTATGTGGGCTTCACCTTGAAATAATAATGATAATCACTGATCACATTAAAGCTCATCAGATTATTTTCAGCTTTAACCTTTCAATTATTTCTGCAAACTATTTAAGACATATATTAAACATATTAACGCTAGTAGTAAATAATTAGCAAGATCACATCGGCTAAAATCGAATCAGAGATTTGAATGTAAATATATTTAAATGGAAAAAGGGGGTAAGAGTTCTCAGGGTTTTTTTTTTTTTTGGTCTCTCACACACACACACACACACACACACACACACACACACACACACACACACACACACACACACACAGTCCATAAATTATTCAGCAGACACATAATTTACCTTTAGCCATGTTGTTTCATCTTGAAGTCTTTCATCTGTTCCATTTCACTGGATGGGCCATTTTAGCACATTATTTAGCGTGAAACAGCACAGCACTGGTGAAAATGAACTCCTGATATGCTGCAATGCAGATAGCACTTCATCATTCTGATAGATATAGAGGAAAAATGACGACTCTCGCTCAGTTCTTTCTCTAAGGTTTCTGCTCCCTACAGCCATAAGTACCATTAAACACAATCTCTTTTTGCTCTTTTGTCTATCTCACTTTTTCTCCCCTTTTTTTCTGCTTGACAGTTTCATATGCTCTAAAATTCATGACCTCATCAGAATGTCGAAATTGATTTAACCTGCACTCTCCCAAACCTGCACACTTTATTCTGTGGGGAGTCTCTCTATGTGCTTGATTTAGACTTTTTTTTTCTCCCCACACAACACTGTCAGCTTTAAACAAGCCGGAGAAAATACAATAACGCCGCAAAGTTACTGTTTGTTTCAATAACAAAACGAGAATGTAATTATTATACTGGATATTCTAGACTGAAATAATTAGCAATCATATTAACATTGCATGAATCATTTTAAAATGAAAAATTAATTAGGCAATGATTTTATCAAAGTCTTTAAGAAATTAGTAATAGTCATTATTCTGTCTGTGTTGTCATGTATAGTAATTAGTGGTTAATGTTAGGAAATTAGAAATTGAACATTATTTGGTATGAAACTTGCTGCATATATAAAATGCACAAATAAATAATAGAACATATATAATCATATTTTATTAAAAAAAAATATCACACCTGGGTTATTAATTAATTCATTGTTTGAAACATGTACAATAATATTTAATGTATTATGAGACAATAATTATGAGAAGTTAGTTTCTGTTTTCATAATGCAACGTAGTTTTCTCATCAACTTCATTAAAAAAAACAATGCAGAAAAAAAAACTTCCTGTCATGAAAACTTGCTGGATGCAGGCCAATAATTTGCTCATTTTGAAATGGTAATTTCTTTTGGCCATGCAGTGTATCATAATATGTCTTTTTTTTTTTTTTTTTTACTTGTGCGCTTTCATGCAGCTGCTGATATTACATTGTACAAGTTATAACATGTTATAGCTATATTTATAACATGTTATAAAAGTAGAATGCATGGGAAACATTCCAGACTATACTGTATAGAGGTTAGCAATGTTGCCTTGCAACATTCCAGGGGTTAGGTTCAATTCCCGCCTCAGGGACTGTGTGCATAGAGTTAGCATGTTCTCCCAGTGTTGGTGGGGTTTCCTCGTAGTACTCTGGAATCCTCCCACAGTCCAAAGAAGTGCAGACTGTTGTTCCCAAATTTCCCGTAGTGTGTGAAAGGTCCCACAACGATGGAAAAATGGGAATAAATAAAATGGTACAACATCACCATTGGCCACAACAATTTTAACCGTACCTCGTACTTCAATTAAAAATAACATTGCCATGACATCATGGCTCAGGAAATTTTTTCGATTTCAATCTTAACCACTTCATAATGCACAAATAATTCTATGTAGGCTACATCCCACGAAAAATCCTATAATTACTGTATACTGTATAATTACTTGCCCATTTCCCACCATCTGAAAATAAACTGTTAAACGAACAGATGTAGCATTTTAAAATCACTTATCAGAATTAGGCGGCGCGGTGGTGTAGTGGTTAGCACTGTCGGTTGCACCTCCCGTCCCCTCGATTCCCGTCTCTGTGTGCATGGAGTTTGCATGTTCTCCCCGTGCTTGGTGGGTTTCCTCCGGGTACTCCGGTTTCCTCCCACAGTCCAAAGATATGCAGGTTAGGCTAATTGGCATTCCTAAAGTGGCTCCAGGTCCCCTGCGACCCTGAACACAGGATTAAGCGGTATAGAAAATGAATGAATGAATGAATGAATGAATTGTCAGAATCACATCTTAAAATCTATAGATAAAAGGATTTCTAGAGATTTCGGTACACATTCTCCCGTCTGGGATTGTGGAAATTAATTCCCAGTACCAAAGAATCTAAACCTTTCTTGCTTTTTTTCCTGTTGTGTGTGTACAGTATGCATGAGTGCACATGTATGTATGTGTGTATGAGCATTTTTAAGCTCACATCCTTCACATAGCCATATCCAAAGCCCTTTGTCAGCTCCAGGGCCTCTCTAACACATTAACTCACAGTAATAGTAGTTATCAGAGACAGCCTTCTCAAGTCACAAGCTGCATCCATCTAACTTACTCTCCTCTGCATTTTCACTAAATTTACCTTTTGCAGGAGATTGTATCGTTAATTGCAAGTTCCAAAAGAAGATTAAAGGATATTGATATTGATATTAAACCGAAGTCTTAAATTGAATAGATTCTCATAGTGAACTCAAGTGAGACATCTTGTCTTGTTGCTTTCTGATTGCTTTAGAGACTCATGTGAGTGTTTTGCAGATTTATTTATCAAGGATTGTTCACGTCCCAGATAGTTAAAGTAATGGTACTTAAAGTGGGGTCGAGGAACTTCCAAGAGTACAGTCGTGGCAAAAAGTTTTGAGAATTACATACATATGGGAAATTGGAAAAGTTGCTGCTTAAGTTTTTATAATAGCAATTTGCATATACTCCAGAATGTTATGAAGAGTGATCAGATGAATTGCATAGTCCTTCTTTGCCATGAAAATTTACTTAATCCCAAAAAAACCTTTCCACTGCATTTCATTGCTGTCATTAAAGGACCTGCTGAGATCATTTCAGTAATCGTCTTGTTAACTCAGGTGAGAATGTTGACGAGCACAAGGCTGGAGATCATTATGTCAGGCTGATTGGGTTACACTGAAAAAAATAATCCTTTGAATTTACTTGATTTTAATGTGTATATCGGTCCCACATCATCAAAATGTGGCCAAATTACTAAAATTTTGCCTGCTAAACCAAAGTATTTCATTCATGTTAAACTAATGTGAAAGAATCATGTTGACTTAACATAATTGCTATTACAGTAAATGATAAAGATTGATTGTGCAATTGTTATATAATTTAATTATGTCTATGATACTCCATTATCATTGAAAAGTCTAACTATTTCTTAGTGCTTACATTATTCAAATGTTTAATGTAATTTTAATTTTCTGTGAAGGAAGGAAGCATAAGAAAAATGGGATAAAACTGAGATTTTTATTTTATATTTAATAAAAACCCTGTTTTACACCAGCAGCAACTTACAAATGAGGTCTCAATTTGAAAAGATGTACAAAACATAAACACCACAAATAAGTATTAATCATAGAAAAAAAATTAAACACCAACAGAAATATTTTGTACTTTATAACTGTACGTTATGACTTTTATATATGACCGTTAGATACGGTTGGTCAGGAAACTCTTGAAGTCAGATGCAGACAGGACACTTTTCAGTCACAAATTGCTGTGAAAAAATACAGAGATAGATATTAAATTAAAATTCATGATACTTAATTTAGCAAATGAACAATATTTATACTTTGTTCCTCTCGCTTCACAACTCATGACAACACACCGAAACGAGAACCGAACCGCAGATTAAGCACGCGCATATACAGGGCTGATAGTGGAAAAAATTCCTGAGCCTGAACTTTTTTTTCCCTTGCCCCTGAGGTGAGTAGGGTTGGGGTACACACTTTTAACACATAACTTGTTGGCCCCAGGGCCCAAATATATAAACAGCCTATGTACAGATGTCGCCATTAAAAACGCACGTTTCAAGAAAAGGGATCCCGTGACTTGCCGCGGCTTTGCGCGGCTGCGTGCGGGAAGCTGTGAACATGTCTTTCATTACCTGTAGGGGGCAGTTGTGTTTCAGTCTGAAGTATTGTGTGTCTACTGAAGCCGAAAATGTGTCCAAATTAAACCGCGCATGCGTGTTTGGAGACGCTGTGCCCGCGCTGTGGATCAGACAGTTGGGGATCATCAGGGAGGTACTACACGGTGTGGCTGGAGCTGGAGTTTGTCGTGTTCGAGGTAAGTTTAGCTTTCTTTTTTGGATGTGATTCTCGCTTTCATGACTTCCAATTAATGTTCATCTTAATCTCAGGACGTACAATTAGCAATATTTCAGTTTTTAATAGTGTGGATATTCACAAAACACCGTTTTCGTGTAAAAACCTGAACCTACGGAGCCCCCCAGGGGTCCTGTGGTAAATAAAGAAAGAAAGAAAGAAATAAAATAATAACGAACCGAGCGCGCGGATTAATAAACCGAGATGTGTGTTACTTACCCCCACCCTTCGTGAAAACGGCGTGTTCAGAGAAAGGCTCGCCAGAGAGATACCATTTCTGAACAAACTGAGTCGTGTGTGTTAAAGCATTAAATGGTAAAAGAGCACTAGCAATAAACGTTTTTTTCTGAATCCGAATTTTATTAATAAGTTTCAAGTTAAATTTCAACTGTAAAGAACCTGTACATATGTTCATACAGTATTGACAGCAGCTCTAATTTGTCTAAATCGCATTGCAGACAAGAAAAAGAAGTAGAGTCATCCTGTGACCTTGCATGCTTAATCTTTCCACACATGATTCTTGCTTCTCACTTTTTCCTTAATCTCCGGTTCGGTTCTGGTTTCGGTCTGTTCTCATGAGTTGTGAAGCGAGAGGAACAAAGTATAAATATTGTTAATTTGCTAAATTAAGTATCATGAATTTTATTTGAATATCTATCTCTGTATTTTTTCACAGCAGTTTGTGACTGAAAGTGTGTCTGCATCTGACTTCAGGAGTTTCCTGACCAACGTATCTAACGGTCATATTTAAAAATCATAAAGTACAAAACGTTTCTGTTGGTGTTTAATTTTGTTTATATGATTAATACTTATTTGTGGGTTATGTTTTGTACATCTTTTCAAATTGAGACCTCATTTGTAAGTTACTGTTAAATCGTTTTTGTATAAATTAATCAAATATTTGCTTGTTATTAAATGTATTTTTTATAAAAAATAAACGAATCTGTGTTTTATTATTAGCTGAGAGTGTGGTTTATTTATTTGTTATCATATTTGGTCATTGTAACATGCATTAGGGAGCATTATCTCTGCGATGTGTGTGTGCTATCTGGGAATGAATTACCTTTACTTGATTATTTTAAATAAATCTAATTTGTGCATTAAATATAATTATGTAATTTTTACTTGATTTCTTTGATTGTTAATTTAATTATTAAGTAGATTTTACCTGACAATTACGGGTGAGTTTTACTTAATATTGGAGCAATAAAATTTACTTAAAATCTATGTGTGCAAATTGTTAAGAGGATTTTATCAAGTAAATCTTACAAGTTCTTTTTTTCAGTGCATGGGTGAACACGATGATTTAAAAATTTAATTAAGCATATATATATATATATATATATATATATATGTTTGTGTGTGTGTGTGTGTGTGTGTGTGTGTGTGTGTGTGTGTGTTTACCATATAAACTTTTTTCTATGTACAGGTACAATCAGACAAATGTAACCAGAAAACGTCTCGGGTTACATTGCTGTAACCCTGTTCCCTGAAAGACGGGAACAAGATGCTGCGTGAAAACGCTATGGGAACCAGTTTGTCGCGTTGCCGGTCATTGAAGCATGCTGTGAAAACACGCCAAAGTTTTTGGCTATATATAACCTCGACAGGTGACGTCATCTGATAAGATGTAGGTGGAGGTTATAAAAACAGGTGAGCCGGCTACAACCTCAGATTAATTTGTCTGAACAGCCGTCCGGTCACGTGGTAGTGCGGCATTGCGACGCAGCATCTCGTTCCCGCCTTTCAGGGAACAGGGTTACAGCAATGTAACCCGAGACGTTCCCTTTCAAGGGTCCACTCGATGCTGCGTGAAAACGCTATGGGAACGAGAATACCAACGCCGCCGCACTACAGGTGTCTGGACCCCAAGGTTGTGTAGCGTGTGCGCACAAAGCCAAGAAGGTCTCAGAGCTATGCCTGGGCAGCTAACTCGGGGGCAGTGAGCCGGGAGTAGCATGAACATCCAGATTTATAAATGTAAGAAATGTGTGCGGGGAGGAACCAACCCTTCGTGCCACACAATTACTGCAGGGGATACCTCCTGCTGGTGAGACTGGGACGATCACCCTGGTTGGGTGAGCCCTGCTTCCCAGAGGCGAAGTGAACCCACGCTCCTCATAGGAGGGGGCAATATGCATCTCTCACCCAGTATAGTGGCGCTCTGACTTACGCCACTAGCTGATGCGGTGGATGTGAATCTGAAGAGCACATACTGGATAGTAAGTGAAGTTTCTCCTGCTCCGAAGCCGTAAAAGGTGGAGGACAGAAGGCTTCAAACAATGCAGCTTAAGAAAATCCTGAGGGTACTAGGGCACAAGCCCAAGGACAAGCTTTTCCTGCAGAAGCTCCAACACTGAAACATTTTGGCAGTGGACTGGGTCTACCTGCTTGGCACACACTTGTTGCAGGGGAATACCTCTTGCTAATCCAATAGCTGAGGCGATCCCCTGGTTGAATGAGCCCTGATTTTTCGTATCGTTGCCGCGAAAGTTTCGCAACGCGCAAGTTTCCTCGTCTAAGAACAACAAACGGAATTCATCTCCAAACAACTAAGACTCCGACACAGAGGTACGTTATCATGTCTACCGTTCAGCTTGTTCAGTGTGTAGAGTGCAGGATGTTTAGACATTCTTCCTCCGTCATTAGCGATAATTTTATTTGTGATAGGTGTGTGTTAGTGAGCACTCTGACGGAGAAGATATCAGCGTTAGAGGAGCGCATCCAGACTTTAGAGAGTGTTAGACAGTGCGAGAGCAGCGTTATTCCTGTAGCGGACAGTCTGGGTGCCACAGGCGGAGATAATCAGCCCCCGACTCCGGCATTAGAGCCCTCACAGCGGGGCGAGTGGGTGAAGACTCGGCGGCATACTCATTCAGCCAAAGCTAACGCTAAGGCTAGCCCACCGGAGCACACCTCCTCTGCGCCTCACGTGTCCAACAGGTTTGCTCTCCTCAGTGCTGCACCCGCTGAGAAACCTGAAAGAGCTCTGGTTATAGGAGACTCTATACTGAGACACGTGACATTAGCTAGACCTTTAGGGGCGCCAGCGGCAGTGGTTAGGTGTATATCGGGAGCCAGAGCACCGGACATAGAAGGTAATCTTACGGCTCTAGGACAGCACAGGTTCTCTAAGATAGTGGTACATGCTGGAGCTAACGATATACGCCTTCGTCAGTCAGAGGTTAGTAAGAGTAACTTTACAGAGGTGTTTAAATTAGCGAAGGCGATGTCCGATGAAGTAATATGCTCTGGTCCCATCCCAATGAGACGTGGCGACATAGCTTACAGCAGGTTATGGTTGCTGAACCGCTGGATGTCCAGGTGGTGCTCCAAAAATAATGTGGGCTTCATAGATAATTGGAAGACCTTTGAGGGCAAAGCTGGCCTGTTAGGGCGGGACGGTGTCCATCCCACTCGGGAAGGTGCCGCTCTCATTTCCTGTAGTATAGCTCATAGTCTCAGTAGAGGCCTAGTTAATCAGTGACAATCCAGAGCCCAGGCCAGGGAGCAGACAGACAGGCTAAACCAACCGTCTGCTAGCTGCATAGAGTCGTCACTCAGGGTTCACCTTATTGAGACTGTGTCTGTTCCCCGATCTAAGCAAAAATGTAGAAAGACTCAGAAAGTCTGTTTCAATAATCTAATTAACATAAAGACCACAAACTCCGATCATACTGAATGCGCAGCCGGCACCTCTGATCTGAAGCTAGGATTGTTAAATATTAGATCTCTCGCATCAAAAGCAGTTATTGTTAATGAAATTATCACAGATCAGGCGTTTAATATACTCTCTTTAACTGAAACATGGGTTAAACAGGACGAGTATGTAGCTCTAAATGAAGCTAGTCCTCCTGGATACAGCTACATACACCAGCCTCGGTTAACTGGTAGAGGAGGAGGCGTCGCAGTTATTCATAATGATAATCTGTCTATCGTACAAAAACACGGACACAAATTTAACTCATTTGAAATTCTCTATAGTAACATAAGTGTATTTAAGTATATTAAATCAGCTCAGTCAATTCCACTAATTATAATTTACAGACCTCCAGGGCCGTATTCTGAATTTCTTATTCAGAATATTCAGAATATTCCGTATTCAGATTTCATCTCACACCTGGTCGTTTCTGTAGACAAAGTGTTAATTGCTGGAGGTTTTAACATTCATTTTGAGAATCCAGAAGACCCTCTGAGAACAGCATTTATGTCCATACTGGACTCCGTAGGCGTAAATCAGTGTGTAGTCGGACCCACTCATAAGCAGGTCACACTTTAGATTTAGTAATATTCTTCGGATTAATTATAAGAAATGTATTCACAATTCCACTGTCTGAAATTATCTCAGATCACTATCTTGTCTCCATTCAAGTGTGTCACAGTGATAATGTACGCACAGCACCGCGCTACCGTATTAAACGTACATTCACATCAACTACCACACAGAGTTTTATCAGTAATCTCCCAGAGTTACCAACTTCGATTAGGCCACCGTCTGACCCCACAGAACTTGATCAGGCGACTGAATATTTAGAGTCGACACTTCGTTGTACCTTAGATAATGTAGCTCCAGCTAAAAGAAAAATTATTAGAGATAAGAAACTCGCTCCCTGGTATAACGATCACACACGCACTTTAAAACAGACCGCTCGGAAATTAGAGCGTAAATGGCGTCAAACTAAATTGTTGGTATTTCAAATAGCATGGAAAGAGAGCATCCTGAACTATAGGAAAGCTCTTAGTGTAGCTAGATCAACGTATCTCTCCACTCTTATAGAAGAAAATAAAAATAATCCTAGATTTTTATTTAATACCGTAGCCAAATTAACCAGAAATAAGACCACTACAGAAATCTCCACAACAACATCATGCAATAGTGAGGACTTCATGAACTTTTTTAATAATAAAATTGTAAATATCAGGCATAAAATTGACGCTTTGAAACCAAACAATGTAATTGATACAGATGTTAACCTAGCCATGTCAGATTCAAACCTAGAATACTTTACTCCTCTTGAAGAGAATGAACTAATTTCACTCATCTCTTCTGCAAATTCATCAACCTGTATATTAGATCCTATACCGACACATTTTCTTAAACAGATAATAACAGAACCGCTGTTGAGAATAATTAATTCCTCACTCAGCATTGGTTATGTTCCAAAATCTTTTAAAGTAGCAGTTATTAAACCAATAATTAAGAAACCTGACCTCGACCCCTGTCAGCTGTCCAATTACAGGCCAATATCAAACCTCCCCTTTATCTCTAAGATTCTGGAAAAGATAGTAGCGGAGCAGCTATGCTCATATCTACATAGAAATGGCATACATGAACTGTACAGTCAGGATTTAGGCCTCATCACAGCACAGAAACAGCACTCGTTAAAGTAGTAAATGACCTCCTATTGGCCTCTGATCAGGGTTGTGTAACTATGCTTGTATTACTCGACCTCAGTGCAGCTTTTGACACTATTGATCATGCTATTCTTCTTCACAGATTAGAAAATGTAGTAGGAATTAAGGGTACAGCCCTCTCCTGGCTCAGATCCTATTTGACCGATCGTTATCAGTATGTAGACTTAAATGGTGATTATTCTGCATGTTCTCTAGTGGAGTTTGGCGTTCCGCAGGGTTCAGTTTTAGGCCCACTGCTTTTTTCCCTTTACATGCTTCCTCTGGGCAACATAATCCGTAAGCATGGTATTAGTTTTCATTGTTATGCTGACGACACACAGCTATACGTCTCAACAAAACCTGATGAGAAAAACCATCTTACTAAAGTTGAGCAATGTATGCAGGACATAAGAAATTGGATGCTAATTAACTTCCTTCTGCTTAATCCGGATAAGACAGAAGTTCTAGTCATAGGACCGCATACAGCTAGAAGTAAAATCTTAGATCACACCGTAACTTTAGATGGCCTTTCTGTTCCGTCAAGTGCAACAGTAAAAGACCTCGGCGTGACTATAGATTCCAGCCTTTCATTTGAAGCTCATGTAGATAATATCACCAGGATAGCATTCTTTCACCTCAGAAATATCGCCAAAATAAGAAATATATTGTCGCTAAACGATGCAGAAAAACTAGTTCATGCTTTTATCACTTCTAGGTTGGACTATTGTAATGCCTTACTGTCTGGTTGTTCAGTTAGGTGCATGAACAAGCTTCAGCTAGTCCAGAATGCAGCAGCGAG
Source organism: Channallabes apus (assembly GCA_030522415.1). Classification (NCBI taxonomy): domain Eukaryota; kingdom Metazoa; phylum Chordata; class Actinopteri; order Siluriformes; family Clariidae; genus Channallabes; species Channallabes apus. Next base: position 37,777,731 of record CM060106.1, on the reverse strand, counting down.
AGTCCTCACTAGAACCAGAAGATATGAGCACATCACCCCTATCCTATCTTCACTGCATTGGCTCCCTGTGAAATTTCGCATTGATTTTAAAATACTACTCTTGACATATAAGGCATTAAATGGTCTCGCCCCGCAGTATCTGAGCGAACTGCTAGTGTCTTACGATCCGCCACGCCTACTTCGGTCAAACGATGCAGGCTGCTTATCAGTACCGCGTATTATGAAAACTACAGCTGGGGGCAGAGCTTTTTCTTACAAAGCCCCAAAATTATGGAATAGTCTTCCAAATAGTGTTCGGGACTCAGACACAGTCTCAGTGTTTAAGTCTAGGCTCAAAACCTATTTATTTAGCCAAGCATTTTTATAAATAGATTTGCCATAAGGTAAAGGAGCAGATCTGGGGGACTCATGGACGTATAGACGTAGAGTATTATGGTGAACTGGTATGTTTAGATGCTGTCTTCCTCAGTCTCATTTGATCACTCAGGTTTGTTGACGGTGTGGTGATTGTTTGCTTTACATCTCAGGGAGCCCTCATGTTTGTGTTTCCTTCTGGCTCTCCCTTTTAGTTATGCTGTCATAGTTAGTCCTGCCGGAGTCCCTGCTTGCACTCTACAGTAAATATACATTCACATTAGAAATTGTGACTGTGACCATACCTAATTGCAATCTCTCCTCCTCTTCTCTTCCTCCCCCTCTTTCTCTTTCCTCTCTCCCCCTGTCTCCCCCTTTCACTCTTTCTCTCTCTCTCTCTGTCGAGCTACACATGTGGTTTCTGAGCTGCCAGTGATCCAGACTCCCTCTGCCCTCCGGACCTGTCTGATCCATCCTGGTGCCCGGTTTCTGGTTGGAGGTCTCATCGCATGGATGCCCCGTGTGTCTCTTTAGGATGCGCCTGGTGTCTGGGGATGATTCTATCTACTTAGAAGATGGTTCTGGCCTCGACTGGTGTTGTCAGCTGTTTCTCTGAGGACTTGACAATTCGATAGTTCAGGACTGGAACTTTCTACAAGTCTATCTGAGTCTCGAATAACTACTGGACTCCATTTTACATCAACTATTATAACATCAATTAACATCAACTATTATAGCTGAACCTAACACTGTATAAATGCAGATCATTTCCTGCTATCTGTTTCACACAGATGAGGATGGGTTACCTGTCGAGTCTGGTTCCTCTCAAGGTTTCTTCCTATTACCATCTCAGGGAGTTTTTCCTTGCCACTGTCGCCCTCGGGCTTGCTTGCCAGGGAATATCTGAACATTTTATTCATACACATTCACATTCCATACAAACTTAAATAATCCTTTTGATTGTTTAAAGCTGTTTTGAGACAATGTCAATTGTTAAAAGCGCTATACAAATAAAACTGAATTGAATTGAATTGATTCCTAGAGCCGAAGTGAGGCCACACGCCTCATAGGAGAGGGCAATAGCATGTCTCATCCAGAACATGTAGAAACTGCTCTGACCTACGCCACTAGCTGATGCGGTGGACGTAGATCTGAAGAGCACAAGCTGGACACAGCAATTGAAGTCTCTCCTGCTCCGAAGCTGTAAGCGCGGAGGACAGAAGTCTTCAAGAGCATTAGGGTGCCTGTTGGGTTTATGGAGCTTTCGGAAGATAGTTGAGAGAGGATGCAGTCACGTACGTCCTGAGAGTGCTACGGCACAGACCCGAGGAGGGAAACTCCAGCACTGAAACAATTCGGCAGTGGACTGGGTTCACCTGCTTAGCATATACTTGCTGCAGGGGAATACCTCTTGCTAATGCAAGATGAGGCAATCCCCAGGGTTGAAAGAGCCCTGATTCCCAGAGGCGAAGTGAGCCCATGCGCCTCATAGGAGAGGGCAATAGCATCTCTCATCCAAAACATGTAGAAGCTGCTCTGACCTACGCCACTAGCTGATGCGGTGGACATAAATCTGAAGAGCAGTAAAAGGCGAAGCATATCTTAGAAGGCAAGAGGTCCGCCTTGCTACATGAAAATCTCTCTCTGACTACTTCGGAGTGGGGTTCCCATTCCCCGTGTGTCAGAGATAGACTGGACAGTTCGACTGCTCCCGCATCCATGCTGTAATGTAAATCGCTCTGAGGGACAGGAACCTGGTGCGCTAGATGTTAGCGGCGCGAGCACAGTCCACCCTGGCGATAATATATGAGACTGCCATAGTGTTGTCCACCGCACTAGGACATGGCAGCCTCTCAACTGCTGGAGGAAGTGCTTTAGGGCCAGAAATAGCCATCATCTCGAGTCAATTGCTGTGCCATGCGAGAAGATAGCCTCTCCAGCTCCTTTGGGCTGGACGGTCATCAGAGAGCGCACCCCAGCCTGTGAGGGAAGCATCTGTCGTTAGCCTCAGCGACGACAAGATGAACTTAGAGTGGGACCCAGAGTAATTTGGGGTCTGAACCACGTAGAAAGGGTACGAAGCACCTGGCGCGTAACCCATATTGGAGATTGGCCCTAGTGATATCCCCTGGTTCTTAGCCACAACTTAGAATGCTCTCATGTGCAGAAGGCCCAAAGGTGTCACCGTGGATACAGCTGCCATGAGAGCTAGGATGTCTGAAAGTGATGGTCACTTTCTGGTCTAGCTTGTTTTCCTTGAGGGTGTTGAGAATGGGTTCGATACGAGCGGGAGACAGCTGTGCCCGCTTACGACCGAATCCCATATGGCACCCAATGTGTTGTCCTCTGCACAGGAAAGAGCACGCTTTCGTGGCGTTGGGTCCCAGTCCTGAGAACAGAGATGAGCTAGGACGACATGCTGATGTCGAAGCACTAGCCACCGGATGCCCTGGGACTCCCATAAGAACCAGGGCTAAATCGGTGCATTTTGTATGTGTGCGGGTGAGCTAGACCAATGGAAGGACCCAATACTGGTAAGCTTCGCCCCCGAAAGCGAACCTCAGGATCTCCCTGTGTTGTGGCAATGTTTCTGTATGAAAGTAAGCGTCCTTAAATCGATTGTCAGAAACAATCGCTTGGTAGGGTTGAGAGCAATCACCTTTACAGTCAAGAATTGAACTGTATTCATTGATTTTCAGGTAGCAGGAGAGCCCGCAGAATCTGAAATATTGGACGCAGCCCGCGTTCCTCTTGGGAACCAAGAATACCGACTGTAGTAGCCTGACTCACTGTCTGGTGGGGGAAAATGTTCCATGGCCCCCTTCCCCAGCAGCTTTGTCAGCAGATGCGCACTTTCCGGTTTCATGGAAGTGGAGACCACGCCATTGAAAACACAGAAGGTGAAGTGAGAACTGAATCCTGTAGTTCCTCTCTCCAGTGCTTAGTACCCAAGGAGATATACTTGGCAGTAGCTTCCACGCTGCCAGTTTCTCATGAAAGGGCAAAAGTTTCGGCAGCCTGGTTAAACGGGGGGGGGGGGGGTGATAGATGTTCGGCATCCTGAAGCATGGCAGGAAAAACCGAAGAACTAACAGCCTATTGGAGACTGATGTTGCCCGAAACACCAGTGGTGGCGGAGCAAAACACCGACCTCCTGGGGGTGCCAAGGAGAACACTTATTCGTTAAAAAGGAATTCTGGGTGCCTCTCCCTATTGGGGGGCCACCCCCATTTATTTTATTTTACATATATATATATATATATATATATATATATATATATATATATATATATATTTTAAATCAGTCTGACCTCCTGTGTGCAGTGGATCACCAAGCTGACCCACTGCCTGAAAAGCTTTTCCCTCCAGGGAAGATAAAAGTCTACACAGCTAGAAAGGAAGTATAAGCTTACCAGGGAGGATGATGTCCCAGGAGAGAGATAGCCTGTGAAGCGTCTCTGCTATCTGGGCGTCATCATACAATCCCGCGTTTCCACATCAACTATATAAACAAATAAGTTGATGGCAGGGAAAACACAGCATGAATACAGCTTAGTCCATGAAAGGGTTAACTCATATGAAGAGAGCTAAGAGGGGGTGGGGGGGAGAGCGTAATTGAGGCTCCGCCCCCCGGCCACCCGACAGAAGCTGCCGTCTACTGCTTCGTTTTTTTTTTTTTAAGTGCTTAAGGCTATTTTCATCTCCGGTAAACAAGAGAGGAATCCTCGTGATGACAACGCGGAAGAAAGGAGTTTTCTTACCTCCGTCTGCCGCAGCTCTGTCAGATGCACGAGTTTTAAGCCAGGAATGCGCGGCGGCTCGCAGCTTCTCACGGAATGCGCGGCGCGCGCAGCACTAGTCGAAGCAGTGTAGAGATCGCACTCCGATATGGATTATCACACACGGAGGGATTAAACTCGTCAAATTGGTGAGTTAAATACCTTCTTATTTTGCTGGTTTATCACAAGCACGCTTCACAACAAGGCTCTGAAGACAAATGATCTGAGGTTGTTGCCGGCTCACCTGTTTTTATAACCTCCACCTACATCTAATCAGATGACGTCACCTGTCGAGGTTATATATAGCCAAAAACTTTGGCGTGTTTTCACAGCATGCTTCAACGACCGGCAACGTGACAAACTGGTTCCCATAGCGTTTTCACGCAGCATCGAGTGGAGCCTTGAAAGGGAACAGCATATAACTTTAAACTTTAAACTGATTAGCAATATAAACAACACACCTATGAGGCTGGACAATGGAATAAACTCAGTGAGTGCCAATAATATTAAATATTTATGTTAATTCTTTGACAATACTGCTGCTTTTTGTTGGAAACTGGCAGACATAAAAAGTATGAAAAATACTTTAAATAAATATAAAGGGGACGATGGGCTAAAGCCCCCCTAAAAATGGCCTAGCGATGCCCGTGTATATATAATAAAAATATTATGTGTAAAGAAAATATAATTTATATATTCGTGTTTAATAAAAAAAAAATTTTTATGGTTAGTGATTGTTGCAGACATTCACATTATTTTTTGGGGAAGAGCTTGGCTTGTACAGGCTACTCATCAGCAGTCGGCGCCCCGCTGTAACCAGCAGATCAAAGGAGCAGTTATCGGCTGACATGTAGCCATCTGAGTTTGGAGACCCACAGAACCCCCACTGTATTATAATTCCTCTTCTCACCTTTCATTCATGATTTCGCTGATGGGGGAATTCGTAGAATTGGCGGTTTTAAAAACAATTAACAAGGCCGAGTAGACGTCTCTGCCTAAAATGTTTTTCGCCAGCAAAACACCTCTCTCTCTCTCTCTCTATATATATATATATATATATATATATATATATATATATATATATATATATATATATTCACAATCACATTCCAGCTCTTATTCCCAGCCGTGGTCAAATAATGGATGAAATAATTATTCAATGCTGGACACAAACAGCAAAAAACATGATAAGCCCTAAGCACTTTATTGCTTTTCATCATGTTTTTTGCTGTTTGTGTCCAGTATATATATATATATATATATATATATATATATATATATATATATATATATATATATATATATATATTAGTTAATTCATGTCTATTTATGATCTAAAAAATATATATAAAAACATATGATCTTTTTGAGTTATGACTTGTTTTTTATTATTCATAAGACAACCTTCCAGTTTTGTAAATATTCTAGTTATAGTGTGTTAAGTCTTTCTTAAACGGTTTTGAGAATTAGACCATCCAGCTAAGATTAATATTATTAATATTAAACATTTTATTTCTATTTATTCTATGTTTTGCTGGAGAAATACATTTTAGGCAGAGACGTCTCGGTCTTGTTAAATAGTTTTAAACAACTCAATTGTGCCAATTCCCCCATCCGAAACCGGTTTGATAACTTCTCACCTATCAAAGGTGAGAAGAGGGACTGAGCTGTTACTGAGCGCGCTTTCACGTTGTATATACTGTAAAGACACACACACACACACACACATATACAGGCACGTGCAGAGGGGGGAGGGCGGCGGGTGCTTGAGCACTGCCTCAAGTGCCCTTTTTTCTGTGTATGTGCGTATGGAGCCCTGTCTTTGCCCCTCAACGATAAAATGTAACTATTAATCTCAATTTTGCTAAATAAAAGGATCCGTTTTAGGGAACATGTTTAGTTTTAAAGTAAGTTACAGTTTTATTTCACTAAAAGCCATCTAATATGGATATCCACATAATTATGGATTATTATATTTATGATATAAAAAAACACTGTTTTTAAAGAAAATATATTAAGTAACAGATAATATTAGGTTTATATTTCAAATTAGATAAAATGCTGATTTTCCAGCAGTAAAATTATTGTATCTCTACAGTTTAAACATTTAATAAGCACTCCATGTGCATGTTTGTGTGTTTTATGTAGATTCTTAAAAATTATTACTAATAATATAATAATCAACAGCAACATTGTACGCCATCAGGTAAAACATAGGCTACGTTTGCTTTGCATTGTCCCGACCTCATACAGTAAGATGCAATTCCATATTCGTTATGAATGTGAGTTGTTGTTATTCAGCATGTTCTATCTTTTTAAACTTTGAGCACCCGCCCCTTTAAACGTCTCTGCACGGCCCTGCACACACACACACACACACACACACATACATTATATGTATATATATATATATATATATATATATATATATATATATATATATTAGTTAATTCATGTCTATTTATGATGGAGACACCTTTTTACGTTTTAAATACGTAAAACCTCCGCTGCGTGTATTCATTCACAGGCTGCAGCGCACGCACAGAGAAATAGGAGACTGTGGTTTAGGAGTGGATTGGAGAGAAGAGAGCTGTTCAGTTACTATAAAAAAGAAAAATCTAAAAAATATATAAAAACATAATATGATCCAGGGGCGTAGATATAGGGTGGACGGAGGGGATGTGTCCCCACCAATATCCTCCGACCATTGAAATGTCCCCACCAATAATTTAATCCACTTATAAAAAAAAAAAAAAAAACATCGTGCTGTCAACATTAACCTGGACACGCAGAAAGGGATAAATCATGTTCTCTGCTTGAGTCCTTCCGCCCCCAAAACACATATGAACATTTTGATTGGCTGTGTCTTTCCCTGCTATCATGTGAGAGGCTGCATTCAGATACAAGCAATGCCAAATGCAGTGAATTTTTTTTTCCCGTGCAAGAAGGTTTGTTGGGTGACATACATGTGAGGCAGCAAAAAAAAAAAGAAGCTGGACATACAGTAAGGAGCTTTTTAAGGTGGCTAGTGAATCCATCAAAGTCCATCAAAGTAACGACAACAGTTAACGTTAATGCTAGTGGGTTTTTATTTTATTATTATTATTATTTTTTTTTTTTTTTTACCGCTTTGACGCACATTCATTATAGCAGGGCAGGCTATAGTCTGTGAATACATACTTAAAACTAACAGCAGATTAAACAGTTAAATGTAAAAGTATAAATATGATCCCTGTCAGTTCTCCTAATCTAATGACCACTATTTGTCAGAAATCAGTCTTGTGAAAGAAATTTATATGCTACATACTAATATTGCTGTGGCTAGAATTTTGTTAACAGTTCACCAATAGACAATCCACTTCGCACAAATAGTTTTTAAAATGCATTCACTGACTGCATCAACAATGACACAAATGAGATTGAACAATGCTGCTGTATGCCATGTCCACCAGAACAGTCTGGACAATATTGATGTCAAACAAATATGCCAGCAGTTTATTTCTGTTAACGAGAGGCGAAGGCATGTTTTTGACTCCTTCAGGTAGGAGCAATAGGCATTGAGCTGTTGTGTGGTACCTAACAGTAGTTCATGTTTAGATGTAATCTACTTTTATATATACAGATGTTTGAGATGTTTCATTTGCACTATGGCTCAATAAAGAATAGTCTTTAAACTTTAACTTTGTTATTAATCATTCCTTTAAGATTCAAAGAACTTTATTAATCCCAGAGGGAAATTGCTCTTGGTTATACAGTTGCTCAGATTAATTTACCGGGAAGCAAGGAAAAGTTAGATTAGGAAAAAATATATACATTAGACAAGAAAATAAAATTTAAGTAATAATAATGTAAAGAAAAATAACAATAAATAGAACTAAAATAGAATAGAATAGAATTAGCTCTGGCACATAATTTAATTACATATTGCACTAGAACTGTAGTCTAAGTGAAAAGAAGTATTGCACAAGTGTATTATAATCAGATATGGCACTTGGAACATTGAGTTGTGTGAACAGAAGTGTTTTAAAATGTTATTAACCATTACACTATTCCTTAATTTAACTTAATGAATTGCATCTCAAGTGGATTAATATCGAAGCATTGCTAGTATTAATGTAAAGTGATTTTGCATATTGCAGCATATTAAAAAAAACATGCATTCCGTGGACGGATTTTGGGCTGGGGGGGTTGTTGGGTGGGGCAGGGGATGGGGGGTGGGGTGGAGTCATAGGTCCCCACCAATGTCCAGAGCAAATCTACGCCCTTGATATGATCTTTGAGTTATGAGGTTTTTTTATTATTCATAAGACAACCTTTCAGTTTTGTAAATATTTTAGTTATAGTGTGTTAAGTTTTTCTTTAGGTTAAACGGTTTTGAGAATTAGACCATCCAGCTAAGATCAATATTATGTCGTTGATTGATAAAATCTGGATTAAGGATATTTTATTTTGTTTTATTTATTTAATTTGTATTTTTCATCTTCCCCCCTGAGGGATTGCCACCTTATTGTGGTCAGGGGGTTTGCGTGTGTCTGTGTGTGTATGTGTGCGCGTGCGCTGCAGCCTGTCCTTTTTTCAGCTGATTTTTCCGCTACCACAGATCAGTTTATCAACTTGTAATATATACATTTTAGGAATATATTAACATGTGCAGACATCATTATATGTTGAATGGAACTTGTAAGCCTTTGAATGGTGTTAAAAATACTTGCAAAACAAGTATTGCAGCCATACATTGGAGAGAACTTCTGAGGTGGTCAGTGATTGATGGCACGGTCGGTCGGAGGGGGTTGTGATCACACCTATAGATCTTTTGTTCTAGGCTATCGGTCAAATATCTCTCCACTTGGAAGCGGCAACATGCATAAAATGGAGTGGCAACATGTAAGGGATTTCAGCATCTCGAGGCACATACTAAGCTGTTTATAAAGTAGACACTGTTTGTTTTTTCATTTTGTAATCTTTCCCGTGTTTACCATGTACTGTACAATGTATATTAATTTTTTAATGAATTACTGTAAATAAACTACACATGCCGTTGATTTACCAGAAATTACTTTTCTGTTTTTTGTGTGTGCTAAACTAAACTTCAGGGTCAAGTAATAGCGATTTTATTTGAAAAGTATTATATATTTACAATGCTGATAAGTTCAAGCTTAGATTCATATAATGCTTCAAAGTCTTTCAGACAGACGGAGGGCTCAAGGGAGGTGTGTCTGTGTGTGTGTGTGTGTGTGTGTGTGTATGTGTGTGTGCGTGCTGCAGCCTGTCCTTTTTTCAGCGGATTTTTCCGCTACCGCAGATCAGTTTATCAACTTGTAATAGGCCTATATACATTTTTGGAATATATTAACATGTGCAGACATTTATTTGAGTGTGCGCTGCCCATCTTGCCCCTGCGTAGAGCCTACACACACACACACACACAAACACACACATACATACAGTGATGTGAAAAACTATTTGCCCCCTTCCTGATTTCTTATTCTTTTGCATGTTTGTCACACTTAAATGTTTCTGCTCATCAAAAACCGTTAACTATTAGTCAAAGATAACATAATTGAACACAAAATGCAGTTATTAAATGAAGGTTTATGTTATTAAGGGAGAAAAAAACTCCAAATCTACATGGCCCTGTGTGAAAAAGTGATTGCCCCCCTTGTTAAAAAATAACTTAACTCTGTTTTATCACACCTGAGTTCAATTTCTGTAGACACCCCCAGGCCTGATTACTGCCACACCTGTTTCAATCAAGAAATCACTTAAATAGGAGCTACCTGACACAGAAAAGTAGACCAAAAGCACCTCAAAAGCTAGACATCATGCCAAGATCCAAAGAAATTCAGGAACAAATGACAACAAAAGTAATTGAGATCTATCAGTCTGGTAAAGGTTATAAAGCCATTTCTAAAGCTTTGGGACTCCAGCGAACCACAGGGAGAGCCATTATCCACAAATGGCAAAAACATGGAACAGTGGTGAACCTTCCCAGGAGTGGCCAGCCGACCAAAATTACCCCAAGAGCGCAGAGACAACTCATCCGAGAGGCCACAAAAGACCCCAGGACAACATCTAAAGAACTGCAGGCCTCACTTGCCTCAATTAAGGTCAGTGTTCACGACTCCACCATAAGAAAGAGACTGGGCAAAAACGGCCTGCATGGCAGATTTCCAAGGCGCAAACCACTTTTAAGCAAAAAGAACATTAAGGCTCGTCTCAATTTTGCTAAAAAACATCTCAATGATTGCCAAGACTTTTGGGAAAATACCTTGTGGACCGACGAGACAAAAGTTGAACTTTTTGTAAGGTGCGTGTCCCGTTACATCTGACGTAAAAGTAACACAGCATTTCAGAAAAAGAACATCATACCAACAGTAAAATATGGTGGTGGTAGTGTGATGGTCTGGGGTTGTTTTGCTGCTTCAGGACCTGGAAGGCTTGCTGTGATAGATGGAACCATGAATTCTACTGTCTACCAAAAAATCCTGAAGGAGAATGTCCGGCCATCTGTTCGTCAACTCAAGCTGAAGCGATCTTGGGTGCTGCAGCAGGACAATGACTCAAAACACACCAGAAAATCCACCTCTGAATGGCTGAAGAAAAACAAAATGAAGACTTTGGAGTGGCCTAGTCAAAGTCCTGACCTGAATCCTATTGAGATGTTGTGGCATGACCTTAAAAAGGCAGTTCATGCTAGAAAACCCTCAAATAAAGCTGAATTACAACAATTCTGCAAAGATGAGTGGGCCAAAATTCCTCCAGAGTGCTGTAAAAGACTCGTTGCATGTTATCGCAAATGCTTGATTGCAGTTATTGCTGCTAAGGGTGGCCCAACAAGTTATTAGGTTCAGGGGGCAATTACTTTTTCACACAGGGCCATGTAGGTTTGGATTTTTTTTCTCCCTAAATAATAAAACCCCTCATTTAAAAACTGCATTTTGTGTTTACTTGTGTTATCTTTGACTAATAGTTAAATGTGTTTGATGATCAGAAACATTTTGTGTGACAAACATGCAAAAGAATAAGAAATCAGCAGGGGGGCAAATAGTTTTTCACACCACTGTATCTATCTATCTATCTATCTATCTATCTATCTATCTATCTATCTAAATACACATTTGGAATCTGCATCTACATTTTCTGTTACAAGTATAGCATTAGTTTGAGCTGAAACTCATGATCAATGGTGTTACGGTACTTATGAAGTGATAATTAGTTTCAGCCAAATCATTAAAACTAACAATGGACTATGGAACTCTCTTGAGAGGGGATATGAAGGTGTTATTCATTTATTTATTCTCTACAAGGGTGCGACCAAACTGTAACTTTCTCGTACTACTATAAAAATTCTAAATATAAACAAACAAAATACAGCTTTTTTTTCTCAGAGGTAAACGGAAAAGTGAAGTTGTTCAGCTGTTTACTGTCACTGCAGCTCCTTCAAAGTCTTCCCACTCCATGACCGCTGAAATCCGACACGACACCACGTTAGGCTACGTCTTGACTCATTTGTATACCGACGGTGATTGGATGTTTCCCGAGGGCTCAGGGAAGTGTGTGTGTGTGTGTGTGTGTGTGTGTGTGCGCGTACTTCTTCTACTGTTATAAAAATTCTAAATATAAACAAACAAAATAGAGCTTTCAGTGTCACTATGCAGATGTTACACTCAGTGGAGTTACAGAAATCTTTGGTTTAGTTCTCATTGAGTTGCCATACATCATTTCCACATTTCACTCGCTTTTATTACTCTTATGTGAGCATAAACAGTGAAACATTCCACAGGTTTATAATACACCGCGGCCAAGTGAACCACGTTCCCGTCGAACGAAACGAGGCACAATCGTGGTGTTTGCTTCGGTTATGACATAGCATAGTTTATTATCTGCTGTGGTAGATCTGATTATTTATTCAAACACAATAATAAAGCTTTATATCCTCAGGAGGGCTCAGTACATTGTTTTAGCGATAGTTTCACGGAAGCGAGTTCAGAACTAATCTAAACAAAACAAAAAAAACATCCGAAGCTTCAAATAGAATGAACGAACTAATGAATTTTCTTAAAACGTTAGAAAATTAAGTAGAGCTAAGTCCCTAAATCTCCTTATAAAATATCGCTGATTATCAATACGGGAATGAATGGCGAATTGTCATATGGCGAAGCATATGCTTCCGTGAAATTGATATAATTGATATATATATATATCAATACTGTAGAGTTACTGCATTATGTTTCAAGACATCCTTAATTTTTTTCCCCTAATTATTTGTACACAAATATTTTGACAACATACACTTATCAACATATCCACATACACTTATTAACACAAATGTGCAAAATCTACCTGAATCTCTCTAAGTAAGTAAGCAAATAAAAGATAAACGAATAAATCGCTTTCAATTGTATTTCGGCATAAAAGTACCCTAGCATGAGTTAATATATGTACATGGCAAATAAAGTTTCCTATTATACACACACACATAAATATATCCGTGTGTAATTTAATTCTCAAACCATCGTGTTCACCCATGGGGTACACCTGACCAAATTACTGCACCAATCACAAACCATTAGAACATTGGAATTGAATAAAAATTACAGTAATTTCAAGATGTAATTTGGTCATGTTCACCCATCATGTATGTGTATATATATATATATATATATATATATATATATATATATATATATACTGTATATACAGACGTGTGTGTGTGTCATTTTAATTCAAATGAACATTTTAATGTTTTCTGATACACTTAACTTATCCACATACACTTATCAACACAAACTGATGAACAAAATGAATATTAATAACATACATATACAAATAAACAAATGTACGTGTAATAAAAGTAGTCGTGATGTCAGTACTCGCCCAGCAAACCAGCCTTTTGCAGCGGCTTAAAACGTATGAATTATCTTCAAATATAGAAAAAAAAAAAGCGAAAAGACACTCGATTATTATGCATAGGTTATTTGTTTAATTCAAAAAGTTCGTAAAAAAACTTTAAAACGAGAGAAAAAGTGTTAAAATCCTCGTTTGCCTTCTCAGCGTTAGGTAGCGAGTGAAGTCATGATTTGAATCTGCGCGCCACCAGGGAAACATAGGGAAACTGACTTTCCCGGACCACCGGCTTTTAGATAAAGTCCTTCCATGCGCCATCTGGCGGATATTCAGTGAAGCACAACACATTTATTTTAAATTCCCGAATGTTGCCTCCGGCAAGCCGCGGCACGCCGCGCGCTAAATTGCGGCCTCTCGCGGGAAAACACGCACAGTCTTAAAGGCGACATCTGTATAACCCTGATCATCATTATTGTCAAGTGGCTCTTTTTAAAACATTTTTTTTTAGATATTTTCATATTTACATTATGCCCCCAGTATTATTTAAGAAGACACAGCATTTTCTTCTCAATATGTTCAGTGCCTAGATTGACATTATTAGCCCATCTTAGCAATCACTGGAGTACAGCCATACCAAGACAAGTCAGTAAATGGCAATAATAGTACTCCAAAGTACACAGGAATTGATTAACTAATTGATTATCCTCCGCTAATTTCTTACATAAAGTGACGAGTGGGTGGGCGATATTAAATAACAGGTCAAGCTCAGCAATGAAGGAGCACAAGTGAATTTTGTGAAATCAGTCACACGATCGGTCATTGAGGGTGGAATATTATGGCGTTATATTCCTGCTAATGATCCCACTTTTATGAAATTATTTGGCCCGCCCCAGCCTGCCCCGCACCACTGTATCTATTTTCACCACCCGCCCCGCACCCGCGACCATTAAATTGGCATACTAGGCATTGTAATTCAAATGACAACAGCCTTTATTTCAGCCTGAAAGTGCTTGAAAACATCGCCCTGTAAACTGGCAACAACATATGATTATTACGGTGGCCCTGAAGTGCAAAACAAATTAACAAAACTGAAAACAAAAAAATAAAACTGAAAACAAAATAAAACCCAAAACAAAGTAAATTAAAAACCAAATTAACAAAATGGAAAACAAAATAAGTAATTAAAAAACAAAATATCAAAACCCAAAACAAAATAACAAAACCCAAAACTAATTAGTTTTTTAGTTTTGGGCTTTGTTGTTCTGATTTTGGTTTTGTTATTTTGTTTTCGGATTTGTTCTTTTGGTTTTTGAATTTGTTAATTTGTTTTCCATTTTGTTAATTTGTATTAATTCCTCGGCCAGTCAGATACGAACCGGAAAAGGTAGGTTTAGTTTGCGAATGGAATTCTTACCGCTGATTGGATGAGACATCTGTCTCATGAGTGAAGGAGGTAGCTTACAAGATGGTTTATTTTCCATCTCCTTTACCGTATTCCAGAATTTTTTAGGATCAGAGCTACTAAGAGAAAACTGCTTCTTAAAATAGTCTGTTTTAGCCTTGCGAACGGCTTGTAAAGATTTATTTCTAAGTTGCTTGAAAACCAAAATATCTGCTGGGGATCTAGATTGTCGAGCCTTGTGCCAAAGACTGTTTTTTTTGTTGTAAAAGCATAGTAAGCTCCGGGGTAAACCAAGGACTATGTCGATCCTTTACTCTGAGTCTTTTCATCGGGGCATGTTTGTCAACAACAGCCCTAAAAAACGTATAAAATAAATACCAAGCCTCGTCTACATTTGGAACCAGACTGATTCGAGACCAGTTAACATCTGCCATGTCGTGAAGAAAAGCTTGATGATCAAAATTTTTAAAAACCCGTTTACAACAGAATCGAGTCGGTTTCTTGATGGAGCAGCCATTTCGGACACATGCAGTAACACAGTGATCACTAATATCAGAACAAAATACTCTCCTCATAAGTATTACTCTGGGGTTTGTTAAAATGATATCAATCAATGTAGCCTTGTCTATAGATTTGGCATCATACCTAGTGGGGGAGCAGATAATTTGATGTAAATTTAGTGCATCAAATTGTTGAATGACTTTATCGGGTGGTTTAGTCATATCCCAGTTTAGATCACCAAGAAGCACAAATTCATTTTTAATCAAGGGGGCCAAAACACTGGACAATGTCGTCAAGGTACAGGCCGGGGCTGATGGAGGGCGATAGCAGCCAGCCACTGACAAAGTAAAATTATTAGTGAGTTTAATGTTTAGAACAAGCAAGTCAAATTGCTTGGGACTTTGATAAGGCAATTGAGCACTTAAGATGTTCTTTGGTGTAAATTGCCACGCCACCACCTTTGGAGGACCTGTCTTGTCTAAACAGATTGTAGCCAGATAAATTTAAATCAGGATAGGAGATAGACTTTTTTAACCAGGTTTCAGTTATTACCAGGAATTCAGGATTTGAGCTCTCAACCCAAATTTTTAAGTTTGCCATCTTTGGTAAGAGGCTTCTCGAATTTATATGAAGAAACCCCAGGCTCTTTCTGGCACAAAAGTCATTAAAGGACAGGTCATTTAAGGCTGGGTCGGGACCGGGATTAACATGGACATTACCTGAAATCATGAGTAAAAGAACAATTAGAGCCTGGCCTAAAGCTTTTAAAAGACCACATTGTCGACTCTTACCCCTTGATCTTTGCACACAAGATGGTAACTCAACAGACAGACACAAAATTCTCATAAAATAACAGGAGTACAACCTCTGAGGGACAAAGTGCCGAGAAGAGAACATAACTTGTGTCAATATAAACAAGTCAATATGTCTCCTTACTGAAGGACTACAATGAACAGGAGTAGTAATGGAATAACATGTAAACATCTCACTAGGTATATCGTGATCATGAAAGTGAGAAATTAAATTTAATATAATGCTAAAGGAACATAAAAACAATAAAAATGGTAAAAGCTGCATTGTTCTTGCCATTGAATAAAAATATATAGATGCAAATGATAACCACAGTTAACGTCAGAATTGTAGCTGAGTTGCTGCCCTTAATAAAAACTAACAATGGTGTAATGAGAAAAATAGAAAGATGGAAAACTTGCGACCAGGGAGCCAGAGAGCTAGCAGTCGGAGAGCCAGAGAGCTAGCAGCCGGAGAGCCAGAGAGCTAGCAGCCGGAGAGCCAGAGAGCTAGCAGCCGGAGAGCCAGAGAGCTAGCAGCCGGAGAGCCAGAGAGCTAGCAGCCGGAGAGCCAGAGAGCTAGCAGCCGGCGAGCCAGAGAGCCAGCAGCCGGAGAGCCAGCAGCCGAAGAGCCAGAGAGCTAGCAGCCGGAGAGCCAGAGAGCTAGCAGCCGGAGAGCCAGAGAGCTAGCAGCCGGAGAGCCAGAGAGCTAGCAGCCGGAGAGCCAGAGAGCTAGCAGCCGGAGAGCCAGCAGCCGGAGAGCCAGAGAGCCAGCAGCCGGAGAGCCAGAGAGCCAGCAGCCGGAGAGCCAGCGAGCCAGCAGCCGGAGAGCCAGAGAGCTAGCAGCCAGAGAGCCAGCAGCCGGAGAGCCAGTAGCCGGGAAAGCCAGCAGCCGGAGAGCCAGAGAGCTAGCAGCCCGGACAGCCAGAGAGCTAGCAGCCGGAGAGCCAGAGAGCTAGCAGCCGGAGAGCCAGAGAGCTAGCAGCCGGAGAGCCAGAGAGCTAGCAGCCAGAGAGCCAGCAGCCGGAGAGCCAGAGAGCCTGTATATGGCAGGCCTACAGTTTACAGCCTACGCTATATAACCACTCACATTTTTTTTTCATTTGGCACACGGAAATGTTAATTTAGCATTTTTACGTTCGCTGTGCAAAAAAAGAATGCTAAAACCTTTTAAAAGGTCAACAGCCTGACCTTTTTTTCTTTTAATGATGTAAACTCCCGACGTCAATTTCTTCTGCACCTCGTCTTCCATCTTCACTTTTATTTCTTTGTTTTTGTTGTGACTGGCAGCAGTAGCTGCTTGGCGCTTTCGTGACTTGTCACGTGACGTAACCTTATCAAAGAACTTAAAATCATAGATATTCCCAAATATTTTATATAGGCTATAGGGAACTGCATGCAACATACATGGATTTTTTATTTCATTTTGTTTTTAATGACCTGCCTCAACCCGCCCCGCAAATTCAATTCAATTCAATTCATTTTATTTGTATAGCGCTTTTAACAATTGACATTGTCTCAAAACAGCTTTACACAATCAAAAGAATTATTTAAGTTTGTATGGAATGTGAATGTGTATGAATCAAAATGTTCAGATAGTCCCTGGTGAGCAAGCCCGAGGGCGACAGTGGCAAGGAAAAACTCCCTGAGATGGTAATAGGAAGAAACCTTGAGAGGAACCAGACTCGACAGGGAACCCATCCTCATCTGGGTGAAACAGATAGCAGGAAATGATCTGCATTTATACAGTGTTAGGTTCAGCTATAATAGTTGATGTTAATTGATGTTATAATAGTTGATGTAAAATGGAGTCCAGTAGTTATTCGAGACTCAGATAGACTTGTAGAAAGTTTCAGTCCTGAACTATCGAATTGTCAAGTCCTCAGAGAAACAGCTGACAACACCAGTCGAGGCCAGAACCATCTTCTAAGTAGATAGAATCATCCCCAGACACCAGACGCATCCTAAAGAGACACACGGGGCATCCATGCGACGAGACCTCCAACCAGAAACGGGGCACCAGGATGGATCAGACAGGTCCGGAGGGCAGAGGGAGTCTGGATCACTGGCAGCTCAGGAACCACATGTGTAGCTCGACAGAGAGAGAGAGAGAAAGAGTGAAAGGGGGAGACAGGGGGAGAGAGGAAAGAGAAAGAGGGGGAGGAAGAGAAGAGGAGGAGAGATTGCAATTAGGTATGGTCACAGTCACAATGTCTAATGTGAATGTATATTTACTGTAGAGTCCAAGCAGGGACTCCGGCAGGACTAACTATGACAGCATAACTAAAAGGTAGAACCAGAAGGAAACACAAACATGAGGGCTCCCTGAGATGTAAAGCAAACAATCACCTCACCGTCAACAAACCTGAGTGATCAAATGAGACTGAGGAAGACAGCATCTAAACATACCAGTTCACCATAATACTCTACGTCCATGAGTCCCCCAGATCTGCTCCTTTACCTTATGGCAAATCTATTTATAAAAATGCTTGGCTAAATAAATAGGTTTTGAGCCTAGACTTAAACACTGAGACTGTGTCTGAGTCCCGAACACTATTTGGAAGACTATTCCATAATTTTGGGGCTTTGTAAGAAAAAGCTCTGCCCCCAGCTGTAGTTTTCATAATACGCGGTACTGATAAGCAGCCTGCATCCTTTGACCGAAGTAGGCGTGGCGGATCGTAAGACACTAGCAGTTCGCTCAGATACTGCGGGGCGAGACCATTTAATGCCTTATATGTCAATAGTAGTATTTTAAAATCAATGCGAAATTTCACAGGGAGCCAATGCAGTGAAGATAGGATAGGGGTGATGTGCTCATATCTTCTGGTTCTAGTGAGGACTCTCGCTGGTGCATTCTGGACTAGCTGAAGCTTGTTTATGCACCTAACTGAACAGCCAGACAGTAAGGCATTACAATAGTCCAACCTAGAAGTGATAAAAGCATGAAGTTTTTCTGCATCGTTTAGCGACAATATATTTCTTATTTTGGCAATATTTCTGAGGTGAAAGAATGCTATCCTGGTGATATTATCTACATGAGCTTCAAATGAAAGGCTGGAATCTATAATCACGCCGAGGTCTTTTACAGTTGCACTTGACGGAACAGAAAGGCCATCTAAAATTACGGTGTGATCTAAGATTTTACTTCTAGCTGTATGCGGTCCTATGACTAGAACTTCTGTCTTATCCGGATTAAGCAGAAGGAAGTTAATTAGCATCCAATTTCTTATGTCCTGCACACATTGCTCAACTTTAGTAAGATGGTTTTTCTCATCAGGTTTTGTTGAGACGTATAGCTGTGTGTCATCAGCATAACAATGAAAACTAATACCATGCTTACGGATTATGTTGCCCAGAGGAAGCATGTAAAGGGAAAAAAGCAGTGGGCCTAAAACTGAACCCTGTGGAACGCCAAACTCCACTAGAGAACATGCAGAATAATCACCATTTAAGTCTACATACTGATAACGATCGGTCAAATAGGATCTGAGCCAGGAGAGGGCTGTACCCTTAATTCCTACTACATTTTCTAATCTGTGAAGAAGAATAGCATGATCAATAGTGTCAAAAGCTGCACTGAGGTCGAGTAATACAAGCATAGTTACACAACCCTGATCAGAGGCCAATAGGAGGTCATTTACTACTTTAACGAGTGCTGTTTCTGTGCTGTGATGAGGCCTAAATCCTGACTGATACAGTTCATGTATGCCATTTCTATGTAGATATGAGCATAGCTGCTCCGCTACTATCTTTTCCAGAATCTTAGAGATAAAGGGGAGGTTTGATATTGGCCTGTAATTGGACAGCTGACAGGGGTCGAGGTCAGGTTTCTTAATTATTGGTTTGATAACTGCTACTTCAAAAGATTTTGGAACATAACCAATGCTGAGTGAGGAATTAATTATTCTCAACAGCGGTTCTGTTATTACTGGTACTATCTGTTTAAGAAAATGTGTCGGTATAGGATCTAATATACAGGTTGATGAATTTGCAGAAGAGATGAGTGAAATTAGTTCATTCTCTTCAAGAGGAGTAAAGTATTCTAGATTTGAATCTGACATGGCTAGGTTAACATCTGTGTCAATTACATTGTTCGGTATCAAAGCCTCAATTTTATGCCTGATATTTAGAATTTTATTATTAAAAAAGTTCATGAAGTCCTCACTATTGCATGATGTTGTTGTGGAGATTTCTGTAGTGGTCTTATTTCTGGTTAATTTTGCTACGGTATTAAATAAAAATCTAGGATTATTTTTATTTTCTTCTATAAGAGTGGAGAGATACGTTGATCTAGCTACACTAAGAGCTTTCCTATAGTTCAGGATGCTCTCTTTCCATGCTATTTGAAATACCAACAATTTAGTTTGACGCCATTTACGCTCTAATTTCCGAGCAGTCTGTTTTAAAGTGCGCGTGTGATCGTTATACCAGGGAGCGAGTTTCTTATCTCTAATAATTTTTCTTTTAGCTGGAGCTACATTATCTAAGGTACAACGAAGTGTCGACTCTAAATATTCAGTCACCTGATCGAGTTCTGTGGGGTCAGACGGTGGCCTAATCGAAGTTGGTAACTCTGGGAGATTACTGATAAAACTCTGTGTCGTAGTTGATGTGAATGTACGCTTAATACGGTAGCGCGGTGCTGTGCGTACATTATCACTGAGACACACTTGAATGGAGACAAGATAGTGATCTGAGATAATTTCAGAAAGTGGAATTGTGAATACATTTCTTATAATTAATCCGAAGAATATTACTAAATCTAACGTGTGACCTGCTTTATGAGTGGGTCCTACTACACACTGATTTACGCCTACGGAGTCCAGTATGGACATAAATGCTGTTCTCAGAGGGTCTTCTGGATTCTCAAAATGAATGTTAAAATCTCCAGCAATTAACACTTTGTCTACAGAAATGACCAGGTCTGAGATGAAATCTGCAAATTCACTAAGAAATTCAGAATACGGCCCTGGAGGTCTGTAAATTATAATTAGTGGAATCGACTGAGCTGATTTAATATACTTAAATAGACTTATGTTACTATAGAGACTTTCAAATGAGTTAAATTTGTGTCCGTGTTTTTGTACGATAGACAGATTATCATTATGAATAACTGCGACGCCTCCTCCTCTACCAGTTAACCGAGGCTGGTGTATGTAGCTGTATCCAGGAGGACTAGCTTCATTTAGAGCTACATACTCATACTGTTTAACCCATGTTTCAGTTAAACAGAGTATATCAAACGCCTGATCTGTGATAATTTCATTAACAATAACTGCTTTTGATGCGAGAGATTTAACAATATTTAACAATCCTAGCTTCAGATCAGAGGTGCCGGCTGCGCATTCAGTATGATCCGAGTTTGTGGTCTTTATGTTAATTAGATTATTGAAACAGACTTTCTGAGTCTTTCTACATTTTTGCTTAGATCGGGGAAAAGACACAGTCTCAATATGGTGAACCCTGAGTGACGACTCTATGCAGCTAGCAGACGGTTGGTTTAGCCTGTCTGTCTGCTCCCTGGCCTGGGCTCTGGATTGTCACCGATTAACTAGACCTCTACTGAGACTATGAGCTATACTACAGGAAATGAGAGCAGCACCTTCCCGAGTGGGATGGACACCGTCCCGCCCTAACAGGCCAGCTTTGCCCTCAAAGGTCTTCCAATTATCTATGAAGCCCACATTATTTTTGGAGCACCACCTGGACATCCAGCGGTTCATCGACCATAACCTGCTGTAAGCTATGTCACCACGTCTCATTGGGATGGGACCAGAGCATACTACTTCATCGGACACCGCCTTCGCTAATTTAAACACCTCTGTAAAGGTACTCTTACTAACCTCTGACTGACGAAGGCATATATCATTAGCTCCAGCATGTACCACTATCTTAGAGAACTTGTGCTGTCCTAGAGCCCTAAGATTACCTGCTATGTCCGGTGATCTGGCTCCCGGGATACACCTAACCACAGCCGCTGGCGCCCCTAAAGGTCTAGCTAATGTCACGTGCCTCAGTATAGAGTCTCCTATAACCAGAGCTCTTTCAGGTTTCTCAGCCGGTGCAGCACTGAGGAGAGCAAACCTGTTGGACACGTGAAGCGCAGAGGAGGTGTGCTCCGGTGGGCTAGCCTTAGCGTTAGCTTTGGCTGAACGAGTATGCCGCCGAGTCGTCACCCACTCGCCCCGCTGTGAGGGCTCTAATGTCGGAGTCGGGGGCTGTTTATCTCCGACTGTGGCACCCAGACTGTCCGCTACAGGAATAACGCTGCTCTCACACTGTCTAACCCTCTCTAAAGTCTGGATGCGCTCCTCTAATGCTGATATCTTCTCCGTCAGAGTGCTCACTAACACACACCTATCACAAATAAAATTATCGCTAATGACGGAGGAAGAATGTCTAAACATCCTGCACTCTACACACTGAACAAGCTGAATGGTAGACATTATAAAGTACCTCTGTGTCGGAGTTTTAGTTGTTTGGAGATGAATTCCGTTTGTTGTTTGCAGAAAAAAAGGCGAAGCCGAATAGTATGGAGATGTAAAAGGTAGTTGCTATTAATATTGTTATTGTGTAAAGCGATGTAATTTAAATGCTGATACAAACGCGAAACTTTCGCGGCAACGATACGAAAATAAAGGGACAATTTCTTTACCCGCCCCAACCCGACCCGCATCACAAATTCCTGCCACAATTCAGAGCGATTCTGCGCATGCGCTGTCTTCCCTGCTTGCTCAACATGTTCTCCACGCACATGCGACTTCTCGATTGCAACATTTATTTTCTGTGCGCGCTCGACTCTGTCTGTATGCTCATTCAACTTTGGCCAGTGTTACAAAACAGCCACAAAACCAGCCAATCACAGACATCCACACACTACTTCTGATTGGCTGTTCCTTCTCTATCACCTGCGCATCTCAGATCTAGAGAAATGACAGTATCCGCGAATCTGATTTTTTTTTCCTCGCAGCCACAGTACGCAGGAAATCCGGCTTGGTGCCGGAACGCTATTTTAAGTGTGATTAAAAATACAAGAAATAGCTTTAACCAAAATAATGTGACTAAACATCGCTAAACAGCAGGTGACATTTATGTTCAGAATTTCGTTTCTATTTAGGAAGATGGGAATTAATTCCTGCTTACCTTTTCCACAAGCCCGCGATATCTTCTCGCAATGTTTGCTCTATTTCCGGATTTCATAGTGACAAGATCTCTTTGGTTTAGCTCATCATGATTGAATCTAATACATGTTAAGTTGCTGAATTTCATGCAAATACAACATGATTTATTTATGTTCATCTTGGAAACATGAAATTATTATGTACAAAACACATATTACATTTTTTGTACATGTAAGAGGTAGCCAAGTTCACTTTTTTCAATGTAGAATGGCAGACTTGACATGTTAAAAGAAGGGTGATGCTTGAAATCATTGTTCATCCATTGTTAATGATGGTGACCCGCAAAGAAACGCGTGGAGCCATCATTGCGTTTGCATAAAAATGGCTTCACGGGCAAGGATATTGTGGCTAATAAGATTACACCTAAATCGTCTCGGGTTGCTTTGCAGTAACCCTGTTCCCTGAAAGGCGGGAACGAGATGCTGCGTGAAGAACGCTATGGGAACCATTTTGTCACATTGCCGGTCATGAAGCATGTGTGGAAAGACGCCAAAGTTTTTGGCTATATATAACCTCGACCAGGTGACGTCATCTGATTAGATGCAGGTGGAGGTTATAAATACAGTTGAGCCGGCAACAAACCTCAGATTAATTTGTCTGAACGGACGTCCGGTCACGTGGTAGTGCGGCATTGGGACGCAGCATCTCGTTCCCGCCTTTCAGGGAACAGGGTTACTGCAAAGTAACCCGAGACGTTCCCTTTCAAGGCTTCACTCGATGCTGCGTGAAGAACGCTATGGGAACGAGAATACCAACGCCGCCGCACTACAGGTGTCTGGAGCCCAAAGTTGTGTAGCGTGTGCGCACAAAGCCAAGAAGGTCTCAGAACTATGCCTGGGCAGCTAACTCGGGGACAGTGAGCCCGGAGTAGCATGAACATCCAGATTATGAATGTAAGAAATGTGTGTGGGGAGGACCAACCCTTCGCGCCACACAATTACTGCGGGGGATACCTCCTGCTGGTGAGACTGGGACGATCACCCTGGTTGGGTGAGCCCTGCTTCCCAGAGGTGAAGTGAACCCACGCGCCTCATAGGAGAGAGCAATATGCAGCTCTCACCCAGTATAGTGGCGCTCTGACTTACGCCACTAGCTGATGCGGTGGACGTGAATCTGAAGAGCACATACTGGACAGTAAGTGAAGTTTCTCCTGCTCCGAAGCTATAAAAGGCGGAGGACAGAAGGCTTCAAACAATGCAGTTAAGAACATCCTGAGGGTACTAGGGCACAAGCCCAAGGACAAGCTTTTCCTGCAGAAGCTCCAGCACTGAAACATTTTGGCAGTGGACTGGGTCTACCTGCTTGGCACACACTTGTTGCAGGGGAATACCTCTTGCTAATCCAATAGCTGAGGCGATCCCCTGGTTGAATGAGCCCTGATTCCTAGAGGCGAAGTGAGCCCACGAGCCTCATAGGAGAGGGCAATAGCATCTCTCATCCAGAGCATGTATAAGCTGCTCTGACTTACGCCACTAGCTGATGCGGTGGACGTAGATCTGAAGAGCATAAGCTGGACACAGCAAGTGAAGTCTCTCCTGCTCCGAAGCTGTAAGCGCGGAGGACAGAAGGCTTCAAAAGCAATAGGGTGCCTGTTGGGTTTATAGAGCTTTCGGAAGATAGTTGAGAGAGGATGCAGTCACATACGTCCTGAGAGTACTAGGGCACAGACCCGAGGATGGAAACTCCAGCACTGAAACAATTCGGCAGTGGACTGGGTTTACCTGCTTAGCAGATACTTGCTGCAGGGGAATACCTCTTGCTAATGCAATAGATGAGGCAATCCCCATGGTTGAAAGAACCCTGATTCCTAGAGGCGAAGTGAGCCCACACGCCTCATAGGAGAGGGCAATAGCATCTCTCATGCAAAACATGTAGAAGCTGCTCTGACCTACGCCACTAGCTGATGCGGTGGACGTAAATCTGAAGAGCAGTAAAAGGCAAATCATATCTTGGAAGGCAAGAGGTCCGCCTTGCTCCATGAAAATCTCTCCCTGACTACTTCGGAGTGGGGTTCCCATTCCCCGTGTGTCAGAGATAGACTGGACAGTACTACTGCTCCCGCATCCATGCTGGAATGTAAATCGCCTTGAGGGACAGGAACCTGGTGTGCTACCTGTTAGCGGCACGAGCACAGTCCGCCCTGGCGATAATATATGAGACTGCCATAGTGTTGTCCACCACACTAGGACATGTCAGCCTCTCAACTGCTGGAGGAATTGCTTTAGGGCCAGAAACCGAGCCATCATCTCGAGGCAATTGATGTTCCGTTCGAGAAGATAGCCTCTCCAGCTCCCTTGGGCTGGACGGTCATCTGAGCCCGCACCCCAGCCTGTGAGGGAAGCATCTGTCGTTAGCCTCAGCGACGACAAGATGAACTTAGAGTGGCACCCAGAGTAGATACCGGGGTCTGGAACCACATAGAAAGGGTACGAAGCACCTGGCGCGAGATTGGCCTTAGTGAAATCCCCTGGTTCTTAGCCACAACTTGGAATTCTCTCATGTGCAGAAGGCCCAAAGGTGTGACCGTGGATACAGCTGCCATGAGAGCTAGGATTTCTGAAATTGATAGTCACTTTCTGGTCTAGCTTGTTTTCCTTGAGTCTGGTGGGGGAACATGTTCCATGGCCCCCTTCCCCGGCAGCTTTGTCAGCAGATGCGCACTTTCTGGTTTCATGGAAGTGGAGACCACGCCATTGAAAACACAGAGGGTGAAGTGAGAACTGAATCCTTTAGTTCCTCTCTCCAGTGCTTAGTACCCAAAGAGATATACTTGGCAGTAGCTTCCACGCTGCCAATTTCTCAGAAAAGGGCAAAATTTTCCGCGGCTTGGTTAAATGGGTGTGGGGGGGAGTGTTAGATGTTCGGCATCCTGAAACATGGCAGGAAAAACCAAAGAACTAACAGACTATTGGAGACTGGTGTTGCCCGAAACACCAGGGGGGTGCCAGGGAGAACACTTATTCGTTTGGAAGGAATTCTGGGTGCCTCTCCCTATTGGGGGGCCACCCCCATTTATTTTATTTTGCTTATTTATATATAAATATATATATATATATATATATATATATATATATATATATATATATATACAGATGTCGCCTTTAAGACTGCGCGTGTTTTCCCGCGGGATGCCGCAACATTCGGGAATTTTAAATAAATGTGTTGCGCTTCACTGAATATCCGCCAGATGGCGCATGGAAGGACTTTATCTAAAAGCCGGACCAAGTACAACAATGAATGTAACGACACGGATGAACAGTGCTGAAGTGAACATGAATTTTATTTTGTTTTATAATAGATCTTTCATGATGAATGAGTGTATATGTGCTTCACATTATCAAACACAGGCAAAGGAGACAGAAATTATTGAGGGATCCACTGAAAAAAGTAAACCTAGCTATCGTTCGTTTAATGTGTTTTTTTTCCTCATTCCATTAGTAAAAAAAATAATTAGCTCTTTTTAACTAACGTGTCTAATTTATGCTTATGGGTGAATCTTTTTTTTTTTTTTTTACTTTAGTATAATTCTGTTTACAGCAGGAAACCAAAGTGAAATATTTCATTTTGATCAAGGTACTCTTATTAGGTTGAGTGTGATTTGCACATGCGCAGTCTTTAGACCATAGTTTTGCCGGTATAATTGTATTTCCGCCTCAAACTTGACATAAATTTGACATGTTGATTTAACGTTACTTCAAGTACATTTTAGCCATTACGATGTCATGAAATAACTTTAAAAGTAAACATAATCTTGATGCACTTTTGTGTTTACAGGTCTGTTAGCTTTTCTGAAAGGGCATTATTTTACCCATACTGCTTTCTATACTTTATACACACTGTAATTAAGATTTGCTAACATAAGAACTTGAGCCAGTCCAATTTTAGTTTTTACCTTTTTTTTTTAAAGATCTGTAATGAGTTTCTGAGAATTATATCTGCTCCACTTCAAGCAGGATTGCTGGTTTCCTTGGACAAGCAACACTACAAACTAATTGAGATCATCAGAAACAGGGGAGGAACCCGTCAGAGAGAAGACCAGAGATATAATCTTCATCTTCAAGTTCTTGATCTGGTATGTACTCGCTCAAAAAAGCAGAAATTAGCTTGGTGTCAAATGTAATCTTGTGAATGGAAGCCACAGGACCTGAGCAAGGCATCCACATAAAGTTGGCTGTGATGCACTAAATTAAAACATAACTAGCAGAATAAAACTTTAGTTTAACTTGTTCACAGGTTAGTGTATGCTGTCTGAATACAGGTTTCAATGTCTGCCATGTTCATTTTTTCACGCTTTCCAAGCCTAACATAACCAACAATACTATGTTTGTTTTTATGTCCCTAGAGCCTGGAGGTTATTACCTCCTGAAATTAATACTTAAAATGATAAACTTTATCATTAATACATAATGTGTGTATATGTATGTCAGTTATTTAGGCGTATTCATTGAGCTAATTACATTTATCATGCTGCACCATAATCCTAGGTGTTTTTTTCACTCATAGGGAGCATTAAGTGATTTTACATGCATACATCAGACACTGTTTTGCCAAATAGAGCAATTGTCTAACAAATGTCCTTTCTTTTATTAGGTTGTTCAGAAAGATGAAGCTCAGGCAGAACTTGTGAGGTGCACAATGGCCCTGTTTGTCCTCAGGTAGGAAGAGGACTGTCTTCAGCCTCCAGAGGAAATCGGGATTGTGACTTATTGAGTTTCCATCAGTCGCACATGAATGTTCCATGTTTTACCTCTGCTGATTTTGTTTCAGGAACATTTTCTAATTTTCTTTTCAGTCCAATTAATAAATGTATGTTGCAAAGTTGAGTGTTACTATTTGTAATTTTATTCATTCATTCATTTTCTATACCGCTTAATCCTGTGTTCAGGGTCGCGGGGGACCTGGAGCCTATCCCAGGAGACTTCGGGCACTAGGCGGGGTACACCCTGGACAGGGTGCCAATCCATCGCAGGGCACACACATACATTTATGGAGTAATTTATTTTAGTCGCAGAGTATTTAGTTTGGTTCTTCTTCAGCAGGTTTGACAAGGACAAAATGTACCCATTGCAAAATTAAATTTGTGGATAAATGCAGACATCTTTTTTTCCCTCTCAATTTCAAATTCAGTTAACAGTGTTGAATGACTGTTGGTGTTTATACATTTTGAAAAAAAGAAATCTTATTGTTAACATTTTGGATGAAAATATGTTCATTCCACAATAAATGTTTATATAAAGAAATGTGTTTTGAGTGTAAATCAATATGTAATTAAGTTTTTTATGCTTTTATATTTAAATTATGAATGCCTTAAATCTTTTTGATGCAACTTAAAAAAAGGTAATTTGCTCAACCATTCAAAAGTGGTTTATATCAAGTTTATAATTTCAGGTTAGATTTAGTAGAGTATTTACATTAAGTAATATAGCCAACTTATTTATTTAGATTTAGAACAACTTTAAATATTTGGTTTGTTTCACCTTCAGAAATGAGTTTACATGAACTTAAAAATTTTAAGTTTGGTTTATTTACATTACATCAATGCTAAAATATTAGGTGTGACAGATTACTTCAATTTTTTTAAGTTGAGCCAGTCCTATATTTTTTCAGTAGGGTCAATCAGATGTACAGTGTCGGGTAAGTGTGGTGCTTTTATTGAAGGGATAATGACAGATTAAATTTATTTTTTTGGACAATTTCTTTAATGTTTTCGGAGTTGTGGCTGTTCAGTAGAAAGTAATAGGCTCACCAATTTACAGTATGATCTTTCAATTTAACAAGTGTAATGTGAACAAGTTAGTTATTATGAGTATGGAAAACATCTTTTCCTGCATTTTTTTCTGCTTCAGGAGTCAGTCTGTTCTGAGACAGTGAGGGTAGAGGAAGGGGCAGATTCAGGACCAGGGAGGGAGCCGGAGACAGCAGAACAAAGAGATGATATTGCCAGAACAGGGAGCACAGTTTTTAGTTTAGATCTCATGTTTACATTTTATTGTATGTTGATGGCTTGACTGTAAACAACATAAACAATGCAATAAATTATTAAAAATATATATTTATTGTCCCCCCTGCTGTTAAATGAAATTTACGCTATTTTACGTTAACGTTACGTTATTACATTATTAACGTCGACAGAATAAAGTAAAGTTTTATTTCTGGAATTGATGCACGGGCTTCATCTTAGGCCTTTTTTTTCTTTCGGTTCTTTCGTTTCTCAGCGCCGGACTGTTGATGTCTCTTTCCAGGACCAGGCATATCGTTCAATTATTATAATTCTTTTGGCCAAATACTGTAGGCAGCCGTAACAGAGGTGAGGGCGCGCGTGTCATCACGTGTGCTTAGCCGACTCTGCGTTCACCGTAGACTTCAATATAGACGTTTATATTTTTGTTTATTTGTATATGTATGTTATTAATATTCATTTTTTAGAGATTGTGTGTGCGTGCACGGAGAGTTTGTGTGGATAAGTTTATGTGGATAAGTTGATAAGTGTATGTTGTCAAAGTATTTGTGGACATATAATTAGGGATTTTTTTTTTAATTAAGGATGTCTTGAAACATAATGCAGTAACTCTACAGTATTTATTTGAACACGATAAAGGTGTTAATGTTTCGTACATTCCTTAATTTGTCCTTTCGGTTTGTGTTTTATGCTTCACTGTTTTCAATATACTGTACATACTGTAAAACGTATGGACAACAATGTTCCGGAAGCATTATTAAATATTCAATAAGGCACACACACAATTTAGTTGCAATAAAGTTTTATTAAATTTATAATAAAGCAGGCAGTACTGTATATGGCAAATGGTCACTAAAAATCTTTACAAAATTAAGAGTATTCATTAATTAATTTTTTTTTTAGAAAAGAGGAAAACTCAATCTTTTCTTTCTAAGAAGTTCGTTAATTACGTCTCTTATTTGCTTGTTGTTGTGGGCTGTGGGGTGGAATTTCCTAGCAACAGCATCGGAAAGTGCTTGAAGCAGAATTACCCCATCAGCGAAACCGGTTTGATAACTTCACACCAAGGATAGGTGAGAAGGGGGATTACAGTAACGGTTTCTGTGGGTCTTCACCAAGAGGTGATGTGGGTTGCGTTGTATTCAGCGAATAGACTAAAAGAAAATCATGTTTGCTTCAGCATTGGAAACAATATTGTATTAGGCCAACTTTATTTAAGATTAAAATAATAGTGGGTTAGGAACGTTATTCTTCATATAACTTAAATGGCTGAATGAAGTTAAATATACACAATAAATTAATAATTGCGTTTGCTTTACATTTGAGCACTCGTGTAAATAGTTTTTTCATTGTATATACTACCATATCATATATCTGTGTCGAATACTGGTTTATTCATATTTTACATTACATTCAGTTTGTAATTTACTTGCGATTGTACTTTTAAAATGTAACCTATATACGTATCTACAGAATAAGCATATTTAACTACTTCAGCAGTGAATTAGAAACTTGGTCAGTCTGGCTTTTAGATAAAGTCCTTCAGAGCAAGTATTGTGTAAATATAATATATAAAACATAATGTAAAATAAAATAATATAAAATAAATAAATATATAACATAAATGGTTAATGATAGCAATAAAATCAGACTTTAATAGTTGGATTTGATACTTTTCTTTTTATTTACTGTATAGACATCTTATTATGCTGTCTCTGTTATTAATCTCTCTATTCTCTAATTATGACTTGAATAAATCGGCTCACATCGGAGCGTGCACGGAGCGAGTACTGTAGTCTATATATTTGTGTTTGTTGTTTTCCTGGAGGGGGGGGGATGGCGTGTTTATGTCTGCATTTTATCTATAAATCGTGTGTGTGTGTGTGTGTGTGTGTGGGTGTACGGAGAGTTTATGTGTGTGCACACGGAGAGTTTATGAGTGTGCCCCTTTGATGTGCTGGGTATGGCGGGGCGTCGACGGCTGATCAGTGTAAAGTAGCGTACTTTACACACACTGATCAGCAACCGACGCCCCGCCATACCCGGCAGATCAAAGGGGCAGTTATCGACTATGACACGTTGAAGGAGAACTTAATAGTTCTCAAAAATAGTGTAAATGTCTGCAACAATCACTAACCATTAAAATGTTTTTTTTTTGTAATTAAACACGAAAATATTATATATATATATATATATATATTATATATACATACACACACACACACAAACAAGAGCGTAGGTTTGCTACCTATGACTCCAACTAATACCCCATCCCCCAATCCCCTTTTCCACCCACCAACCCCCAACCCCCTGCCCCACCTACCAACCTCCCACCCCAACTATGTCCACTGAATACATGTTTTTCTTAATATGGTGCGAAATCACTTTACATTAATACTAGCAATGCTTCGATTGATATTAATCCACTCGAAATGCAATTCATTAAGTTAAATTAAGGAATAGTGTAAAGTTAAAGGAATGTTTCATAACTGACAAAAAGATTTTCTTTAATAAAATAAAAACTGTTCTTTATTGAGCCCTAGTGCAAATGAAACATCTCAATCATCTGTATATATATAAAAATAGATTACATCTAAACATGAACTACTAGGTACAGTACCACACAACAGCTCAATGCCTATTGCTCCTATATGAAGGAGACAAAAACATGCCTTCGCCTCTCGTTAACAGAAATAAACTGCTGGCATATTTGTTTGATATCAATATTGTCCAGGCTGTTCTTTTTTTTCTTCTGATAAACACTAAAGATGATATTTTGTAGAATGCTGAAAACCTATAATCATTGATTTACATAGTATTTGTTTTTCCTGCTACGGAAGTCAATGTTTTCAGGTTTTTTCCCCAATATCTTATTTTGTATTCAACAAAATAAAGAAAATCATTAAAGTTTGGAACCACTTAAGGAGTAAATAGTGAGTAAAGTTTTTTTGGGGGTGAACAATGGCTTTGACCCTAACTCTTCCCCTCTGACTGCACTAGGACCGGACAGCATTGCCACCTGATGAAATAGCGTGACAAAAAAGTGAAATGTCAGTTCAAAACTTTTGCCAAAAACACTAATGAATCACTTACATCCTCAGCCTATCACTCCTCATAATGCTAAATATTAGTATAATCAACATGTATAATACACGCACACATATTATATGTTATATATATAATCAACATTCAGATTGACCTCCTGTGACCTCGCCTCTTCACCTGAACTACAACATGGCTGATCTGCTTCTGTCCCAAAATTGAAAAACATTGAGGGATTCCTTATGAGCATGGACAGAGAATGCCTCAGCCTATTATTGGTAACAATGTTAAATCTCAGGACAACTACAGTGGCTTGCAAAAGTATTCGCCCCCCTGTGAACTTTTCCACATTTTGTCACATTACAGCCACAAACATGAATCAATTTTATTGGAATTCCACGTGAAAGACCAATACAAAGTGGTGTACACGCGAGAAGTGGAACGAAAATCATACATGATTTCAAACATTTTTTTTTACAAATAAATAACTGAAAAGTGGGGTGTGTGTAATTATTCAGCCCCCTTTGGTCTGACTGCAGTCAGTTGCCCATAGACATTGCCTGATGAGTGCTAATGACTAAATAGTGAGCACCTGTGTGTAATCTACACTCTCTCCATCGCTGTCTGATATACAGCACAGGTGTTTAGGTTCTGTCACCTGACAAAACAGGATAAACACATGCCATTTAAACAGCAATCATTTTATTTCACTTTTTCTGAGTCTTAGTGTGCAAACCTCGAATCAAATCATTAATGTTCGCCAAGTAAGTGAATGCATTTTAAAAACTATTTTTCTGAAGTGGATTGTCTATTGATGTCAACAAAATTCTAGCCATATGGCAATATTAGTATATTAGCTTATCAATTTCTTTCACAATACTGATTTCTGACAAACAGTCATTAGATTAAGAGACTGACAGGGATCATATTTATACTTTTACATTTAGCTGTTTAATCTGCTGTTAGTTTTAAGTCCGTATTCACAGACTATAACCTGCCCTGCTGTAATGAATGTGAATCCACTGCATTTGGCGCTGCTTGTATCTGAACGCAGCCAATAGTCTATCACATGATGGCAGGGAAAGGCACAGCCAATCAAAATGTTCATATTTGTTTTGGGGGCGGGAGGACTCAAGGAGGGAACGTGATTTATCCCTTTCTGCGTGTCTAGGTTAACGTTGACAGAACGATAAAAAAAAAAAGTGGATTAAATTATTGGTGGGGACATTTCAATGGTCGGAGGATATTGGTGGGGACACATCCCCTCCGTCCACCCTAAATCTACGCCCCTGTATATATATAATTTAAAACTATTTATTCATTTGTCTTTTATTTACTTAGTTACTAGCGAATGCTTTTTTAGGGCTCTAAAAACTACGGCAGTATGAATGACAATGGAATAGGACGTGTGAGTTGCACCGGTCACACACACACACACACACACACACACACACACACACACACACACACACAATATATATATATATATATAATTTAATTCTTAAAACATTGTGTTCGCCCATGCACTAAAAAAAAGAACTTGTAAGATTTACTTGATAAAATCCTCATAACAATTTGGACACATAGATTTTAAGTAAATTTTATTGCTCCAATATTAAGGCTGAATACCATTTCTACCCCTTCCCCCTACCCTTCCATTTGGCGCGTTCACGAGCAGGGGTAGTGGTGTCTCATTTCTCTTTTGATTGGAGGTGTAGGGGGAGGGGGAAAGGCCAGATAGCCCTCCAAAAGAAGATTTTTCAGGACCTCACTTCAAACGAAGGGCTAAGCGAAGTTTTCAACATTGCTGCTCACTCGAGCAAGCAGAGACATAAATGTTAAGTCATTTTTGCCATTAATAAAGATTTTTATGACAAGTTTTCATTATATTACCTTTAGTCTTGTGTTTGTGTTTATGGTGATGTTCTGTAAAGAAACGTTTGCAAAAAAAATCGCTAAAGTTTGCTAGCGGATAGCACATATTGCACAATATTACAATTATATATTTTTATGTCACATACACTTTACTGCATGCTACAAACAAATATGAAAGTTCAGTAGCACGGCAGTTTGCCGAGCATTTGATAACGCATTGTGTGTTTAGCTTACGGCCATATGTGTACATGTAAATGAACAGTGCTTACACTATTCTTACTTATTGCAACGTGACTACAGTTTTGTAATTTATATTCTGTATATGGACGGCTGAGGAAACCCGAAGACTCATCCGTGTTCGTGGTGAAAATGAGCAACTTTTTTAAAAATCGAAATACGGCGCAAAAAACCTTTGGGAGTGAGTAATCTCTCTTATTGGAATGTGTGATAAACATCAGCGCATGTCCTCTGACGTAACATTAGGAACCAGCGACAATGATGACGTATAACAGTGTTGTAGTGGTGTCCCATTTCTTAGGGGAAATATTTATACCCTTCCCCTTTCCACTTCGTTTCAAGGGACAAGGGGAAGAAAATAGAATTGTGATTCAGCCTAAGTAAAACTCACCCGTAATTGTCAGGTAAAATTTACTTAATTAAATTAACAATAAAAGAAATCAAGTAAAAGTTACATGATTATATTTAATGCACAAATTAGATTTATTTAAAATGATCAAGTAAAGTTAATTCATTATTGTATCAGCAGGAACCTTAATTTTATGAAATTACTATCATTTTGTTTTGTGAGATTTTCCCTTACTTGGTTTTATCAATTTATATTACTCCCTATAATAATGTAAACATTGCGAATTTATGTTTTGGAAAGAAATTTAAGTAATTATTTCATCTATATCTTTAATTATATTTTAGTTGTGTGATTTATGAAACAGTTTATTCACCAACATTACCAAATATTTGTGACATTCACAGTCTAGATCCAAGTTGTCTTTTTAATAAAAGTGCATTCAGCTGAATTTTGCATCCATAGAAAAAACTGCACGGCACCAGGGCCTGAAATACTTGTTTTAAACAAAATTGTGTAAAATAATAATAAATAAATAAAATACAGCATTCATTTAGAAATAAAATACAGCAGAAAATACATTAAACAAACTGTAGAATAAACGTTAAAACTTAATAGCCCTCGGAAGCAGTGAAGTTGCAACATTCAAAACAGCACTCTGGACTAGTGCACTTAAAAGTATGCCATTGAAACCATAACGCATTAAAACATTAAGCTGAACATGTAAACACAACATTTAAAGACTTGTAGTCAAGCCAAATCAAACGTTTTAAGATAACTTCATCTTTAAAGCTTGCACTTTTGGTGATAGCTTAATCCCATCAAGTTCTAGAAGAACTTTCTGAAAATAACTCAAATGTGTAGCGCAGTGCTCGGAGCTATTGCCACATTCTTGCAAAATTTCCTCTCCTTCAAGGATCATGGATACACCAACCGGTTCTTCCCCTTCAACAGCACAGACGACAAGGATTTTAAGAAGGTGCATACTGGCATCACTTCGTCTGTCCCCCTGCATAAAATGTACAAGAAAATAAATAATTTATTTTGAGAAACAAAAAAAAAAATCTGAATTGCTTCAACCTGTGCTGACTTCATTTCACAGAGAAAAAAATTATAATAAAAATAATTGATAATAAAAAATGACCATCACTTCATATACTTCAGATTGTTAACCTTGGGTTAAATTGCTTTAGCAATAATCTTGCATCACTAAAACATTGTAAAACATGGCATGAGATGGCTACACTCCATAGATTACTCTGCACCTTTACAGTGTCAGGAAATCCTATGATGAATGCTGAGTTTGTATTTAAAGGGTTAGTCCAAACATGAAAATTCATTCAATAATTACTCACATTTATATATTCATTTGCATTTATATGCTTCTTTCCAATACAACAAACACTATATTCAAGGTATTAATAAATTGTATAATTAATAAGAAAACAATGCTTTACCAGGCAATCATCAAAGAGATCCTCTTCAGATTCATGTCTCATCTTTACGCTTTGTTTCTGTGAAAATATTTACATTGTATCATTACATAATCTTTTATTCGTACAACTACATTTAGGCATTTCTTCATCTTTTGTAAGCTTGCCTTTATCCAAAGCTACAGGTTCTTTACTCGTAACTCATTAATAAAGTTCGGCTTCAGAAAAAAAAGGTTTATTGCTAGTGCTCTTTTACCATTTAATGCTTTAACACACACGACTCAGTTTGTTCAGAAATGGCATCTCACCGACGAGCCTTTGTCTGAACACGCCGTTTTCACGAGGTGTGGGGGTAAGAAACACGCATCTCGGTGTATTAATCCGCGCGCTTGGTTCGTTATTATTTTATTTATTTATTTATTTATTTATTTACCACAGGACCCCTGGGGGGCTCCATAGGTTCAGGTTTTTACACGAAAACAGTGTTTTGTGAATCTCCACTCCATTAAAAACTGAAATATTGCTAATTGTACGTCCTGAGATTAAGATGAACATTAATTGGGAGTCATTAAAGCGAGAATCACATCCAAAAAAGAAAGCTAAACTTACCTCGAACACGACAAAGTCCAGCTCCAGCCACGCCGTGTTGTACCTCCGTGATGATTCCCAACCGACTGATCCACAGCGAGGGCACAGCATCTCCAAACACGCATGCGCAGTTTAATTTGCAGACATTTTCGGCTTCAGTAGACACACAATACTTCAGACTGAAACACGACTGCCCCCTACAGGTAATGAAGGGCATGTTCACAGCTTCCCGCACGCAGCCGCGCAAAGCCGCGGCAAGTCACGGGATCCCTTTTCTCGAAACGTGCGTTTTTAATGGTGACATCTGTATATATATATATATATATATATATATATATATATATATATATATATATATATATATAATTATTATTATTATTATTATTATTTTTTAATCAGTCTGACCTCCTGGGGCAGATAGTGCAACACGGCGCAGCCTCGCAAGAGTCAGACCCGGTCGAGACTGGGTGGCCGACAATCCCGACTCTTGAGCACGGCGGGGAGGGAATTTCCCAAAAGCTTGTTCGTATAACTTCGCCCCAGAACCTAGTGGCGGCTGAGTCAACGACATCGCTAAACACGCCGGAAGGCGAGATATGGGCATTAAGGAGGAATGCACAATCCTATCCTTGAAGAGCCCCGCCAGTACTCAAGTCTCTCAGGTCAGCCTGGTAGGATTGCAAAACTGCACTGGTGTGCAGAGGAACACCAAGCTGACCTACTGCCTGAAAAGCTTTCCCCTCCAGGGAAGATGAAAGTCTACACAGCTAGAAAGGAAGTATAAGCTTACCAGGAAGGATGATGTCCCAGGAGAGAGAGATAGCCTGTGAAGCGTCTCTTCTATCTGGGAGTCATCATATAACCCTGCGCTTCCACATCAACTATATTTAAATAAATAAATAAGTCGATGGCAGGAAAAACACGGGATCAATACAGCTTACTCCATGAAAGGGTTAACTCATATGGAGAGAGCTAAGAGGGGGGGGGAGCGTCGTTGAGGCTCCGCCCCCCGGCCACCCGACAGAAGCTGCCGTCTACTGTTTTTTTTTTTTTTTTTTTTTTTTTTTAGTGCTTAAGGCTATTTTCATCTCCGCTAAGCAAGAGAGGAATCCTCGTGATGAGAACGCGGAAGAAAAGGAGCTTACCTCCGTCTGCCGCAGCTCTGTCAGACGCACGAGTTTTAAGCCAGGGATGCGCGGCGCGCGCAGCACTAGTCGAAGCAGTGTAGAGATCACACTCCGATATGGATTATCACACACGGAGGGATATCTAGTTTAGACTCGCCATATTGGAGGTTATACAGTATATAGCCAAAAACTTTGGCGTGTTTCCACACATGGTTCACGACCGGCAACGCGACAAAATGGTTCCTTGAAAGGGAACAACAATTTATAGGATCATCAAGAACTTCAAGGAAATATGTTCAATTCTTGTTAAGAAGGCTCCAGGGTGTCCTAGAAAGTCCAGCAAGAGCCAGGATCGTCTCCTAAAGACGATTCAGCTGCGGGATCGCAGTGCACCAGTGTAGAGCTTTCTGAGGAATGGCAGCAGGCAGGTGTGAGCGCATCTGCACGCACAGTGAGGCGAAGACTTTTGGAAGATGGCCTGGTGTCAAGAAGGGCAGCAAAGAAGCCACTTCTCTCCAAAAAACATCAGAGACAGATTGATCTTCTGCAGATAGTATGGTGAATGGACTGCTGAGGACTGGGGCAAAGTCATATTCTCTAATGAAGCCGCTTTGCGATTGTTTGGGGCATCTGGAAAAAGGCTTGTCCGGAGAAGAAAAGGTGAGCGCTACCATCAGTCCTGTGTCATGCCAACAGTAACGCATCCTGAGACCATTCATGTCTGGGGTTGCTTCTCATCCAAGGGAGTGGGCTCACTCACAATTTTGCCCAAAAACACAGCCATGAATAAAGAATGGTACCAAAACACCCTCCAACAGCAACTTCTTCCAACAATCCAACAACAGTTTGGTGAAGAATAATGCATTTTCCAGCATGATGGAGGCAAAAGTGATAACTAAGTGGTTCGGGGACCAAAATGTTGAAATTTTGTGTACATGGCCTGGAAACTCCCCAGATCTTAATCACACTGAAAACTTGTGGTCAATCCTCAAAAGGCGGGTGGACAAACAAAAACCCAATAATTCTGACAAACTCCAAGAAGTGATTATGAAAGAATGGGTTGCTATCAGTCAGGATTTGGCCCAGAAGTTGATTGAGAACATGCCCAGTCGAATTGCAGAGGTCCTGAAAAAGAAGGGCCAACCCTGCAAATACTGACTTTTGCATAAATGTCATGTAATTGTTGATAAAAGCCTTTAAAACGTATGAAGTGCTTGTACTTATATTAATTATATTTCAGTACATCACAGAAACAACTGAAACACAGATCTAAAAGCTGTTTAGCAGCAAACTTTGTGAAAAACTATTTGTGTCGGCGGCGCGGTGGTGTAGTGGTTAGCACTGTCGCCTTGCACCTCCAGGGTCTGGGTTCGATTCCCCGGCCAGGCTCGATTCCCGTCTCTGTGTGCATGGAGTTTGCATGTTCTCCCCGTGCTTGGTGGGTTTCCTCCAGGTACTCCAGTTTCCTCCCACAGTCCAAAGATATGCAGGTTAGGCTAATTGGCGTTCCTAAATTGCCCGTAGTGTGTGATTGGGTGTGTGAGTGTGTGTACAGATGTCGCCATTAAAAACGTGCGTTTCGAGAAAAGGGATCCCGTGACTTGCCGCGGCTTTGCGCGGCAGCGTGCGGGAAGCTGTGAACATGCCCTTCATTACCTGTAGGGGGCAGTCGTGTTTCAGTCTGAAGTATTGTGTGTCTACTGAAGCCGAAAATGTGTGCAAATTAAACTGCGCATGCGTGCTTGGAGACGCTGTGCCTGCGCTGTGTATCAGTCGGTTGTGGATCATCATGGAGGTTACAACATGGCGTGGCTGCAGCTGGAGTTTGTCGTGTTCGAGGTAAGTTTAGCTTTCTTTTTTGGATGTGATTCTCGCTTTCATGACTCCCAATTAATGTTCATCTTAATCTCAGGATGTACAATTAGCAATATTTCAGTTTTTAATAGTGTGGAGATTCACAAAACACCGTTTTCGTGTAAAAACCTGAACCTACGGAGCCCCCATGGGTCCTGTGGTAAATAAATAAATAAATAAAATAATAACGAACCGAGCGCGGATTAATAAACCGAGATGTGTATTTCTTACCCCCCACACCTCGTGAAAACGGCGTGTTCAGACAAAGCCTCGCCAGTTAGATGCCATTTCTGAACAAACTGAGTCGTGTGTTAAAGCATTAAATGGTAAAAGAGCACTAGCAATAAACGTTTTTTTTCTGAAGCCGAACTTTATTAATGAGTTACGAGTAAAGAACCTGTACATATGTTCATACAGTATTGACAGCAGCTCTAATTTGTCTAAATCGCATTGCAGACAATAAAAATAAGTCGAGTCATCCTGTGACCCTGCATGCTTAATCTTTGCACACATGATTCTTGCTTCTCACTTTTTCCTTAATCCCTCACTGTTCTATCTTGTATTTTTCTAACGGTGTCAGAAACTTTGTGTTAGTAGCACTGCTTGACATGCTTGATGCCTTCCTCTTTTGTAATTTGCTTTGGATAAAGGCAAACTTACAAAAGATGAAGAAATGCCTAAATGTAGTTGTACGAATAAAAGATTATGTAATGATACAATGTAAATATTTTCACAGAAACAAAGCGTAAAGATGAGACATGAATCTGAAGAGGATCTCTTTGATGATTGCCTGGTAAAGCATTGTTTTCTTATTAATTATACAATTTATTAATACCTTGAATATAGTGTTTGTTGTATTGGACAGAAGCATATAAATGCAAATGAATACATAAATATGAGTAATTATTGAACGAATTTTCATGTTTGGACTAACACTTTAAATACAAACTCAGCATTCATCATAGGATTTCCTGACACTGTAAAGGTGCAGAGTAATCTATGGAGTGTAGCCATCTCATGCCATGTTTTACAATGTTTTAGTGATGCAAGATTATTGCTAAAGCAATTTAACCCAAGTTTAACAATCTGAAGTATATGAAGTGATGGTCATTTTTTATTATCAATTATTTTTATTTTTTCCTCTGTGAAATGAAGTCAGCACAGGTTGAAGCAATTCAGATTTTTTTTTTTGTTTGTTTCTCAAAATAAATTATTTATTTTCTTGTACATTTTATGCAGGGGGACAGACGAAGTGATGCCAGTATGCACCTTCTTAAAATCCTTGTCGTCTGTGCTGTTGAAGGGGAAGAACCGGTTGGTGTATCCATAATCCTTGAAGGAGAGGAAATTTTGCAAGAATGTGGCAATAGCTCAGAGCACTGCGCTACACATTTGAGCTATTTTCAGAAAGGTCTTCTAGAACTTGATGGGATTAAGCTATCACCAAAAGTGCAAGCTTTAAAGATGAAGTTATCTTTAAACATTTGATTTGGCTTGACTACAAGTCTTTACATGTTGTGTTTACATGTTCAGCTTAATGTTTTAATGCGTTATGGTTTCAATGACATACTTTTAAGTGCACTAGTCCAGAGTGCTGATTTGAATGTTGCAACTTCACTGCTTCCGAGGGCTATTAAGTTTTAACGTTTATTCTACAGTTTGTTTAATGTATTTTCTGCTGTATTTTATTTCTAAATGAATGCTGTATTTTATTTATTATTATTTTACACAATTTTGTTTAAAACAAGTATTTCAGGCCCTGGTGCCGTGCAGTTTTTTCTATGGATGCAAAATTTAGCTGAATGCACTTTTATTAAAAAGACAACTTGGATCTAGACTGTGAACGTCACAAATATTTGGTAATGTTGGTGAATAAACTGTTTAATTATATTTTAGTTGTGTGATTTATGAAAGATATAGATGAAATAAATACTTAAGTTTCTTTCCAAAACATAAATTAGCAATGTTTACATTATTATAGGGAGTAATATAAATTGATAAAACCAAGTTAAGGGAAAATCTCACAAAACAAAATGATAGTAATTTCATAAAATTAAGGTTCCTGCTGATACAATAATGAATTAACTTTACTTGATTATTTTAAATAAATCTAATTTGTGCATTAAATATAATTATGTAACTTTTACTTGATTTCTTTTATTGTTAATTTAATTAAGTAAATTTAACTTGACAATTACGGGTGAGTTTTACTTAGGCTGAATCACAATTCTATTTTCTTCCCCTTGTCCCTTGAAACGAAGTGGAAAGGGGAAGGGTATAAATATTTCCCCTAAGAAATGGGACAGCACTGTTATACGTCATCATACGTTGTCGCTGGTTCCTAATGTTACATCAGAGGACATGCTCCGATGTTTATCACACATTCCAATAAGAGAGATTACTCATTCCCAAAGGTTTTTTGCGCCGTATTTCGATTTTTAAAAAAAGTTGCTCATTTTCACCACGAACACGGATGCGTCTTCGGGTGTCCTCAGCCGTCCATATACAGAATATAAATTACAAAACTGTGGTCACGTTGCAATAAGTAAGAATAGTGTAAGCACCGTTCATTTACATGTACACACATGGCCGTAAGCAAAACAAACAATGCGTTATCAAATGCTCGGCAAACTGCCGTGCTACTGAACTTTCATATTTGTTTGTAGCATGCAGTAAAGTGTATGTGACATAAAAATATATATTTGTAATATTGTGCAATATGTGCTATCCGCTAGCAAACTTTAGCGATTTTTTTTGCAAACGTTTCTTTACAGAACATCACCATAAACACAAACACAAGACTAAAGGTAATATACATATAATGAAAACTTGTCATAAAAATCTTTATTAATGGCATAAATGACAACATTTATGGGTCTGCTTGCTCGAGTGAGCAGCCATGTTGAAAACTTCACTTAGCCCTTCGTTTGAAGTGAGGTCCTGAAAAATCTTCGTTTGGAGGGCTATCTGGCCCTTCCCCCTCCCCCTACACCTCCAACCAAAAGAGAAATGAGACACCACTACCCCTGCACGTGAACGCGCCAAATGGAAGGGTAGGGGGAAGGGGTAGAATTCAGCCTTAATATTGGAGCAATAAAATTTACTTAAAATCTATGTGTCCAAATTGTTATGAGGATTTTATCAAGTAAATCTTACAAGTTCTTTTTTTCAGTGCATGGGTGAACACGATATTTTAAGAATTTAATTTTATATATATATTTATTTATTGTGTGTGTGAGACCGGTGCAACTCAAACGTCCTATTCCATTGTCACTCATACTGCCGTAGTTTTTAGAGCCCTAAAAAAGCATTCGCTAGTAAGTAAGTAAATAAAAGACAAATGAATAAATAGTTTGAAATTATATATATACAGGGGCGTAGATTTAGGGTGGACGGAGGGGATGTGTCCCCACCAATATCCTCCGACCATTGAAATGTCCCCACCAATAATTTAATCCACTTTTTTTTTTAATCGTTCTGTCAACATTAACCTAGACACGCAGAAAGGGATAAATCATGTTCTCTCCTTGAGTCCTCCCGCCCCCAAAACAAATATGAACATTTTGATTGGCTGTGCCTTTCCCTGCCATCATGTGATAGACTATGGCTGCGTTCAGACACAAGCAGCGCCAAATGTAGTGGACTCACATTCATTAAAGCAGGCCAGGATATAGTCTGTGAATACGGACTTAAAACTAACAGCAGATTAAACAGCTAAATGTAAAAGTATAAATATGATCCCTGTCAGTCTCCTAATCTAGTGACTGTTTGTCAGAAATCAGTATTGTGAAAGAAATTGATAAGCTAATATACTAATATTGCCATATGGCTAGAATTTTGTTGACACCAATAGAAAATCCTCTTCAGAAAAATTGTTTTTAAAATGCATTAACTTACTTGGCGAACATTAATGATTTGATTCGAGGTTTGCACACTAAGACTCAGAAAAAGTGAAATAAAATGATTGCTGTTTAAATGCCATGTGTTTATCCTGTTTTGTCAGGTAACAGAACCTAAACACCTGTGCTGTATATCAGACAGCGATGGAGAGAGTGTAGATTACACACAGGTGCTCTCTATTTAGTCATCAGCACTCATCAGGCAATGTCTATGGGCAACTGACTGCACTCAGACCCAAGGGGGC
The DNA here is from genome assembly GCA_030522415.1 of Channallabes apus. Classification (NCBI taxonomy): domain Eukaryota; kingdom Metazoa; phylum Chordata; class Actinopteri; order Siluriformes; family Clariidae; genus Channallabes; species Channallabes apus. The sequence goes on along the minus strand of CM060106.1, from coordinate 37,734,271 downwards.
TGAATAATTACACACACCCCACTTTTCAGTTATTTATTTGTAAAAAAAAAATGTTTTAAATCATGTATGATTTTCGTTCCACTTCTCGCGTGTACACTACTTTGTATTGGTCTTTCACGTGGAATTCCAATAAAATTGATTCATGTTTGTGGCTGTAATGTGACAAAATGTGGAAAAGTTCACGGGGGGGCGAATACTTTTGCAAGCCACTGTAGTTGTCCTGAGATTTAACATTGTTACCAATAATAGGCTGAGGCATTCTCTGTCCATGCTCATAAGGAATCCCTCAATGTTTTTCAATTAGGGGACAGAAGCAGATCAGCCATGTTGTAGTTCAGGTGAAGAGGCGAGGTCACAGGAGGTCAATCTGAATGTTGATTATATATATAACATATAATATGTGTGCGTGTATTATATATGTTGATTATACTAATATTTAGCATTATGAGGAGTGATAGGCTGAGGATGTAAGTGATTCATTAGTGTTTGGAAAAAAGCTGAAAACATTGACTTCCGTAGCAGGAAAAACAAATACTATGTAAATCAATGATTACAGGTTTTCAGCATTCTACAAAATATCTTCTTTAGTGTTTATCAGAAGAAAAAAAGAACAGCCTGGACAATATTGATGTCAAACAAATATGCCAGCAGTTTATTTCTGTTAACGAGAGGCGAAGGCATGTTTTTGTCTCCTTCATATAGGAGCAATAGGCATTGAGCTGTTGTGTGGTACTGTACCTACAGTAGTAGTTCATGTTTAGATGTAATCTACTTTTATATATATATATATATATATACAGATGATTGAGATGTTTCATTTGCACTAGGGCTCAATAAAGAATAGTTTTTATTTTATTAAAGACTATCTTTTTGTCAGTTATGAAACATTCCTTTAACTTTACACTATTCCTTAATTTAACTTAATGAATTGCATTTCGAGTGGATTATTATCAATCGAAGCATTGCTAGTATTAATGTAAAGTGATTTCGCACCATATTAAGAAAAACATGTATTCAGTGGACATAGTTGGGGTGGGAGGTTGGTGGGTGGAAAAGGGGATTGGGGGATGGGGTATTAGTTGGAGTCATAGGTAGCAAACCTACGCCCTTGTGTGTGTGTGTGTGTGTGTATATATATATATATATATATGTATATATGGAAATATAATTAATATTTTATTTTCGTGTTTAATTACAAAAAAAAAAAAATTTTAATGGTCAGTGATTGTTGCAGACATTTACACTATTAAGTTCTTTTTCAACGTGTCATAGCCGATAACTGCCCCTTTGATGTGCTGGGTACGGCGGGGCGTCAACTGCTGATCAGTGTGTGTAAAGTACGCTACTTTACACTGATCAGCCGTCGACGCCCCGCCATACCCAGCACATCAAAGCAGCACACTCATAAACTCTCCGTGTGCACACACATAAACTCTCCGTACACACACACACACACGATTTATAGATAAAATGCAGACATAAAAACGCCCCCCCCCCCCCCCCAGGAAAACAACAAACACAAATATATAGACTACAGTACTCGCTCCGTGCGCGCTCCGATGTGAGCCGATTTATTCAAGTCATAATTAGAGAATAGAGAGATTAATAACAGAGGAAGACCAAAGAGGAGATTTATGGATGCAGTGAGAGAGGACATGAAGTTAGTTGGTGTGAGAGAAGAGGATGCAGAGGATAGGGTTAGATGGAGGCAGATGATTCGCTGTGGCGACCCCTGAAAGGGAACAGCCGAAAGACAAAGAAGAAGAAGAAGAGATTAATAACAGATAAAGCATAATAAGATGTCTACACAGTAAATAAAAATGAAAGTATCAAATCCAACTATTAAAGTCTGATTTTATTGCTATCATTAACCATTTATGTTATATATTTATTTATTTTATATTATTTTACATTATGTTTTATATATTATAAACTATTATATATATAATTATATATTATATACTATTATTTTAATCTTAAATAAAGTTGGCCTAATACAATATTGTTTCCAATGCTGAAGCAAACATGATTTTGTTTTAGTTTATTCGCTGAATACAATGCGACCCACATCACCTCTTGGTGAAGACCCACAGAAACCGTTACTGTAATCCCCCTTCTCACCTACTGTATCCTTGGTGTGAAGTTATCAAACCGGTTTCGCTGATGGGGTAATTCTGCTTCAAGCACTTTCCGATGCTGTTGCGAGGAAATTCCACCCCACAGCCCACAACAACAAGCAAATAAGAGACATAATTAACGAACTTCTTAGAAAGAAAAGATTGAGTTTTCCTCTTTTCTAAAAAAAAAAAAAAAAAAAAAAATTTATGAATACTCTTACTTTTGTAAAGATTTTGAGTGACCATTTGCCATATACAGTACTGCCTGCTTTATTATAAATTTAATAAAACTTTATTGCAACTAAATTGTGTGTGTGTGTGCCTTATTGAATATTTAATAATGCTTCCGGAACATTGTTGTCCATACGTTTTACAGTGAAGCATAAAACACAAACCGAAAGGACAAATTAAGGAATGTACGAAACATTAACACCTTTACCGTGTTCAAATAAATACTGTAGAGTTACTGCATTATGTTTCAAGACATCCTTAATTAAAAAAAAAATTCCCTAATTATGTCCACAAATACTTTGACAACATACACTTATCAACTTATCCACATAAACTTATCCACACAAACTCTCCATGCACACACACACAATCTCTAAAAAATGTATATTAATAACATACATATACAAATAAACAAAAATATAAACGTCTATATTGAAGTTTACGGTGAACGCAGAGTCGGCTAAGCAGACGTGATGACGCGCGCGCCCTCACCTCTGTTACGACTGCCTACAGTATTTGGCCAAAAGAATTATAATAATTGAACGATATGCCTGGTCCTGGAAAGAGACATCAACAGTCCGGCGCTGAGAAACGAAAGAACCGAAAGAAAAAAAAGGCCTAAGATGAAGCCTGTGCATCAATTCCAGAAATAAATGAGTTGGCTATATTACTTAATGTAAATATTCTACTAAATCTAACCTGAAATTATAAACTTGATATAAACCACTTTTGAATGGTTGAGCAAATTACCTTTTTTTAAGTTGCATCAAAAAGATTTAAGGCATTCATAATTTAAATATAAAAGCATAAAAAACTTAATTACATATTGATTTACACTCAAAACACATTTCTTTATATAAACATTTATTGTGGAATGAACATATTTTCATCCAAAATGTTAACAATAAGATTTTTTTTTTTCAAAATGTATAAACACCAGCAGTCATTCAACACTGTTAACTGAATTTGAAATTGAGAGGAAAAAAAAAGATGTCTGCATTTATCCACAAATTTAATTTTGCAATGGGTACATTTTGTCCTTGTCAAACCTGCTGAAGAAGAACCAAACTAAATACTATGCGACTAAAATAAATTACTCCATAAATGTATGTGTGCCCTGCGATGGATTGGCACCCTGTCCAGGGTGTACCCCGCCTAGTGCCCGAAGTCTCCTGGGATAGGCTCCAGGTCCCCCGCAACCCTGAACACAGGATTAAGCGGTATAGAAAATGAATGAATGAATAAAATTACAAATAGTAACACTCAACTTTGCAACATACATTTATTAATTGGACTGAAAAGAAAATTAGAAAATGTTCCTGAAACAAAATCAGCAGAGGTAAAACATGGAACATTCATGTGCGACTGATGGAAACTCAATAAGTCACAATCCCGATTTCCTGTGGAGGCTGAAGACAGTCCTCTTCCTACCTGAGGACAAACAGGGCCATTGTGCACCTCACAAGTTCTGCCTGAGCTTCATCTTCCTGAACAACCTAATAAAAGAAAGGACATTTGTTAGACAATTGCTCTATTTGGCAAAACAGTGTCTGATGTATGCATGTAAAATCACTTAATGCTCCTTATGAGTGAAAAAAACACCTAGGATTATGGTGCAGCATGATAAATGTAATTAGCTCAATAAATATGCCAAAATAACTGACATACATATACACACATTATGTATTAATGATAAAGTTTATTATTTTAAGTATTAATTTCAGGAGGTAATCACGTCCAGGCTCTAGGGACATAAAAACAAACATAGTATTGTTGGTTATGTTAGGCTTGTAAAGCGTGAAAAAATGAACATGGCAGACATTGAAACCTGTATTCAGACAGCATACACTAACCTGTGAACAAGTTAAACTAAAGTTTTATTCTGCTAGTTATGTTTTAATTTAGTGCATCACAGCCAACTTGATGTGGATGCCTTGCTCAGGTCCTGTGGCTTCCATTCACAAGATTACATTTGACACCAAGCTAATTTCTGCTTTTGAGCGCGTACATACCAGATCAAGAACTTGAAGATGAAGATTATATCTCTGGTCTTCTCTCTGACGGGTTCCTCCCTAGTTTCTGATGATCTCAATTAGTTTGTAGTGTTGCTTGTCCAAGGAAACCAGTAATCTTGCTTAAAGTGGAGCAGATATAATTCTCAGAAACTCATTACTGATCTTAAAAAAAAAAAAAAAAAGGTAAAAACAAAAATTGGACTGGCTCAAGTTCTTATGTTAGCAAATCTTAATTACAGTGTGTATAAAGTATAGAAAGCAGTACACTACAAACAGCACTCACTCCAAATTAGCTTGTTCTATGTTTACGTCACTTTCCTATTAATCTTTACATCGTTAACCAACGGTACTTAAATATAATTATTTTCTTCGGCGCCGCTGACTTACTGTAGAAACTCCGGTGTTTTTGAAAATCACCACGTTAGTTAGCTAATGCTAATGCAGGTAATATAGATATTGAAGTATTGAAATAACTAACAAGCTCTTTAAATTCTAAAATAAATTATTATCTACTTTTTTGTAAAAATTTTAATATGTTAATATTGCTAATTAAAAAAATTATGTATACATCTACTATTTAATCCTTTTAAACAACACTTATCCACTGGAACATCTATGAAATATTTTTATTAAAATTTTTACAGCAATAAACAATCATACTCTCTTTTTTAATTAAAGTTAATAAGATTAATAATAATAAAAAAGCATTTCTCGTCTTGCTACAAAGAAATGACAAAGCTGGAAGCTAAAGAAAAATTACTGTTACAGAACATTGGGAGTTGAGACTCCTTCCTTATATAAAAAAAATGTCAGTTTAAATAAAACTATACATACTGCAACAGTTTTGTTGCTAACAATAGAAAAAAAGAAAAGAAACAAAAATAGTTAAAAAAATTAATAAATAATACATTTGATTGTAATTAAATGCAACAACTAGGCTTATGATTTCATCACCTTCACTTTTAGCTCAGCATACATACTTTTCCACCTCTCACAGCAACTAAGATTCACCCAGCTCTAAAATAGTGGTGCAACATCCTGACTGATTCAACCGTTAGGAAAACAGTATTGACGTCGTAAGTGGATCACAGCCTTCAAAAACACCCATCCCCTGAGACTGTAGCTAAAATGCAGCAACAGCTCAAGTTCACGAGTAACAAAGCACACGGACGCAGGCCACCTGCTGCTCACTGAACAATGATGGCTGCTGCGTCTTCAGGTCACAAAGACAACACAGTAAAAGGGTTGGCACGACCAGCGTTGCAACATGAGGCCCAGAGCTCAACAAAGCGAAGTCTTTCCTATGATGAATAATGCAAGATCATGAACGAAAAGAGTGAGGTTGTGTCTATTCACCAGATTGATACAGTGAGTAAATAAATGGAAATGCCTAATTTTCCTCCAACTACTCGGTCACTTTATTTAAGTAAACAACACAGATTGGTAGGCTGGTTTTTATGGTTTATTTAATTACTTTATTTTATGTGATCCATATACAGTAGTGCCATTTATGAAACACTGTGCTTTCAGAATTTTACAAAAATAAGGCCTTGCATTTTAAAAATTTAGATTAATTTAATTTTTTATTTTTTGGATAAAACTTGCATTTTTATGGTTATATAAACCTGCAAGTCTTAGTTTTAATAGTTTTAACTAAATTTAATTACCCATGCACAAGAGACATTCTGACTCTTTTCACATTTTTCTAGCATGTTTTTTTTTTAAATTGAGTTTACATCCTGCTTCATACGTAAAACATAAATAATAAAATACTCAACAGTGTCCTGTGTGAAAATAATTTGGAGAAAATAATCAATGGGCGCGGTTCAGGGCGTGGTCCCTGGCATGTAGGCATGAACCTATTGGACATATAGGGATGAGCATCACAGTCTCTAGATAAAGGCACACTAGAGGGCACTTCATCATGTTTTCTGTACTGTAAGGGGGACCTTTGGGGCACTCCATGTTTCCTGATGTGTAACAACCATACAAGGCAAAACCTAAATAAATTTAGAGAGCACTGTTTGCACATAGCGAGTCTAGAGGGCATTTTATTCCTGTTTTGAATGACAATGCATCTCATAATAATAAAAATGTTTATTTTCCCAACTCATTCAGACACATCACCACATTTTCTCATTCACAGTAGAATCCTAAAAGGCACTTAATCTAATTTTCACATATGTGAATAAGGGTTTAGGGACACTTAAAAATGTTTTCTTATGAAAAAAAAAGTGAAATCCTGTGGGGCATGGCATCATTTATTCTATCCTGAAAGGGCAGGCTAGAGGGAATGCTAGAGGACACTACATCATAGGAGCATCATAGCATGCATTTTAACACTTGAAAAAAAAAACAGCCCTTGGGCATGTCATCATGTTTTCAGTACTGGAAGGGCAAACGTTAAGGCACTTGTTCCCTCACGTGTAACAGAACCATACAAGCCCATGCAAACCTAGAGAGCACTTCTTGCACATAGTGAGTCTAGAGGGCATTTCATTTCTGTTTTGAAGGACTGCCATTGACACTGCATCTCATTTTCCCCACTCATTAAGTCATGTCACCAGGTTTTCCTTACACATACTGTAGGTGAATACTACAGAGCACCTCATCACATTCTCCACTAGAAAAGCACCCTAAATGAGAATTCATAATGCTTTCTCATTCCTAGTAGCACCCTAAAAGGCACTTCATCTGATTTTCACACCGGCGAAGGAGGGCTTAGGGACACTTAAAATTGTTTCCTTGTGCAGAAAGGCGAAATCCTATGGGGCATGGCATTGTGTATTCTCCATTGGAAGGGCAGGCTAGATGACACTTTATATTTTCTAGTACATATTGGAACTCTCGGACAATTCATCGTGTTTTGTCCATTTTAAGGGCAGCCATTAGGGCACTTTGTCATGTTTTATCTACCATATGGGCACACTAGAGGGCACTTAAAAAATGTATCTTGTAGTTTTACTGAGAAACCACAATGCACTCTGTGCTGAAAACATTCCTGTGTGGAAAAACTATTACAAAACACTGACACCTTATGCTCTACTGCTTTTTTTTTTATGAATATTGTTTACTTGTTTTTTTTTTTTTTTTGTTGGTAGCAATTAATCTCCGGAGGAGATCGCCTGGTAAAACAACAAAACTACAGGATAAACTTCAAGGATAAATGTACCATTATCCTAATCTAGCATTCAAACCATAAAATTTTATTGCATGCTGGGAAGAAAAAGGGCTGTAGAGTCTTTCATCACACCCACTGCACGATGCTCATAAACCACAGCTTTGAGGCAGAGGAATGCATGACATTCAAAACTGTTTAGGTTCCTCTCAGCATATCTGGTTCCCCCACTGGTATGCTCAGCTAGAGACTCTCTGTGCCGGCCGGCCTGATTCCTGGACCCGTTTTTTTTTGCGAGCCCATAGTGGACATACAGAAGCCTTCACATAAGCAAATGGACTATTTTTGGCAGGTGCTGACAGGAGAAAGGCTACTAAATATCAGCACTTTGTTCACTCAGCATTCCCAAGCAACTGAGAGACAGATTAATGGAGAGAATATAGCAGCAGCAGCAGATCCGAGCGCACCGCTGCAGTATTACCCGGGATAAAATAACCAGCTGTCACATATACAATGTTAACTGGACTCTTCATGGAATAAAATGTTATATCAGATAGAGATAAAGCATATCATCACTGAGTGATGGAGATGAAAGGCAAACCTTACTGTATTACACCATTTTTTGTTATACATACGAATGAAGATATTAACACTTACAGTAAAGTTAGGGAAATTTCTTACTGTCATGTTCATCATAAAATAAAAGGTGAAACACTCACACTTCATGTGTGGAATCCAGAAAGTAATCCTCTTTTTTTTTAATTCTTTAATGAGTTTTGTGTAAAAACATAATAATAATTGTAAAAAAAAAATAAAATCACTTGATCATAGTGGATCTTAGTTTTAGGCAACTACAACTTCAGAGAAATACAACATCTAACCTTTGTTTTCCCTTGCAATTATTTATAAAAAATAATAATAATAATAATCCAAAAAAACTAAATGTGGGTAATACGTGTACCCTTTACTGCTTCTACAGGATTTAAGAGGGTAAGTTGCAGCCAGGTACTGCTCATCATTGATTGATCATCAGCAGGTGTGGAGATGTTTTGGCAGTTTGCTGGTCAGGTGTGTGTTAAAACAATGCCAAAACACAGGTAAAGCTTTGTCGTAACTGGGTCATGCAACAGGACTGTGTGATCCGAAGCACACCAGTAAATCAGAGTGGATGAAAAATAAAAGAATCAAGGTTTCATAATGGTCTAGTCAAAGCTGTATAATTGTGGTGGGACCTTTAAAGAGCTATGTATAAGCAAGCGCTTAAAAACATCTGAACTTAAATCAACTGAAGTAATGGCATAAATAAGAATTCCTCTACAAAGATGTGAGAGCCTGAACATCATACAGGCAATGAATACTTTAAGATATTGCTGATAAAGGTGGATCTACAAGCTATTGAATCATGGGGTACTTAGAATTGCCCAAATGTGGTTTTTATTTTTGCAGTTTATTTTTTATTAAATAAGAAATGGCATGGGCCGGCACGGTTGCTTAGTAGTCATCCAGGGTCCGTGGGTCCGTGTTCGATTCACGTCTCTGAGAGCATGGAGTTTGCATGTTCTCCCCGTGCTTGGTGGGTTTCCTCCGTGTACTCTGCACTGTAAAGAACATACTGTAGAATTTACAGTAATTTACTGGCAAAAAGGTTGCCAAAAAAAATCCTGTAAAATACCCGTTAATTGCTGTAAAATGGATTACAATATAATACTGCTTAACAATTTACAATAAATTGATGTTTGCAAAATACAGTATATATATTTTTTATACATGATTACAAAATTAAACTTGTAAAAGGGCATTACAGGGGTTTTTTTTGTAATCCCACTAAATTACAGTACTTACCTGGCAACAAAAGTTGCCAATAAAATCCTGTGAATTCAACAAAATCCAAGACGTAGCTGTAACGTTTTTACTATGAAATTCCTGTAAATAACTATTTTAACTGTAACCATACTTTACTATTATACTGATGTAAATGCATTAAAACAAAGAGATTTTGAAAAACAAAGATTTTTAAAAATAATCACTCAAATTCAAAGCTGTTGTAAGAAAACGTCTCGGGTTACTTTGCTGTAACCCTGTTCCCTGAAAGGCGGGAACGAGATGCTGCGTGAAAACGCTATGGGAACCATTTTGTCCAGTTGCCGGTTGTGAAGCATTTGTGCAAACACGCCAAAATTTGGCTATATATACAGTGGTGTGAAAAACTATTTGCCCCCTTCCTGATTTCTTATTCTTTTGCATGTTTGTCACACTTAAATGTTTCTGATCATCAAAAACCGTTAACTATTAGTCAAAGATAACATAATTGAACACAAAATGCAGTTTTTAAATGAAGGTTTACGTTATTAAGGGAGAAAAAAAACTCCAAATCTACATGGCCCTGTGTGAAAAAGTGATTGCCCCCCTTGTTAAAAAATAACTTAACTGTGGTTTATCACACCTGAGTTCAATTTCTGTAGTCACCCCCAGGCCTGATTACTGCCACACCTGTTTCAATCAAGAAATTACTTAAATAGGAGCTACCTGACACAGAGAAGTAGACCAAAAGCACCTCAAAAGCTAGACATCATGCCAAGATCCAAAGAAATTCAGGAACAAATGAGAACAAAAGTAATTGAGATCTATCAGTCTGGTAAAGGTTATAAAGCCATTTCTAAAGCTTTGGGACTCCAGCGAACCACAGTGAGAGCCATTATCCACAAATGGCAAAAACATGGAACAGTGGTGAACCTTCCCAGGAGTGGCCGGCCGTCCAAAATTACCCCAAGAGCGCAGAGACAACTCATCCGAGAGGCCACAAAAGACCCCAGGACAACATCTAAAGAACTGCAGGCCTCACTTGCCTCAATTAAGGTCAGCGTTCACGACTCCACCATAAGAAAGAGACTGGGCAAAAATGGCCTGCATGGCAGATTTCCAAGGCGCAAACCACTTTTAAGCAAAAAGAACATTAACGCTTGTCTCAATTTTGCTAAAAAACATCTCAATGGTTGCCAAGACTTTTGGGAAAATACCTTGTGGACCGACGAGACAAAAGTTGAACTTTTTGGAAGGTGCGTGTCCCGTTACATCTGGCGTAAAAGTAACACAGCATTTCAGAAAAAGAACATCATACCAACAGTAAAATATGGTGGTGGTAGTGTGATGGTCTGGGGTTGTTTTGCTGCTTCAGGACCTGGAAGGCTTGCTGTGATAGATGGAACCATGAATTCTACTGTCTACCAAAAAATCCTGAAGGAGAATGTCCGGCCATCTGTTCGTCAACTCAAGCTGAAGCGATCTTGGGTGCTGCAGCAGGACAATGACCCAAAACACACCAGCAAATCCACCTCTGAATGGCTGAAGAAAAAGAAAATGAAGACTTTGGAGTGGCCTAGTCAAAAATCCTGACCTGAATCCTATTGAGATGTTGTGGCATGACCTTAAAAAGGCGGTTCATGCTAGAAAACCCTCAAATAAAGCTGAATTACAACAATTCTGCAAAGATGAGTGGGCCAAAATTCCTCCAGAGCGCTGTAAAAGACTCATTGTAAGTTATCGCAAATGCTTGATTGCAGTTATTGCTGCTAAGGGTGGCCCAACCAGTTATTAGGTTCAGGGGGCAATTACTTTTTCACACAGGGCCATGTAGGTTTGGATTTTTTTTCTCCCTAAATAATAAAACCCATCATTTAAAAACTGAATTTTGTGTTTACTTGTGTTATCTTTGACTAATAGTTAAATGTGTTTGATGATCAGAAACATTTTGTGTGACAAACATGCAAAAGAATAAGAAATCAGGAGGGGGGCAAATAGTTTTTCACACCACTGTATAACCTCGGTCAGGTGATGTCATCTGATTAGATGCAGGTGGAGGTTATAAATACAAGTGAGCCGACAACAAACCTCAGATTAATTTGTCTGAACGGACGTCCGGTCACGTGGTAGTGCGGCATTCGGACGCAGCATCTCGTTCCTGCTTTTCAGGGAACAGGGTTACAGCAAAGTAACCCGAGACATTCCATTTCAAGGCTACACTCGATGCTGCGTGAAAACGCTATGGGAACGAGAATACCAACACCGCCGCACTACAGGTGCCTGGACCCCAAGGATGTGTAGCGTGTGCGGACGAAGCCGAGAAGGTCTCAGAACTATGCCTGGGCAGCTAACTCGGGGACAGTGAGCCCGGAGTAGCATGAACATCCAGATTATAAATGTAAGAAATGTGTGCGGGGAGGACCAACCCTTCGCGCCACACAATTGCTGCAGGGGATACCTCCTGCTGGTGCAGACTGGGACGATCACCCTGGTTGGGTGAGCCCTGCTTCCCAGAGGCGAAGTGAACCCACGCGCCTCATAGGAGAGGGCAATATGCATCTCTCACCCAGTATAGTGGCGCTCTGACTTACGCCACTAGCTGATGCAGTGGACGTAAATCTGAAGAGCACATACTGGACAGTAAGTGAAGTTTCTCCTGCTCCGAAGCTGTAAAAGGCGGAGGACAGAAGGCTTTAAACAATGCTTTTAGGTGCATCCTGCAGGAACTCCAGCACTGAAGCAATTCGGCAGTGGACTGGGTCTACCTGCTTAGCAGTACTTGCTGCAGGGGAATACCCCTTGCTAGTGCAATAGACGAGGCGATCCCCTGGTTCAATGAGTCCTGATTCCTAGAGGAGAAGTGAGTCCTCGCGACTTATAGGAGAGGGCAAAGAATCTCTCGCACAGTATAATGTATAAAGACGCCGCCATCTTCCTCATGCCAAAATATAAACAAAGACTGAAACAGGAAGTTCCGGTTCAGAGGGAGGTCGCGCGCTGGACGGACGGCGACGACGGTCGGTGGCCGCGTTACAGGACGCACTCGATGACGGAGACTGGGACATGTTCAGAAACAGCTCCGATGATGACGTCAGCGTGTTTATGGAAGCGGTTGTGGGATTTATTGGGAAGCTAGTGGACGATACGGTGGAGAAAAAGACTATCAGAACGTTTCCCAACCAGAAGCCGTGGGTGGATAAAACCATCCGCGACGCTCTGAGATCTCGCACCGCTGCCTACAACACGGGACTTGCGTCGGGGGACATGGAACCATACAAGGATACATCATATAATGTGCGGAATGCGGTGAAAGAGGCGAAGCAGTGCTACGGGAGAAAACTAGAGTCACAGCTTCAACAGAGTGACTCTAGGAGCCTGTGGCAGGGATTAAGGACAATCACGGACTATAAAGCACCAACATCCGGTATGATGAACGCAGACGCGACTCTGGCAGACGAGCTGAACACCTTCCATGCTTGCTTCGATGCTGCAGCTAAAGACGCTAATGATGCTAATGCTAGCGGCGCTAATGCTAATGGCGCTAACAGCTGCAGACAGGAAGACACTGCCAGCACTGGGAATGCGCTCATCATCTCCGAGCACAACGTGAGGAGAGCCTTCAAGAGAGTGAACACCAGGAAAGCAGCAGGACCAGACAGCATCTCAGGCCGTATCGTCAGAGCCTGCGCAGACCAGCTAGCACCTGTGTTCACTGAGATATTCAACATCTCTTTATCTCAGTCAGTGATCCCCACATGCTTCAAAGAGTCCATCATTGTTCCTGTTCCAACGAAACCATATCCTGCTCCCCTCAATGAATATCGCCCTGTAGCCCTCACCTCAGTAGTGATGAACTGCTTTGAACGCCTGGTCAGAGACTTCATCATCTCTTCACTACCGGACACACTCGACCCACTACAGTTCGCTTATCGTCCGAACCGTTCCACAGACGATGCAATCTCAAATCTCCTCCACACATCTCTCACCCACCTGGACACTAAGAGGGGAAATTATGTGAAAATGCTCTTCATCGACTACAGCTCTGCATTTAATACCATAATTCCCTCCACACTCACCACCAAGCTGGAGCACCTGGGACTCAGCTCACGCATGTGTCAGTGGATCTCCAACTTCCTAAATGGCAGACCACAGGCAGTAAGGATGGGCGGTCATATCTCAGCCTCCCTCACACTCAGCACTGGAGGCCCCCAGGGTTGTGTTCTGAGCCCCCTGCTCTACTCTTTATACACCTACGACTGCGTGGCCACTACCAACTCCACCGCCGTCATCAAGTTTGCTGACGACACTGTCGTGGTGGGCCTGATCACGAACAACGATGAGTCGGCCTACCTGGAGGAGATTGGAAATCTGGAGAACTGGTGCCAGAGTAACAATCTCCTCCTGAACGTCAGTAAGACAAAGGAGCTGATAGTGGACTTTAGTACAAAGCAGGAGAGGAACTACCAGACCCCCGTCATCAACAGGAGCCCAGTGGAGAGAGTGGACAGCTTCAGATACCTCGGTGTTCACATCACGCAGGACTTGTCATGGTCCTGTCACATCAACACTGTGGTGAAAAAGGCCCGGCAGCGTCTGTACCACCTCAGACGCTTGAGAGACTTCAGACTGCCCTCCAAGGTGCTCAGGAATTTCTACTCCTGCACCATAGAGAGCACCCTGACGGGAAACTTCATGACCTGGTTTGGAAACAGCACCATGCAGGACAGACGAGCTCTACAGAGGGTGGTGCGTTCAGCTGAGCGCATCATCCGCACCAAGCTCCCTGACCTGCACTCAATCTACACCAAGCGGTGCTGGACCAAGGCCAGGAAGGTCCTGAAGGACCTCAGCCATCCCAACAATGGACTGTTCTCTCTGTTACGGTCAGGAAAGCGCTTCCACAACATGAAGGCCAACACAGAGAGACTGAGGAGGAGCTTCTTCCCGCAGGCGATAAGGTCTCTCAACCATACCACATTCACACCACAAACACAGAACTAATACAACCTGTTAACGTCAATGGACACTATGGACACTTTCATGCACATCTACACTCATATCGGAACTCATGTTTATGTTTACATTCTGGACCCTCATGTTTACATTCTGGACCCTTGCACAAAGACACTTTAATAAGGCACCTTAAGACACGATTCTATGCATACTTGCACACCATACTTCCTCCACCAAATTTGAATAAAAAAAAAAAAAGAAAGAAAATCTCTATTGTACAGTACATTTCTATTTTTATTTCTATTTTATGCACAGTATACTTTTATTTTTATTTCTATTTTTATTCTAGTTACGTTTAAATTTTCCTATCGTATTTCTTTATTCATATTTATTTCTTACTATAAGATTTAATTCTCTTTTTAAGGTCACTGGCGGTCGTGTAAGCATTTCACTGCATATCGTACTGTGTATGACTGTGTATGTGACGAATAAAATTTTAATTTGAAGCACCTGGCGCATAACACTTATTGGGGATTGGCCCTAGTGTAATCCCCTGGTTCTTAGCCACAACTTGCAATGCTCTCATGTGCAGAAGGCCCAAAGGTGTCACCGTGGATGCAGCTGCCATGAGAGCTAGGATGTCTGAAAGTGATGGTCACTTTCTGGTCTAGCTTGTTTTCCTTGAGGGTGTTGAGAATGGGTTCAACACGGGCGGGACACAGCTGTGCCCGCTTATGATCGAATCCCATATGGCACCCAATGTGTTGTCCTCTGAACAGGAAAGAGCATGCTTTCGTGGCGTTGGGTCTCAATCCTGAAAACAGAGGAGATGAGCTAGGACGACATGCTGATGTTGAAGCACTAGCCACCAGATGCCCTGGGACTCCCGTAAGAACCAGGGCTAAATCCATGCATTTTGTATATGTGCGGGTGAGCTAGACCAATGAAAGGACCCGATACTGGTAAGCTTCGCCCCCGAAAGCGAACCTCCGGATCTTCCTGTGTTGTGGCAATGTTTCTGTATGAAAGTAAGCGTCCTTAAATTGATTGCTCTCAAATCCTACCAAGCGATTGATTTCTGACAATCACTTTGACAGTCAACATTTGAACTGTATTCATAGATTTTAAGATAGCGGAAGAGCCCGCAAAATCTGAAAAATTGGACGCAGCCCCCGCTCCTCTTGGGAACCAAGAATACCGACTGTAGTAGCCTGACTCACTGTCTGGTGGGGGAAAATGTTCCATGGCCCCCTTCCCCAGCAGCTTTGTCAGCAGATGCGCACTTTCCGGTTTCATGGAAGTGGAGACCACGCCATTGAAAACACAGAGGGTGAAGTGAGAACTGAATCCTGTAGTTTCTCTCTCCAGTGCTTAGCACCCAAGGAGATATACCTGGCAGTAGCTTCCACGCTGCCAGTTTCTCAGAAAAGGGCAAAAGTTTCGGCGGCTTGGTTAAACGGGGGGGGGGGAATGTTAGATGTTCGGGATCCTGAAACATGGCAGGAAAAACCGAAGAACTAACAGCCTATTGGAGACTGGTGTTGCCCGAAACACCAGTGGTGGCGGAGCAAGAACACCGACCTCCTGGGGGTGCCAGGGAGAAAACTTATTAGTTTGAAAGGAATTCTGGGTGCCTCTCCCTATTGGGGGGGGGGGCACCCCCATTTATTTTATTTATATATATATATATATATATATATATATATATATATGTATATATACAGTATATATATATATATATATGTATATATACAGTATATATATATATATATATATGTATATATACAGTATATATATATATATATATATATATATATATATGTATATATACAGTATATATATATATATATATATATATATATATGTATATATACAGTATATATATATATATATATATATATATATATATATATATGTATATATACAGTATATATATATATATATATATATATATATATATATACAGTATATATATATATATATATATATATATATAAAAAATTGTATCAGTCTGACCTCTTGGGGCAGATAGTGCAATGCGGCGCACCCCAATCTTTACGAGGAGGTGCCCGGGTCCAAAAAAAACCCACCCTCCTAGTGTTTTATGACTCGCAAGAGGCAGACCCGGTCGAGACTGGGTGGCCGACAATCCCGACTCTGGCGCACGGCGGGGAGGGAATTTCACAAAAGCTTGTTCGTATAACTTTGCCCCAGAACCTAGTGGCGGCTGAGTTAACGACACCGCTAAACAGGCCAGAAGGCGAGATAGGGGCATTAAGGAGAAATGCACAATCCTATCCTTGATGCGCCTGAGGTTTAGCCACAGGTGCCTCCTGCGAAAACCGTAGCAGCCATAAAACGGCCGATAACACGAGCCGTCTGCTTTGTTGCATGAAGAGGCAAGTCTGTAGCTCGGCATAATTCCAATATGGCTTATCTTGAAAAGCCCCCCCAGTACTCAAGTCTCTCAGCAGGTCAGCCTGGTAGGCCTGCAAAACCGCCCTGGTGTGCAGTGGAGCACCAAGCTGACCTACTGCCTGGAAAGCTTTTCCCTCCAGGGAAGATGAAAGTCTACACAGCTAGAAGGGAAGTATAAGCTTTCCAGGAAGGATGATGTCCCAGGAGAGAGATAGCCTGTGAAGCGTCTCTTCTATCTGGGCATCATCATATAACCCTGCGGTTCCATATCAACTATATTTAAATAAATAAATAAGTTGATGGCAGGAAAAACACGGGATGAACAGCACGGGATGAAAAACACTTACTCCATTAAAGGGTTAACTCATATGGAGAGAGCTAAGGCGGGGGGGGGGAGCGTCGTTGAGGCTCCGCCCCCCCGGCCACCCGACAGAACCTGCCGTCTACTGTTTTTTTTTTTTTTGTTTTGTTTTTTTAGTGCTTAAGGCTATTTTCATCTTCGCTAAGCAAGAGAGGAATCCTCGTGATGAGAACACGGAAGAAAAGGAGCTTACCTCCGTCTGCCGCAGCTCTGTCAGATAAGCCAGGAATGCGCGGCGGCTCGGAGCTTCTCACGGAATGCGAGGCGCGCGCAGCACTAACCGAAGCAGTTCAGAGATCGCACTCCGATATGGATTATCACACACAGAGGGATATCTAGTTTAAACTCGCCATATTGGTGAGTTAAACACCTTCTTATTTTGCTGGTTTAAACACAGGCACGCTCACAACAAGGCTGAAGACAAATGACCTGAGGTTTGTTGCCGACTCACTTGTATTTATAAGCTCCACCTGCATCTAATCAGATGACGTCACCTGACCGAGGTTATATATATAGCCAAATTTTGGCGTGTTTGCACACATGCTTCACAACCGGCAACTGGACAAAATGGTTCCCATAGCGTTTTCATGCAGCATCCAGTGTAGCCTTGAAAGGGAACTGTTTATTAAAGCTGACACCTGACAACACTTCAGCACTGTCACTGGTAACATAATTTTACTCTTTCGACTACAGAAAAACTTATAAAAAATCAGCTGTTACAAAACAACTACAAACAACTCAAGATTAAAGCATAAAGCAATAGTTGAATAAAAGTTAAAGGAACTGTTTGCCTAAAAATAAAAATGGTCAGCATTTCAGTCTATATAGTATGTTGTGTCTCTTTATATGCAATTATTTCAATAATACTCTATCGAGAGTAAGGCGAATAAATCGGTAACAAAGCAGCATTCATCAACACTGGCATGACATTAAGTTTTTACCTTTTGGTTCCGTGATGTTTCGGCTTGCCTGACAAAAAATTTATAAAAAAAAAAGAAGTTAACGACACATTCCTTTACAAAATATACTTAAGGTTTCAGAGAAACTCATCCAGCGATGTTAATATTTACGGTTTTCAACATCAAAGACAACTGAGCACTTCATGTAACAAATTTTAATTAATTATAACACTTCGATAGCAATGCTGTGCCTGCCAAACTACAAATACTCTTTAGAAAGCAAAGGCAAATAAAGCTAACAAACTGCAGCATATATCAACATTAACATGACGATAACGATTTACCTTTTAGTTTAGGCTGCTTTCTGAAATGGCGCACATCGCATTTCTCCTCCTCGCCTGAAGCAACAGATAAATAAAGTTAACTACACATCCCTTTACAAAATACCTAAACATAAAATTTAGAGAGAATATCCTGATAAAACTTATATAACGTTATATAAATATATATGAATTACCTTACATTAAAAGAAATAATTAATACTTAAAGAAGTAAAAACTTACCAAAAAAATCGATTGCTGTTTATCTTTAGCTGTTGTCGCTGTGCTTCAGTCCACCAGATTTCAAACCATATCAGCCCGCGCAATACCATAATGCAACAGCACAGTAAATTCTTGAAAAAATATTAAAGATACAGTGAAAGCACGTCCTACCTGTAAATTAATTACAGCTAACAATGAAATGTACAGTTAACACTTGTAAAACCCTGTATAACCCATAATGCATTGCAAATTACAGCAATAAATTGTAAAATGGCAAAAAAGTTTCTGTATAATTTTGCTGTACAAATTACAGCAATTTGTTACAGTGTGGTTTCCTCCCACAGTCCAAAGAAATGCAGATTAGGCTGATTGGCGTTCTCAAAAAATTGCCCGTAGTGTGTGAATGTGTGTGAGTGCCCTGCAATGGATCAGCACCCTGTCCAGGGTGTATCCCGCCTTGTGCCCTACAGGACCCCCGTGATCCTCAATACAGAATGAAGTTGTATAGATGATGAGTGGATGAGAAATGGCAAGGTGAAAGAGTTATATGTTTTGTACAAGATTGTATTTGAAAAAAGTTTTTTACACAAGAACACATTTGTACATGATTGTATAACAGTCAGTCTTTCCACAAGATTTTCACAAAACATGCGAGTGGGTTGTGGTCTTTTGATGTAACAACAGATGGGCGTTTGACGTCCCTGGATGGATAGATTACCATCAGATGAAGATGAAAAAGAAGTAGCGAAGCCAATTTCACCAGAAGTACCATTTAACAGCAATGGTCAAATCACTGGGAACTAGCTGAAGGGCTATAAAGTGAGTGGAGAGTCTTCTGACTCTTCTGCACAATATTCAGCAAGTGCTGACATTCCTGCTTTAAATACTATTCACCACTGAAGTTATGTAATGTCACGGAGAAAAGTAAAAAGTACAGATACAATATTTGCTGTAGCATATACTGTAGTGGAGTAACAGTGAAAAGTATCCTGTAATAAAGCTACTCAAGTAAAGTACACATATATGAAATACAGTATATACTTAAGTATACATCTGAGTAGAACCGCACACGTACTTGTGTGATACTGCTTAATTATTCCCAAAATGCAAATACAAATATTGACAATATAAAGATAAATAAAGATGGTGGTCTATGTGATTTAATTAATCAAAATATGATTATTGTTCAGTGAGTAGATTTTTCAGTGGGAAGTTTTCGGTATTATATTTATTTAAAGAAATTAGGAAATTTGCTATAAAGAGATGATGATGGGGAAAACTTCTATTATACTAATTATAACACATTAAATGTTCCCTTTCAAAGGCTTTCTCTCGATGCTGCGTGAAAACGCTATGGGAACCATTTGTCCTGTTGCCGGTTGTGAAGCATGTGTGCAAACACGCCAAATTTTTTGGCTATATATAACCTCGGTCAGGTGACGTCATCTGATTAGACGCAGCTGCAGGTTATAAATACTAGTGAGTCGGCGACAAACCTCAGATCATTTGTCTTCACCTTGTCGTGAGCGTGTCTGTGTTTAAACTAGCAAAATAAGAAAGTGTTTAACTCATCAATATGGCGGAGTTTAAACTTGATATCCCTCCGTGTGTGATAATCCATATCGGAGTGCGATCTCTACACTGCTTCGGTTAAGTGCTGCACGTGCCTCGCATTCCTTGAGAAGCTTCAAGCCGCCGCGTATTCCAGGATTAAACTCGTGCATCTGACAGAGCTGTGGCAGAGCTC
The DNA here is from genome assembly GCA_030522415.1 of Channallabes apus. Lineage (NCBI taxonomy): Eukaryota > Metazoa > Chordata > Actinopteri > Siluriformes > Clariidae > Channallabes > Channallabes apus. The sequence goes on along the minus strand of CM060106.1, from coordinate 37,714,070 downwards.
CTTTCTTCCGCGTTCTCATCACGGGGATTCCTCTCTTGCTTACGCGGAGATGGAAATAGCCTTAAGCACTTAAAAACAGTAAACGGCAGGTTCTGTCGGGTGGCCGGGAGGCGGAGCCTCAACGACGCTCTCTCCCCCCTCTTAGCTCTCTCCATATGAGTTAACCCTTTCATGGAGTAAGCTGTATTCATCCCGTGTTTTTACTGTCATCAACTTATTTATTTATTTAAATATAGTTGATGTGGAAGCGTGGGGTTATATGATGATGCCCAGATAGAAGAGACGCTTCACAGGCTATCTCTCTCCTGGGACATCATCCTTCCTGGAAAGCTTATACTTCCTTTCTAGCTGTGTAGACTTTCATCTTTCCTGGAGGGGAAAGCTTTTCAGGCAGTAGGTCAGCTTGGTGCTCCACTGCACACCAGGGCGGTTTTGCAGGCCCACCAGGCTGACCTGCTGAGAGACTTGAGTACTGGCGGGGCTCTTCAAGATAAGGTGTATTGGAATTATGCCGAGCTACAGACTTGTCTCTTCATGCAACAAAGCAGACGGCTCATGTTAACAGCCATTTTATGGCTGCTATGGTTTTTGCAGGAGGCACCTGTTGTAACATCCGATCCGCCTCAGCCCCGGAGATCAGGTTCACCGGATTACTGAGCCGTGGCTTTGTCTCCCCCTAGTGTGTCTACGTATGTCACTGTCAGTCATCAACACAAAAGTGAATTCACCTGTCTACCCTTGTGTATCTCACTATTTAACCCAGCCGAACCCACACCACATTGTCTGGTCACCATCGTGCACCCAACAGGAATGCTGATTGTGTTCTCTCTCTTTCTCTCTCTCTCACCCAGGTTTAAGGCGGTATCTGCAGGCGGAGTAAGCGGAAGCAAGGCAGCTTCACGCGTTCGGACCGGTTTCTACGCGGTCCAGTGGCAGTTCGAAAGTGTCCCCAGAGTACTTTATGTTGAGTATTATATGTTCTAGAGTTTCCGCCTGCAGACCGCACCGGGTGAAGGGCCCTCGGGTCATACCTTGTTTTTTGTGAAGCATTATCTTAAGTTTGTTCAAACCAAAGACGGGACTACAAGTAATAAAGACTGTCATTTCCTGCAATTGCGTTCGTTCGTGTGTGATTTCCCAGAAGGAGCCATGACAGATGACCAGACCAAATATCCGAGCGCAGCAGGAACACCCGTCACCGATCATACGGTCCCAATGATGGACTACATCAGGCGACAGCAGGGGCAGATGGACAGCTTGGCCAGGGCGATCAATGACCTGGCCCACAGTGTTCGTGACATCGCGACAAGACAGTCGTCTTCTCCTGCGGCGCCAAGACGCGCGTCACGATCCCCTCCACGAGCAGCCCCCCCGGAAAGGTATGCTGGCGACCCAGAAGGCTGCAGAAAGTTCCTCCTTGCCTGTGAGCTGTACCTGGCTGAGTACCCTGGTCTCGATGAGAGACAAAAGATCAGTTTCGTGACGCAGCAGCTCACAGGTGCGGCGATGGACTGGGCCGCCGCCATGTGGAGTGCGGGGGGCCGCGATGTGAATGACTTCGTCCGCTTCCTCCGCGCGTTTCGCGCAGTCTTTGATCACCCGGACCAGGGCAGAACCGGGGAACAGCAACTACTACGACTTAAGCAGGGGTCAACCACTGTCGCCGATTACGCGGTGAAATTTAAGATCCTGGCCGCGGAGAGCGAATGGTGCGAGAAAAGCCTCCTCGCACGCTTTCGGGACGGTCTCCAGCCAGACATCCAGCTTGAGTTGGCATGCCGAGATGCAGAAATGGATCTGGATGAAACCATCCAACTCGCCATCAAGCTGGACCAGCACCTCCGCGGTCAGAAACGACAGGCCCCCGCCAGAGGAGCAGGAGGCAGAGTTGAACCGCACCACCGCCCACGCCTCAGCAAAAGCCCACCGGAATCACGCGAGTCCCCGGCCGTGGAGTCTATGGACATCGGCACATCCAGGTTATCGGCGCAGGAAAGGCGACGCCGACTTACGGCCGGACTGTGCCTGTACTGCGGGGGGGGGGGGCATCTCATCCGAGAATGCCCACTGCTAAAAGTAAAAATGGACACACTTCCACGAACCAGATACACAAACATACCTCCACGAACCCTAAACACGGAAACACCCCCAGCAGTCATACACGCGCACACACCGCCAATAACCATAAACACGGACACACCCTCACCAGTCATATACACAAACACACCTGCACGAACCAACCGGTCCTTTTGTGTTAAAGCCACCTTGTCATATAACAATAATCTGATTTCTGTTTCCCCCCTAATAGATTCGGGATCGGCTGGGAATTTCATTTCATCCTCTCTCCTTTCCTCGCTGCACGCTCCTGTGTCGAAGCTCCCAACCCCGATCGTGATTAACGCTCTGGATGGCAAACCATTAGGTCAATCGCCTGTTAATATGATCTCCGTGCCCCTACGGTTAACTTTCCCGAATCACACTGAAGAGTTGGAATTTTATGTAATCTCTCAGGTGAATCATTCCGTCGTGCTCGGCCTCCCATGGCTTAGCTCTCATAACCCCAATTTTGATTGGACAGGTGCTCGCATCCTTTCTTGGTCCCCTAGATGCGCGAAATTTTGCATGCCACCCTCATTGATGGCCCAAACGACCACAATAGAAAGTCCTAGCGCCCTAGTATCTACCCTCGTGCCATCAGAGTACGTTAAGTTTAAAGACGTCTTTAGTATTAGGGCCGCTGCACGACTTCCCCCTCACCGCCCGTGGGATTGCGCTATTGACCTCCTGCCGGGGAAAGCACCGCCCTGCTCGCGGGTTTATCCATTGTCAGTGTCGGAGACACGGGCAATGGAGGAATACGTGAGAGAGGCTCTCCGGCAGGGGCTCATTAGTCGCTCCACGTCGCCCGCATCGGCAGGTTTCTTTTTTATCGAAAAAAAAGGCGGGGGCCTTCGGCCGTGTATTGATTTTCGAGGGCTCAATACCATCACAGTGAAATATAAGCACCCGCTGCCTCTGGTTCCGGCCGCGATCGATCTGCTCCGCGGCGCGTCCATCTTTACCAAACTTGACCTCCGCAGCGCTTATAATCTCGTTCGTGTTCGCAAGGGCGATGAGTGGAAGACAGCGTTTAGTACTACATCAGGTCATTATCAGTACAATGTGATGGCTTATGGACTGGTGAACGCGCCTGCGGTGTTTCAGGGGTTCATGAATGACGTGTTCCGACATATGTTAAGCCGGTTTGTGATAGTGTATCTAGATGACATCCTGATATACTCTCGGTCATACGAAGAACACGTTAGTCATGTGACCGCCGTCCTCCGTCGTCTGAGGGAACATGGGCTCTATGTGAAGGCGGAGAAATGTGAGTTTCATAAGACCGAGATTGCATTTCTGGGCTATCGCATCGGGCCACTGGGGGTCGAGATGGACGCAACCAAGGTCAGAGCGGTACTCCAATGGCCGGAACCAACTTCAGTGAAGGCGCTACAAAGCTTCCTCGGGTTTGCCAATTTTTACAGGCGCTTTATTAGGGGCTATAGTACGTTGGCAGCACCGCTCACTAGTTTGTTAAAGGGTAAACCGCGCAAGCTACAACCATTCACGCCGGACGCGCGCATCGCGTTTCGGCGCCTCAAACAAGCTTTCACCTCCGCGCCTATATTAAAACTTCCCGACCCTAACAAGCCCTTCGTAGTTGAGGTCGACGCGTCGGAGGTAGGACTCGGAGCGGTACTGTCACAGCGCCATGGCCACCCGGAGAAGTTATTCCCCTGTGCTTTTTTTTCGCGAAAACTGACACCTGCTGAGTGCAACTATGATATCGGTAATCGCGAACTGCTTGCAATAAAAGCGGCGTTAGAGGAGTGGAGGCATTGGTTGGAGGGGGCAGAACATCCATTTACGGTGCTCACGGATCACAAGAACCTAGAGTACCTCCAACAAGCTAAAAGACTAAACCCCCGACAAGCCCGCTGGGCACTGTTTTTCACTCGTTTCCATTTTATTATCACCTATCGCCCCGGCTCTAAAAATCTCAAAGCGGACGCCTTATCCCGTTGTTTTGCGACGCAGGACCGAACCCAGGTTCCTGAGCCCATTTTGCCCCCGTCGCTCGTGGTGGCTCCGATCACGTGGGACCTCGATGCGGAGATAGCCCAGGCGACGCGGGCAGAGCCCGCGCCGCCGGACTGTCCACCGAATCGAATCTACGTGCCGGAGTCACTACGTGAACGAGTGACGGTAGAGGCACACATTAATGCCCTTACCCACGCCTAACAGACCGTGGTCCCACCTAGCGGTGGATTTTGTGACGGACCTGCCAGTGTCTAAAGGGTACACATCAGTCCTCGTAGTGGTGGATCGCTTCTCTAAAGGATGCCGGTTTATCCCGTTCTGCGCCCTCCCAACCGCCTCCCAGGTGACGGAAACCCTATTCAATAATGTGTTTCGCTACTACGGCATACCGGAAGATATTGTTTCCGATCGTGGTCCCCAATTTATCGCAAAAGTCTGGAAAGCTTTTTTCCAGAAATTGGGGACCACTGTTAGTCTAACGTCAGGCTATCACCCAGAGTCAAACGGGCAGGCAGAGCGGACTGTCCAAGATCTCGGGAAATTCCTCCGCGCATATTGTAGTAGTCGGCAACATGAATGGGCGGACTGTTTATTCTGGGCGGAATATGCACAAAACTCATTGAAACGCTCCTCAACCGGCCTAACGCCGTTTCAGTGTGTGCTCGGACATCAGCCACCGCTTTGTCCTTGGGATGCCACTCCCACCAATATCCCCATGGTGGATGAGTGGTTTAAAAAAGCGGAAAAAGTATGGGAGGGGGCGCATGCCAATATCTCCCAAGCAGTGCGCCGGTTCAAAAAATTCGCCGATAGGCGGCGAAGGGAAAGTCCTCCGCTCCAGGTAGGAGACCGGGTTTGGCTCTCGACAAAGGACCTCTCTCTCAACCTCCCCTGCCGTAAACTCTCTCCCAGATTCATCGGTCCTTTTCCTATATTGTCTCAAGTTAACCCCGTTTCTTTTAAATTACAACTCCCCTCACACATGCGTATTAACCCCGTCTTTCACATTTCTCTTCTCAGGCCAGTAAGACGGGGACCACTAGACGGAGGCGTCGTAGACCCTTCACTCCCCGGGGCTGTGGAGATCGAGGGCGCTCCAGCATTTAGGGTCCAGCAACTGCTGGACTCCCGAAGGCGAGGGGGCTCCCTCCAGTACCTGGTGGAGTGGGAGGGGTATGGGCCGGAGGAACGCAGTTGGGTCCCGGCAAAGGACATCCTGAGCCCAGAACTCATTTTCGAGTTCCATCAAGCTCGTCCGGATCGTCCTGCGCCACGACCTCCAGGCCGACCCGCTCGCCGGCAATTCCATCAGGCCGGTGGGTCCCGACCCCTTTCGGTGCCTAGAAGCGAGCGCCCACCTGCCTCTCAGGAAGCCGGTCCTGGGAGGGGGGGTAATGTAACATCCGATCCGCCTCAGCCCCGGAGATCAGGTTCACCGGATTACTGAGCCGTGGCTTTGTCTCCCCCTAGTGTGTCTACGTATGTCACTGTCAGTCATCAACACAAAAGTGAATTCACCTGTCTACCCTTGTGTATCTCACTATTTAACCCAGCCGAACCCACACCACATTGTCTGGTCACCATCGTGCACCCAACAGGAATGCTGATTGTGTTCTCTCTCTTTCTCTCTCTCTCACCCAGGTTTAAGGCGGTATCTGCAGGCGGAGTAAGCGGAAGCAAGGCAGCTTCACGCGTTCGGACCGGTTTCTACGCGGTCCAGTGGCAGTTCGAAAGTGTCCCCAGAGTACTTTATGTTGAGTATTATATGTTCTAGAGTTTCCGCCTGCAGACCGCACCGGGTGAAGGGCCCTCGGGTCATACCTTGTTTTTTGTGAAGCATTATCTTAAGTTTGTTCAAACCAAAGACGGGACTACAAGTAATAAAGACTGTCATTTCCTGCAATTGCGTTCGTTCGTGTGTGATTTCCCAGAAGGAGCCATGACACCTGTGGCTAAATCTCAGACGCATCAAGGATAGGATTGTCCATTCCTCCTTAATGCCCCTATCTCGCCTTCCGGCCTGTTTAGCGATATCGTTAACTCAGCCACCACTAGGTTCTGGGGCGAAGTTATACGAACAAGCTTTTGGGTAATTCCCTCCCCGCCATGCTCAAGAGTCGGGATTGTCAGCCACTCAGTCTCGACCGGGTCTGACTCTTGCGAGGCGTAAAACACAAGGAGGGTGTTTTTTTTTGGACACGGGCACCTCCCCGTAAAGATTGGTGTGCGCCGCGTTGCACTATCTGCCCCAAGAGGTCAGACTGATTAAAAATAAATAAATAAATGAATAAAATAAAATAAATGGGGGTGGCCCCCCCAATAGGGAGAGGCACCCAGAATTCCTTTCAAACGAATGAAGTGTTCTCCCTGGCACCCCCAGGAGGTCGGTGTTCTTGCTCCGCCACCACTGGTGTTTCGGGCAACACCAGTCTCCAATAGGCTGATAGTTCTTCGTTTTTTTCCCTGCCATGTTTCAGGATGCCGAACATCTAACATCCCCCCCGTTTAACCAAGCCGCCGAGACTTTTGGCCTTTTCTGAGAAACTGGCAGCGAGGAAGCTACTGCCAAGTATATCTCCTTGGGTACTAAGCACTCAAGAGAGAAACTACAGGATTCAGTTCTCACTCTGTGTTTTCAATGGCGTGGTCTCCACTTCCATGAAACCGGAAAGTGCGCATCTGCTGACAAAAGCTGCTGGGAAAGGGGGCCATGGAACATGTTCCCCCACCAGACAGTGAGTCAGGATGCTACAGTCGGTTTTCTTGCTTCCCAAGAGGAACAGGGGCTGCGTCCAATTTTTCAGATTTTGCGGGCTCTTCCGCTATCTGAAAATCAATAAATACAATTTCAAATGTTGACTGTCAAAGTGGTTGCTCTCAAATCCTACCAAGCGATTGATTTCTGACAATCGATTAAAGACGCTTACTTTCATACAGAAACATTGCCACAACACAGGAAGTTCCTGAGGTTCGCTTTCGGGGGCGAAGCTTACCAGTATCGGGTCCTTCCATTGGTCTAGCTCACTCGCACATATACAAAATGCATGGATTTAGTCCTGGCTCTTACGGGAGTCCCAGGGCATCCGGTAGCTAGCGCTTTGACATCAGCATGTCGTCCTAGCTCATCTTTGTTCTCAGGATTGAGACCCAACGCCACGAAAGCGTGCTCTTTCCTGTTCAGAGGACAACACATTGGGTGCCATATGGGATTCGATCGTAAGCGGGCAAAGCTGTCTCCCGCTCATATCAAACCCATTCTCAACACCCTTGAGAATTCCTTCTTAACAAGGAAAACAAGCTAGACCAGAAAATGACCATCACTTTCAGACATCCTAGCTCTCATGGCAGCTGTATCCACAGTGACACCTTTGGGCCTTCTGCACATGAGAGCATTCCAAGTTGTGGCTAAGAACCAGGGGATTTCACTAGAACCAATCCCCAAAAAGGGTAACGCGCCAGGTGCTTCGTACCCTTTCTATGTGGTTCAGACCCCGGTTTCTACTCTGGGTCCCACTCTAAGTTCATCTTGTCGTTGCTGAGGCTAACGACAGATGCTTCCCTCACAGGCTGGGGTGCGGTCTCAGATGACCGTCCAGCCCAAGGGAGCTGGAGGGACCATCTTCTCGCGCGGCACATCAATTGCCTCGAGATGATGGCTGTATTTCTGGCCCTAAAGCACTTCCTCCAGCAGTTCAGAGGCTGCCATGTCCTAGTGCGGGTGGACAACACTATGGCAGTCTCATATATTATCGCCAGGGCGGAATGTGCTCGCGCCGATAATAGCTAGCGCAACAGGTTCCTGTCCCTCAGGGCAATTTACATTCCAGCATGGATGCGGGAGCAGTAGTACTGTCCAGTCTATCTCTGACACCCGCGGAATGGAAACCCCACTCCGAAGTAGTCAGGGAGAGATTTCATGTAGCAAGGTGGACCTCTTGCCTTGCAAGATATGCTTCGCCTTTTACTGTTCTTCAGATTTACGTCCACCGCATCAGCTAGTGGCGTAGGTCAGAGAAGCTTCTACATGTTTTGGATGAGAGATGCCATTGCCCTCTCCTATGAGGCGCGTGGGCTCACTTCGCCTCTGGGGATCAGGGCTCTTTCAACCATGGGGATTGCCTCATCTATTGCATTAGCAAGAGGTATTCCCCTGCAGCAAGTATCTGCTAAGCAGGTAAACCCAGTCCACTACCGAATTGTTTCAGTGCTGGAGTTTCCCTCCTCGGGTCTGTGCCCTAGTACTCTCAGGACGTACATGACTGCATCCTCTCTCAACTATCTTCCGAAAGCTCTATAAACCCAACAGACACCCTATTGCTCTTGAAGCCTTCTGTCCTCCGCGCTTACAGCTTCGGAGCAGGAGAGACTTCACTTGCTGTGTCCAGCTTGTGCTCTTCAGATCTACATCCACCGCATCAGCTAGTGGCGTAAGTCAGAGCAGTTTCTACATGTTCTGGATGAGACATGCTATTGCCCTCTCCTATGAGGCGCGTGGGCTCACTTCGCCTCTAGGAATCAGGGCTCATTCAACCAGGGGATCGCCTCAGCTATTGGATTAGCAAGAGGTATTCCCCTGCAACAAGTGTGTGCCAAGCAGGTAGACCCAGTCCACTGCCAAAATGTTTCAGTGCTGGAGCTTCTGCAGGAAAAGCTTGTCCTTGGGCTAGTGCCCTAGTACCCTCAGGATTTTCTTACCTGCATTGTTTGAAGACTTCTGTCCTCCGCCTTTTACAGCTTCGGAGCAGGAGAAACTTCACTTACTGTCCAGTATGTGCTCTTCAGATTCACGTCCACTGCATCAGCTAGTGGCGTAAGTCAGAGCGCCACTATACTGGGTGAGAGATGCATATTGCCCCCTCCTATGAGGCGCGTGGGTTCACTTCGCCTCTGGGAAGCAGGGCTCACCCAACCAGAGTGATCGTCCCAGTCTCACCAGCAGGAGGTATCCCCTGCAGTAATTCTGTCGCGCGAAGGGTTGGTTCCTCCCCGCACATATTTCTTACATTTATAATCTGGATGTTCATGCTACTCCGGGCTCACTGCCCCGAGTTAGCTGCCCAGGCATAGTTCTGAGACCTTCTTGGCTTTGTGCGCACACGCTACACAACCTTGGGGTCCAGACACCTGTAGTGCGGCGGCGTTGGTATTCTCGTTCCGATAGCGTTTTCACGCAGCATCGAGTGAAGCCTTGAAAGTGAACGTCTCGGGTTACATTGCTGTAACCCTGTTCCCTGAAAGGCGGGAATGAGATGCTGCGTCCGAATGCCGCACTACCACGTGACCGGACGGCTGTTCAGACAAATTAATCTGAGGTTGTTGCCGGTTCACCTGTTTTTATAACCTCCACCTACATCTAATCAGATGACGTCACCTGTCGAGGTTATATATAGCCAAAAACTTTGGCGTGTTTTCACAGCATGCTTCAATGACCGGCAACGCAACAAAATGGTTCCCATAGCGTTTTCACGCAGCATCTCGTTCCCGCCTTTCAGGGAACAGGGTTACAGCAATGTATCCCGAGACGTTGTCCTCAAAAACATTTATTTGTTTTTGGTTACTATCCTTGAAATCATACATTACCTATTCTTTTTGTTGTACCATTATTTATCTAATTAAAAACAGAGAGAAAACAAAAAGTTAATAAATAAAACAATGCAACTTTAGGACATAGATGAGGCCAAACAACATGGAACATTCATGTGCGACAGTAAGTCACAATCCTGATTTCATGTGGTGGCTAAAGACAGTCCTCTTCCTACCTGAGGACAAACAGTGCCATCGTGCACCTCACAAGTTCTGCCTGAGCTTCATCTTTCTGAACAACCAAATAAAAGAAAGGACATTTGTTAGACAAGTTGCTCTATTTGGCAAAACAGTGTCTGATGTACAGTGGGAGCCACGCCAAATAGCCGCGACTGTGTGGCCTGAAGTGTGAATGGCGTGTGAATGGCCTTTGCACGCCGTAGTCCCCCCTCCCTTTTCTGACAGAAAGGCGTGTCAAGATTTCACAGTAAACACGCCCATTCAAGCCCTATTTATTCATTTACCTGGTGCCACCACTAGATGGCGCTTCGTTCTCAAGAACACGTTAAACAAGCCAGCTGCGCTGAGTTGCAATCACGTGATTTTAACAACCCGTCCCCACCCCCGCCGAACTGACGCTGCCAAACTACAGAGATGAAGATGGCGGCTTAACGGACTATTCGTGGTAAGTGATGTTTTATTTTATAAAATGTGTTTGGGGTAGTTTACAGTTTATTTCCCAGTTTAGTTTTTTTATTGGCCGTTTTAAATATCACTGGCAGCACCAGCAGCGGTCAGATGTGACTTTAGAGAACTTAATGATCTGTTTACCAAGTCTGGAGTTAATATTACAGCTTACTGTCAGTGTCACACACTCACAATGTCACTCCACTTTAACTCAAAAACATGCTCAAGCTTCGACAATACTATTAATGTCCCTATTACAAGAGCTGCACTACCCGATGAAGAGTGTTTGTGTTCTCTGTAAATACTGAGAGAATCTCACCGCGTGTTGTCTGGATAAATTCAGCGGTTATTTATTCTCTGGTTAAGAGTTAATCTGCAGGTTATTTCTGTGACTGTAATATAATGTGATGCAGTTGATGAGGGACACAGACTGAGTGTAGCTGTACAGGAGCTAGTAACGCTCATAACCGGGTTTATATTTTATACACTTTGTCCGGGACTTTCCGCGGTAGCGCGAGCGCTTAGTTAACGAGCTGAATAACAACACTGAAGTGTTTATTAGTTAAGGAGGAGGAGGGGGGAGGTGTGTGTGTGGGGGAGGAGGTGTGTGTGTGAGGGGGGAGGTGTGTGTGTGCGTGGGGGTGTGTGTGAGGGGAGGTGTGTGTGAGGGGCTTCAGTAAGTTATAGTTTGGCCTCAGGGATGAACTAATGCTCATATACGAGTGTTATATTGCTTAACTTATTTGTATGAGAAGCGCATTAAGTAAATTCTCGGTTAATTTAATTCAGGCGATAATACAGACAGTCACTGGTTAACACTAACACTGTTCACTGGTTAACATTAGCACAGGAAGTTTATTTACATTCCAGAATCCCCAAAACAGTATTTTACACACTCTGTGGTAAATAGGTTTATTAATATATTTTATTTTTATTAGAACTATATGTTCTGTGAAGTTTATTTATCTTTGTCTTGACTAAATTCTTCTGTTGTCTTTAAGCAGAGCTCCGCTGTGGAGGATTGGGGGGTCAGACGGCTGACGGCTGGACTTTTGGAGCTACAGGACTGGAGGAGCCTGAACAAGCTGTTGAGGGAGCTGTAGGAGGGATGATGTCACAGTCCGACAGCTTTAGAATGATGTTTGGTCAGGTCTACTGTATATTCTGAACATAGAACTGCTAAATGTCTGATACAGTACTTTGGGGGAAACAAAGACTTCAACTGTTCCATGTTTAATAGTTTTGATATTTGAAAAATTTATATTTTAATATAAAAGGACTATAGATAGAGACTTATAAGCAGCTGGTGTATCCGGGTTGTTTAATGAACTTTAAGCAAAAAGACAACATGTATTCACCTGTTTTATACAAATTACTGTTTTAACTTTGACTAGTTTTGGAAGAATAAATTGAATTGGTAAAGTCATGTTTGCGTGTTTTAATTTTTGGGGATTGTTTGGGTATTTAAAAAACGTTTAGTTGAACCAACAACTTCAATGGGCAAAAAATGGGACACAACTTTGTTTTAAATAGTCAAAGAGTTGGGCTGAAAATCATAATAATAATAATTATTGGTCATAGAAACAAATTAAAACAGTTAAACACTTGATCATATGTATTTGTGTTTGTGATTATGTGACCCATAATATTTTTTTCTCAGTATAAATAAATGTTTTGGGTTTTAAGAACTCCAAAAGAGCAACGACAAACTTAGGAGTGGAAGGTGAGAAACCTCGATGGAGAATACTGAGTATGACATGGTAATTGCTCTGTGTGTGTTTTTGGCGGGGGGGATGGGTGTGTGTGTGTTTTTGGCGGGGGGATGGGTGTGCGTGTTAAAGCCAACGGAGAAATTCAGGAGAGAGCGTGCGCGCGTGTATATACACACACACCTCTCCATTCATCCATCATTGATTAAACCTACAGTATGAACACGGCTGTTCAGCAGTTCTAAACACAAGCACAGGGTCTGTTTTTGTCCTTAACTAAATATTTCAATACGTTAATAATGAATTTATTTTGCTGAATAAGGTAATAAGCGATATTTAAATCAAACCAGTAAGTTAAGTGTTCCATACATTAAAGTACTGTGTATAACCAAGTGCCCTAGCAAACACAGTTACAGTTTACAGTACAAACAGAGTGTGTGCACTGGGAGGGATTGGAAGGTGAGTGAGAATACTCATTTACAAAACAAAAGACGGTCAGAGGCAGGGCCGTTCTAGACCAGGGGGGGAGGGGCGCAGTCAGAAATGTGAAGGGGGCATCATGTTCTAGCACTGTTTTTCCCTGGGCCTATAGTAACAGTATTGTCCTTGCTGAATTGTGTTGAGGCATGCAAACCCCCTGACCACAATAAGGTGGCAATCCCTCAGGGGGGAAACTAAAAAATAAAGAAATAAAATAAAATATCCTTAATCCAGATTTTATCAATCAATGACATAACATTTATCTAATGGTCAAATTCTCAAAAACATTTAACCTAAAGTAAGACTTAACACACTATAACTAAAATATTTACAAAACTGAAAGGTTGTCTTGTGAATAATAAATACAAACTAAATTAAAACAGATGGGCTATTGAACAGATCATAATATGTTTTATGTTTTCTGATTATAAATGATAGATGGATTGATTTTAGAAAGGCTAAATGAAATAGCTAGTTTTGGTCATGTCAGTCCAGTAACTATACTATGTAAAAGTAATTATAATATGAATTAATTAAGGGCAGGACCTAACCTAATGTTAATAATTTACACCATGATAACATTAGTATTTATGTTTTTGTATATATTTTTAAATGTTCAAATGAACGTTTCAGAGTATATAATTTGTCGTGTCATCTGTGATTGAGACCCATGAGTTAAATTGAAATATTTTTTATAGGTAGTAAGCCAGGTTTTAGTAACCTTGGACAAATCACCATGTAAGCCCTCTCTCGCACTCACACGACACACACACAAACACTGTACACACACAGACACACACAAATAACACATGAAATCGCGTAAAACCAAATGAAACTAGGGTAAAAAAATATGAGCAGTAAAAATACAGTAGTATCCTGTAGGTGATTCCTGTCCTGTGATAACAGGCACTAACATTCTAGACCGGTTTAGTTCTGTTAGTTTTGTTTTCAAGTGTGAATGTTTATGGGGATTAAATCTGTCTCTGCTGCCGCATCTATACACAGTTGTGATAAGTGATTGATGCCCCATCAGATCTTTGATGTAGGACGTTATGCTGGTTAAATGACTAAAGAAATACTGATCCGTATGGACAGATATTTGTTCCAGATATTATGCGCCATTAATCAATTTGTTATGCGAATTTGACTATCAGCGAAAACATCAAAAATATAACGTAAACAAACCAAAGCAGAAGTTAAGCTTTACTTTCAAATAAACATTTGATTTGTCACATACACAGTACGATATGCAGTAAAATGCTTTGGGTGCTTTAGGTGAGGCTCGAACTCGGCATTGCTTCACCTGGACTGCTTTATAAGCATCACGCGCTAACCGATTGCGCCACGGGAGCCACACGGAAGTTGGTCTTGTCAGAGTATCCTCTCTCTCTCGCACGCGCACACACACAAACAAACATGAAATTGCGTAAAACCAAACGAAATATAAGCAGTAAAAAATATCAGTAAAAATACATTAGTATAACAGGCGCTAACCCTCTGGAACTTTTTTACTATTGTTTCCAAGTGTTTATGGGGATTTAATGTGTCTCTGCTGCCGCATCCATTCACAGTTGTGATAAGTGATTAATGCCCCATCAGATCTTTTGACGGGGGAGCATTATGCATGATTAAATGACTAAAGAAATACTGATCCATATGGGCAGATATTTATTCCAGGTTGCATGCGCCATTAATTGCCTTTCTTATGCCACTTGTAGACTATCAGTGAAAAAAAACGGCGAAGACATCATCAAAAATATAACGAAAACAATCCCAAGCAGACGTTACATTTTGAGCTTTATTTTGCAGCAAAATATTATCAATCAGTATATTAAATGGAACGAGGTAAAATACACAGTAATATAAAATACTGTACATAGCCCGCGTGTGTATTCCGTACCTACAATGATCGGTATAGATAAATTACAGACGTTACCGTGTCTTTAAGGATCATTTCAGGATGTCTAAAAAAATTTTTCACTAACTAATTTTATTAAGTCATTATTAAATAATAAATAGCATAATCATCATGGGTTGTGTATTGAGTGATTTAACAAATCTGTTTTATTAATCGGTTTGTTGTTGTTTTTTACCACGTCATCTATTTATGACAAGAACTGTCTGTATATTAAAGATACGGTATTGGGCTTCCTGGACACTGCAGTTAACTGTGCCAGTCAATGCTCCATCTGGCGGAATTATACGGCATTGCAACCATCTTTTTAGAAAGCGCATGGGGGCGTTTATGGGGCGGGGCATTGTTAACTGCGTCATCGCGGGGGATCACATTCCATGCACGAAGCGTCCATTAACCTGCCATGGAGCCGTCATGCTCCAGGCAGCTGTTTGACGTGGCTCCCACTGTATGCATGTAAAAATCACTTAATGCTCCCTATGAGTGCAAAAATAACCCCACCTGGGACTAAGGTGCATCAATTTAAATGTAATTATGTGAATGAATAGGCAAAAACAACTGACATACATATACACACACATTATATATTACATTATATTGCCAAAAGTACTGTCTTGCCTGCCTTCACATGCATACAGTATAAACTTGAGTAACATCCACTTCTTAATCCATAGGATTTAATATGATGTTGGCCTTTTGCAGCTATAACAGTTTCAACTCTTCTGTGAAGTCTTTCCACAAGGTTTAGGAGCATGTATGTAACTAATGTTAATAGATACTATGATAAAAATAATAATAATGGCCCTGTGTAAAGATTGTGCTGCAGCTGATAATGCCACTGATCATATTTGTGAATATGAAGGGGCAGAGGTAGTTGTGTGGTTTTTGGATGTTGGTATACTGATTGGAGGCTCACAGCCTCAAAACCCAGCACCACAAATCTGCCACCTGGATCTTTGAGCAATGCTAATTTATCAATTCAGTAACATTTTTCAGTTTTAAGGTTGAAATGCCTTATGAACAAATGCTTACCAGTGCTTAATCAGTTGGTCCACATTTTCCACTAAATACACCATAAGACATTTCAGGAGATACTCTCTTCATACATTCACCTCCAGGCTCTTGGAATGTAAAAACAAACATAGTATTGTTGGTTATGTTAGGCTTGTGAAGCGTGATAAAATGAACATGGCAGACATTGAAACCTGTATTCAGACAGCATACACTAATCTGTGAACAAGTTAAACTAAAATGTTTTATTCTGCTAGTTATGTTTTAATTTAGTGCGTCACAGCCAACTTGATGTGGATGCCTTGCTCAGGTCCTGTGGCTTCCATTCACAATATCACATTTGACACCAAGCCAATTTCTGCTTTTTTGAGCAAGTACAGTACTGTACATACCAGATCAAGAACTTGACGATGACGATTATATTTTTGGTCTTCTCTCTGACAATTCTTCCCTTTCTGATGATCTCAATTAATTTGTAATGTTGCTTGTCCAAGGAAACCAGCAATCTTCCTTGAAGTGGAGCAGTTGTAATTCTCAGAAACTCATTACTGATCTTAAAAAAAAAAAAGAATAAACACAAATTGGACTGGCTCAAGTTTTTAGCAAATCTTAATTACAGCGTGTATAGACAGAATCACCCCCCCCCCCCACACCTTTAAAATAACTGCATTTTGTTGCTTTGCAAGTGCTCACTACTGATAATACAATAAACCCATGAACATAATTCAGTTTCGCAGGATAATTGAAATTCATTCATTCATTCATTTTCTATACCACTTAATCCTGTGTTCAGGGTCGCGGGGGACCTGGAGCCTATCCCAGGAGACTTCGGGCACTAGGCGGGGTACACCCTGGACAGGGTGCCAATCCATCGCTGGGCACACACACATACACACACTCACACACCATGGTCAATGTGGGAATGCCAATTAGCCTAACCTGCATGTATTTGGACTGTGGGAGGAAACCGGAGTACCCGGAGGAAACCCACCAAGCACGGGGAGAACATGCACACAGAGACGGGAATCGAGCAGCAATTCTATTGTATCATTTCCATTTCAAAATTTATCCACATAATGTTTTTATTTGTGCATTCTTGGACTTATTTTCTGCAGTATGGGTAAAATAATGCCCTTTCAGAAAAGCTAACAGACCTGTAAACACAATAGTGCATAAAGATTTCATGTTAACTTTTAAACTTCATTCATTACCTTAAATCAACGTGTCAAATTGCTGCCAGTGTTAGGGATTATATACTGATACCGTTAAAAACGTGTCATAAAGTGTCACCAGTATGTCAAGAACATGTGCTAAAGCCCCGTTTCATACGAGGGAAAATAGTTTTAGTGATATTACATTACTTACACGTTAGCAAGTCCAGAAGGTTTTAAGCATAACTATAAATACACTACAAACAGCACTCAGTCCAAATTGGCTTGTTCTATGTTTACATCACTTTCCTATAAATTTTTACGGTACTTAATATAATAAATATTATTTATTTCATGTTATTCGGCACTGCCGACTTAGTGAAGAAACTCCGGTGTTTTTGAAAATAACCTCGTTAGTTAGCTAATGCTACTGTAGGTAATATACTGTAGGTGTTTTTAGCTACAGTAGCAAACACGGGCACAAAACTCAATAGGTAGCTAGCAAACACGGACACAAAACTCAATCTACAAAGTAGTTGTTCCTGACATAAATAATAAATTTGCTCATGGAAGAGATACATTTAACATAGAAATGACATGAGTTTGCTTTCTTACCTGTTGTTTTCTTTGAGAAACTATGGCCGCCAGCAGAACATGATTCAGTCCGTGACAATACTACGTCATGAGGTCACGTGACACGGCAAACCTTTGGTTTGAAGCAGAAGTGTGCGTTGAGTGAACGGATTACATTTAAGTTTAAACAGGGGCTGCGATGTTTGCTTTTAAGCAACGTAAAAATATCAGTTTCATATAGGAAATCAAAAATTTCCATCAGATCAATGTAGAAACATACTTTGTATCAACGACACAGTAGTTTCACTTCTTTCAGTGTACTCTCATGCTCAAATTTGGCTAATATTTTACAAAAATGTAAATTTTTGGCTAATTAATACTTTTCAAATGAATTTAAAAAAAAACATTGCAAAATGTTGTTGTTTTACAAGGTGAGATCCAAAGTTGGAGGGGGGCATCGAGCCTATGTACACCCTCAACAGGGTTCCAGTCCATCACTGGGCATACACACAATTTTCACACTATGTGCAATTTGGGAACACCAATTCAGCTAATCTGCATGCCTGGAGTGTGGATACCAGAAAGCCCAGAAGGACAGAAAGAACATGCAGACTCCACGCACACAGACCCCAAGGCCGGAATCACCTCAAACCCTAGATGTGCAAGCCAACAGTGCTAACTACTAAGCCACCGTGCCACCAGATACACAGCTAATTAGCTTCTATCACAAGACTGAATCCCAAATCCCTCTCTAACACCTGATCAATGGCACTTCTTGATGAGTGGAACAAGGGAGTGTATGGGTGAAGGGATTCATTCATTCATTTTCTATACCGCTTAATCCTGTGTTCAGGGTCGCGGGGGACCTGGAGCCTATCCCAGGAGACTTCGGGCACTAGGCAGGGTACACCCTGGACAGAGTGCCAATCCATCGCAGGGGAATTAGCCTATTAGCCTAATCTGCATGTCTTTGGACTGTGGGAGGAAACCGGAGTACTCGGAGGAAACCCACCAAGCACGGGGAGAACATGCAAACTCCATGCACACAGAGACGGGAATCGAGCCTGGCTGGGGAATCGAACCCAGACCCTGGAGGTGCAAGGCGACAGTGCTAACCACTACACCACCGCGCCGCCAAAGGGATTGGTCCATGTTTTCAAGCTATGCCAGAACCTCTTTGCCCCTGGGGGCCTAGCTCACTCATTTTTGCTCAGATCAGGAAATTGAGACTCACAATTTCTATAGAAAAAAATCACGTCCATCAAAAATTTAAACTTTACTCCTTTAAAATGAGTGGGTTTTACAATGACTGGCTTCCCTATTCGCAAGAGATAATGTTACATTATGAGCCCTTATGAGAGGCTGGTTGTTATGGTGATCGGGCTAAGTCACACCACGCTCCACTCCACTCACACATGCTCACTTCACTCACAGGCAACATAAATGCTTATATACTGTATGGGGAATCATGTCAGGTATGAATGAGTTGTTTTCACTGTTTAACTGTTGATCTACTTTACAATTCTGCAGGAATTGGCTCTGGTAGAGAAATACTATGTTATTACTACTAATGTGTGTGTGTGTGTGTGTGTTTTTTAACAATTTATAAAATCTTTCTATACAATGCTACAGACATATGTGTGTGTGTGTGTGTGTGTGTGTGTGTGTGTGTGTGTGTGAAATCAGATTTGTCTGTATGTATATACATACAGTGGTGTGAAAAACTATTTGCCCCCCTTCTGATTTCTTATTCTTTTGCATGTTTGTGACACAAAATGTTTCTGATCATCAAACACATTTAACTATTAGTCAAAGATAACACAAGTAAACACAAAATGCAGTTTTTAAATGAGGGGTTTTATTATTTAGGGAGAAAAAAAATCCAAACCTACATGGCCCTGTGTGAAAAAGTAATTGCCCCCTGAACCTAATAACTGGTTGGGCCACCCTTAGCAGCAATAACTGCAATCAAGCATTTGCGATAACTTGCAACGAGTCTTTTACAGCGCTCTGGAGGAATTTTGGCCCACTCATCTTTGCAGAATTGTTGTAATTCAGCTTTATTTGAGGGCTTTCTAGCATGAACCGCCTTTTTAAGGTCATGCCACAACATCTCAATAGGATTCAGGTCAGGACTTTGACTCGGCCACTCCAAAGTCCTCATTTTGTTTTTCTTTAGCCATTCAGAGGTGGATTTGCTGGTGTGTTTTGGGTCATTGTCCTGCTGCAGCACCCAAGATTGCTTCAGCTTGAGTTGACGAACAGATGGCCGGACATTCTCCTTCAGGATTTTTTGGTAGACAGTAGAATTCATGGTCCATCTATCACAGCAAGCCTTCCAGGTCCTGAAGCAGCAAAACAACCCCAGACCATCACACTACCACCACCATATTTTACTGTTGGTATGATGTTCTTTTTCTGAAATGCTGTGTTACTTTTACGCCAGATGTAACGGGACACGCACCTTCCAAAAAGTTCAACTTTTGTCTCGTCGGTCCACAAGGTATTTTCCCAAAAGTCTTGGCAATCATTGAGATGTTTTTTAGCAAAATTGAGATGAGCCTTAATGTTCTTTTTGCTTAAAAGTGGTTTGCGCTTTGGAAATCTGCCATGCAGGTCGTTTTTGCCCAGTCTCTTTCTTATGGTGGAGTCGTGAACACTGACCTTAATTGAGGCAAGTGAGGCCTGCAGTTCTTTAGATGTTGTCCTGGGGTCTTTTGTGGCCTCTCGGATGAGTTGTCTCTGCACTTTTGGGGTAATTTTGGTCGGCCGGCCACTCCTGGGAAGGTTCACCACTGTTCCATGTTTTTGCCATTTGTGGATAATGGCTCTCACTGTGGTTCGCTGGAGTCCCAAAGCTTTAGAAATGGCTTTATAACCTTTACCAGACTGATAGATCTCAATTACTTTTGTTCTCATTTGTTCCTGAATTTCTTTGGATCTTGGCATGATGTCTAGCTTTTGAGGTGCTTTTGGTCTACTTCTCTGTGTCAGGTAGCTCCTATTTAAGTGATTTCTTGATTGAAACAGGTGTGGCAGTAATCAGGCCTGGGGGTGACTACAGAAATTGAACTCAGGTGTGATAAACCACAGTTAAGTTATTTTTTAACAAGGGGGGCAATCACTTTTTCACACAGGGCCATGTAGATTTGGAGTTTTTTTCCTCCCTTAATAACGTAAACCTTCATTTAAAAACTGCATTTTGTGTTCAATTATGTTATCTTTGACTAATAGTTAACGGTTTTTGATGAGCAGAAACATTTAAGTGTGACAAACATGCAAAAGAATAAGAAATCAGGAAGGGGGCAAATAGGTTTTCACACCACTGTATATATAGACAAATATAGTGTATAGACAAAAAAAAAAGTATATATATATTTTCCTTACGTCCCTCAGGATCTCAGTACAGATGTGCAACTTCAGGCTCAACCGGATGGCCAGTGAACTTTTCTGGCAAGTTTTATGGAGGAAATAAACTGCATTTAATGTTTGTTTTTATTTACATCAAGTTACATGATGAATATTATATTCATATTTGGTTATATATACTGTATGATGAGGGTCACCATAAAGTAATACATACATGACAACATTAACACAAACCCTCTCTGTCTCCCTCTTTCTCAAGCTAAACTGGGAGGAGGGAAAAGTAGAATAAAGAAGGTATCTGTTCTCCTCCAGGTCATCAGTGCTCTGTTTAAATAGGCTGGAATTTGAGATGTGAGAACAAATATCAGCTCAGCAGAACACCGCAACCTGGTTATCATGTTAGGACACTATATAAAAGGGAAATGGATTCAGCATAAAACAACACCCTTGTTTTGTGTTTAATAGGATCACTTCTATTGTAAGGTTTTGAATACCAAAGAAAGCATGTGCAAAAAAAGAATGCATAGATTAATGTTTTCATGCATAAAATGTTTAAAGGCATTTTAGACCTATAGATGACTTTTGTACTTAAAATAGCATTTTATATATACATATATATATATAACAACAAACTGTTGTTTTTGTTGTTGTTACGTAATTACCTAATTCCATATTTGTTATTTTATAGTTTTGAAATCCCAAATATTGTTGTAGAATGTAGAAAATAAATCACTAAACAAAAAAAAAAAAGTAAAGAAATTTGCAAGTGACCCCAAACTTTTGAATGGTAGTGTATGTTGTATATATACTTTCATGTTAATGTATGATTAATGTATGGTCTGTAGTACTGGAAAGAGGAGAGGGAGAGTAGCTGCTTGCCAAAATGCACATTTAAGGCTAGTCACAGAAGCACGTTCAGCACATCTGGCAGCATTTTGTCATCCTAAAAAACACTTGGTGTCCTTAGTAATTGCTTTTAAATCAGGCCTTTGAGCCGTTCATGTTGTTCTGTTCACAACTAACATGAACTACCAAGCTAACTAGCTTCTAACACAAGGCTTAATCCCAAATCCTAGCTTTCCATTTTACTTTACTTGGGAGTCAACCTCGGACTCTAGAAGTTAGATGATATTCTCAAACGAAATAAGTGGAAATGTAAAGAAAAGCTTATGAGCAAAATAACTGATTAAATAAACAAACAAATCATAATCTCCTAATAATAAATTATGTTTGTGCAACTGTTGTATAAGAATACTGCACTAGAGGTCATGCTGCATGAGATACAGTGCTGTTGTACTCAATTTCAGAATGTACATATACAGTATCTTCATTACTCAGACTGCACCTCCATGACTACAGCTGCATCACAGGTGTGCTGATATTTAGTAGAACAGAACTCCCTCTTGTACAATACTGCTCAAGTACTGTACTATATACAACATCTCAAGTTTTGGTCAAGCTCTTAAAGAACTAAACAAAATGAAGTGGACACAGCACAAATCATATGCCAAATGGTTTATAAAGGTTCTAATAAACTAGAAACTAATTTGGGAGAGATAGCATCTGTATGCATGATGGAGTTAAACAATGTCAGACCAATAATCTTTATTTACTGGAAAAAGAATGAAAGATGAGACAAAAAGCAGTCTAGGTACAGTATCTTCAAAGAGAAAATTGCCCCCGGGTTGCCATGGCACCTAAGCAGAAGCAATCAGGCACGAATTATTCCACAATGTTGAAATGTGAGTCAGCCCACTACCTGCATATTAATGTACAATACATCCAATAATAACCCTCAAAGTAGGCATGGTTGTATGAGTACATCATTTCTCTGTGTTATCCTACATATTTATTTTTCCACAATTGCATTTCCAGGAATAGTGTCATATTTATTTATTTTTTTAACCTCCTAGATTATTTTTCCCATCTTCTCCCTCGTTTAGAACGTTCCTCCCACCTTTCTCCAAGGCCAAATCGTTCGGTCTCTTGTTGGCAGGGACATGAGAAAGCAGCTGGGTCTTTGTGTTTTGAGTGTCTACAGGTAATCAACGGTGCATCCTCTTACCCACAGCCCTTCAGCTCAGCCAAATGATTGAATGCATTAGCGCTGAATGGCAAACCGTTGCTTATGCCTCTTGCACAAACAAGCTCATTCGAGCCATTATTTCTCTCCATAGCGACCTCACAGATATTGCTGTCCAAATCTGCAAAAATATACATTTGTGTCGAAAGGTTTATCAAAAGAAAATTAGGATATTACTTGGATATTTTGGAGCCGTGGTATATTTGATGGTGTCCCTGTGAGATCTATTTCCCAGCAAAAGCAGAAGGATATTTGAGTTTCATTAGGGGTAAAATTGGACTAGAGATGCCTTCTAGATTTAAGACACCCCACCTTCCAAAATGAAAATCCTTTCCTTTAACCGCAATATACAGTAGCCAAAATCTCACTTACATTCAAGCATGCACCCTGTGTGCAGATATCAAGTCCATCATAAACAAGATGGAAAAAGCGGGAGCTCTAGAATCTTAAGTTCAGCCTTTATTTAACAAATATACATTACCGCACAATTCTTTATTCTTCACATATCCAAGCTTTTGTCAAAAGGCTAGGACAAGAGTTAAGGGCCTTGCACAAGGGCCCTAACAACAGCAAACTGGCGAAGATGGGGTTCGAACTGCCGATCTTCCAATCAGTAACTCAGTGCCTTTATGCAATGAGCGACCACTGTCCTCAAGACAGTGATTCCAAATTATAGATTTTAAAAAAATTACTGAGGGTTTGTTCTTTTGTGATAGGGATTATTTTGTGTCTTCATCCTTTCCTTCCACAAATGTCCAATATAGTACATAAGATACATTGGAAAAAGGGAAGAAAAATAAGGTTACACAATAATCTTTAACACATGATCCTATGAAGTGTGCAAAGTTTATTCAGAATTTTTATTTTTTAACAAACTGTTTACCTCTAGCTATTTTCATTTTGTATAAAGGTCTTGTCCATTACCCACAATTCCTGTCCACTACCTGCTGATGGCTGATTCAGGACCAATAAACAATTTATCACCCGAATAACTAGCACAATATGAAACATCACTTTACATTTTTAAAAAGTGATCCATTCTTTTCATTTAAGTGTTCTAAAATTTGGACAGTTGAAGACTAGAAAATAGACCAATCTTTAACAGTAGAGTTTTGTTAAGTCTGTGCTTAGTGTAGCATCAAAGTTCTGTTCTTGGCTGACAGAAATGGAACAGGATGTGGTCTTTTTTCTGTTGTAGCTGGTCTGCCAGCATATCTGACATGTTTTTGTGTTCAGAGATATTTTTCTGCTCAGAACGTTTTGGCTTTGTTTTAGTATCATTTGCATCAAATTTTGTCCTTGAGAACCTTAGAACAACAAAAAAGTAACTGACAAAAACTGAACATTCAACAACATTTATTGAAGTGCGGAGTCCAGAACACACCATGGAGATGCAACCTTCTAAAACATTTCCAGTAAACCTCCCTTAACCAATGGCAACACATTACTATCACATTACTCAGTGTAGTACAATGAGCTACACAATTATGACCTGTGAAGTGAGTCAGCAGTGAGATCTGCACCGGCGCTCATTTATAGTCCAGTTATAGTGTGACGGGGTCTGTGACAGAGAACTTTTCTCCACGTTCCATGGTGTACAAGATGGCAGCGCCCTGCTCAGCAGTGGCCACTCCAGCTCCCGATAGCGATGTGCATTTTATGTTACATGTTTCGTCTGTATCGCGACAATCAGACACTAAAATAATCTACGACAGCAGCTCATTACTCAAGCTACGAAACTCCATTCATTCAAATATTTTTCCAGACACTATCTCGATGAGCTCAGCATTCTATGCAGGGAGGACCGAAGGGCCTGCAAAGCAGCAGACACTCCCCCCACCGTGAACCAACATAAGATGCATCGTAAGCAATGTGCGAGACCTAGGAAGTGGGGCCGGCGAGCGGGTATTAGCGCCAGGCTAATACCTGGAAAATAAAAACAGCTATGTGCGAATGCTGTTCACTGACTTTAGCTGTGCTTTCAATACGGTCATCCCACAACAACTAGTACACAAACTCAGGAAAATAGGCATCAGCACCCCACTATGTAACTGGATACTTGACTTTCTTACAGAAAGACCACAGACAGTTGGCAAAAACTCCTCAGAGACCATCATCATGAACACTGGGGTCCCCCAGGGATGTGTGCTGAGCCCTCTGCTATTCACGCTGATGAAACATGACTGTTGTGCTAGATACAATTCGAACCATATCATCAAGTTCGTAGATGACACAACAAACAGTGGTGGGCCTCATCAGTGACGACAACAACTCAGACTACAGAGAGGAGGTACATCAAATCATCAACTGGTGTGACAGAAACAACCTATAATTTAATTTCAGTAAAACAAAAGAAATAAATGTGGACTTCAGGAAGAACCACAAGCCGCATACCCCTCTCACTGTAAATGGCAGTGTTGTGGAGTCTGTGAAAAGCACCAAGTTTCTGGGGGTGCACATCACAGATGATCTGAAATGGAACACCAACACCACCTCCATAGTTAAGAAGGCACAGCAACATCTCCACTTCCTCCGAAGGATGAGAAAAGCTGACCTTCCACCTCAGGCACTCACCTCCTTCTACAGATGCGCTATATTGAAAGCATCCTCACTAGCAGCCTCTCAGTCTGGTATGGGAACTGCACTGCTGCTGACCAGAAGGCCCTGCAGAGGGTGGTAAGGACAGCCGAGAAGATCACCAGATCAGCCCAACCAGCCAGATTTATATTCGTCCCGCTGTAGCAATAGGGCCATCAACATCACCAGAAATCCAACCCACCCAGTTCATGACTTGTTTACATTTTTACCATCCGGCAAGCGCTACCGCAGCATGTGCTGCAAGACCACCAGACTAAGCAACAGCTTTTTTCCTCAAGCTATCAGACTTACCAACTCCCTCAAAAGATACCATGGACATGTTTACATTTAACATAACAAAAACAGCACAAACATAAATACGCACAATAGAAATCATATATCTCCATGCTGCTCTTTAAAACGTGGTATGTTGTGCATTCTGAGATGCTTTTCTGCTCACCATGGTTGTACAAAGTAGATATTAAATTTACTCTTCCCATCAGCAAGATCTGATTGTATCTATTGTTGCAAAACATTCATAATTGTTTATCCAGGTTTATTACAGGGTCACAAAGAGTTTATAATATGTAGTTATGTAGCCCTATGAACAATAAAGTGTCACCAATGACCTAGTATTCTGTATCTACTCATTGCAATAATTTACTTGTGCAGAAAGCAGTAAATCAATTTCTTGAATTTTGTAGTGGCATTTAAACAGATTTCAAAATGCAGTGCAAGTACACAACTCGTCTCTTTAATCTCACTAAGCCCAATTAAAATGGAGCTAGCTGACGCCAATGTTAGAGGGATAATTATCTCTTAATTATTAAGTCTTTCGTGTGCTGGCTAAATATTGACTATAAAAAATGTTTATATAGTGTGTGTATATATTACACACACTATAGGTCCTTGTCACGATTCCCTCTTTGTCTGCGTCTGGAGTGTATGCGTGGCATGAATGCGGAGGAGGCGAGCTGACGGTTTATTAGAGTCCTTTTATTTATCATTAAAAGGTAAACAAACACAAACTAGACTTAACTGCAACAAAAGCTAGACGCCTGACTGCTGTTCAGTCAGGCTATTTATAACAAACAAACAAATTAACTTCCCTCGGTTCAGGTGAGCTTCTACGTCACCTGACCGAGGTGCAAACTGGGAACTAAAGTCAAATATCAAACAAAAACAAACTACAAACTAAAACCAAAAGTGGGCGTTAGGCGCCCTCTAGGGGTTAACCGTCACAGTACTCCCCCCCCAAAGAAATCGCCGGAGGCCCCGGGCACCCACCCCACAGTACTACCTTCGGCCTCCTGACCAGGAGGCTGGGTGACGGTCCCGGAGACGTGCTCGGCGGCTGCCGGGCTGGAGACGTGCTCGGCGGCTGCCGGGCTGGAGACGTGCTCGGCGGCTGCCGGGCTGGAGACGTGCTCGGCGGCTGCCGGGCTGGAGACGTGCTCGGCGGCTGCCGGGCTGGAGACGTGCTCGGCGGCTGCCGGGCTGGAGCGCTCACTGCGCTCGACGGAGGCGTTGGAGCGCTCACTGCGCTCGACGGAGGCCTTGGAGCGCTCACTGCGCTCGACGGAGGCCTTGGAGCGCTCACTGCGCTCGACGGAGGCCTTGGAGCGCTCACTGCGCTCGACGGAGGCCTTGGAGCGCTCACTGCGCTCGACGGAGGAGTTGGAGCGCTCACTGCGCTCGACGGAGGCGTTGGAGCGCTCACTGCGCTCGACGGAGGCGTTGGAGCGTGCACGGCGCTCGACGGAGGCGTTGGAGCGTGCACGGCGCTCGACTGCAGCGTTGGAGCGTGCACGGCGCTCGACTGCAGCGTTGGAGCGTGCACGGCGCTCGACTGCAGCGTTGGAGCGTGCACGGCGCTCGACTGCAGCGTTGGAGCGTGCACGGCGCTCATGCTGCATCGCTCGTGCACATTTTCCTCCGCGAGGGGTTTAGGCAGTGGCAGGAGTGGGAGTGCATCGTCCAGATCCAGGAGAGGAATCGCTTCCGGGATCACAGCCTGGTTCTCCCGAACCTGGACGAGCTGCAGTTGGAGCTGCAGCACCTGCTCGCGCAGGTCCCGAATGCACTCCCGGTTGAGCTCTGCCCACTGCCAGTAGAACTCCGTCGTCTCTCCCTCGGCCGCTTTCTCCTCCTGCCTTTCCACCTCCTCGGCGTACCTGCAGTTCTCCCCGCTTTGCCCGAACTCTGCTTCGCCGTGTTCCTCGCTGTCCTCCAGCAAACTCTCCTGCTCTACCAGCAAGCTGTACTCCCAGCTGTGGTACATGTCCTCCTCGCTGTCCTCTAGCCAGTCCGCCAGCTCGTTGGAGATGGTAATCACGCCCCCCCAAAATTCGTCCCGGGGGGGAACCTCCGCCATGCCACTTGGTCGGTCTAGCTTTCTGTCACGATTCCCTCTTTGTCTGCGTCTGGAGTGTGTGCGTGGCATGAATGCGGAGGAGGCGAGCTGACGGTTTATTAGAGTCCTTTTATTTATCATTAAAAGGTAAACAAACACAAACTAGACTTAACTGCAACAAAAGCTAGACGCCTGACTGCTGTTCAGTCAGGCTATTTATAACAAACAAACAAATTAACTTCCCTCGGTTCAGGTGAGCTTCTACGTCACCTGACCGAGGTGCAAACTGGGAACTGAAGTCAAATATCAAACAAAAACAAACTACAAACTAAAACCAAAAGCGGGCGTTAGGCGCCCTCTAGGGGTTAACCGTCACAGTCCTTCTCTAAAAAATAGCATATTGTGATATAGGGATTTGGGGTTTTCATTAGCTGTATGCCACAATCATCAATATTAAAACAATAAAAGGCTTGAACTACTTCAGTTGTGTGTAATGAATCTAAAATATATGAAAGTCTAATGTTTATCAGTACATTACATAAAATAATGAACTTTATCACAATATGCAAATTTTTTTAGAAGGACCTGTATATACCCACAGTACATAAAAAAAACACTGTATAGACATACAAATAAAAATTTTTACCAAAGATATGTTTGAAATATTTAACTTCATGTCACATTTGTTAGATATTGGACTGTGGGCTAGTGTGGCAGAAGGGGATGATGGCAGACAAAGTCTTTTTAATGATAGGCCTACTAGCTGTTATGCACATTAGCTGCTAAGCTAGATAGTAGCTAAACAGACTAATTGCTAAACAGTCTAGTAGCCAGAGACCCAAGAATAGACTAGGTACACAGCAGACTAGGTACACAGCAGACTATGTATGAAACAGACTAAGAACTATAAAAGGTTAGTGGCTAAACAGGTTAGTAACTAAACAGACTAAGATCTAATCAGACTAGGAGACTAGACAGACAAGGAGACTAGACAGACTATGAGCTAAGCAAGTTAGTTTTTCCCTGGTTAGTGGTTATACAGACTAGGAACTAAACATACAAGAGATTGAACTTATACACAAGGGTAAATATACAAGAGGCTAATTCTCCTAGGAGACACAGAAACAAAAGATACAAACTACATTGAGACCGGTGCAAACTTAAAGAGCTCCATAAACCAAATGCCAACTATAATGGAACAAACTTAAAACAGAGCATAACCAAACAAGTCAAACAAATATCCACTTAACAGACCTATCAACATTAATGCTAGACCCAGTTTCCCAGAACAAACAGTTATTTATAACGATACTAATGAGCTTCCTCGGTTCAGGTGAGCACCCGCATCACCTGAACAAGGTGCCTTCTGGGAAGCTGAGTCTACAAACAAAAACTACAAAACAGTGCCCTCTAGAGCCGAACCCTCACACTTCACATGTAATGAATCTAGAATCCCTAGCGCATTCTTTGTATTTTCAATGTATACACTGAAAATAGAAAGAAGTTGAAATTGAAATTGAGTTCACATTCAATTCACATTCAAAATTGGACTTACACCTAACCAACGACATTGTGTCTATCTAAAAACCTTTTTTGTTGTTGTTCCAGCTATGGAGGTCAGGCATTCAGTATGGAATCAGGCATCACTTGGTTTATTCTTTGATTTATTGTCCACACATGAATGTGACACCGTAATCCATTTTATTTGATGTTGTAGACTGAAGAAAAAAATTATTCCACTTGCAACCACTTCCATTTCTATTATAGAAGAAAATACCAAGGTGGTGTTGTGAGAGATGCAACCTGTAGAACAGTAATTGTTTCTTTCTTTCTTTGTCTTTTTTTTTTCATTTCTAAAAGAAAATGGGATAAAGAACAGCTCTCAAAACTATAAAATAACACATATGGAATTAAATAATTAAGTAAGAACAGTCAGTCCTTATTTTAAAACACAAAAGGTCAGCTTTCATGCATTCATGTCAGGCATTTGCAAAACCCATAAAGCACCCCGCGGAAACTCGCTTATGAAAACCATCCCAGGAAAGCAAGACCAAAACTTACCTTTTCTGCAAAGGAGTTGAGAGCTGTTATAAAGAATGCACAGAGCATAAACAAAGCATTTATAACTCAACATCAACTGTTTAAAGAATATTATTATTACAATGTAGAAAGAAAGAATCAGCAAAGACCATGGAATTAGACATTTATGCACACAAACATGAGGTGGGAATTGAACACTTGACCCTACAATTTTTTCTAAATGCACTTGAGACTGGCACTGCATGCAGTGGCTGTGTACTATGGGATATGGAAACCACTGATGGCAGGGCTCGAATCCAGATCTTCAGATCCCCAAATCAACAATGTAGAAATTTGGCTATTGTCGCTATTTTCTGTTTTTCATTAAAGATTGCTTTTTCCTAAAATAAAATATTCTTAAATTGCAGCACCTGGCAAACCCTGTTAATTCTTTCAGTTGCTATGTCATCCCCTTTTGTTATTTTTAATAAGTACATAATGACCCATTTTAGAAACTTGCAGCGATGTTTAATCTACGCAGGCATTGTTGATGCACATCCCAGTCATTCAAGAATGTTCATTAATTTAGAAGTAAAAAGAAACAACTGAGAATTACAAGAGCTCCTTTTTAATATGTATTGTTGCAAAGCCAAAAAAGGTTCGCATTTTCATTTCAAAAACCAAACACGAATAAACACAGCATAGACAGGCGAATGGCAATGAGCCAGAAACTGAGGCCCAACTGACCCCATCTCTGTCTATGAGCTAATGACAGCTGAAGTAAAAGAGGCCCAGAACAAAAACAGAGAACAGGCATGCTTGACTCATCCATTTATTTTTTTCTTTAGTGGACAGTGGACCTTTATCAGCACACTCTTGGTTATAGTCTTCTGTCAACACTTCTTAAAATCACCGGCTCATAAACAAACATTTACGTCAGATGTTATACCACTGAACAGTCTGCACAAATTTCCTAAACATGGCCGGAACCCAAGACTGCTTAGTCACTCATGTATTCAGAGTGGGTGACTTCAAAAGTTCAAAAGTTGTCAATATTTAAGAGGGGAAATTTACTTCTATTCAGAGTTTGGCGACTTGAATCCCAAATATTTGCATGTGGTAAGTTACTTGTATCAGAGTCAGGTTATTTAGCTGCTGCAGAACATTTTCTTCAGTTATTAAAATGAACAGCATGTAGGACATGCCTGTGACCATACCAGATTTTAGTAGAAGCAGAATCTTAAATTCATCTTAGCATCAAAAGTGTAGACTTTATGAAAATGAACTGGACAAACCCTTGGTGATGTCACCTGTGCGTTTTCTGAAGAGTGGCTCTGAAGTAGAGACCTGCGCGGGACGGATTTTTCCGGGGGGGAAGCATGGCGCTGAGCGGGGGGGGGGGGGGGGGGGGAGTTGAGTATACAATATACAATTGAGTATAGAACCGCTAATGAGTAGATAAATAATACAGTATTTGTTTAAAAAGAAATCAATTTTAAGATAATTCCATTTTGTGGGAGTCCCGCAATTAATGTTATTCTCCCGCATCCCGCACATACATGAGGACCTTCCCGCACACACCCGCATTCACCCATCAAATTTTGTCCCGCGCCGCACTCCGTGTGCTGGGTCCTGCAGGTCCCGCGGTACTCCTGCGGGAGTGCAGGTCTCTACTCTGAAGCTCAGATATGGCACTCTGGGCATCAGCATCTTCACAGGACAAGAGTCCGTGTAAACCCTGGATAAATCCATAAATGGACAAATAGGTGTAACGAATAGATCCTGGCTACTGCTTAGAACCTGCCTACCTAACTCATATTTACTATTCACAAGCTAGCTAGCTCAGCTTTAGATTAGCTAATAAGCTCTGGTGGTTACTGTGCAAAAGTGCTCTAATATTTTTGATTGAATCTTTATCAACTCCTAAATTTCTTGTTAAGTTACACTACACTGATTCCAGTTAGTTGGTTAGCTAAAGTGATGCATAGTAGACAGCTAGCAATATAACACCTGCACTGCAGCTGTCACTCAAATCAGCCCCGCCCCTAATTATGCATATTTTTTAAATAATAAAGTATAATATGATTTTAACTGATGGGTTACATTTTAAAAAATCACTCCATCTTGTTGTCATGTATTAGAAATCATCTAGCTACAGAGACCAAAACTTTTTTTTTTTTCAGGATCTACATGGGGTCTGTGGGGATTCAAAAACAAAGGATAGAAAATGTAGACTGAAGAAGCTTCACTATCACTACACTGTCAAATATAATCCAAAGTAATATGAAGTATAGATTCGGGTTTAAAAAATAAAAAAATAAAATAAATGCATGCCCTTGTCTATGTATTGACTATCAAAATGTCTAGTAACACAAAGGTCGATCGTAAAACATTGCAAACTTTCTTTATTGTAGTTATTGTTAACTTAAGTTATTTTCCATCAATTGCTGTCTTATTGTCTCCTGCTGTTTTTCTTACTGGCACAGTACTTCTCTATATTCTAGGTCAAAGATAAATGGTTGGAAGGCACAGTGCAACACATTATTATTATTATTATTATTATTAATATTATTATTATTATTATTAAAAATTGGACCAGGGATAATATTTCCCTACCACCCATCCTGGGAAATCTTGTGTAGGCAAGTTTATAATTATTGTATATTTGTTTATTTATTTATAATTTTTTAAATAATGGCATTAGTGTTCTAATAACTTCTAAAACTATGTCTGATGTTTGACAATTTTAGTATTGTCTACTCAGTATACATGCATTAACTATTACAAATGTTCATACATACAGTATATCTGTACAGTACTGTATATACTTTAGTCACACTGCAGCTTAACCCAGATATTGCATGCTGAAGACTCAGATCACAAAGCTTATGTGCTCAACAGAGCATATGATGACCAATTAGAACTTAATGACTGATTCAAATTCACTCACCGTCCATCAGCCCTCACACTGTCTCCATAACTGAGCCTCTCACACTTGGCAAAAAAAGGTTTGGTTATAATTAAGTTATAATTAAAAGTTTTGTTGTTGATTATTATACTACTACTACTACTATTAATAATAAAAATAATAATAATAATAATATAAAAAGTATCAGCTTTTTAAAGAGAGTGGGGGGGGGATATATTATATAGATATAGATATATGCACACACACACACGCACATGTTTCCTGCGTTTGAACATATGCACACTCGTGCTCCTGGAAGCACTCTGTCACAATTTGAGGGCAGGAATATGACATGAGGCCGGAATGTGCCATCAGGAAAGAAAAGCTTCATAGATTTGATAACCTGGTCATTCAGTACACTCAGGTCATCAGCTGATTTCATTTTATTGCCACATAACGTTGCTGAGCCTAGCCCTGAGCAACTGAATGAATCAAGCCCAGATCATAACACTTGTATAGTGGCCACTATGTATGATGGGTGCATCCCTACATGAGTTTCCATTCTTACCCTGACGCGCCCATCACTCTGGAATAGGGTAAATCTGGACTCATCAGACCACATGACCTTGACCATGATCCTTAATTAATTTTTTTTCCTGACCAAATTTGTTCCACAAAGCTGATGGTTCAGCATGAATTATCCAGGTTTTGATGATATGATGAATGGTTCTTAACCCAGTTCCAGTGATTTTAAATCCTTTGCTTGATGCAGCCAGATAGTTTGTCCCTTTTTGGCCTGGCACTGTGTATACATATTTTATGCTGATTTCATGCTACATCACAGGGAAACATAACACTGGGAGGAAGCTGCTATCTGCCCTCTTCCACATACATAAGCTCTTAATCATGCTCTCTGTTGCACAAGTCTGATTAATATATATATGACAATCGTATTATTATCGTTGTTTATCATTGTTTTTTGTCATGCACAGTCAATCTGCGCCCGGCACTAGGACCCGGAAGTAAGACGGGCGCAAAAAAAGGAAGTATAAAAGAGGTAAACAAACGATGGCTTACCGCTCAGTCATTGAGTTCGGCCCATGTCGGTTCCTGTTGTCGTTTCAGCAAACCGTGAGTACTCACCAGTTGGTTCCGTTGTCTTTTGCTATTGTGTGTGTATCTATAGGTCGCGGGTTAAATTTGTGTTTTTCCCTTGCTCCGTTTTTGTGAGAGTCCTTAGACTAAATCGCGTGGTTATCCTGCCTACTCGCTTCTTTCCGCGTTTGGGTTTATCCTCCACGCTACATTGGGCTAACCGCTAAAGCTATGTCTTCTGGTCACCTCAGGTTAGTCCACTTCTGACAGAATGACTGAGCCCTCCGCGGTGAACCCAGCGGATTATGCGGGTCTTTGCGACGTTGTGGATCAGCATGCCGCGCTAATCAATCAGCTAACCGGGGATCTCGCTTCTCTCCGCCGCGAGGTAGCTGAGCTCGATCGCACGCCGCAGAGGCCGCGGCGCCGCATCATCACTCCTCCCCCCCCCCCTTCTGATGTTTTTCTTTCTCTACCAGAGAAGTGGAACGGCACGGATGGGAAGTGCAGTGTATTTCTGACAGCTCTCGATCTGGTGTTTGAGTTCAATGCCACCAAGTACTCCACCGATCGCCTCCGCATTGCTCTTCTCGTCTCGTTTCTCCAAGCAGACACGGACACCGCCCACTCATACAATGAGTTCACCCACCAACTTCGACTCACCTTCGAGCACCCAGTGGGCGAGGTGGAGACCGACACCAGACTCTACCACCTGAGGCAGGGAGGATCGCCCGTGAGCCGCTACACAGCGGAGTTTTGTACCCTCGCCGTACAGACCACGTGGGGCGATGCAGCGCTCCGGACGTCCTACTACGAGGGCCTGGCGTCTCGAATCAAGGATGAACTAGCCGGGCGAGAGCTTCCTGCGACCTTGGAGGGCCTGATCCAACTCGCTCTCCGGATCGATCAGCGCCTTCTCTCTCACCCGAGGCCAGCCCCTCGCACCCTGCACCCACCTTCACCGTCACCACCCCACGACCCGCAGACTCCGTCACCTACTCCACCCCTGGACATGTCGGTTCTCCACCTCTTGCCGTGGTTGACACAGGAGCCGGGGAACCCATGCAATTAGGACGCGCCTCCTTGACCGCTGCAGAACGGGAGAGACGCTTCCGCGAAGGACTCTGCGCCTATTGCGGGTCAGCCACACATCACCGGGCAGCCTGTCCTCTCAGACCGGGAAACGCACAGGCCCGGTGAGAAGGGAGAGACACTCGCCGGGTCATCTCCGTCTCTCCGCCATCACCACCAACTCCTCCCGTCTCACGGTTCAGGTACACCTCCAGGTTGGCCACAAACGAGTCCGAAGTGCTGCGTTCATCGACTCCGGGGCAGCAGGTAACTTCATTGACTCCTCATATGCCAAAAGACTGGGGGTAAAACTCGAGGCGTTATCCCAGCCTGTTCGAATCACATCTGTTGACGGTCGCCCCCTATCCACCAGCCCAATCACCACCCAAACAGAACCCATCACTGTCTCAATTAATCAACATCAAGAACAGCTTCACTTTTACGTCACCTCCGTCTCATCACCTCCCATCATCCTTGGACATCCCTGGCTGTTACAACACGACCCCCTCATGTCCTGGACCCAGAACCGGATCCTCCAATGGGGCGCGACCTGCACCGAACTATGCCTACGGGCAGCGGCTGGGACGTGCTCTAGGGAGTCCGAGGCCCCCGACGTCGACACCAACGCCATCCCAGAGCCGTATCGGGACCTGGCGGAGGTCTTTTGCAAGCGACAAGCTACCCATCTTCCTCCGCATCGTCCCTACGACCTCGCCATTGACCTCCAACCCGGTACAGTCCCACCCCGCGGTCACCTCTACTTGCTTACACCTACAGAGATGCAGGTCATGGAGGAGTATGTGACCAACGCCCTTCGCCAAGGCACCATCAGGCCCTCCTCCTCACCTGCCGCCGTGGGGTTCTTCTTCGTGAAGAAGCGGGGTGGTGAACTTCGCCCCTGTGTCGACTATCGGGGGCTAAACAATATAACTATCAAAAACCGACACCCATTGCCTCTTACCAACTCAGCCCTGGACGCCCTCTCTGGCGCCACCATCTTTACTAAGTTGGACCTCCGGAGCGCCTACAACTTGGTGCGCATCAGAGAGGGTGATGAGTGGAAGACGGCCTTCATCACCCCTACTGGGCACTATGAGAATCTCGTCATCCCATTTGGACTGTGCAATGCCCCCGCCGCATTCCAACACCTCATTAATGACATCCTTCGCGACATGCTCGGTCGGTGGGCATTCGCTTACCTGGACGACATCCTCATCTATTCACGCACCATGGAAGAACATACCCAGCATGTCAGGGCGGTTCTAAAGAGATTACTCGCCCATCAACTGTACTGTAAGTTGGAAAAGTGCGCTTTTCACGAGCGCTCCACCACGTTCCTGGGTTTTGTCATCTCGCCCCAGGGTGTGGTCATGGACCCGCAGAAGCTAGAAGTTGTGCGTCATTGGCCCCTACCCAAGACCCTCAAGCGGCTTCAACGGTTTCTCGGGTTTGCGAATTTCTATCGTCGCTTTATCCGGGACTACAGTACAGTTGCCGCCCCCCTAACCGCTCTGACCCGTCCCTCACCTCTCCCTTTTCACCTCAACCCTGCAGCTGTCTCCACTTTTAAGTCACTTTGTCACCGCTTCACCACGGCACCGATTCTCCTCCACCCAGATGTCAGTAACTCATTCGTTGTGGAGGTGGATGCTTCAGATGTGGGCGCTGGAGCTATCCTCTCACAACGAGGTCCAGATCAGAAACTACACCCATGTAGTTTCTTCTCCAGAAAATATGACTCAACTCAGCAGCGATACGGGGTAGGGGACCGCGAGCTGCTGGCCATAAAGTGGGCTCTGGAGGAGTGGCGTCACTGGCTCCAGGGCGCCAGTGAGCCATTCATAGTCTGGACGGACCACCAAAACCTCATCACCATCAAAAACTTAAAACAGTTAAACCCACGACAGGCGCGGTGGGCATTATTTTTTGAAAACTACTCTCATACCGCCCGGGCTCCAAGAACACAAAAGCGGACGCTCTCTCCCGACAGCTGGAGGTGGACATTCCCCAGGCGGACCCTGTCGTGGCAAATTTGTTGTGAACTATGTAAATTTTCCAAACAAAATCAATAACTACTCAAGTACTGAAATAGCAAAAGAGTTTATTGCAACCAAAAGTAAATAGACGGCACTGGACTAGCCAGACAAAAGACGAACAGATAAAAACTGCAAGATTTCTCTCCTTTCCTCTCTCACTTCCTTAATTTTACAGGGTTTATATACCTTCACTTAACAATTACATCATTGTTTGCTCCTTCTTAAGTCACGAAACCTTTTTAATATTCATGAGATGTGAGCTAATTCTATTCTGATCAGATTGATGTGGCACCTCCCAATTGCATAATTTTTCCCGCACCTGTCCTTCCCTCTTCCAGGATCATCGCCCCGCTCCAACTAGGCCTGGAAACGAGAGTTCGCCAGACACAGGCTACAGAGACCGAACCGGCAAGTGTGCCACCTGGACGACTCTTTGTGCCCGAGAGGATGCGATCTGAAGTCCTCCAGTGGGGTCATTCCTCACCCATCTCGGGACATCCGGGCACATGACGGACTCTCCAATTCCTCCAGCGGGATTTCTGGTGGCCATCCCTCACGAAGGACGTCCAAGAGTTCGTTCAGGCATGCCCAGTGTGCGCCAGGGCCAAAAACACCAATCAACCAACCCCAGGTGAACTGCAGCCACTCCCAGTTCCTCGACGGCCCTGGACGCACATTGCCGTCGACTTCATCACGGGCCTGCCGGCCTCTGAAGGAAAGGACACCATTCTCACCATCGTCGACCGGTTCTCTAAAGCCGTTAGCCGCTTTAGAGCGGATGGATTTATGGATTACAACCAACCGGGCCATCCAACGCGCCAACGCCCGCTACACCCACCAACACCGCCGTCGACATCCTCCGGGATGATTGTACCATGTAGGTGACAAGGTATGGCTTTCTATTAAAAACCTCCACCTTCACACCGAATCAAGAAAACTCTCGCCCAGATTCATCGGACCATACCGAATCACCCACAGGATTAACCCTGTCACCTACCGGCTCCAGCTGCCTGCGGCGCTCCAGATCCATCCAGTATTCCACCTGTCCCAGTTCAAGCCCTTCATCTCCTCACCCATGATTCCAACCACCCCCCCAGCTCCTCCTCCCCGGATCATCGACGGCGGTGCGCCGAATCCTCGACTCGCGCCCTCGGGGCAAAGGTACGCAATACCTGGTGGACTGGGAGGGCTATGGCCCCGAGGAGCGATCTTCGATCCCGGCCCGGTTCATTCTCGACCCGGAGCTAATTCGGGACTACCGTCACAGGGTATCCTCCGCCCCAGGACCGTCAGGAGCCAGTCCTGGACAGGGGGGTACTGTCATGCACAGTCAATCTGCGCCCAGCACTAGGACCCGGAAGTAAGACGGGCGCAAAACTAGGAAGTATAAAAGAGGTAAACAAACGATGGCTTACCGCTCAGTCATTGAGTTCGGCCCATGTCGGTTCCAGTTGTCGTTTCAGCAAACCGTGAGTACTCACCAGTTGGTTCCGTTGTCTTTTGCTATTGTGTGTGTATCTATAGGTCGCGGGTTAAATTTGTGTTTTTCCCTTGCTCCGTTTTTGTGAGAGTCCTTAGACTAAATCGCGTGGTTATCCTGCCTACTCGCTTCTTTCCGCGTTTGGGTTTATCCTCCACGCTACATTGGGCTAACCCCTAAAGCTACTTCTTCTGGTCACCTCAGGTTAGTCCACTTCTGACATTTTTAAATTAGTTTTAAATTTGTAACTATTAAAACTTTGCTATGGTTATAAAAACTTACATTTTTAAATCTTTTCTTTGTTTTTGTATATTAAAGTAATTTCCAATAACTTTAAACTGGCAAACTCATCACCATTGAGTACATTAGGTATGATAGAGACACTCTTGTTTCTATTGGTATACAATGTACTCACAATTCATCGTTTTTAACTCCGGATCCGAGCTGGCCGAGTGAGATCTTGAGGGAGAACAATGGACGCGACACGAAGCGTCGGCCCCGAGGGAAACGAGCCAGCGTCAGGAACAGGCTGAGAGCCCGTGCATACCGCACACCTCTGCCTCTGGTGCAACAGCGTGAGCGTTGTTCCTCTTACACGCTCCTGCTTACCAAACCTGGAACTACTGTCCATCATGTGTCGCCCTTTTTATCTACCTCGGGAGTTCACATCGGTCATAATAAGTGCCATTTATATTCCACCACAAGCGGACAAGGACACTGCCTTATGCGAGCTGCATGAGGCACTCACACAACCCACTGCTATCAGCTGCAGACAGGAAGACACTGCCAGCACCGGAAACGCGCTCATTATCACCGAGATCTCTTTATCTCAGTCGGTGATCCCCACATGCTTCAAAGAGTCCATCATTGTTCCTGTCCAGAAGAAACCTCATCCTGCTTCCCTCAAAGATTATTGCCCTGTAGCCCTCACCTCAGTAGTGATGAAGTGCTTTGAACGCCTGGTCAGAGACTTCATCATCTCTTCACTACCGGACACACTTGACCCACTACAGTTCGCTTATCGTCCAAACCGTTCAACTGATGAAAATGTAAGTCGCTCTGGATAAGAGCGTCTGCCAAATGCCTAAATGTAAATGTAAATTGCTCTTCATCGACTACAGCTCTGCATTTAATACAATAATTCCCTCCACACTCACCACCAAGCTGGAGCACCTGGGACTCACCTATGTGTCAGTGGATCTCCAACTTCCTAACTGGCAGACCACAGGGAGTAAGGATGGGCGGACATGTCTCAGCCTCTCTCACTCTCAGCACTGGAGCCCCCCAGTTGTGTTCTGAGCCCCCTGTTGTGTTCTGGAGGGTTGTGTTCTGAGCCCCCTGCTGTACTCATTGTACACCTACAGTATGACTGCATAGCCACTACGAACTTCACCACCATCATTAAGTTTGCTGACGAAACAGTCATGGTAGGCCTGATCTCTGACAACAACGAGACAGCCTACCTGGAGGAGGTTGGAAATCTGGAGAACTGGTGCCAGAGGAAAAATCTCCTCCTGAACGTCAGCAAGACAAAGGAGTTGATAGTGGACTTTAGCACAAAGCAGGAGAGGAACTACCAGACCCCAGTCATCAACAGGAGCCCAGTGGAGAGAGTGGACAGCTTCCGATACCTCGGTATTCACATCATGCAGGACCTGTCATGGTCCTGCCACATCAACACCGTGGTGAAAAAGGCCAGGCAACGTCTCTACCACCTCAGGCGCTTGAGAGACTTTAGACTGCGCTCCAAGGTGCTCAGGAACTTTTACTCCTGCACCATAGAGAGCATCCTGATGGGAAACATCTTAACCTGTTTCGGGAACAGCACCATGCAGGACAGACGAGCTCTACAGAGGGTTGTGCGTTCAGCTGAGCGCACCATCCACACCAAGCTCCCTGACCTGCACTCGATGTACAGCAAGAGGTGCTGGACCAATGCCAGGAAGATCGTGAAGGACCTCAGCCATCCCAACAATGGACTGTTCTCTGTGTTGCAGTCAGGAAAGCGCTTCCGCCCCCTGAAGGCTAACACAGAGAGACTGAGGAGGAGCTTCTTCCCGCAGGCGAAACGGTCTCTGAATCAGGCTAACACACAGGACTAATCATCTCCGTGTTTGAAACATTGCACAGAAATGGACACTCATGAACATTATTCATCTGTGACACACCACTACGCACTGTACACCGGACAATCATGGACATACAGTAGCACATTTGCACACACATTGCACATTTGCACACACTTGCACACATATTGCACATTTGCACAAACAATGCTCAATGCTCAATTGCACACTTAAGATATTTTTCATTTATTTCATTTATTCCACGTATTATTTGCATTTAAGTTAATTTTTGTCTGTACAGATAGGTTATATTTCTTATATATTTTGAAAACTTGTATATTTTGTTCAACTTTCTTATAGTTAAGATATTTATTTATTTATTGCCTCTTTTCAATTCTCTCTTTTTTTTTTTTTTGAGGTCACTGGCGGTTGTGTAAGCATTTCACTGCATATCCAACTGTATATGACTATGTATGTGAAATTAAAATTTGAATTGAATTTATTGTGCATGACCTACAATTTAACTGACAGAAGATAATGAAATCTCTCACTTTTTGGTTAATAAATTTAAATCCCAATTCTATTATATTTATGATCTATCTCCAAAGCAGAATGGGCTGTTATTAAAGCAAAAAAAAAAAAGAGGAATGTGCAAATTGCTTGAGTTTAATACATTCTTTTTTTAAGAGCCTCATCAGACTTTGATTTGCATGTAATTGCAACAGACTGTTAATG
The DNA here is from genome assembly GCA_030522415.1 of Channallabes apus. Classification (NCBI taxonomy): domain Eukaryota; kingdom Metazoa; phylum Chordata; class Actinopteri; order Siluriformes; family Clariidae; genus Channallabes; species Channallabes apus. Next base: position 37,673,149 of record CM060106.1, on the reverse strand, counting down.
TTAAAAGGTATTTGATTGTCCTTGTTGACTGAACACAAATGGCTTGCTGCTTTATAATGGAAATAATGGGCAGCAGAAATGTGGTCTAATTGTAGGTTAAGTCAAGAGAGAGAGGGTGGAAGAGAGAGAGAGAGATGGACCCTGTATATACTGTTTGCTCAAGTGGAAACAAACCGAGTCTGCAACACAATACAGAAAAATCAGAAACAAAGTCAACATTCAATATATCATTTGGTCCTAAAGCAAGACGATGAGCTGTCAAAACAAATTGCCTTTCAGAAGTTGAGAGCTGTGGGATTTTAAACAACACTTTGACATAAATATAGCTTTCGGTTCAGGCTCTGGGGTGAAATGGTGCAGCAGGAGAGTGACAGCTTACATCTTAGAGAAGGGGGAAAAAAAATCTCCAAGATCCTGCAACAAAGTCAACATTCCACTTTTGCTAGAAGTGTAGAAATCCAAAAGACTCCATTTATAACCACAACGAGTAGATCGATATTTTACATGAAGAGTGTTACTTCTCTCTCACTATTTCTCTGTGAAGTATAACAAATAACAGACTTTTTTTGAGACCTTCATAAATCTGGACTGTTCATAAATGTATTTGTCTGTCAGGTCTCAGTAATACAGTGGGAAAATTACTGCATGTCACTATCACTGTAATTTTATTCCAAATATTAGTTAAGAAGTTTAAGTTCCAGACAACTATATCTCAATATTAAATTATGAATTATGACTACAGTGGTGTGAAAAACTATTTGCCCCCCTCCTGATTTCTTATTCTTTTGCATGTTTGTCACACAAAATGTTTCTGATCATCAAACACATTTAACTATTAGTCAAAGATAACACAAGTAAACACAAAATGCAGTTTTTAAATGAGGGGTTTTATTATTTAGGGAGAAAAAAAAATCCAAACCTACATGGCCCTGTGTGAAAAAGTAATTGCCCCCTGAACCTAATAACTGGTTGGGCCACACTTAGCAGCAATAACTGCAATCAAGCGTTTACGATAACTTGCAACGAGTCTTTTACAGCGCTCTGGAGGAATTTTGGCCCACTCATCTTTGCAGAATTGTTGTAATTCAGCTTTATTTGAGGGCTTTCTAGCATGAACCGCCTTTTTAAGGTCATGCCACAACATCTCAATAGGATTCAGGTCAGGACTTTGACTCGGCCACTCCAAAGTCCTCATTTTGTTTTTCTTTAGCCATTCAGAGGTGGATTTGCTGGTGTGTTTTGTCCTGCTGCATCACCCAAGATCGCTTCAGCTTGAGTTGACGAACAGATGGCCGGACATTCTCCTTCAGGATTTTTTGGTAGACAGTAGAATTCATGGTTCCATCTATCACAGCAAGCCTTCCAGGTCCTGAAGCAGCAAAACAACCCCAGACCATCACACTACCACCACCATATTTTACTGTTGGTATGATGTTCTTTTTCTGAAATGCTGCGTTACTTTTACGCCAGATGTAACGGGACACGCACCTTCCAAAAAGTTCAACCTTTGTCTCGTCGGTCCACAAGGTATTTTCCCAAAAGTCTTGGCAATCATTGAGATGTTTTTTAGCAAAATTGAGATGAGCATTAATGTTCTTTTTGCTTAAAAGTGGTTTGCGCCTTGGAAATCTGCCATGCAGGCTGTTTTTGCCCAGTCTCTTTCTTATGGTGGAGTCGTGAACACTGACCTTAATTGAGGCAAGTGAGGCCTGCAGTTCTTTAGATGTTGTCCTGGGGTCTTTTGTGGCCTCTCGGATGAGTCGTCTCTGCGCTCTTGGGGTAATTTTGGTCGGCCGGCCACTCCTGGGAAGGTTCACCACTGTTCCATGTTTTTGCCATTTGTGGATAATGGCTCTCACTGTGGTTCGCTGGAGTCCCAAAGCTTTAGAAATGGCTTTATAACCTTTACCAGACTGATAGATCTCAATTACTTTTGTTCTCATTTGTTCCTGAATTTCTTTGGATCTTGGCATGATGTCTAGCTTTTGAGGTGCTTTTGGTCTACTTCTCTGTGTCAGGTAGCTCCTATTTAAGTGATTTCTTGATTGAAACAGGTGTGGCAGTAATCAGGCCTGGGGGTGGCTACAGAAATTGAACTCAGGTGTGATAAACTACAGTTAAGTTATTTTTTAACAAGGGGGGCAATCACTTTTTCACACAGGGCCATGTAGATTTGGAGTTTTTTTTCTCCCTTAATGACGTAAACCTTCATTTAAAAACTGCATTTTGTGTTCAATTATGTTATCTTTGACTAATAGTTAACGGTTTTTGATGAGCAGAAACATTTAAGTGTGACAAACATGCAAAAGAATAAGAAATCAGGAAGGGGGCAAATAGTTTTTCACACCACTGTATATTAATCACAACATGCCCTTAGTTCTTTTTCTTTCTCATTTTCTCTCTTTTTGATTTTGAACAAGAAATACAGAACCTGAGGCATAGGGAAAGCATCATTAGATATAATGTCAGTTTCTCAGTTCCATAAACCAAATAGCATGGGTTATTTTTTTTCCTTACTAGTTGTCTACTCAATAGAGGAGACACTACATACAAACGAATTCTGTTCCGAGAGCTCGTTCGTAACATTGCCTAGGTACTAGGACTAGGGCAATATCTTCCATTTGTTAACTTCACTTCATTCTCTTACAGTAATTATTTTCATTTTGGTATCCATCGTTATTGCTTGACACTCCTTAGCAGTACCAGCTTCATCGCCACTGCTTTTATGCTTGCTTCCGGACATCATGGGCTTGCAGAGGATACACACGTGACAGTGTACACTGGACATGTGATCTTATTTCTGTGATTGAACATGCATGAATGCATGTATCATGCAAGTATCTTCAAAGGATTGTAACTCAAATGTTCATATGTATTCAATTTAATTAAAAAAGAGTAGTAGTACAGAAAAACAACAAACCACAAATATTCGCACATCAATTTAGATGGAATGAGATGTGCCAACATCCGTGGAAATAAAATAACAAAACTGTTGTAATGATAAAAAAATAGAATTATTCCATTAGTGCAAAACAACTGCCAGTAAACAACTGTATGAAATAACTGTAAATAAATATAACCTAAGGTAAAATAGATGTTGTAAACAACTATGCATATATTAATAAAATAAACTTAAAGTGAAAATATAAAAATTCGAATCGTCACATACACATTACGATATGCAGTAAAATGCTTATATGGCTGCCCGCTACATAAAAAAAAGAAATACATATGGAATAAAATAAGAAATAAAATATAGAAAAATGTTAGCTATAGAAAATATAGCTATAGAGGATAAAAAAAATTTAAAATATAAAACCTTTGGAGTCATTGTCACTGAAAACAAGTATACAATATGTATACTGTAAATAAAGACGTATTTCTTATAGGAAAGAAAAGCCTGAACAAAATATTTATTAATTATAAATCACATTATTCTTATATTAATAATAAAATAAACATGTATGAGCAGTACTGCAAATAATATATTTTAATAAAGCCAGTAACTTTTAACATGCCAGGTTAGCCCCCGTCACACTGCGACATGACCATGAAAATGAAGAATGTGTATCTATCAAGTTTATCCTAATTCCTAGTTACGTCATTGTGACTTTCTCAATGCTTCAATCATATTGTCACTAATTTTCTATCAGGTACGTGAACACAAGCTCCACAGGTCTGAGATCAATCCGAGTTATTACCATGTCTGATCAGATCATTGCCGCACTCTTACCAAGTGCTTATCACATGCTTACTCCTTTGTCATTGCATCCAGGGGGTCTGAATAAATACCACAACATGTTCCAACATGCTTTTCTCAGGTGATGAAAGGAATTGGATCCAGCATTCATAATTAATTCTCTGAACATGACATACAAGTGCTGATAACCTGCTACATGCATACCATAAGCACTAGAAAAATGTAACATGAACTTGATGTGGTCTTCTACAATGTGGCATAGACCTTCCATGGTCATAGCACAAGGCTGAAGTGCTCATTGAGAACTCCACTCAACTCCATTGAGAATGCTGTTAAATGGTCAATGCAATCATGATAATGAACCTATTAAGATCTTCCTGCATCTTGCTTCGACCACACCCTCAACAGCTCATTGTTTTTTTTAACGGTTGTACAAAAATGGGATTAAATACAATGCTCACCATTGGCCTCCGCAGTCTCTGGTTGGACTACAGAGGTTCCTAGATGTATGGCACTTTAAGATTTGTAGTATAATATTTTAATTTGTACATTGGGGGCATTGGGGGCCCAGATAGTTGAGACTTTATGTTGGGTAGTCTCAATTACCGTCGGGTTGCCAATGTTGGGCCCTTGGGGCAGGCCCCATGCCCATATATATATATATATATATATATATATATATATATATATATATATATATATATATATATACAGGTCCTTTTAAAAAAAAATAGCATATTGTGATAAAGTTCATTATTTTCTGTATTGTACTGATAAACATTAGACTTTATTTGAAGGTTGACTTTTTTTGTATTCAAAACACTTTTCTTTTATTGGTCGGATGAAATATGCAAATTTTTTGAGATTGGGATTTTGGGTTTTCATGAGCTGTATGCCACAATCATTAATATTAAAACAATAAAAGGCTTGAACTACTTCAGGTGTGTGTAATGAATCTAAAATATATGGACATCTAATGTTTATCAGTACACTACAGAAAATAATGAACTTTATCACAATATGCTAATTTTTTGAGAAGGACCTGTATATAATACCCAGTCGATGAGATTCAGGTCATCAGTCCCAAACCTGAATAAATGTGTGGGTTGTAGCACGGATTCCAGCGTAGAATGATCTGATATGGCAACACCAGAAAAAGAAAAAAAGCCCTACGGGGAAAAACTAACTCTAAATTTCATTTCGAACATTACCTAAAAGACTACTCTAGAGGTTAAAGGCAATTATTCTGAGCTGAACGTAGTCTTAGAGATTTATAGCAGGCTTGAGCAAAAACAAATGAGAAATTTAATCTGTTCTATAAGTCTATAAGAAATCAGTTCAATATGACAGAGCTAATCCATTCAAAGCTTTAAATAAGTAAGACATTATAGTCATTGCAGTGTTTAATAAATAGGACTGACATAATGCATATTGCATGGTAGGCTTTCTGCCTGTCTGTCTGGTTTTTACATTGTGTGTCCAGGAGTATGGTTGTAACTATTATTCTACCAAATTGTAGTTGGGGGAAACAAGTAATAGAATCATAATCATCGGTTTGTTTATTATGTTCCACTTATCCCTTCACAATGAAAATTGAAGGCCAAATGTGTAATTTTACATTGACATTTTGCAATTGCATTTGCAAAAGCCACAAGACACTGCATCTGTCGAAAACGAAGGAGTGCATAATTGAACACTGAAGGAACCCCCAACCAGAAGTGAACCAGCATTGTGTCAATGCAAAAATCTGCAATCAATTCCATTTCAGAATGTCACATGTAAGAACAAACCACTGCTGCAAGGTCAAATACAAAGTAGGGCTGGAAGAAACATTAGGGTGAGTATAATGGAATATTGACCTTCATCATGTGTTAGGGAACAGAGGTGTCAGGGTTTGGCTTGATGGAAAGGATGAATACACTGTATAATGTATTGCCAAATATTTTATCACCTGTCCAAGTGGATAGATATGCAGAAGAAAACTATAAGGGGCCCAGAAATGAACCTTGATGGACAACAGACAGTATTTCACCCATGTCTGTCTAAATCCCCACAGATGCTAAGAAATGAAGGCATCCACACTGCGGGTCAAGCAAAAAGGCCACTGTATCTAGCACTGATTTTGCCAAAACTGGAACATTTTGTTCTTGGCTAGATAAAAATGGAAATGTTTAATTATAAAAATTAAGCTGGACAAAATATAATTAGGTACAATTAGTAAGTTAGTAATGGTCCATACTGTATGAACTTGAGGAGAGCCTCAAAACAGAGTTCATTATATCCTCTGTAGTTAAAGTTTTCAAACTTCTGCGGACATCTAGACACTGCAAAAAATATAAGTAAGCTGCAGTAGAACATAAAGTATTTAAACCCAGTGGCTAATAACTGATGTGGACCCAGCAAAGTGTTTTAGCAGACCAAACCAAGTACTTTAAAAAATACTTCAGCAGAGATGATAAACATATGACAAAAGTTGGCTGTAGTTCATCGACACAAGTTCTCTGAACATGACCAAGTGCGGCATCTGTAGCAGATTGTTTTACATTAGATTTAATCACATGAATAATTTTTATTAATATTAATGTATATTCTTTCTTAGGTTGTGGTGGAAATTCTGAAACCAATATAAAGACAAGTAATCCATACACTGGGTAAGAGCAAAGTAACAAAGGTTTTATTTTAAACTTCTGCAGAAGGACCAGTCTCATACAGCAAACAGTTGCAGCATAGAGAAAGGTGATCTCTTTCTCTAGCTGACCTATTTTATACACAAACATCTCTGTTAACATAATCAACGCCCCGTACGTGAAGTTCCTGCATTCAAACTCATGACTCTTTATCTGCCCCAGACTAGATGTTCATACCTTATCATTTATTCAGGGACAACTACAATCAGGTTGTTTCTATTCTGTTCTCGGCCTTGTCTCTAAGCTTCGACAACCAAGTTCAAACTTCTAACGTCTACGTTAGACACTTACTTCAAGGATCAGAATTAATACATAATTAAAATATGATTTTTCCATTACAAGGTCTAGTTAGGTCTTGTGAACTGATGATACATATGTCTTGTTTAAACATTTCATTTGTATAATCGTCTAGTGAACATGAATATTAAGAGTTAGATTCAAATTTATGGCCTTGCTCAAAGGGCCCAAAAAGCCTTTTCAAATTTTGAGTTGGAGATCAAAACAGAAACCTTCCAAACCAAAACTCAAGGCTTTAACACACTGAATTGCACTGAAATGTAACCAGGACTTGTGATGAAATTTCTTGTGAATGGAGGCATAGGTTGAACTAAATTGAGGTGGCTTGGAGCCCGCTGCCAAACATTTCCTGAGTGGAACAACTGATAGAAATCGACAGAACTGTACACTCAATCATTCTCCAACACCACTTGCACATTACAGAAACTCTGCTAGGAGTTATCCTCCAGAAAGTCCATTTCTACATGTCATGGACCATTAAAGGAGTTCCTGGAAGGCCAGCGTTTCACACGTGACCCAGGTAGCCCGATCATATCTGCGACTTACTGAGAAAACTTTCTACCTTGATGTTATCCAAGTACTAGTGAAACACTGGGATAAGTGTATTAGTGTAGCAGGGAATTGTATAGATAAACATAATATAAATTACTCTGATAAATGTGTCCTCTTATTCTGCAAAACCAAAATCCTAAAATAGCTAGTGCAAAATAAAACAACCACTGTGAATTGCCTTATTTAGAGCTATGGATTGAAGCAATTACAAAAAAGTCATTGTCATTTAGTCATGTTAGTTGTTTATCCACTTTAATGTAGTTTTTATGTAGTGAGACATTTTTTTTTATTATTTTAGTTGAATACTTCAGCATGGTCTTTATTTTTCATTCTACTAACATCTAGATGAAGCTGAAAATTATAAATGGCTTGAGACTTTTTAATTTATATACTTTGTTAAGTAAGAGCCTAATTCTGTTCCCACATGCCTTTATCAAGCTGAAAAATTAGCCTGTGCCAGTGTGGATCCCTCAAACATAAATTAACTTGTGCATCTCTCAAATCCACACAACTAGTGAAAAAACAAATCATCACAAAAATAAGCAGCTTTACCTAAAATAATGAAAGATTTTTTTTCATCAAACCCCCCCCCCCCCCCACACACACACAAATAAATAAATAAATAAATGAATAAAGTAAATTTCACATAACATTTAAATAAATTTAACATGAAAACTCATGGTAATCAAACAGGTCTATTTTCCCGGTGGCACACAAAGGAAACTCATGGCTGAATAAAAGCCTCCAGGTGAAGCTATGCAGAGAAAGCTACAGTACCAGCTTTCTCACACAACACCGAGATCTGTACAGCTCGCCCTGTCATTAAACAACAATGACCTCTTTATAATAAACACACAGGCGCGCCAGCTGAGGCCCTGCTCCGGCTTTTAATCGGAGAAGAAAAGTAGAAACAAGTGGAGGTTTTAAGAGAGAGTAAATGGAGTCTTGGATGTGTGTGTGAATCAGATAAGAGAATGGGTAAGAAAATAAAACAGAAATGAGGAGAGAGAGAGGGAAAGAGGGAGGGTAAAACTATTCCAAAAACTCTACCACAAGGTCAAAGACAGGTACAAACTGTGAAACTAGACGAAACACTGGTGGATATGGAAAAGGAGAGAGAGAGAGAGAGAGAGAGAGAGAGAGAGAGAGAGAATAATAACCCTTTTTAGGTTCTGTAAACCAATGTTCCTCAGAACGAGGTCAGCGAAGGAAAGTCAGGTCCTGAGATTTTGGTACAGAGGTGGAAATCACAAATGTTTTCACTGTTATATCATTCTGAAATATTTAGAAAATCAAATAAGTGTATTTTGTCTTTTATGTCTTTTATGTTCATGAACTTAAATGTGTAAGAAATACAGTAGATTATATTGTTTAGAATATTCAGTTGTCTATCAATAAACATTTAAATGGTCCCTATTTTAAAAAAGGGTATGAAATCCATGGCTATAAGCTTTGATTCAATCACCCATCTTGCATCTGACTGCAAAAAGCTTGCACATCCTTAATTTCATTAGTTGTAATTAATTGTAATGAATTAAAATTGTAATTTCAATTACCTAAAAAATTACACTCCTCTAGGAATCTTTTCTTCAATTTCTTTGGAGTTGTTTTAACTTTGTGCATTAATTAGGACTTAAAGTTATATAGAGACATATCAAATAATTAGAGCCAGAGTTCCCAAACTTAATGCAGCCAGGAATATAATTAATCCAAAAATGTTATCATAGTATTATTTTATTAGGGTAATTACTCAAATGTGCTCAAATTAGCTTACAAATAGTTTTACACTGTGTGTGTGTGTGTGTGTGTGTGTGTGTAAACAGCCCAGTAAACAGTAATTAATGAAATCAAGTCAGTATTTGGTGAGACAGTGCTTTGAGGACTCTTTGGTGTAAGGTACAATTTGTTTTAGTTTTATAAGGGAATTGGCTACTAAGTTCCGCAGAGTCCTGTAGAACCACCCACTGATCTTCTGATGACTTTGACTGTTGCACCTGCTTCTTTTGCATACAAAACCCAGCAGCTTCCATTTCAATTTTTTTGTCTTTAAAGTGGTCGTTTATATAATGTGCTGCTTTCTTTTCTGGCATGCAAAAACTTCTCTGAAACTTGTAACTATTGATTGAAATTCACTGCATGAAAAGAGGTGTATCTGTACTAGGAAACTCCTGTATACACCACTGATTTCTGGAAGTAAGTACCACTGAGCGTATACATCAAATTCCACCAAGCTAGGATACTTCCGGATTGATACCAATTCGGATGTATCTTGCTGAGGAATCCTTCCATGGTACAGCCATTTGTTGCCATGGCAAATAATCCACTCAAGGATTTTGTCAGGAGACATTCACACCTCAAGCCCCATTTGCATTTTACAAATGGCTGTTTTAAAAAAAAAACACTCCCAAAACCCTGACATCTATTGGGACATTACCCAGTCACTACTTTTTATTTACAGTAGCCCAACCCAAGCCCTCATAACTTGTGACTTGATTGGTTATTGGGCAGGTATGTAGATAGACCCTATCCAACACCCCCCCACACACACACACACACAATACTATATATCCCTCACATCCTTTAAAAAAAAATGACAGTAGAATTGATTAATAATTTTAATTTTAATAATTTTTTTATTAAAATCAAACTAAACACTAATAAATATACAAAGCAAAAGTAATAATAATAATAAATAAAATAAAAACATAGAATATGGAAAAAATGTGCATTTATGAAGGTGGAATTAAATTAAAAGCAATACTAAAACAAACATGCACCAGTGCTTGTTAGATATCCAAAATAAATGTCCTTCTAGCTCGGTCCCATTAGATATTACACACTGACGGCATGGCACGCAATGGCATCCTTCTCATTGGACATCAGTTCCAGTACTGCAGTCTGCCACAGTTCTCTCTCTGCATCTGTTTGAACGACCCGACACCTGGACTCCAGCAACTGCAAAACGCACCATATGTTACACTCAGAGATTCACCCTAAAAACACTCAGAGATATACCGAACTTCATACATAGATGAATTTGTACACTTACTTATCTTTGTCAGTTTTTAGCCCCTGTCTTAATGGAGTCTCTTAGCTGAGACTTTCCTGGCCGAGACAAAGAGTATTTCCTCTGCAATGTCTCATAGTCCTGTAACATGCTGGATAAAAAAAATCAGATAAGTGACAAACAATTCAAATTATTAGAGGGACAAAAATAAAGGGACATGAAAATTATTACAATAACAATTTCTGATTAACCTTTATACACTCCGGGTCTGCATCTGCAAAAGTCATCTTTAATTCCTCCAGCAGATACTGTATGTCATCACTGCCTGATTATAAAGTAAACTTATTCTGTGTGGAAAGAGAGTAGTATCATTACTTACATTTAAAATGATTATGTAAAACCCCATACATAGCATGTAAAGAAACAACATTCTTACTCAGTTTGTGGATCGTATTTATGTGGGTTGTTTTCTGAATTATGGAGGCTCCTTACAGCTTCCTGTAATGTTGAATTTAAAATGCTTTAATACATACATTTGTAAATAACATCATATAATTCAAACGTGAGAAACTTTTAAATATGCTGGAAACCTACAACAATACAAGTAACAAAAAGTAGATGTGTTGCCAAATGCTTAGACTAACGTAGCAAGGTATTTTCTGCTGTATTGTCAGTTAACATAAAGCTCAACTTACCGCAATGCCCACGTTATGCACCCTCTTAGCTCTTTTATGCACATGGCTTGACTCTTCCTGCAGTCTTCTCTCATCAAACTTGCGCTCAAATGCATCAAGATGCTGGATAACCTCTTTGAGAAGAGCAGTGTGTGCAGTTTGCTTTTCCTTCAAACACTCAAGCTGAATAGACACAGACACACCATGGCTAATCCCCCCACCTGGTTATGATAAGAAGGACAGCACTTCTTCCTGCTAGTCATTAACATACAAAAGGCCGTTACACCACACAGCCATCACCTCTCACTGCTAGGTGTGAGGATTCCTAGAAAGTTTCACCGATTCCCGTATATATCCACATACATGAGGTATCTGGTCGTTTCACAAAATTTCCTTTGCATTCTACCTATCCAAGCACTCCAAGCAAACTTAAAGTTTAGCGGGTATTTCCCATACCATATTTGTACAGATAGAGCTCTTTTCATGCAGTGATTCTCTCTCTCTCTCTCTCTCTCTCTCTCTCTCATGTACAGTATATATTAGTGTATATATAATTGCTTTTTGTACTCACTCAATAATTAAGTTACAAAATTTTATTTAAAAAGAAGTGATTTCAAATCTGTAGAATGTTAAACTAAAGATTTTATGATACTTGTCAAGAACTAACCCGAGACGACCAGAAAGACGATAGCTTTAGCAGTAAGCCCTGTAGCGTGAATGGTAAACCCAAACGCGGATGGACACGACCGGGCAGGATATTAACGCGATTTACTATAAGGACTCTCAAAGTGAATGAGCAAAGGAAAGACACAATCTAAGCCTCGTTCTATAAACACACACTCAGTCTGACAGTAAACCCAAGAAAGTGAGTACTCACGTGAACGATACCGAAATAGCATGGGCAAAACTCAATGACAGAGCGATGTGCGGCGACATCTTGTTTCCTTTTATGCTTTCAGGTTCACGACCGTCTTACTTCTGGGTCCTAGTGCTGGTCGCGGCTGAGTGCGCATGACAGTACCCCCCTGTCCAGGACCGACTCCGGACAGTCCAGGGGTGGAGGATACCCAGTGACGGTAGTCCCTAATGAGCCCGGGGTCGAGGATGAAGCGTGCTGGAACCCAGGACCGCTCCTCGGAGCCGTAGCCCTCCCAGTCGACCAGATACTGGATGCCCCTGCCCAGAGGGCGCGAGTCGAGGATCCGTCGCACGGTGTAGGCAGGACCGCCGTCAATGATATGGGGGGGAGGAGCAGGGGGGGTGGGTGTAACCATGAGTGAGGTGATGAATGGTTTCAGCTGGGAGGTGTGGAAGACGGGGTGGATCCAGAGCGCCGCAGGCAGCTGGAGCAGGTAGGTGACAGGGTTGATCCTGAGGGTGATACGGTACGGTCCAATGAACCTTGGTGATAGCTTCCGTGACTGTGTGCAGGTGGAGGTTCTTGGTCGAGAGCCATACCTTGTCACCTATGTGGTACAACCGTCCCGGAGGGTGCCGGCGGTGTTGAGTCACATAGCTGGTGTTGGTGCGTCGTATGGCAAGGTTGGCTTGGTACCATAGCCGTCGGCACCGGCGAACCAACTGTTGGGCCGATGGTACGTCAACCTCCGGTTCAGAAGGCCTTCCAGAACCGGGCGGCGATCTGGGGGCCTCTGTCCGAGACGATGTCCCTTGGGAACTCATGCAATCGGACTACGTGTTCCAATATCAGCTCGGCTGTGTCTTTAGCTGACGGGAGTCCGGCGAGGGCCACCAGATGTACTGCCTTGGAGAAGCGGTCGACGATGGTTAGGATAACGTCCATCCCTTCCGAGGCCGGCAGGCCCGTGATGAAGTCGACGGCAATGTGAGACCATGGTCGACGGGGGACTGGAAGTGGTTGAAGTTCCCCCGGAGTTGGTTGGTTGGTGTCTTTCGCCCTGGCGCACACTGGGCACGCCCGGACGAACTCGGTGACGTCCCTCCTCATCGAAGGCCACCAGAAGGCCCGTTCCACGAAGGTGATGGTTCTTCGGATCCCCTGGTGTCCCGCGACGGGCGAAGAATGGCCCCACTGGAGGATCTCGGACCTGCCGGTGCGGGTTCTCTGGTCAGTGCCTGGCGGACCCTCGTTTACACGTCCCAATGAAGGGGTGCGATGATCCGGGTGGATGGAAGGACAGGCATGGGGTCCGCCCGGGGCGCCTCTCGCTCGTACTGACGGGAGAGGGCGTCGGCCTTGGTGTTCTTCGACCCCGGGCAGTACGAGAGATGGAAGTCGTACTGTTCGAAGAACAGGGCCCACCGTGCCTGTCGTGGATTCAACTGTTTTAGATTACGGATGGTGAGCAGGTTCTGGTGATCCGTCCAGACGATGAATGGCTCACTGGCGCCCTGGAGCCAATGACGCCATTCCTCCAAAGCCCACTTTATGCCCAACAGTTCACGGTCCCCTACTCCGTATCGCTGCTGAGTGGGGTTAAATCTTTTGGAGCAGAAGCCATATGGGTGTAGCTTCTGGTCTGGACCACATTAAGAGAGACCTCGAGAAGAGGGAAGTGAGAAGCCCAATTCCGACTCGTCCACCTCCACAACGAATGGTTGGCTGGCATCCGGATGAAGGAGAATAGGTGCGGTGGTGAATAGGTGGCAGAGTTTGTTGAAGGCGGAGATGGCGGTTGAGTTGAGTTGGAAAGGATGGGTTGAGGGCCTGGTCAGTGCAGTGAGTGGTGCTGCAACTGTACTGTAGCCCCAGATAAAGCGACGATAAAAATTCGCAAACCCGAGAAAGCGTTGGAGCTGCTTTAGTGTCCTGGGTAGGGGCCAGTGACGTACAACCTCCAGCTTCTGCGGGTCCATGGCCACACCCTGGGGCGAGATGACAAAAACCCAGGAACGTGGTGGAGTGTTCGTGAAAAGCACACTTTTCCAGCTTACAGTACAGCTGGTGGGCGAGCAATCTCTTAAGAACAGCCCTAACGTGTCTGGGCCTGGTTTCTCGAAAGCTTCTTATCGCTAAGTAGTTCTTAAGTTGTACCTTAACCTCTCTCTTAACTTTATGGCGCATTTCCCGAAACGTTCTTACGCTAAGTATCTCTTAGCTAAGTCACACGTTCGTAAGGTTGGTCTGGACCAACCTTAACTCATACTTAGCGTAGTTCCAGCTCAAGACGCTAGTCGCCGCCACTGAGCAGCAGTCTTTATAAATCAGCGGTGTATGCAAACACATTATGGCACGTTATCAAGTCTTATGATGGTATATACTGTAGACCTGTTTAAGAATTTTATTTTATTTGATATCAGAACTAATAGAGTGACTTTTAATTAGCCTATTTCATAATGTGACTAATGCATTAAAATTGCCAATCACAATTAATATTAAACAGGTGGCGAACAATTTGGCAGCGAGCGTGTTGTTGTGTTAAACTGAAGACGGCGCGGTCCGTGGAGCCGTGTGAGTCATGTACATTTTTCCTTTAGACAAAACTTCAGCCCTTTTCATATTTTCCCCGTGGTCGTTATTAAAAAAAATTTTTAAATAAAAGTTTTGCCTACCAAAGCAACAAATTATGGAGCTTCTTGAGCTGCTCAGACCTGCGCGTGCCAGACCAACGCGTCGTACTTACACTCCCCGTCCCGATGTCCAGCTGCTCGCTGCTTTTTGTTTAAAATATGTTTCATTGATCATTAGCCATTATCCATAACTTTATGGGTTTTTCTTTTGACACGTTTTATTTTTATGAAATTTGATTTAGTTAAATGAGAAAATAACCATGGGAGTTTCAAACCCCGCATCCATTCATTTTTCTAGGTGATTGTAATGTTTAATACTCCTATTCACTTATGCGGTTTGACTCGCTGTGAGATGCGGTGTTATACCCCTATGTCACCTGCGCGGACTCGCGCTGTGGCCGTAGGCACGATCATGATTCACCCCGAGTTTTTGCGCTGTGATTACGTTTCCATCTTTCCGTGTGAAAAATTCAACATTTAATTTTTTGCTGGTCCTCGCGGAAGCTTGCAGACCTTGCAGAACTTCGCAGAACGTTAAAGGAACGTCGTGGGCAATCGCAGCAGCTCACGGAGATGAGTCAGGCCACACAGGTGAGAGAGGTGTATTAGGCACCGTGATCTGCCTCGAGTGACCGGCGCCCAACGGTCCGCGAAGATCTGCAAGGTCCGCGAGCTTCCACATGTTAAACATGTTTATTTTTTTTGCGTGGTAAGATGGAAACGTAATAACAGCACCAAAACTCGCGCCGAATCATAATGAACCGCACTTACGGCCCTGCGTGTGAGATAGGGGTATTAAACCTCCACTCTGTCATCTCATCGTATTCATTCCATAAGTGCACTATACAACCCCAACAACTGACATGTTTCACATTGTTTCTGAAGCTGGTGAAGAGTGTTATCAGCTGTTTGTCAATCAACTATGATTGTATACCCGGTTCGTTTCACGGCCACATGTTACATGAAAATATTATATATTATATTATTATATTAATTAATATTAATTTATATATTTGTCTATTATGGCATGTTATTGTTAAGTTAACCCATGTCGAAAAAAACGCTATTAAAAGAATTTAGTGCAATGTTTAATTTGCATAGAAAGTGCCGTCTTTCTTAACGCTGTCATGAAAAAGGAGTCAAAAATCGATTCCTGAGCAACCGATGTCCGCTAATTCAGGACCTTCACTGTAGACAGCGCCTTGTAACGTCGGACGTAAGAGGCAGCGACTTAAGAAGACTCCTAAGAGACAGTTCGAGAAATACTCTTAGAAAAGTTATCACTTAATGTAAGATATATATTAAGAGTCTACTTAGCGCGCGAATAGTGTGCGTTATCGAGAAACCGGGCCCTGGTGTGTTCCTCGGTGGTGTGAGAGTATATGAGTATATCGTCTAGATAGACGAACACCCATTGGCCTAGCATGTCCCTGAGAACATTGTTAATGAATTGTTGGAAGGCCGAGGGTGCGTTGCAGAGTCCGAACGGAATGACCAGGCTCTCATAATGTCCGGTGGGGGTGATGAAGGCCGTCTTCCACTCATCACCCTCTCTGATGCGCACCAAGTTGTAGGCGCTCCGGAGGTCCAACTTAGTGAACACGGTGGCACCAGAGAGGGCGTCCAGGGCTGAGTTGGTAAGAGGCAGAGGGTGACGGTTTCTGATGGTGATTTTATTTAGCTCCCGATAGTCGACACACGGACGAAGTTCGCCCCTTTCTTCTTCACGAAGAAGAACCCCGCGGCTGCCGGCGAGGAGGATGGCCGGATGGTGCCATGTCGTAGGGCGCTGGCGACATATTCCTCCATCGCCTGGGTCTCGCTGTTGGAGAGAGAGTAGAGATGGCCGCGGGGGTGCTGGAGCCCGGCTGGAGTTCGATGGCTAGGTCGTATGGTCGGTGAGGTGGTAGGTGGTTTGTAAATTTGTTAAATTTGCCAGAAACAATCTGATAACCATAAAACCAGAAAAAGGCAAAATAAGTAGTCAAAATCCACCTCTAAAGTTTGGACTACTCAACATTAGATCCCTTGCGCCTAAAGCACTTATTGTTAATGAAATTATCTCAGATTATTGCCTTGACGCACTCTGTCTCACCGAAACCTGGCTTAAACCAAATGAATATTTTGGTCTGAATGACTCTACTCCGTCAGGATATTTCTATAAGCACAAGCCCCGTCTAATTGGTCGCGGTGGTGGTGTCGCCACTATCTACAATGATGTACTCACTGTTACCCAGAAAATAAGGCCCAGGTTTAATTCATTTGAAGTGCTTATCATTAATGTTGCACTCAATGAAATACGTAATAAACCCTTGCTATATTTTACCCTGGCCACCGTGTACAGACCCCCGGGGCCATATGGCGATTTTCTTAAAGAATTTGGACATCTGCTATCAGACCTATTGGTTAACTCTGACAAAGTGTTGATAGTAGGAGATTTTAACATTCATGTACTGTAGATGATGCTAACGACGCTTTAGCACTCACATTTATGGATTTACTAAATTCCTTTGGGGTTAAACAAAATATAATTGGAGCAACTCACCACTTTAATCATACACTAGATTTAATTATATCCCATGGTATACATGTCTCTAATATAGAGATCATACCTCAAAGTGATGATATCACAGATCATCACCTCCTGACATATACTCTACCCGTAGAACAGATTAGCTGTGTCTCCCCACGTTATCAATCTGTTAGAAATATGAATCCCACTACTAAAGACAGATTCACAAGTAATCTGCCGGATCTGTCCCAATTTCTTATTAGACCCCTAAATGCAGATGATCTAGATGAAGTGACTAGCAGCATGGGCACTATTTTTACCTGTACATTAGACACTGTTGCTCCCATCAGATTAAAAAAAGTCAGAGATAAAACACTTGCACCGTGGTACAACAGTCATACTCGCGCCCTAAAGAGAGCAACCCGTAACCTCGAGCGAAAATGGAGGAAAACTAAATTAGAAGTTTTTCGAATTGCGTATAAAGACAGTATGTGCAGCTATAGACAGGCTCTAAAAACTGCTAGGACTGAGCATCTTAGCCAACTGATAGCAACAAACCAAAACAATCCCAGGTTCTTATTTAGTACAGTGGCTCACCTAAGATGCCCTCAGAGAGTATCCCATCACAGTTTAGAAGTGAAGACTTTATGGACTTCTTTAATGAAAAAATCAATAATATCAGGAAGAAAATAATGGAGGTTCAACCTCTAATAGTATCTCACGATCCAGTTCAGCCTATAGCTTCACATTTAGATTTTCACTGCTTTACAGGTATAGGACAGGAAGAGCTGTATAAACGTATCACCTCGGCTAAATCAACAACGTGCCTGTTAGACCCAATCCCAACCAGATTTTTTAAAAGAAGTGATGCTTACGGTTGGAGAGCCACTTCCAAACATTATTAATTCTTCATTACATCTAGGTCACGTACCTAAACCTTTCAAGTTAGCAGTTATTAAGCCGCTTCTTAAAAAATCTAATTTGGACGCGAATGAAATAACAAATTACAGACCGATTTCAAACCTTCCGTTCATATAAAAAAATACTAGAAAAAGTAGTATCAGCTCAAATTTGCACATTTTTGCAGGATAACAACATCCTTGAAGAATTTCAGTCAGGTTTCAGGCCCCATCATAGCACAGAAACTGCACTAGTTAAGATTACAAACGACTTGTTTTTAGCTTCAGACCAAGGCTGCATCTCATTGCTAGTCCTGCTCGATCTTAGTGCTGCATTTGACACTATAGATCATAATATTCTCATAGATCGCTTACAAAATTATATAGGTATTCAGGGACAGGCATTAAAATGGTTTAGATCTTACCTGTCTGATCGCTATCATTTTGTAGATCTAAATGGAGAACCGTCTGGTGTAATGCCAGTGAAATATGGGGTCCCACAAGGGTCAGTTTTAGGACCTCTGTTGTTCTCAATATACATGCTTCCCTTGGGTAACATCATTAGAAGACATGGGATTAGTTTCCATTGTTATGCTGATGATACCCAATTATATATCTCAACTAAACCAGACGAAATACCTAAGTTGTCTAGATTAACTGAGTGTGTCCAGGACATAAAAGATTGGATGACCAATAACTTTCTTTTATTAAATTCAGATAAGATATTCAGATAGATAAATTCAGATAAGATATTCAGATAGATAAATTCTGATAAGATATCAGAGATATTACTTATTGGCCCAAAAACCAGCACACAACAGCTTTCACAATTCAGCCTGCGCTTCGAAGGATGTACTGTTACTACCAGCTCAGCAGTAAAAGACCTGGGCGTAATATTAGACAGTAACTTGTCTTTTGAAAATCACATTTCAAATATCACAAAAACAGCCTTTTTCCATCTTCGAAATATTGCTAAACTTAGGAACATCTTATCCTTATCTGATGCAGAAAAGCTAGTTCATGCATTCATGACCTCCAGCCTGGACTATTGTAATGCATTACTAGGTGGTTGTCCTGCATCCTCAATAAACAAGCTTCAGTTAATCCAAAATGCAGCTGCCAGGGTTCAAAATGCAGCTGCATAACCCCAATATTATCATCCCTGCACTGGCTACCTGTTCAGTTTAGAATAAATTACAAAATAGTATTACTTACATACATACATACCTTAAATGGTTTAGCTCCCACATACCTAACCAGTCTTCTGATACGCTACAATCCACCACGCGCCTTAAGATCACAAAGCTCCGGACTTCTGGTAGTTCCCAGAATTTCAAAATCTACAAAAGGGGGTAGGGCTTTTTCATATTTAGCTCCAAAGCTTTGGAATAGCCTTCCAGACAGTGTTCGGGGAGCAGACACGGTTTCTCAGTTCAAAAGTAGACTCAAGACGCATCTTTTTAATCTGGCATACACATAACTCATCCCATAATCTCATACTCCAGTACACCTATCCCGAATGGCAACTACGCTAATTCTCCCCATCTGTTCTGTATTTCTCTACCCATCCCGAGGCATCGGGAGATTTTGCCAGCTTCAGTAGACAAAGGTCGACCCTGCGAGGTTCCTGAGGCATCCAGAGAAGGACCAGCTCCAGCTGGATTCAGCTTTATGATGGTTGGAGCTACACATGCTGCTCCTGTGCTTCCAGTGATCCAGACCTCATCTGCCCTCTGCACCTACTGACTCGTCCCTATGCTGAACTGGTCTTCATGTAAATTTAAATAATTTCTGTCATATTGAATTTTCACCTGTACAACACACAAGATGTTATATCATTTCTATCTGTTATCGCCCAAATGAAGATGGGTTCCCTGTTGAGTCTGGTTCCTCTCAAGGTTTCTTCCTAATGCCACCGTCGCCGTCACCCTTGGCTTGCTCATCAGAGAAATTTCACTCATTCATCTCATTATTATTATCTGCACATTTTTCTCACACATACACACTTCCAATTATTTTCTTTTCTATAATTATTATTATTTTATTTTTTTATTATTTTTTTTTATTATTATTAATTTTAATTAATAAATTAATTTTTTATTATTATTATTATTATTATTATAAAAATTTTTTTTTGCAAAATTCCTTTAATTTTTGTGAAGCTGCTTTGAGACAATGACCATTGTTAAAAGCGCTATATAAATAAAATTGAATTGAATTGGTTGGCCCGGCGTTTACAAAACACCTCAGCCAGGTCCCGATAAGGTGGAGGAATGGCATGGATGTCGACGTCGGGGGCCTCGGACTCCCTGGAACACGTCCCAGCCTGGGCCCGTAGGCATAAGTCGGTGCAGGTCGGCCCCCCCTGAAGGATCCAGCTTTGAGATCATGAGATGAGTGGGTCGTGCTGCAGAAGCCAGGGGTAGCCATGGATGATGGGTGGAGAAGAGATGGATGTAAGGTGAAATTGAATCAATTCTTGGTGCTGACCGAGGACGAGAGTGATGGGTTGGGTCTGCTGGGTGATGGGGCTAGATGAGAGGGGCCGCCCGTCGACAGAGGTTATTTCTCATTGGCTGGGATAACTCCTCAATCTTTACCCCCAACCCTTTGGCGTACGTTGAGTCAATGAAGTGACCCGTGGCACCGGAATCGATGAACGCGGTACTTCGAATCCGCTTGTGGCCAAGGTGGAGGGTTACCTGGACCGTGAGTCGAGAAGTGGTGGTGTCGGAGAGATGGATGGTGCCCGGTGAGTCTCTCCTGTCGTTCACCAGGGTTGGACGTTTCCCGGACCGGACGGGCAGGTCGCTCGGTGGTGCGCGGCTGAGCCACAGTCGGCACACAGTCCCTCGCGGTAACGCCTCTCGCGTTCCGCCACGGTCAGGGAGGCGCGCCCTATTTGGATGGGTTCCCCGGCTCTGGTGTCAACCACGGCAGGGGGTGGAGATCTGACACGTCCGGGGAAGGCGGTGGTGACGGTGGGTGGTGGCCTTGGTGCAGTGTAGGCATAGGTGGGAGCTGGCGGCAGGGTTCGAGGTGCTGGCTTCGGACAGGAGAGGAGGCGCTGGTCGATACGGAGGGCTAGCTGGATCAGCCCCTCCAGTGTGGCTGGGAGCTCTAGTCCGGCTAGCTCGTCCTTAATGCGGTTATCCAGTCCCTCGAAGTAGGACGTCCGGAGGGCTGCGTCTCCCCACGAGGTCTGGATGGCGAGGGTGCGGAAGTCCGCAGTGTACCGGCTCATGGACAATCCTCCCTGCCGCAGATGGTAGAGTTTCGTGTCGGTCTCCACCTCGCCCGCGGGATGTTCAAATGTCAATTTTAGCTGACGGGTGAACTCGTTGTAAGAGTGAGCGGTGTCTGTGTCAGCACGCAGGACTGCCGTGGCCCACTCTGCTGACTGCCCTGATAGCAACGAGACGAGTAGTGTAATGCACAGCCGGTCGGTGAAGTATTTGGTGGCATTAAACTCAAACACCAGTTCCAGCGATGTTAAACACACACTGCACTTCCCATTCGTGCCATCTCATTTATCCGGGAGTGCTAGAAAAACATCAGAAGGGGTGGTGGTTGGTGCGGGGCCGCGGCCACTGCGGCGGGCGGACGGCTAGCCATGCCATCAACAGCCGTCCGGAGGCTCGCGTTCTCCCGCTTAATATATATCTTACATTAAGTGATAACTTTTCTAGGCGCGCGTGATCCGCTGGGTTTACTGCTTTCGGCTCTGTCATTCTGTCAAGAACTAACCCGAGACGACCAGAAAGACGATAGCTTTAGCATTAGCCCTGTAGCGTGAATGGTAAACCCAAACGCGGATGGACGCGAGCGGGCAGGATAATCACGCGATTTACTATAAGGACTCTCAAAGTGAATGAGCAAAGGAAAGACACAATCTAACCCTCGTCCTATAAACACACACTCAGTCTGAAAGTAAACCAAAGAAAGTGAGTACTCACGTGAACGATACCGAAATAGCATGGGCAAAACTCAATGACAGCGCCAGTGCGGCGCCATCTTGTTTCCTTTTATGCTTTCAGGTTCACGACCGTCTTACTTCCGGGTCCTAGTGCTGGTCACGGCTGAGTGCGCATGACAATACTTTTCAGATTGATGTGCAGTAATAGTTGCTTCTATTAGACCATTGCTCATGTCTTTCCCTCTTGGCATTGTGTTAACACAACTGAATGCTCCAGACAAGCAAACTGCCAAAATGCCTGCTTTTATAGAGGGTCTGCACACCTGCTGATGAACAATTAATCAAGGGCTGATGATTAGCCACACCTGGCTGCAACTCTAAAATTCTGTGGAACCATGGAAGGGGGTACTTAGAATTAACCACAGCACCTTTTTTATTATTTATTTATTTTATTTTATTTTTTATATATAAATAATGGTTCTGTACAGGTTGGCGAGGCAAAGAGATAGAGATGGGAAGGATGTGCAGCAGGTTAGAGTGATTAAAGATAGAGATGGAAATGTACTGACAGATGCCAGGAGGGTGATGGGAAGATGGAAGGGGTACTTTGAGGAGTTGTTGAATGAGGAAAATGAAAGAGAACAAAGAAGAGGAGTAGAAGAGGTGACTGTTGTGGAGAAGGAAGTAGCAAATATTAGTAAAAGTGAGGTGAGAAACGCGTTGAAGAGGATGAAGAGTGGAAAGGCTGTTGGTCCTGATGACATACCTGTGGAGGTATGGAAGTGCTTAGGAGAGGTGGCAGTAGAGTTTCTGACTAGTTTGTTTAACGAGATCTTGGAGAGTGAGAGGATTCCAGAGGAATGGAGGAGAAGTGTATTGGTGCCAATTTTTAAGAACAAGGGAGATGTGCAGAGCTGTGGCAATTACAGAGGTATAAAGCTAATGAGCCATACAATGAAGCTGTGGGAAAGAGTAGTGGAAGCTAGGTTAAGGGCAGAGGTGAGAATTTGTGAGCAGCAATATGGTTTTATGCCTAGAAAGAGTACATCAGATGGAGTATTTGGTTTGAGGATGCTGGTGGAGAAGTACAGAGAAGGTAATAAAGAGTTGCATTGTGTCTTTGTAGATTTAGAGAAAGCGTACGACAGGGTGCCGAGAGAGGAGCTGTGGTGTTGTATGAGGAAGTCTGGAGTGGCAGAGAAGTATGTTAGAGTGGTGCAGGACATGTATGAGACTTGTAAGACAGTGGTGAGATGTGCTGTAGGTGTGACAGAAGAGTTCAAGGTGGAGGTGGGTCTGCATCAAGGATCGGCTCTAAGCCCCTTTTTGTTTGCTCTAGTGATGGACAGGATCACAGATGAAGTTAGACAGGAGTCTCAATGGTCTATGATGTTGGCAGATGACATCGTGCCTTGTAGCGAAAGCAGGGAACAGGTGGAGGAAAATTTGGAGAGGTGGAGGAACGCTCTGGAAAGCAGAAGAATGAAGGTTAGCCGCAGCAAGACGGAATACATGTGTGTGAATGAGAGGGACCCAAGAGGAACAGTGAGGCTACAGGGAGCCGAGGTAAAGAAGGTGCAGGATTTTAAGTACTTAGGGTCAACGGTCCAGAGCAACGGAGAGTGTTCAAAGGAGGTGAAGAGACGAGTACAGGCAGGTAGGAATGGGTGGAGAAAAGTGTCAGGTGTGTTGTGTGATAAAAGAATATCAGCGAGAATGAAGGGAAAGGTGCACAGCACAGTGGTGAGACCAGCAATGCTCTACGGCTTAGAGACAGTAGCACTGAAGAAAAGACAGGAGGCAGAGCTAGAGGTAGCAGAGCTGAAGATGTTGAGGTTCTCTTTGGGAGTGACAAGGATGGATAGGATCAAGAATCAGTTCATCAGAGGGACAACCCATGTGAGATGTTTTGGAGATAAAGTCAGAGAGGCCAGATTGAGCTGGTTTGGACATGTTCAGAGGAGAGAGTGTGAATATATCGGTAGAAGGATGCTGAGGTTGGAACTGCCAAGCAGGAGGTCTAGAGGAAGACCAAAGAGGAGATTTATGGATGCAGTGAGAGAGGACATGAAGTTAGTTGGTGTGAGAGAAGAGGATGCAGAGGATAGGGTTAGATGGAGGCAGATGATTCGCTGTGGCGATCCCTGAAAGGGAACAGCCGAAAGACAAAGAAGAAGATTTATAAATAATGGCAAAGTGAAAAAAAAGTTTTTATAAGTTGTTTTTGATTGTCAAAAATAGAGATTGTATTTACTTACTGTAGACTATAATTAAATGAATGTTCTTGCACAAAATACACATAAGAGGGAGTATTAACTTCTGTTATACAGGTCCTTCTCAAAAAATTAGCATATTGTGATGAAGTTCATTATTTTCTGTAATGTACTGATAAACATTAGACTTTCATATATTTTAGATTCATTACACACAACTGAAGTAGTTCAAGCCTTTTATTGTTTTAATATTGATGATTGTGGCATACAGCTCATGAAAACCCAAAATCCCTATCTCAAAAAATTTGCATATTTCATCCGACCAATAAAAGAAAAGTGTTTTGAATACAAAAAAAGTCAACCTTCAAATAATTATGTTCAGTTATGCACTCAATACTTGGTCCGGAATCCTTTTGCAGATTCTTGTGTCTTGTGTCTCTCAACCTTCTCTTCACAATATCCCACAGTTCTCTATGGGGTTCAGGTCAGGACAGTTGGCAGGCCAATTGAGCACAGTAATACCATGGTCAGTAAACCATTTACCAGTGGTTTTGGCACTGTGAGCAGGTGCCAGGCCGTGCTGAAAAATGAAATCTTCATCTCCATAAAGCTTTTCAGCAGATGGAAGCATGAAGTGCTCCAAAATCTCGTGATAGCTAGCTGCATTGACCTTGCCCTTGATAAAACACAGTGGACCAACACCAGCAGCTGACATGGCACCCCAGACCATCACTGACTGTGGGTACCTGACACTGGACTTCAGGCATTTTGGCATTTCCCTCTCCCCAGTCTTCCTCCAGACTCTGGCACCTTGATTTCCGAATGACATGCAAAATTTGCAACCTGTAGCCCATTTCCTGCACATGCCAGTACACGTTGGCTCTGGATGTTTCTACTCCAGACTCAGTCCACTGCTTCCGCAGGTCCCCCAAGGTCTGGAATCGGTCCTTCTCCACAATCTTCCTCAGGTTCACCTCTTCTCGTTGTGCAGCGTTTTCTGCCACACTTTTTCCTTCCCACAGACTTCCCACTGAGGTGCCTTGATACAGCACTCTGGGAACAGCCTATTCGTTCAGAAATTTCTTTCTGTGTCTTACCCTCTTGCTTGAGGGTGTCAATGATGGCCTTCTGGACAGCAGTCAGGTCAGCAGTCTTACCCATGATTGCGGTTTTGAATAATGAACCAGGCTGGGAGTTTTTAAAAGCCTCAGGAATCTTTTGCAGGTGTTTAGAGTTAATTAGTTGATTCAGATGATTAGGTTAATAGCTCGTTTAGAAAACCTTTTCATGATATGCTAATTTTTTGGATTTTGGGTTTTCATGTGCTGTATGCCACAATCATCAATATTAAAACAATAAAAGGCTTGAAGTACTTCAGTTGTGTGTAATGAATCTAAAATATATGAAAGTCTAATGCTTATCAGTACATTACAGAAAATAATGAACTTTATCACAATATGCAAATTTTTTGAGAAGGACCTGTATATAACCAATGTGAACAGAAACATTACAAATGACAATACAATTGATTTTAAAGCATCATCAGTCCCCTCTTCTGTCAGTTTTAATATCACTTCGGTACTTCGCATATCATAGTGCACTATATAATGTCTTTCCATGCTTCAACAACATCCCTCAAGCCTGTCAGTCATCCCTCAAGGTTTATATCATTACACAAATAGTAGAACCAGACACAGTGAATGAATCAGCTTTTTACACAAAGTGCATGCATCACATGTCTCTTCTTTCTTTGCTTAAATTACTTTTGAGTAATTATATACTCAAAAGTATAACAAACAAGGCCAATCCATCGGGCCCCACCCTGCAACTCACAGCACCCAAAGGGTCTCTGCTGCCAGCATTCTTGTTACAGACACCACATCACATCCCTTTGAGGCCCTGCAGAGCCATGTCCCTAGGGACCAGGGCCACTCTGGTGGAACAAAGTGTCCCTACACAATATTGGGCTTAATAATATTTGATGTTATGTCATCATGAATCATGAAAGTCAAAATAGGTGTTAATGATAAGAATTCAAAAACTGTAGCAAAAAAATTATAATAATAATCTAAAATAAATTAAAATAAATGATGGTCATGTTTAATGGATCACCCTTTTAGAACCATTAAGATTAGAAAGTGTTTACAGGAGATACTCTAAAAAAAGTTTCTAGCTATAAATTGTCACTGGGGTGGTACCTTTGGTACTGTATGTACAGTATCTTTTCCTTGGAATGGTTGTTGTGGTAAAGTTTGATTTTAGAGTCAAGCTATAATTATGCGGTGAGTGCAGTTATGTACAGTAATTTTGGGATATTTTTAAAGGTGAAAGATATATTGTCATGGTATAAAAGTTATACCCCTCCCAAAGACAAGCTGACAGTAAGTACAGATTTGAGCTTGATAATAAATATATCTGCTCAGTAAGACTCAACATACTGTAGGAACTGTATGCCAAATGAAAAGACGATACCACGGGAAAATGTCTGCAGGATGAAAAAGGCTTAGAATGGTATAAATTTAAAAAATTTCTATACAGTTATATCTGATTGAAGTGAGCATTCATGTACGAAATATCTTTTAAAAATTAAACCCTGATGTATCTTAAAAGCATGATGGGGGTGGAAAAAATGGTCCACCTTCTTTTAAGGCTTTAAACAAATCCCAAAATTATGTTGGTAGTTAGACATCATAAATCAAATCGTTTCAACTCATGGCACAGAAAAAAGGGAGAAAGAAAAATCCCCATACAGTATGCTCGAGTTTGTTTATAGATTTCTTTAAACTTAAAAAAAAGCACTCTGAGTGGCAGGAACTTAAGAAAAGTGCCTGTTAAGTCCATCAGCACTACTGTGAGAGCACTCTAATTGGCATGTGGTTGTGTCGGGAATAACTGGGTTGATTTGAGGCAGTTGAGAGATGGGAGGAAAGACAGTAACCTTCCTCGAGCTCTGCAGGGAATGGGCTATGAAGCACTCGTACAGTATTTACTCCCTCCCTGTGTGCACAGATCAACAGATTTCAGTGTTTTATGCATCACGGCAAATGAAAGAGACACATGATTAATGTTCGCTCCCATCTCTTTCAAGCACCATCGCAAACTCGGCCTCCTTACACGTATCCTCTCAGCATGCCAAAGCAAAAACAAGCAGAAGATATTAAAGTCAAATACAGCGATGCTTATATCAAATAAAATGCCTCATATGTTGGCACAATATCAGATGATTGTGGGGCTTCATGGAAGAGAAATGCACTCTGCATGAAGCAATTACAGGCCGGAATTTAAAAAAAGAAAAAGAAAAAAGAAATTAAAATAGATTAATTCAGAAAAAAAACGTTTTACATTTTTAAAAAAGATACTATTGAAAAAATGAAAGTGCACGTCTAATGTGTGTACAGTATTTGACACCTTCATACTTTATGTCCTTCAAGGGAATTGAAATAAATAAGACTACATAGCACCTACATACTGTACTGTAATAAGGCTACATACACAGTCCAAAAGTTTGGACACAACTTTTGGCCTGTACTATATCTTTATGCATTAGCCTTTACACCTACTGTATATCATCTGCACATATCATACAGTATGTCCTATAAAATAAGGCTATATAACATCTGAATATGCCCGTTATGACAACTGACATAAGAAAGGTTACAGAAATGGCTACATAAAGTTACATCAAAATGTAGATATTCTCTTATTCACCACTAATATAAAGAATGTTACATAACACCTGCACAGCTCCTTTATGACAATTGATAAGTCGACATTAAGGACATTAACCCTATTTAATCCCTTAAGGGCAACATACTGTAAATAAATATATTGTAAGTCCACATACTGGTATACATATTAAGGCCACACTAAATATACGCATATAAGACTATGTAACACATGCATCATGTCTATTTCAGTCTTATCACCAAGCGAGGCATTCATGAGCCACAGTCAGTCACACTGTAACCTCTCTCTCTCTCTCTCTCTCTCTCTCTCTCTCTCTCATACTCTATACCACTTGTCCTGTACAGGTTCACAGGGGAACATACTGCATGCCTGGAGACTCGGGGCACAAGGCGCACCCTGGATGGGATTCCAGTCCATCATACGGTACATGCATGCAAACACTTACACACTACAGGCAATTTGGAAATGCCAATTAGCCGACTCTGAATGTCTTTGAAGTGTGGGAGGAAATTGGAGTACCCAGAGGAAACCCTCCAAGCACGGGGCGAACATGCAAACTCCATGCACACAGACTGGAGGCGGGGCTCGAACCCTCAACCCTGTAGAGACACAGTTCTAACCACAACATCATTCGATGTGATGTGTCACATTTTTTTACAGGTTTCACATTACAGGTTTTCTGTCATTTGGTTAGCTAAGTTATATCATGAATCTGTAAACTTGTAACACAATTTCAGTCTTTTGCTTCTAGGGATATGTTTTCATTAATAATCCTTCATAAAGGATTTGAGTTTTCACAAAAGGCCTGTGTAGGTCTTAAGTAGCCTTATAGATATTAATAGTTCATTATGTACTGTACTGTATATCTGATATATTATTATAACTAATACTATAGTATTATATATAATACTTCACACTTATAATGTGAAGTATTACCCTATGTACCCTATGTATGATTTTATATTCAATATCTTACATTTAAGAGCTGAAAAGAACAAACATACAATATGAAGAATTATTATGGATGGATTATGAATACAGGATAATAATGTGGATTCTCATCTCTCTTAAAGCAGGAAATAAACTGATAATGTACATTTTCATTCAGCTGCCAGCATTAAAAGCACAGTTTTAAGAAACAGTGCATTCACTGCAAAAGACTTTATTGTTTAACCCGATCTAAATCATGTTGTGCCAACATTTCACATTGTTGCATAGCAACAGCAGGGCGAAATAACCCTAATGCGGTGAAAGCAGGGCGACGATTCAGTGTTCATTTCTCTCTTCTGGATAAAACACTCCTGACAAACCCCAAGAGGGACGGAGAAAGTAAAATCATGAGTAATGATCTTGCTGCAAACAAAGACAGCTTTATAGCAAGAAACAAATGGAAATTTCAATTTACGGGAGATAAATAACTAACAGAATGCAATGATTGTAAAATTGCATATAAAATGTGTGCACCTGGTAGTGGTTGGAGGGGGCATTTGGCTTGTGTGTGTGTGTGTGTGTGTGTGTGTGTTTGCATGTTCAAACAAAGATAAGAAGGAAAATTGCAAATTAGGTTTCAGTATTATTTTCAGTGCTTCATCAATTTGTTAAACTAATGAAATATGAACTGTAGATGAGGCTGGATTTATGGAAAATAATGGCAAGGACAAAAAGATAAACGTAAATAAGAATATAAGACTTAGTTGTATACAAAATGGGACCAAAAGCATGAATCACAGCACATAACAGATTAACCAATTTATCCTCATCTTGAATGCAATTAAACTGTCAACAGTTATTCTATATCAGGAGAAAAACACCACATTGCCAGAGTATTTTATATCCAATTTGCTTGTTGTTGTTTGACTGTTTTATAAATTTTTTAAATAAAAACATAATCTAGTCTTCAATTAAAAGAATCAATAACTGAACAGTGTTTCAAAATGGTGTACATTATATGGCACAAGTAATAGCCTTTCCCAGAAGTCTTAGAGCATGAGTGTCCACCCTGGACCCTATGTGAGTCAATCATTATAAATTGTCCTGCTCTGCACTTTAAAGAATGCATGTGCAATGTAAGTAATCTGGGCCCAAATCCACAACCCTCTTTCTGTGCAAAAAATAATAATAAAATGGATTCCAATGTTAAGAATTTAGCTGAGAATCATATGAAGCTCTTGTTGACCCATTGAGCTAAATGGAGTTGGAATCTTTCAAAGTTATATATATATATTTTTTTTTTACAAATTCTACTTTTTTTTCTTTCCTCTGATCTAGCTGTCTGGCTAACCAACCCTAGTTGCATGGAAAACAAAAGAGTTAAATATGTACTAAATACATAATATTTATCATGCATAATATGTCTCAGCTGAACTTGGAAAAACCCAAATTATCCCTTTAACATGTTATGCTTGTCATATTCTCCCCTGTAAGGATGGACGCAGATGCAGGGTTGTTTATACTTAAATGTTTTTATTAACAGATGCAGTCAAAGAAAACAAACAAAAACAAAACAAAAGGGTCCTTATCGTGAGCTGGGTCTGCAGGCGGGCTAGTAGAACGCTCGGGTGAAAATCTCTCCTTGAAACAAATTATAGCACAGTTCGTCTCTGTCACTCACAAGGGGCTGAAACGCTTTCAGCCATGATCTGGACGTCTTCCTTGAAAAACCAGTTCCGACCCGCTCTGCAGACAGCATTCAGTCCTGAGGGAGGTTAGACACATAAGATCAGGGGATAATGATAGGTGCACAACAGTGAACAGACAAAGGGCTACTGGTTCGGCATGGTATATATAGAGACACACACAAGGGTAGACAGGTGACTGTGATTTAGTGCTGATGACAATACAGGGAGACATTCACACGCAGACACACTAGGGGGCGACAAGGTGTCGGCTCAGTAATCCGGTGACCCTGACCTTCTCCTCCCGGGCTGTGGTGCCAGAGATGTTACAGTACCCCCGTCCCCAGGACCGGCAAACCAAGGGGGATGCGAGCGCACACTCCGCATGACCGGAGGGAGTGGGGACCTACCGGCCAGATGGGATTGCCGGTGGGCGGGTCGACCCGGAGGTCGTGGGGCCGGGCGATCTGGCCGAGCTTGGTGGAATTCGGTGATGAGCTCTTTACTTACAATGTCTCGGGCCGGAACCCAACTCCGTTCCTACGGGCCGTACCCTTCCCAATCCACCAAGTACTGGATGGAACCCCGTCGCCTCCGGGAGTCTAGTAGCTCCTTTACATTGTATGCAGGGGCGCCCGCTATCTCCAAAGCCCCGGGGATCGAAGGTTCTATGATGCCTTCATCCAGGGGTCCCGAAATTACTGGCCTGAGAAGGGAAACGTGAATCACAGTGTGAATTTTCATGTGACGTGGGAGTTGTAGCTTGAAAGTGACGGGGTTTATTTGCGCTAGAATGGGGAAGGGGCCGATGTATCTGGGTGTGAGTTTTCTGCAGGGGAGGTTCAGGTGGAGGTCCCGTGTCGACAGCCATACTCGATCTCCTACCTGGAGCGGCGGACTTTCCCCCCGCCTTCTATCGGCTGTTTTCTTAAACCTAAGAACTGCCTGCGATATCTTGGTGTGCGCTTCCTCCCATACTTTTTCCGCTCTTTGAAACCACTGATCCACCATAGGGATGTCGGTGGGAGTCCCAGGGACAGAGCGGTGGCTGATGCCCAAGCACACACTGAAACGGCGTCATGCCGGTCGCGGAGTGGCGTAACGAGTTTTGAGCATATTCCGCCCAGATTAAAGAGCCTGCCCATTCGTGTTGTCTACTACTACAGTATGCCCGGAGAAACCTTCCGAGTTCTTGGACAGTCCGCTCTGCTTGCCCATTTGACTCGGGGTGGTAGCCCGACGTTAGGCTAACAGTGGTTCCCAATTTCTGGAAAAAAGCTTTCCAGACCCTTGCGATGAATTGGGGACCACGATCGGAAACAATATCCTCGGGGATACCGTAGTAGCGAAACACCGATTCGAACAGGGTTTCTGCAACCTGGAGGGCTGATGGGAGAGAGCTAAATGGCAGGAAACAACTTCCCTTAGAAAATCAGTCCACTACAACGAGGATGGTCGTGTACCCTTTTGACACTGGCAGATCCGTCACAAAGTCCACGGCGATATGGGACCACGGTCTGTTAGGTGTGGGCAGGGGCATTAGTTTACCAACTGGCAACCTACGGGGGCTCTTGGTTGCTGCACACGTTGCACAAGACAAAACGACTGTTCTCACGGTTTCCCGCAACTTTGGCCACCAGAACTTTGGTTCTATAAGGTGTATTGTGTGTGACACGCCGGGATGACCAGATGAAAAGCTCGTATGAGCCGCGATCGACACTCGTTCACGTTGTGGCTCCGGAATGTATGTTCGATTCGGAGGGCACTCCCTAGGCGCGGGGTAGGACCGCGCCATTTGAGCTATCTCCGAATCGTTGTCCCATACGATGGGGGCCACCACGAGTGTCAATTGCAAGTTGTTTTTCGGATCATGAATTTGACCCGGCGTCGGATAGTAGCGGGATAATGCATCTGCTTTTTTATAGCGCGAACCGGGGCGGTACGTAATAAAAAACTGGAAGCGCGTGAAGAACAGCGCCCATCGGGCTTGACGAGAGTTTAGTCTTTTGGCTTGCTGGATGTACTCTAAATTCCGATGGTCGGTGAGTGCAGTAAAAGGATATTTAGCACCCTCCAACCAATGCCGCCACTCCTCTAACGCCGCTTTTACTGCTAGCAGTTCTCTATTACCAATATCATAGTTGCGCTCGGCAGGACTTAGTTTTCGAGAAAAGAAAGCGCAGGGGTGGAGTTTTTCTGGGTTGCCATGACGTTGTGACAGCACCGCTCCCAGCCCCACCTCCGACGCGTCGACCTCAACTATGAAGGGCTTTTCTGGGTCCGGTAGTTTTAGAATAGGCGCAGAAGTGAAAGCTTGTTTTAGCCGCTGGAACGCCCTGCGTGTTTCCAGCGGGAACTCGCATCATCGCTGTGGTTTCCCTTTTAACAAACTTGTGAGTGGTGCTGCCACTGAACTGAAGCCCCGAATGAAACGTCTGTAGAAATTGGCGAACCCAAGAAAACTCTGTAGCGCCTTAACTGTCTTGGGTTCCGGCCATTGTTGTACCGCCGTCACCTTGGTCGCCTCCATCTCGACCCCCTGGGGTCCTATGCGATAACCGAGAAATGCAATTTCCTTTTGATGAAAATCACATTTCTCCGTCTTCGCATACAACCCGTGTTCGCGTAGTCGACGAAGGACGGCGGTTACATGTTCGATATGTTCTCCATATGACCGCGAGTATACCAAGATATCATCTAGATATACTATAACATAACGGTTCAACATATGTCGAAACACATCGTTCATGAACCACTGAAACACCGCAGGTGCGTTCAGCAGCCCATACGCCATCACGTTGTATTGGTAATGTCCGGATGTGGTGCTAAACGCAGTCTTCCACTCATTGCCTTTACGAATCCGCACTAAATTATAAGCGCTGCGGAGGTCGAGTTTGGTAAAGATAGTAGCACCTCGGAGTTGGTCGATAGCGGCCGGAACCAGGGGCAGCGGGTGCTTGTACTTTATTGTGATTAGGTTTAGACCTCTATAATCAACACAGGGCCGAAGACCCCCGCCTTTTTTTTCAATAAAAAAAAAATCCTGTCGAAGCGAGCGACGTGGACCTGCTGATGAGCCCCTGCTGGAGAGCCTCACTCACGTATTCCTCCATTGCCCGTGGACAATGGATAAACGCGCGAGCACGGTAGTGTTTTCCCCGGCATGAGCTCAATCGCGCAGTCCCACGGACGGTGAGGGGGAAGTCGTGCAGCGGCCCTAACACTAAACACATCTTGAAATGCTTGGTACTCAGATGGCACAGTGACTGATACTTGGGCGCTTGGACTTTCAATAGTGGTTGTGTGGACCATCAACGTGGATGGTTTACATTTTTTAGCACATCTAGGTGCCCATGATTTGATGCGAGATTGTGCCCAATTGAAATTTGGATTATGATAGCTGAGCCATGGGAGGCCCAGTACGACGGCTTGGTCAGCCTGAGGGAGAACAAAGAATTTTAGCTCCTCGGTGTGACCAGGGAAAGTTAAACTTAGGGGCGTGGAGAGGAATTCAAGAGGCGATTGTTTTAGATTTTGACCATCAAGAGCTTTAATCGAGATCGGGTATGGAAGCTTCGACATGGGAGCTTGCAGCGTGGAAAGAAGAGTGGATGAGATGAAATTGCCAGCCGAACCAGAATCTATGAGGGGAAAGACAGACACAGTATGGTTATCAAAGGTTAAACTGGCACGTAAACAAAAAGGGTGATGTGTTCGAGGAGGTGTGTGTGTGATTACATTCAGGAGGGGACAGGTGCTGATCTTATGTGCTCCCCCCCCCCCCCCCGTAGTATAGACACAGCCCGGATGACATTCTTTGCTTTCGCTCCTGAGCTGACAGGCGGGACGTGCCGACCTCTATGGGTTCGGGGCGGGGGCTTTCGTGGGGTCGCCGTGGGGCCTGCTGAGGCTTTCGCGGCAGGCTGGCTCAGATCTCCCCGTGGTGCTCCTGGCAGGACAGTTTCTTCGCTGGCCACGGAGGTGCTGGTCTAGCTTGATAGCCAGGTCGACACTGGCGTCCAGAGACAGGCCTTCATTACGACAGGAGAGTTCTAGTTGCAATTCTGGTTGTAGGCCGTCTTGGAACCTGGCCAGCAAACTCTTCTCACACCAGCCGCTCTCTGCGGCCAGTATGCGAAACCGCACCACATAGTCAGCCACTGGTTGGGTTCCCTGCTTCAGCCTCAGCAGTTGTTGCTCCCTGGATTTGCCGTGGTCCGGGTGATCGAACACCGCGCGAAAGTCCCTAAGGAACTGCTCGAAGTTGTTGATCACAGCCCCTCCGTTGCTCCACACGGCCGCCACCCAGTCCATTGCAGGACCTGTGAGCTGCTGGGTGACGAAACTGACCTTTTTCTTGTCCGCGAGTTCCAGAAAGTCTGCGAGGTATAGTTCACAGGCGAGGAGGAAGCGCTTACATCCCTCGGGATTTCCTGCGTAGTGTTCCGGGGGGGTGGCGCGGGGTGGTGATGTGGAGTGCGGCTGAGGAGCAGCAGATTGTGTCCATTTAAACGCCATCCATTCCAGGCTGGCGGCCATGTCGTTGACGGCTCGGGCCAAGCCGTCTATTTGTCCCTGCTGCCGGATGATGTAGCCCAGCGTGGGGGTCTCGTCGTCGGGCAGCGGGACTCCTGATGCGTCCGGCATGGTCTGTTCATCTGTCATATTCTCCCCTGTAAGGATGGACGCAGATGCAGGGTTGTTTATACTTAAATGTTTTCATTAACAGATGCGGTCAAAGAAAACAAACAAAAACTAAACAAAAGGGTCCTTATCGTGAGCTGGGTCTGCAGGCGGGCTAGTAGAACGCTCGGGTGAAAATCTCTCCTTGAACAAATTATAACACAGTTCATCTCTGTCACGCACAAGGGGCTGAAACGCTTTCAGCCATGATCTGGACGTCTTCCTTGAAAAACCAGTTCCGACTTGCTCTACAGACAGCATTCAGTCCTGAGGGAGGTTAGACACATAAGATCAGGGCATAACGATAGGTGCACAACAGTGAACAGACAAAGTTCTACTGGTTCGGCATGGTATATATAGAGACACACACAAGGGTAGACAGGTGACTGTGATTTAGTGCTGATGACAATACAGGGAGACATTCACACGCAGACACACTAGGGGGCGACAAGGTGTCGGCTCAGTAATCCGGTGAACCTGACCTTCTCCTCCCGGGCTGTGGTGACAGAGATGTTACAATGCTGGTGAAGGCCTTTTATCCTTAGTAACCGCCTGGTCAGTGTTTGAGATCTTAAGGATAGAAGACTTTATCAGGGGGCAAAAGAAATGTGTTTTTATATTTTTATATTATTATACTGTATATAATTTGAACAATAATTTAACAATAATTACATGTGCTTATTCGCTGTGGCGACCCCTGACGCTGTGGCGACACCTGAATGGGAACAGCCGAAAGACAAAGAAGAAGACATGTGCTTATTTATAAAACAATCCTGGTAAAATAACCCCTATTATAGGTGACCTATCTAGTGGAACTAACAAATTCCGATTTAGCACAGGCAAATCTTGCAACTGTCTTGATTTTATAGTACAGTATATGCTTTCATCCATATGCTAAGTGAGCTGCTGACAGGAAAGACGATTCTCAGAGTTCAACTGCCATTCAGTATAACACCAATATAATGCTTACAAAGGACATTTTGTACAGATCTCACAAACTAATCCACGAGTCATAAACAAAGGAAATTTGTTAAATTTGTTAAAAAATAGGTGGCACGGTGGTGTAGTGGTTAGCACTGTCACCTTGCACCTCCAGGGTCCGGGTTCGATTCCCGGCCAGGCTCAATTCCCGTCTCTACTGTATGTGTATGGAGTTTGCATGTTCTCCCTGTGCTGGTGGGTTTACTCCGGATACTCCGGTTTTCATCCCACAGTCCAAAGATATGCAAGTTAGGCTAATTGCCATTCCCAAATTGCCCATAGTGTGATGGATTGGCACCCTGTCCAGGGTCTACCCTGCCTCATGCCTCCATGATAGGCTCCAGGCCCCCCAGACCCTAAAAACAGGATTAAGCGGTAATGACGATGAGTGAGTGTTTGAAACGAATGCAAGCATGGGGGGGCGCAATCCAGTGTCTTCTTGTGCCAGTCCCAAGTCTGGATAAATGCAGACGGTTGTGTCAGGAAGGGCATCCGACGTAAAAACATTTGCCGAATCAATGATGCGAATCAGAAATATAATTTCCATACCGGATCGGTCGCGGCCCGGGTTAACAACGACCGCCACAGGGTGCAAGTGGAAATTGGGCTACTGTTGGTCGAAAAAGGAGAGGAGGAAGGCGTATTCGAAATCAGAGAGAGAAAAAGAAAGGCAAGAGTTTAGGAGTAAAAGTAGGGACTTTGAATGCTGGGACCATGACAGGGAAGGCAAGAGAGTTGGTTGATATGATGCAGAGAAGGAAGGTGGATATCCTGTGTGTCCAAGAGACCAGGTGGAAAGCTAGCAAGGCTAGAAGCTTAGGATCAGGGTTCAAATTGTTTTACCATGGTGTGGATAGGAAAAGAAATGGAGTAGGAGTTATTCTGAAAGAGGAGTTTGTAAGGAATGTTCTAGAGGTGAAGAGAGTATCAGACAGGTTGTTGAGTCTAAAGCTGGAAATTGAAGGAGTAATGTTCAATGTTGTTAGTGGTTATGCCCCACAGGTAGGATGTGAGTTAGAAGAGAAGGAGACATTCTGGAGTGAGTTAGATGAAGTGATGCAGAGCATCCCCAGAGGTGAGAGAGTGGTGATTGGTCCAGACTTCAATGGACATGTTGGGGAAGGGAACAGAGGGGATGAAAATGTGATGGGCAGGTTTGCTCTTCAGGACAGGAATGTAGAAGGTCAGGGGTAGCTCAGTGGTTAAGGCATTGGACTATGGTTCGGAAGATCCCAAGTTCAAACTCCACAACCACCAAGTTGCCACTGTTGGGCACTTGAGCAAGGCCATTAACCTCAACTGCTCAGATGTGTAATGAGATTTAAAAAAAAAATAAAAAATGTAAGTGCCAAATGCCTAAATGTGAATGTAGAAGGACAGATGTTGGTAGACTTTGCAAAGAGGAGTGAAATGGCAGTAGTAAATACTTTCTTCCAGAAGAGGCAGGAACATAGGGTGAAGAAGTGGGACTCTGAGAGGACTGAAGAGAGTAGACAGGAGTACAGGGAGATGCAGCGTAAGGTGAAGGTAGAAGTGGCAAAGGCCAGACAAAGAGCATATGAGGACTTGTATGCTAGGCTGGACAGTAAGGAGGGTGAGGTGGATCTGTACAGGTTGGCGAGGCAGAAAGATAGAGATGGGAAGGATGTGCAGCAGGTTAGAGTGATTAGAGATGTAAATGTACTGACAGGTGCCAGGAGGGTGATGGGAAGATGGAAGGGGTACTTTGAGGAGTTGATGAATGAGGAAAATGAAAGAGAACAAAGAAGAGGAGTAGAAGAGGTGACTGTTGTGGAGAAGGAAGTAGCAAATATTAGTAAAAGTGAGGTGAGAAGGGCGTTGCAGAGGATGAAGAGTGGAAAGGCTGTTGGTCCTGATGAAATACCTGTGGAGGTATGGAAGTGCTTAGGAGAGGTGGCACAAGAGTTTCTTACTAGTTTGTTTAACAAGATCTTGAAGAGTGAGAGGATTCCAGAGGAATGGAGGCGAAGTGTATTGGTGCCGATTTTTAAGAACAAGGGAGATGTGCAGAGCTGTGGCAATTACAGAGGCATAAAGCTAATGAGCCGTACAATGAAGCTGTGGGAAAGAGTAGTGGAAGCT
The DNA here is from genome assembly GCA_030522415.1 of Channallabes apus. Classification (NCBI taxonomy): domain Eukaryota; kingdom Metazoa; phylum Chordata; class Actinopteri; order Siluriformes; family Clariidae; genus Channallabes; species Channallabes apus. The sequence continues at coordinate 37,635,131 of CM060106.1, read as the reverse complement.
AGGTTAAGGGCAGAGGTGAGAATTTGTGAGCAGGACTATGGTTTCATGCCTAGAAAGAGTACATCAGACGCAGTATTTGGTTTGAGGATGCTGATGGAGAAGTACAGAGAAGGTAATAAAGAGTTGCATTGTGTCTTTGTAGATTTAGAGGAAGGCGTATGACAGGGTGCCGAGAGAGGAGCTGTGGTGTTGTATGAGGAAGTCTGGAGTGGCAGAGAAGTATGTTACAGTGGTGCAGGACATGTATGAGGGCGCTAAGACAGTGGTGAGATGTGCTGTAGGTGTGAAGGAAGAGTTCAAGGTGGAGGTGGGTCTGCATCAAGGATCGGCTCTAAGCCCCTTTTTGTTTGCTCTGGTGATGGACAGGATGATAGAAGAGGTTAGACAGGAGTCTCCATGGACTATGATGTTTGCAGATGACATTGTGCCTTGTAGCGAGAGCAGCAAACAGGTGGAAGAAAATATGGAGAGGTGGAGGTACGCTCTGGAAACCAGAGCAATGAAGGTTAGCCGCAGCAAGACGGAATACATGTATGTGAATGAGAGGAACCCAAGAGGAACGGTGAGGCTACAGGGAGCAGAGCTAAAGAAGGTGCAGGACTTTAAGTACTTAGGTCCAGAGCAATGGAGTGTGTGGAAAGGAGGTGAAGAGGCGGGTACAGGTAGGTTGGAATGGGTGGAGAAACGTTTCAGCTGTGTTGTGCGATAAAAGAGTATCGGCGAGAATGAAAGGAAAGGTGTACAGGACAGTGGTGAGACCAGCGATGCTCTACGGCTTAGAGACAGTGGCACTGAAGAAAAGACAGGAGGCAGAGTTGGAGGTAGCAGAGCTGAAGATGTTGAGGTTCTCCTTGGGAGTGACAAGGATGGATAGGATCAAGAATGAGTTCATCAGAGGGACAACCCATGTGAGATGTTTTGGAGATAAGGTCAGAGAGGCCAGATTGAGGTGGTTTGGACATGTTCAGAGGAGAGATGGTGAATACTGTATATCGGTAGAAGGATGCTGAGGTTGGATCTGCCAGGCAGGAGGCCTAGAGGAAGACCAAAGAGGAGATTTATGGATGCAGTGAGAGAGGACATGAAGTTAGTTGGTGTGAGAGAAGAGGATGCAGAGGATAGGGTTAGATGGAGGCAGATGATTCGCTGTGGCGACCCCTGAAAGGGAACAATCGAAAGACAAAGAAGAGAGTGTTTGAAAATATTGTGGCTACATATAAAGAATAAAAATAATTATGTGAGGATTTAAGGTGCCATGGTGGCTTTTGATTAGCATTATCACCTTGTACCTCCAGTGTCTCCTTGTACTTCCAGGGATTTAGTCCCACCTTGGTGTCTGTGTGCATGGAGTTTGCATGTTCTCTCTGTGCTTGGTGAGTGTCCTTTGGGTTTCCTTCCACAGTCCAAAAACATGCAGATTAGACTAATTGGCATGCCCAAATTGCCCTTCGTGTGTGAATATTGACCAGAGGTTCTACCATGGTTGTACAAATGGGAGTAAATACAATGGGCATTCAGTTGGAATCCACGGTCCCTAGTAGGACTACAGAGCTTCCTCCATGGATGGATGGATGGATGGATGGATGGATGGAAGATACAAACTTCAAGGATGTAGCTGAGGTTAAATAACTAATACATCAAATCCAAAATACACACATATGCCACATGGCCCCAGTACTAACATTCCTAAATTTGAGCTTCAATAACGTGTTCTTAAAGGCAAAAAAGGGAAAAACACAGTCGGCACTACCTACTTAAGAATGAAATCCTAATACAGGCAACTGTACTGTCATTTGGGACACTCAGCAGATCCACATAATCATGTGAAATTCGCTTGTAGATGATGTTTTCAGAATTGTGTTCTGATACGCTCCTTAAAGCAAGAAGATAGAAATGGAATACTATTGATCATTGGACAAGCTTTATTATTAATATTATTATTATTATTACTACCGTGTATTAATACATTTAGGATGTTTAAATTTAATTGAAACTGCTTTGGCGGCATGGTGGCTTAATGGTTAGCAATATCGCCTTACATCCCAAGGGTCCGGGTTAAATTCCCAGCCAGGTTCAATTCCTGCCTCTGTGTGCATGGAGTTTGCATGTGCAGGTACGAGGACATTGTGTGTGTGTGTGTGTGTGTGTGTGTGTGTCTGAGCTTCCTGTGACGTAGCTTCCTGTTTTTGTATTGTTGCCGCGAAAGTTTCGCAACGCGAGAGTTTCTTCGTCTAAAAACAACAAACGGAATTCAGCACAGAACAACTAAAAACTCAGACTCAGGTACGTTATAATGGATAATATTCAGCTCGTTCAGTGTGTGGAGTGCAGGATGTTTAGACATTCTTCCTCCGTCATTAGCGATAACTTTACTTGTGATAGGTGTGTGTTAGTTAGCACCCTGATGGAGAAGATATCAGCGTTAGAGGAGCGCATCCAGACTTTAGAGAGGGTTAGAGTTTGAGAGCAGTGTTATTCCCGTAGCCGACAGTCTGGGTGCCACAGGCGGAGATAAACAGCCCCCAACTCTGGCATTGCTGGCACAGCGGGGCGAGTGGGTGACGACTCGGCGGCATACTCATTCAGCCAAAGCTAACGCTAAGGCTAGTCCACCGGAGCACACCTCCTCTGTGCTTCACGTGTCCAACAGGTTTGCTCTCTGCAGTGCTGCACCCGCTGAGAAACCTGAAAGAGCTCTGGTTATACGAGACTCTATACTGAGGCACGTGACATTAACTAGACCTTTAGGGGCGCCAGCGGCAGTGGTTAGATGTATCCCGGGAGCCAGAGCACCGGACATAGCAGGTAATCTTAGGGCTCTAGGACAGCACAGGTTCTCTAAGATAGTGGTACATGCTGGAGCTAACGATATACGACTTCGTCAGTCAGAGGTTAGTAAGAGTAACTTTACAGAGGTGTTTAAATTAGCGAATGCGATGTCCGATGAAGTAATATGCTCTGGTCCCATCCCAATGAGACGTGGCGACATATCTTACAGCAGGTTATGGTCGCTGAACCGCTGGATGTCCAGGTGGTGCTCCAAAAATAATGTGGGCTTCATAGACAACTGGAAGACCTTTGAGGGCAAAGCTGGCCTGTTAGGGCGGGACGGTGTCCATCCCACTCGGGAAGGCGCTGCTCTCATTTCCTGTAGTATAGCTCATAGTCTCAGTAGAGGTCTAGTTAATCGGTGACAATCCAGAGCCCAGGCCAGGGAGCAGACAGACTAAACGAACCGTCTGCTAGCTGCATAGAGTCGTCACTCAGGGTTCAGCATATTGAGACTGGGTCTGTTCCCCGAGCTAAGCAAAAATGTAGAAACACTCAGAAAGTCTGTTTTAATAATTTAATTAACATAAAGGCTAGGACTGTTAAATATTAGATCTCTCGCATCAAAAGCAGTTATTGTTAATGAAATTATCACAGATCAGAAGTTTGATATACTCTGTTTAACCGAAACCTGGATTAAACAGGACTAGTATGTAGCTTTAAATGAAGCTAGTCCTCCTGGATACAGCTACATACACCAGCCTCGGCTAACTGGTAGAGGAGGAGGCGTCGCAGTTATTCATAATGATAATCTGTCTATCATACAAAAACACGGACACAAATTTAATTCATTCGAAATCCTTTATAGTAGTATGTGTATTTAAGCATATTAAGTCAGCTCAGTCGATCCTGATAATCATAATTTACAGACTTCCAGGGCCGTATTCTGAATTTCTTAGTGAATTTGCAGATTTCCTCTCTAACCTAGTCATTTCTGTAGACAAAGCATTAATTGCTGGAGGTTTTAATATTCATTTTGAGAATCCAGAAGCCCCTCTGAGAACAGCATTTATGTCCATACTGGACTCAGTAGGAGTAAATCAGTGTGTAGTAGGACCCACTCATAAAGCAGGTCACACTTTAGATTTAATAATATTTCTCGGATTAAGTATGAAAAATGTATTCACAATTCCACTGTCTCAAGTTATATCAGATCACTATCTCAAAATCTAATTCAAATTCAAATTTTATTGGTCACATACACAGTCATACACAGTATAATATGCAGTGAAATGCTTACACGACCGCCAGTGACCTTAAAAGAAAATAAAAGCTTATACGTAAAATAAATATCAATAAAAGGAAATACTAAAGAAATAAATTTAACTAGTAAAATTAACTGTACAATAAGGGCATAATAGAATATTGCAAAATATAGCAATATAGGGGGGGAAGTATATATATATATATATATATATATATATATATATATATATATATATATATATATATATATGGGGGAAGTATATATATATATATATATATATATATATATATATATATATATATAAAAAGAATTTAAAGTGACCATGGTTGTGCAAATATGCATGAAAGGTGACTAGTGAAAGTGACATGTGCAATTGTCCAGATGTATAAATATTTAGTGCAAGAGTGTATGAATGTGTCCATGATTGTCCAGTCAGTGTTGTGAGCTTAAAAAGATGTTATTAGTCCTGTGTTGAGATGTGATTGTGATTGAGAGACCTTATCGCCTGCGGGAAGAAGCTCCTCCTCAGCCTCTCTGTGTTGGCCTTTAGGGAGCGGAATCGCTTCCCAGACCGCAACAAAGAGATCAGTCCATTACTGGGGTGACTGAGGTCCTTCACGATCTTCCTGGCCTTAGTCCAGCACCGCTTGCTGTAGATCGAGTGCAGGTCAGGGAGCTCAGTGCGGATGATGCGCTCGGCTGATCGCACCACCCTCTGTAGAGCTCGTCTGTCCTGCATGGTGCTGTTCCTGAACCAGGTCGTGATGTTTCCCGTCAGGATGCTCTCTATGGTGCAGGAGTAGAAGTTCCTGAGCACCTTGGAGGGCAGTCTAAAGTCTCTCAAGCGTCTGAGGTGGTAGAGACGCTGCCGGGCTTTTTTCACCACGGTGTTGATGTGACAGGACCATGACAGGTCCTGCGTGACACCGAGGTATCTGAAGCTGTCCACTCTCTCCACTGGGCTCCTGTTGATGACGGGGGTCTGGTAGTTCCTCTCCTGCTTTGTACTAAATGTCCACTATCAGCTCCTTTGTCTAACTGACATTCAGGAGGAGATTGTTCCTCAGGCACCAGTTCTCCAGATTTCCAATCTCCTCTAGGTAGTCCGACTCATCATTGTTGGTGATCAGTCCGACCACGACGGTGTCATCAGCAAACTTGATGATGGAGGTGGAGTTGGTAGTGGCCACGCAGTCGTGGGTGTACAAAGAGTACAGCAGGGGGCTCAGAACACAACCCTGGGTTCCCTGTGCTGGCAATGTCTTCCTGTCTGCAGGCGTTAGCGCCGCTAGCATTACTAGAACTAGATCAGGCAACTGAATATTTAGAGTCGACGTTCCGTTATACCCTAGATAATGTAGCTCCAGTTAAAAGAAAAATTATCAGAGATAAGAAACTCGCTCCCTGGTATAACGATTACACATGCACTTTAAAACAGACCGCTAGGAAATTAGAACGTAAATGACGTCAAACTAAATTGATAGTATTTCAAATAGCATGGAAGGAGAGCTTCCAGAAATATAGAAAAGCTCTTAGTGTAGCTAGATCAACATATCTCTCCACTCTCATAGAAAATAACAAAAATAATCCTAGATTTTTATTTAATACCGTAGCCAAATTAACTAGAAATAAGACCACTGCAGAAATCTCCACAATATCATCGTGCAATAGTGAGGACTTCATGAACTTTTTTAATAATAAAATTATAAATATCAGGCATAAAATTGAGGCTTCAAAACCAGACAATGCAATTTATGCAGCTGTTAAACTAACTATGTCAGATCAGAATCTAGAATACTTTACTCCCCTTGAAGAGAATGAACTAATTTCACTCAACTCTTCTGCAAAGTCATCAACCTGTATATTAGGCTGCGTTTACACTGCCAGGTAAATGTGACCCAATTCCGATTTTTTGCTCATATGTGACACATATCGGATATGTTCTATGTCCGTGTAAACAGGACAAAAACGCATGCATTCCGATATTTCGAGATCGGTTTCAGGCCTCCTCCATATGTGGAAATAAATCGGATATTAATCAGATATGTGCTAATGTGATTGTCGTGTAAACAGACAGATGGGATTTCCTGAGGCATTGTGTTCTGTACGTCATTAAAACTGCGACTTCTTCGCGGTTTAATGACGTAATGTTATTCTCCGGTGGAAGCGCGTGTTGAATTACAACATCGCAGGTGACATGGAAAAGGAAAAGAACAACACCCCCCCTCCCACACACACGCACACACACCACCGCGCCTTGTGTTAATGCTTATTTGGGCTAAATAACATTAAATCAGTATTTGATGAATAAAGCATATGCACAGGCTGCAATTATGCGTTTTTTTCCCTCCTCCTCCGTTTTAAAACCATGGTGACGATTCGCGTTTGCATATATCGCAGAGCGTTAAGCATATTTCTCCTTCTTCTATCTTGGCTACTGTGCAGCGCAAGAACCTCCCTTATGCGCGATGTTTCAGATGGTACGGCGAGTGTAAACACGTGAATCGGATATGAGTCATAGAGGAAATAACGTGTAAACAGACGGTCAAAAAAATCAGATATAGGCAACAAATCGGAATTAAGCATCGAGACCTGGCAGTGTAAACGTAGCCTTAGATCCTATACCGACACATTTTCTTAAACAGATATTACCAGTTATAACAGAATCCCTGTTGACAATAATTAATTCCTCACTCAGCATTGGGTATGTTTCAAAATCTTTTAAATTAGCAGTCATTAAACCGATTATTAAGAAACCTGACCTCGACCCCAGTCAGTTGTCTAATTACAGGCCAATATCAAACCTCCCCTTTATTTCTAAGACTCTCGAAAAGATAGTAGCGGAGCAGCTATGCTATTATCTACATAGAAATAGCATACATGAACTGTATCAGTCAGGATTTAGGCCTCATCACAGCACAGAAACAGCACTCGTTAAAGTAGTAAATGACCTTCTATTGGCTTCTGATCGGGGTTGTGTAACTATGCTTGTATTACTCGACCTCAGTGCAGCGTTTGACACCATTGATCATGCTATTCTTCTTCGCAGATTAGAAAATGTAGTAGGAATTAAGGGTGCAGCCCTCCCCTGGCTCAGATTCTATTTGACCGATCGTTATCAGTATGTAGACTTATGTAGAATAGTATGTGACTATTCTGCATGCTCTCTAGTGGATTTTGGTGTTCCACAAGGTTCAGTTTTAGGCCAACTGCTTTTTTCTGTGACGGTTAACCCCTAGAGGGCGCCTAACGCCCGTTTTTGGTTTTTGTTATAGTTTGATTTACATTGAGTTAGGACTTCGTTTCCCAGTTTGCACCTCGGTCAGGTGACGTAGAAGCTCACCTGAACCGAGGGAAGTTAATGAGTTTAGTTTGTTTTATGTTTTGTATAAATAGCCTGGCTGAAGTTCAGTCAGGCGTCTAGCTTTAGTTACATTAAGTTTCAGTTTGTGTTTGGAGATTATTTTGCCTTTAAAATGAATAAAAGGACTTTATTAAACCGTCAGCTCGCCTCCTCCGCGTTCATGCCACGCACACACTCCAAACGCACACATCATAGAGTGACACGTGACAGAAAGCTAGACCGTCCAAGTGGCATGGCGGAGGACTTCCCCCTGGATTATTTTTGGGGGGGCGCGAATACCATCTCGCCCGAGATGGCGAGCTGGCTGGAGATCAGCGGGGAAGAGGAGTGCGACGACTGGGAGTACTGCTGGCTGGAAAACGGCGAGGTAGACCTGCACCGAACCTGGGAGTACAACCAGCTGGCGAAACAGGAGCGCATGCGGCAGATCAGCGAGGAGCACGGAGAGACCGAATTCTGGCAGCGCCGGAAAAACTCCAGGTACGCTGAGGGGGCGGAGATGGAGGTTAAGACGGGAGAGGGCTACAGGCAGTGGGCGGAAGACAACGAGGAGCGCATCCGAGACCTGCGGGAGCAGGTGGTGCGGCTCCAACAGTTGCTCGTCCAGGTTCGGGAGAGCCAGGCTGTAGTCTCAGAGGTCCTTCCTCTCTCGGGCCCGGTCGACGTGCTTCCCATTCCGCCACTGCCTGAGATCGGTGCGGAGAACCACGCGCCGCAGCTGGAAGGCGTCATCCTTCCGCCTCCTCCAGACAGCCAGGACAGCGCGCTAGCGTTTCAGCAGCCGCTGTACCACGCACCCGTTCTGCTGCCGCCTCCCGGCTTCGAGGACAGCGAGCAAGCGTGTCAGCAGCCGCTAACCCACGCACCCGTTCTGCTGCCGCCTCCCGGCTTCGAGGACAGCGAGCCAGAGAGTCAGCTGCCGCTGACCGACGCACTGGTTCTACCGCCGCCTCCCGGCTTTGAGGACAGTGCGCTAGCGTGTCAGCAGCCGCTATGCTATGCACCCGTTCTTCCGCCGCCGGCCGGCTTTGAGGATGACGTTGAGCCGGTGAGCGCACTGCACGCTCCCTCGCCGCTGTCGAGCGCACTGCACGCTCCCACGCCGCAGTCGAGCGCACAGCACGCTCCCACGCCGCAGTCGAGCGCCGTGCACGCTCCAGAGCCGTCGTCGAGCGTCGTGCACGCTCCAGAGCCGTCGTCGAGCGTCGTGCACGCTCCAGAGCCGTCGTCGAGCGTCGTGCACGCTCCAGAGCCGTCGTCGAGCGTCGTGCACGCTCCAGAGCCGTCGCCGAGCGTCGTGCACGCTCCAGAGCCGTCGCCGAGCGTCGTGCACGCTCCAGAGCCGTCGTCGAGCGTCGTGCACGCTCCAGAGTCGTCGTCGAGCGCCGTGTACCCTCCAGAGCCGTCGTCGAGCGCCGAACTAGCTCTGCAGCCGCCGAGCCCGTCTCCAGCGCGTCGGCAGCAGCCGAGCCCGTCTCCAGCGCGTCGGCAGCAGCCGAGCCCATCTCCAGCGCGTCGGCAGCAGCCGAGCCCGTCTCCAGCGCGTCGGCAGCCGCCGAGCCCGTCTCCAGCGCGTCGGCAGCCGCCGAGCCCGTCTCCAGCTCAGCAACCGCTGAGCACGCCTCCAGCCCCGTCACCCAGCCTCCTGGTCAGGAGGCAAGAGGTAGAACATTGGGGTGGGTGTCCGGGGCCTCCGGCGATGCTCCGGAGGAGCATTTTTTTGGGGGGGATGATGTGACGGTTAACCCCTAGAGGGCGCCTAACGCCCGTTTTTGGTTTTTGTTATAGTTTGATTTACGTTGAGTTAGGACTTCGTTTCCCAGTTTGCACCTCGGTCAGGTGACGTAGAAGCTCACCTGAACCGAGGGAAGTTAATGAGTTTAGTTTGTTTTATGTTTTGTATAAATAGCCTGGCTGAAGTTCAGTCAGGCGTCTAGCTTTAGTTACATTAAGTTTCAGTTTGTGTTTGGAGATTATTTTGCCTTTAAAATGAATAAAAGGACTTTATTAAACCGTCAGCTCGCCTCCTCCGCGTTCATGCCACGCACACACTCCAAACGCACACATCATAGAGTGAAACGTGACATTTTCCCTTTACATGCTTCCTCTGGGCAACATAATCCGTAAGCATGGTATTAGTTTTCATTGTTATACTGACGACACACAGTTATATGTCTCATCAAAATCAGATGAGAAAATCCAGCTCACTAAAGTTGAGCAATGTGTGCAGGAAATAAGAGATTGGATGCTATATAACTTCCTACTGCTTAATCCTGATAAGACAGACGTTTTAGTCATAGGACCGCATTCAGCTAGAAGTAAGATTTTAGATGCATAAATAAGCTCCAGTTAGTCCAGAATGCAGCAGCGAGAGTCCTCACTAGAATCAGAAGATATGAGCACATTACACCTATCTTATCTGCACTTCATTGGCTCCCCGTAAAATTTAGCATTGTTTTTAAAATCCTACTTTTGACTTATAAAGCATTAAATGGTCTCGCGCCGCAGTACGTGAGTGAATTGCTAGTGTCCTACGATCCGCCACGCCTACTTCGATCAAAGGATGCAGGCTGCTTGCCAGTACTGCATATTATGAAAACTACAGCTGGGGGCAGAGCTTTTTCTTACAAAGCCCCAAAATTATGGAATAGTCTTCCAATTAATGTTCGGGACTCAGACACAGTTTCAGTGTTTAAGTCTAGGCTAAAAACCTATTTATTTAGCCAAGCATTTTCATAAATAGATTAGCCTTAGGTAAAGGAGCAGATCTGGGGGACTCATTTGTTGACTGTGAGGTGATTGCTTGCTTTACACTTCAGGGAGCCCTCATGTTTGTGTTTCCTTCTGGCTCTCCCTTTTAGTTATGCTGTCATAGTTAGTCCTGCCGGAGTCTCTGCTTGCACTCTACACTTAATATACATTCACATTATACATCGTATGACTGTGACCATACCTAATTGCCATCTCTCCTCTTCTTCTCTTCCTCCCCCTCTTTCTCTTCCCTCTTTCCCCCTGTCTCCCCCTTTCACTCTTTCTCTCTCTCTGTCGAGCTACACATGTCGTTCCTGAGCTGCCAGTGATCCAGACTCCCTCTGCCCTTTGGACCTGTCTGACCTCTCCTGGTGCCTGGCTTCTGCTAGGAGATTTCGTCACATGGATGCCCCGTGTGTCTGGTGCCGGGCTTCTGCTTGGAGATTTCTTCACATGGATGCCCCGTGTGTCTGGTGCCCGGCTTCTGCTTGGAGATTTTGTCACATGGATGCCCTGTGTGTCTCTTTGGTATGCGTCTGGTGCCTGGGGATGATTCTCTCTACCTAGACGACGGTTCTGGCCTCGACTGGTGTTGGCAACTGTTTCTCTGGGGACTTGACAGTCCGATAGTTCAGGACTGGAATTTCCTACAAGTCTACCTGAGTCTCCAATAACTACATGGACCCCATATTAACATCAACTAACATCAACTGTTATAGCTGACCCACCTGCCACTTAACACACAGTATAAATGCAGATAATTTCATGCAGATCATTTTTCACCCAAATGAGAATGGGTTCCTTGTTGAGTCTGGTTCCTCTCAAGGTTTCTTCCTATCACCATCTCAGGGAGTTTTTCCTTGCCACTGTCGCCCTCGGCTTGCTCACCAGGGACAAACTGACCATTTTGATTCATACGCATTCACATTCCATACAAACTTAAATAATTCTTTTGATTGTGTAAAGCTGCTTTGAGGCAATGTCAATTGCTAAAATGCTATACAAATAAAATTGAATTGAATTGAATGTTCTCCCTGTGCTTGGTGGGTTTCCTCCGGGTACTCCGGTTTCCTTCCACAGTCCAAAGACTGTGGTCCATAGGCTAATTGTCCTGCAATGGATTAGCAGGGTGTACCTCGACTTGTGCCCTAAGTCTCCTAAGTCTAGTCTTTCATAAAGAAAGTAAAATATCTTAAACACATTAATACATGGTACACAGTAGTAGTAATAATAAATAGTTTTCCAATGATCAATGGTCTTTCTTCTTGCTTTATTTCCTCTTTAGTTTCGGTTGTGACTATTTTTCTTTTCTTTGCATTACTGCCACTTTCATCAGATTTATGCTTCAGAGGCATGATTACAAGTGTGATTAAGAAAAAAAAAGTAAAGTAAGCCATATGCAAAGTCAAACACTCAACACAGTTATAATGGCATCCTAATCACATGGATTGCATTCTCCATCCTCAAGCCTATGAACCGCATGTGTTTTGTTACAAATCATTGTATTTATCTCAAAATATATTAAATAGGATTCATGGCAGACCATTCATATGTATGAGCTGTCTGAAAGTTCTTAACCCGGGGACTGTCTGGACCCCCCATGTGTTTTTGCAAGAGAGATAAAAATAGGTTACTGTAATATGTTAATTAGCATTTATGGAAATATTCTCTGGTGTCATCACTTAACACTGACAAATAAAGCTTTATGAATTCAGCTCAACAGTTTTCAGTATGCTGGAGCCATGATCAGATTGCCTGCTTCACATCTGAAATGCAGGCCTCCCAAGAACGCCCAAGTATGTGGAAATAGCTTTTAACAAAGTCAGGACTGTACGGGGAGTCCGAGTCCCATAATATGGAAGTGGTGTGATGGGCAGTATGAGGTCATGCATTCAATACGGGGGTTGAATGATGTACAGAAGTTTTATCATACTGTAGATGACAGTGAGATCAAGGAAATCCTGGATTTGCATATCAAAATGTTTCTTTAACTCTCTGCAGATTAGTAATTCTAGTCGAAGATGGAAGAGAGAGAACCATATTGGTATCCTGACAGAGTCCTATTTGATTTGACTTGAATGCTCCTAGTATGTTTTTTGACACTAGCTTCACAAAATTAGAATTCCAGAAAAATCTCCTGAAATAATTTTCAGAAAGCTCTACTTATCTATTGATTGAACACGACAGATGTAAAGGATGAAGTCAGACTTTGGGATCAATGCTCCTTCAGTGCATATTCTCTGAGTTTTATCTTAAAATAACTGACTGCAATGCATTGTCGGATGCAGTACCCCAGAAAAAAATAAATAAATAAAAGAAATGTTGGCTGAACACTTGGAAATTGTGCTATATATACACTGTAGTATGTCATCCGTTGTTGTTCTGTTACTATGCACAACACACCACTTTTGGGTTGAGTTTACTATGAGTCATGGACTAATTTGTGCGATTTGTACAAAATGTCATTTCTCAGCATCGTAGTGGTGTTACACTGAAACCCGAACCTTTCTCTGCACTTTCTCCTACATCGTGTTTATCATTTCCTGATGTAAAGGCATGCTACAGTTGAACTCTGAGAAATGTCTCTCCCTCCAGCAGTTGGAATGAGCATATGGATGAGAGCGTATAAACTCAAGAGAAATGCAAGCTTTGTCTGTGTTAAATACGAGTTTGTTATGCTACCAGATAATTCAGCTATAATAGAAATGATCCTTCCTCAGGTTTCACACATTAGTTTTTGGTAGATCATGCTGCTCTTATGATTTGACCTAAAGATATGTTAATGGGAAGGCTGATGGGAGAATTCAAGTACTTTTATGGATTCACACAGCAAGAGTACAATTATGGGTTCATGTTGAGAGAGAGAGAGAGAGAGAGAGAGAGAGAGAGAGCTACAGGCTCACTCTCAATCAGTGCATCAGTTAATTGGGCCTGTTTTTTTTCCCCAAGGGTGACTTTCACTTCCCTTGGGTCATTTGCATGTACACAGAAAATGAGATTTTTTTATTAAATTTTTTTTTTGTTAAAACGTCCCTAGAGTAAGTTTTTAAGCAACCAAGAAAACAGCAACACGCAGGTCTACTGAAGTTGTGTGTAAAACTCATGAAAACTCGATAACACTTGCAATGAAAAATAAAAAGTCCAAGTGAATTTAAGAACTACTACATAGATGAATATACAGTACAATACGAGATGTTTTAATTCAAACAGTAGTTACAGAGGATGGAGTCGAATAGATTCATTTGTCACCCACAGTGTTATTTATAACAGCTGCAAAGCCACTTCACAATAACTGCCTGTTTCACTTAATATGACCCAGGTGTATTTTAGACAATTAAAGACAAAATTTAACCATTATTTATTTCCTAAAATTACACCAATCGGTCAAAACATTACAACACAACCCATCATGCCTGGTATCATGTAGGTTTCCATTGTGCCAACTGGGCAGCTCTGGCCTCTTGCTGCATGACTTCACATGACCTCTGGTGTTGTGCTGTGGTGTCTGGCACCAGGACGTTGGCAACAGATAATTGAGGTGCTTTATGATACAGGGTGAGGCCTCCATGGATTAGACTTGTTTGTCTAGTGCATCACATGTAAGCTTAATCGAATTGGGATTTAGTGAATCTGGAGTCCAGGTCAGCTGCATTGGGCTCTTTGTCTGCAGGGCCTGGTGTGCTAAGTGTTCTTGTGCCTTTTTATTCATGGCCAGCCTTAATTTCTGTTTAGTGACTGGTGCTGCATTGACTTTTCTGTATGATTGGACCAGACTGGCAGGCAATTGGTCCCTGCAGGCATGGGTAAGCCTTGGATGCCCATGATCCTGTCATCAGTTTACTGGTAGGTAATCGATGTAGATGATCGGTGTATGTCTCAATACCTTAAAATAAGGTTTCTTAACCCTATAGACTAATTAAAATGGGGAACTCTTCTTATTTAGACCACTTTAACTTTGATTATGGTGTACAATTTGCGTTTATTTCCATCCAGAATTGCATACTGTACATTTTTATCCGGGAGGTGAGTACATGCCTGGAGTGTTGAACTATTTCATAGTGCCTTCTTCTCCAGCACAACCCAGACTTTAAATCCCAGGAGTTAAAGTTGCATCCAGTTTATGTGTAAAAGTGATTCTTAATGCTCCCAGAAGCACTCTTTAGCAACATAAGTCAAAGAATATTAGCCGTTACGTCAGGAAGGTAAAACTACATAAATGTGAAAACCTGGTGACTCAAGTAGTCAGCTGACATTTTATTGCTGATTCTATACTTGACCAGCCTGAGCAAGTTTTACCGTAAGTATATAGTAAGTGGTAATGAGGTTAATAATTCAGCACTCTCTTTCCAGGGTTTAATAATATACTAGACAGCTTTTACCCCATAAACATAATTTCAGCAATACCCTTCTTTGTTTTCTAAGTTTGATGCAGTCCCAATAAATTGATTGAGATACTGTACATCTTCTTGCTTGGTTGTTTAATCATAAATGAGAAGCTACTCCTTGTTTCAGTTAGGGTTAAAAGAATTGTTACATGATGAAAATACTAATCACTGCAGTAAATATTCAATCAAAGGTTTATTTAAATCCATCCATCCATCCATCCATCTGTCAACCGCTTATCAGGTTTCAGGGGTAGAAGTTCCAGCAGGGAACCCCAACCTTCCCTTTGAGAAGTTCCCAAGCCAGTGTGGAGGTATAATCCCTCTACCTAGTCCTCTGTCTGCCCCGTGACTTTCTTCCAGCTGGATGTGCCAAGAACACCTCCCTAGGGAGGCATCCTGGTGGCATCCTTACCAGATGCCTGAACCACCTCAACTCTCTAAAGGAGAAGCCAGCTAGCCTCCTTAGAAAAAACATTCTAGCTACTTGTATATTGTAGGAACAACAATCAACAATCATCGAGCAGTAGATCGGGAGCTTTGCAAATGTAAAGTTAAACATCATATAGAAATTATGCCATTTATAGTTTTTTCACAATTTTGTATTGATTTGTCAGGTTTCAATTATACTCTACCAGTAGACTATTTATGATTTGAAATTGCCTCAACAGATTGCTCATGGTTCATTCATGATCTTAGGGACGGAGAGTTTAAAGTAAAATAATTGCAGAAGAACATTGTGCTTGACTTTGCTGTGGTTAGCTGTTTTAAAACAAAAAAAAAAACACAGCAGACATTTGTCAGCTTAACCTCCCTGGAGATAGACATTTTAAACAGAAACATACATTATTGTAGGGCAGCATTCCAATAAGCTGATGCGAGACTAAGCTGATTGACTGCACATGTGCTTTCCATAGAGAAATCTGAATGTACCACTGATCATGATGCCAGATGACGTTCTGCTACTTACTTATTATTTTTTTTAATGCAGATGTTGTATGATGGAGATATGAATCATTCTTTCAAAAGAATGCTTTTTCATAACCAACTAAAAGCATTTCACTTTTATAATGAATTGAGAATGTTTATAAATGTAGAATGTCAACACATCTTATTATAGTTAAGACTAAATTAGAAAGTATAACTGATGTCCACGTACAGTGTGGCCTTTGTACTGGATGTACAGATGTCTTAGATATTTTGTTACACCGATCATTAAGCCAGAGACACGCTGGACAAAACAGCAATTCTGTAGCTCTGTGTTTTCAGTTCATATGGTACAGTATAGAGATGTTTTAAAAATTACTATTGGGCCACATACAGGAAATATATGAAATGTATAATATACAAGGTCAAGTTTTTACACCAGACAGCATGGTTCTTAGGGAAAACAAGAAACATGAACATTAAAATAGATTTCAAATAACTACATTCTTGGTCTATGAGTCTCTACCTGACTCATAGACTTTATTTTATTTATTTAAGTTGCTGACTATTTGTTGACTGTTAACTGTTTTTATTACTTACGACAGTGAAGGTTTATAGATGAATCACAATAAAATATAGCTAAAAAGCCTAATAAACGATTACTAAAGGAGTATTTTGGTGACCAGTATATCACCTCTTTTATTTTGTCTTTCCTCATTTAGAAGGTGAAGTGGGGAAAATTAACATTATGTATTGTAGCAGAGGACAGATACTCAAAAATCTTTGCAACCATGGACTATTTTCAACTGTACCCTGTCAATACAGATGTACTTTATGAGTAAATATTCACCTTAACCAGAGTCTGCCTGTTTATTCATGTATTGATTGATTGATTGATTGATTGGAACTTTTTATTACTAAACTTTCCACTATCAGAACACATTTTTATTCAAGTTATTAAATTCAAGTAGAATACATAAATTTATGTCTATGTACTTGGGGCTTCGTTCTAGATGAAACCCCTTTCCCATTTCAACATTCCATTTCGATGACCATGAGCATAGAGAAAGCAGAAGTCAGCCATTATTCATGTTTTTATCAAACATTACTTGCTACTATCATTTGCTTAGTGATGTCTCCATTGTTTACATTGATCACACTTTTTAATGGTTCTCGTGTTGCACTCTCTAATGTTTCCTCATCACTGTTTCTGCATCTGATAATTACTAAACTTGAATGCCTCAATGTCTTCAAAAAGGAAGAAATTTGACCAAATGATCCAGTGCTGAGGATGAGGACATTTACATTTAGGCAATTGGCAGACGCATTTATCCAGAGCGACTTACATTTTTGATCTCATTACACATCTGAGCAGTTGGGGTTAAGGGTCTTGCTCAAGGGCCCAACAGTGGCAACTTGGTGGTTGTGGGGTTTGAACCTGGGATCTTCTGAACCGTAGTCCAATGCCTTAACCACTGAGGAATCCTGGTAGGATTTTGTGAAATTACACTATTATATCACTGAGTCATTCTCCATACTGCTTAGACTGTACAGGCTCATGGATGCCCATCCCAGAGCCTCAGGTTATCCCAGAGCACAAGGCAGGGTACACCTGGATAGACCACCAATCCATCGCAGGGCGCACACACACACACACACACACACACACACACACACACACACAATGGGAGGAAACAGAAGCACCCGATATTGGTAGCACGATATTCAACTCCCAAACATCTGCATGGTGCCCTAAAGTCAGCAACTACACTATAATAGTGCATAAGTCATCTATCCACTCTACTGCCCAGTCAGTGTGAATTATATTTTCATTTACAGGCATTTCCATGGTGTGTTATAGAGTTAGAGTACCAACAATATAAAACATAATACTATTATTATCACTATACTGATATGATATAAAAATATAGTAACATTTTATAAAATAATGTTTACAGCTTAAAATGCCAGCAAAATGTTCAGACCTCCAAAGCACAATTCCACTGAAAGTGGATTTGTAAAATAACTGAAAATCTGAAATTCTGAAAATACATTTTCTTTTACAATCTCAATTTGTTAGTGGGTCAGTAATAATACAAGGTATTGGATCTGTGCCAGATCTAGTGATTAAGATTATGGGCTCTTTTGTTTTGTTTTGTTGTTTGTTTGTTTTTGTTTTCATTTGCATAGCCGGTTTTTAAATTGCCCTTTGTTGTAATTTTGAATTCAGATTCTACATCCACAAATCAGTAAATAAAATGTCAAGCACTTCTACTTCTGTCTGTAGCCAGAGGATTTTAGGGTGCTTTATGCTAATATTATTTATACTCCCTCTAATTCTGGCCTGTTAGATGGTTATTTCTCAGAAATCGTTTTTATGTAGTAACTAAAATGTGAATAAAATGTGTTACTGTTCATTCAAGAATCAAGCCAAACATATAAACGTTTCATTAAAAAAAGATCAGAACAGTAGAGCTGGTTTAAAAATAAAATTTTAAAAAATGATCGGACGTATCCCTTCAAGAAATGAAGCCAAGCAGATAAAAATTAAATTTCGAAACAAATCAGAACAATGGCTTAATGTTTAAATCCAGTGAATCAACCACTTTGTGTAAAGACTCCAACAAAGAGGCCAATCAGCAAGACTCATGTTGTGAAGAATAAAAGGAGAAATGGACGAGAGAATAGACTTTCAAAACACACATAAACGGACGTGAATACATATTAGAAGGCAGCCACACTCAAATAAATGCTTGATTATAATGTATAAAATGTTTCTGAGCAGTCAGCTGAAAAACTAATTTCATTTTCTCATTAGAGGCCCAAGCCCAGGGCCTATTCTCCTGTCGATGTTTATTACTTTGCAACCAGAAAATCAAAATCATGAGCTTGTTCTGAACTGGAGCCGTGTATCACCACGTTTATATGAGGAGGGGAGTGAACGATCGCATGAGTGAACGAGAGAGAGAGAGAGAGAGAGAGAGAACATGAAAAAATATATAGCAGAATGAAGATGATAATAGGAAACCAGCTCATTCAAACTGAAGCAATGAATTTATAGTCACTATGACCTTTTCCTTTCCTAGGAGGTTTGTTGCCATGCCAACTTGGGTCCTATTTTTCAACATTGTATGAAGTTCAAGAAAATACTCAGCCAGTGACTATGTTCTAAAATGAATATTTATATATAAACAATTAAATTTTAGTATCTATATACATATATACAAAAAAGCAGGGCACACACACACGCACACACAGTATATATACTGTTCAAGAATCAAGCTAATATATATCAAACACACAAGTGTGTGTGTGTGAGTGTGTCTTTTTTGTAAAGCACACACGCACACACACACACACACACACATATATATAGATATCTCACATATATATACATATATATACATATATATAGATATATATATATATAGAGAGAGAGAGAGAGAGAGAGAGAGAGATACTAAAATGAAATTGTTTATATATGAATGTATTCATATTCATATATATATATTCATGAACTTTGTCCGCTTGATATGGACTGTTCAAGCTTTGTACATTAGACATTTTCAGAAATGCCAGAGCGCTTCATTACATCTAAGGAAAACACAAATATTTTTCTGCCTTTTCAAAATTTCATTTGTGCCACCAGAGTTTTTACAAAATCATTCCTCATCCTTCGTGTGTAGTCTAGATGCTAACATGCAACCTGTAAACAATGAACTATTTTATTTTATATTGCTTAAATCCATAATAAAAAAAATACCCATATTTAAACTTTAGATGAAAAATACTGTCGTATCATTTATACAAATGTAAAACACACTGTCAGTTTGCATAATGTTAATGATAACACTTTACTACAGTATATTAATTATTAAAATGATACCCATGTACTTATTACAAATACTGTTCAATAAATTGAAATGATTTAGTTACAAATATTAAAATACTCTGCTGATACCATCATAATGACTTTTATTGAGTCACTAATTATGCACTCACTCATTCATCTTCCATACCGCTTTATCCTGTATTCAGGGTCGAGGGGGATCTGGAGCCTATCCCAGGAGACTTGGGGCATGATGCAGGGTACACCCTGGATAGGGTGCCAATCCATCGCAGGGCACACACACAAACACACTCACACACTATGGGTAATTTGGGAACGCCAATTAGCTTAACCTGCATAGCTTTGGATTGTGGGAGGAAAACGGTGTACCCGGAGGAAACCCACCAGTGCTAACCACTACCGCACATGCCACCACAGATTATATGGTGTTTCCAAAATGTATATAAGTTATCAGGATTTTCTCAGAAGTCATTTATTAGACTATTTTAAGGCGAGTTCAAGTGAAACCGGGACAAACATTTATGGGATTACAAACTCCTTTTATTTCTCTATATAATCCCCTCCTACGCTTATGCACTTCTCCCAGTGTTTCCCTAGTGCATGGATACCATCAGCGTAAAAAAAAAAAATTCAGTACACGACTGCCTGCTCCACATCTGAAATACTAGCCTCCCAGAACCTCCTGTGGAAATGACTTGGAGCAAGGTCAAAACTGTACACAGGGTGTGGCAATATCTTGTAGCTAAGTTTCTTTAATGTGCACGTGGTGTTAATAAATGATTGTGTGTTCTGTTCCCACAGACAGATTTATAATTTGGAAACACCAATTAAACAAATCTGCATGTCTTTGGACTATGGGAAGAAACCAGAGCACCCAGAGGAAACACACTAAGTACAAGGAGAGCATCTCGGGTTACTTTACTGTAACCCTGTTCCCTTAAAAAACAGGAACGAGATGCTGCACGAAAGCGCTATGGGAAATGATTCCTCGTGACCGGTTGTGAAGCACGTGTGTTTCAAACACACCAAATATAACCTCAGGCAGGTGACGTCAACCAATGAGGTGCACCTGGAGGTTATAAATTGGCAGGAACCGGAAACACCCTCAGGTAAATTTTATCTGAAGGATGTCCAGTCACGCATGTAGTGCAGCATTGGAGCGCAGCATCTAGTACCCGCTTTTTCAGGGAACAGGGTTACAGTAAAGTAACCTGACACGTTCCCTTTCAAAAAGCTACACTCGATGCTGCACGAAAGCGCTATGGGAACGAGAATACCCACTCTGCAAGTGTCTGGACCCCCAGGGTTGTGTAGTGTGCGAACAGTACCCCCAAGGATTCTTAGACATAATTCTGGGATGCTGACTCAAGGACCCGCAAGTCCTGGCATCCAACTATGAAGCCTGACACAGCAAATGAAGTCTTACTGCCCCGGAACTAACGGCGGAGGACAGAAGGCTTCGGCTGTGGAAGATAGTTGGGTAAGAATGCAGAACAGCTTTTCCTAGCCAATTGGAAAGCCTAAGCACGGTGGGAAGGCTGATGAGGTCCACGAATAAGCCGGCAACTAAGGACGTTTTCCACAAATCCCCATCAGTCAGGACGTAGGCCGAAATAGCGGCTGCATATGTTCCGAATGTACTAGGGCACAAGCCCGAGGTTGGTTTTTCCTGTAGAAACTTCCAACACTGAAGCAGGATGGCAGTGGACTGGGTCTGCATGTTTCGCCATGTCCTAGAAATGTAAATGATCCTGAGGGACAGAATTTGTCCTGTCCTCAAAGCAGAACCTAGTGCGCTAGTCTTCTTAGCGGCGCGAGCTTAGTCTGCCCAGGCAATATTTACAAGACTGCCGTAGTGTTCCGCGCTAGGACATGTTAACCTCTTGACTCTGGGCCAGAAATAGAATCATCGTTTCGGGGCAATTGATGTGCCACACAAGGAGATGACCTCTCTAGATCCCTTGGGCTGGCAGCCATCTAAGGCCACGCTCCGGCCTCTAAGGGAAAAACGTCTGCCGTTAGCAACTTGCGATGACAGCACGGATCTAGAGTGGGACCCAGAGTCAAGGACGAGGGTTTGAACCACATAGAAAGGGTACGAAGCTCCCGGCGCGTAACCCTTATTGCCTCTGGGGATTGGCCATTGGATGAAATCCCCCGGCACTTAGCCACCACTGAAACCACTCTGGGAGCGGTGACGTTACCACCTGGCCTAGCTTATACTCCTTTAGAGTGCTATAATGAATTCAGCGCATGTAGGAGATAGTTGTGCCCGCATTGCGCTCGGATTCCGCATGACAGTCAATGTCATACCTTGTGTAGGAAGGAGAAGGCTTTTGTGGCATTAGGGCTCCACCCTAAGGAATGAGGTGAGCTAGGGTGACGTGTTGAGGCCGAACGGCTCTGTCTGGGAGGTGAACATGCGCTATGGCCCCTTTTGCCAGCAAGCATGTGATTTTGGATTAACAGAGGTGTTCACTGTAGTTTCATGGAGGTGGAAAACCCACGGCGTTGAAACACAATGATAGAATCCTGTAGACTGGGAGACATGCTTGACAGTAGCTTACACGCTGTCAACTTCTCCGAAGGGGCGATAGCTTTGTTGCTTAGCTAGGTGAAGGTGTGGTGGTGATGGTGGTGGCTGTTAGGTGTTGGTTGGTGATGGTTAGGTGGCTGTTGACTCTCCTGAGGGTGCTGGGCCAGCCTCTCTAAAGGTGCACAAACTTTGACACCTCGGCTAGATGGGTGTGTTAGGTGTTCGGCATCCTGAACAAAGGAGGAAGGGACCGAACACCTAACGTTTCACTGGAGACCGCTGCTCTCCGAAACACCAGTGATGGCGGAGATTGATCCACGGCCTCTGAAGGATGCTGGTCTTCCACAGTGCTTCGTACCTAAGAGACATAGCTGGCAGTAGGTTCCCCGCTGCCGGCCTCTCTAAAAGGTGCACAAATTTTGACACTTCGGCTAGATGGGGGTGTTAGATGTTCGGCATCCTGAACATGGGAGGAAGGGACCGAACACCTAACATTTCTCTGGAGACCGCTGCTCCCCGAAACACCAGTGGAGATTGAACCACGGCCTCCTAAGGATGCTGGTCCTCCACAGTGCTTCGTACCTAAGAGACATAGCTGGCAATAGGTTCCCCGCTGCCGGCCTCTCTAAAAGGTGCACAAATTTTTACACTTCGGCTAGATGGGGGGTGTTAAATGTTCAGCATCCTGAACATGGGAGGAAGGGACCGAACACCTAACATTTTGCTGGAGACCGCTGCTCCCCGAAACACCAGTGGAGATTGAACCACGGCCTCCTGTCAGTGCTCAGCTCTCAGTAGGTCAGTCTGGTATGCCTGCAAAGCCCTTGTGTGCAGGACAGCACCAGCCTGACCCGCTGCCTGAAAAATCTTCTCCCACCAATGAAGATGTTAGTCTACACGCTTGGTGGGGTGTGTGGATTTTTCCCAGGAGGATGAGCTCCCAGGAGAGAGATAGCCCGCGAGCGTCTCTCTGATCAGGGGCATCATCATAAAGGACCGCACTTTCATCGATGACATTGGAACAAATCAAATGTCAATAGCACAAAAACATAAATACCGCTTATTCCATGAAGAGTTAACTCATGGAGGTTGCCAGGAGGGGGAGGGGTCATCATTAAGGCCCCTCCCCTGGCCACCCAACAGGCACCTGTCGTCTGACCCTGCTGGCGTTTGGGGGATTTATTTTATTTATTTATTTTTACGGCGAATTGAGGTGTACGCGTTAGACCGCGCGTTGCCACCTCTAACAACAACTAACACACTGGTTCATCACTAGAGGAGCGCTCTGACGTGATAGTTTCCATCTCCGCGGAAGCGAGAGAGAAAGTTCTTCCCCCTTTCACAAGATTCGCCGACGCACGCTTGAGAAGTGGAAGGCAAGAGAGAGAGAAAAGGGTTAGGAAGATTCCGTCTCGTGCACTTCCGCCTGATTTGCACGCGAGAAATGCGCTGTGGGTCGCTGTTTCGCTTTAAGACGGCGAACCCGAGCGCGAGGGACTTTAATAGGGAGAAATCGCAATACTTACCTGCTCCTCTTGAAGCCTGAGGACAGCGTGCTCTTGCCCCAAACACTCGAAACAATAAGTGTGGAAATTGCCATCCGGGAGACTCCTCTCACCGGATAAACACATTTCCTGCTAGAATCAGCCATGGTAAGTAAATAAATAAATTATTACTTCCCTGAAAAGTCTGCTTGCACACCACACACACCACAAGATGGATCCTGAAGATAAAAAGATCTGAGGGTGTTTCCGTTCATGCCTATTTCTAACCTCCAGGTGCACCTCATCGGTTGACGTCACCTGCCTGAGGTTATACATGCCAAAATATTTGGTGTGTTTGACACACATGTGCTTCACAACCGGTCACGAGGAATCATTTCCCATAGCGCTTTCGTGCAGCATCGAGTGTAGCTTTTGAAAGGGAACATGCAAACTCCATGCACACATCGAACCTGTATCTGGTAGACGCAAGGCGACTGTGCTAACCACTAAGCCACTGCATCGCCACATGCCTATTTACTTTTCTTTTTATGTAATCCCATATGTATTGTATTAATACCAAGATGCCAAGATGGCGGCGCGCATGGTTGCAGCGGCTTATGACTCTCCTTTTCGGTGCTCTTTTTCTTTGTTTTTGTTCTTGTATTTCTTTTGTATTTGTTTGCGCACTACTGGTACCGTAAACATCTTCTACAGCCATCAGAATCTTATAGATATTGGTGTCCAGCACCAAACACCTGTTTCGAATGTTTTTCATCGCGCACACAATATCCCAGACAGCATAGCGAGACCAGCGGGCTCTCCGTGGATTGTTGTCGGGTCTGGGAGACGGCGCAGGCGGAGAAGGGAGAGGAAGCAGAAGCAGGGCTGCAGAGCCGGAGTTATGGTAAGGCTAAAGAAACATCCGTACAAGCCACCTCTACCGAGTCTGTATCTCACCAATGCCAGATCCCTGGTATATAAAATGGATGATTTGGAATTACAACTGGTCGGAAATCGTTTTGTTCGGGACTGCTGTGTTTTGATTATCACTGAAACCTGGCTTCACCCGGCGATTCCCGATGCTAGCATACAGCTAACAGGTCGCACTCTGCTCAGTTGGGACAGGACAAAGGAATCCGGTAAGATCAGGGGAGGGGGGCTCTGTATTTATGTACATGAGAACTGGTGTAACAAACAACGGGACAATTATAGATAAACACTGTTCCCCCGATCTTGAGTACATGTCTGTAAGATGTCGGCCTTTTTTTTTACCTAGAGAGCTAACAATAGTGATTGTCACGGCAGTGTATATTCCACCCGACGCCAACGTAAACACAGCACTCTCTCTCCTACTGAACACCATTAATGAACAGCAGCGGGTCCACCCTGACGGTGTTCATATTATTGCAGGGGATTTTAATAAGGCTAACTTGAAGACTGTACTCCCAAAATTCTATCAATATGTTAAGTGTTCTACTAGAGGGAAGAACACTTTGGACCATGTGTATTCTAACATCAAACATGCGTACAAAGCCATGGCCCTCCCTGAACTCGGTCAGTCCGATCATCTTTCTCTCTTGCTCACCCCAGCCTACACCCCCCTCAGACGTACTGCCAGGCCCATGACAAAGACTGTTACAATATGGCCTGGAAATGCACTATCCACATTACAGGATTGCTTTGAACGAACAAACTGGGACATATTTGAACACCAAGAGCTGGAAACATTTACAGGAACGGTATTAGACTATATCAAGTTCTGTATTGGAAACGTAACAATGGACAAAAACGTTCAGGTTTTCCCAAACCAGAAACCCTGGATGACCAGCCAGGTCCGTAGATGCCTCAGAGCTCGTAATGTTGCTTTCAGGTCAGGTGATAGAGCTCTGTACAGAACTGCCCGAGCCGCTCTGAAAAAGGGAATTGGGAAAGCCAAGTTGGAGTACAAGAGGAGAATAGAGTCCCACCTGTCCAGCCACAACACACGGGAGATGTGGCAGGGAATACAAAATATTACAAACTATAGGGGCTGTGATGTAACAATAAGAGATTCGACTGCACAGCTAGCAGAGGAGCTAAACTGCTTCTTTGCTCGCTTTGAATCACCATAACAGCAGCGCTCACCTGCTCCAACCCTGCTCTTACCCCCATCCGATTCCTGCGACATTCCACTCACTCTAAAAGAGCATGATGTTAGACGGGTACTCCTGGCAGTAAACCCCAAGAAGGCTGCTGGTCCAGATGGAGTGCCTGGTAGGGTGCTCAGAGCGTGTGCCCAGCAGCTCACCCTCATCTTCACTAAAATTTTTAACCTCTCTTTAGCTCAGGCAGCTGTTCCATCCTGCCTAAAATCAGCCATAATTATACCAGTACCAAAGAAGTCTTCCATCACCAGCTTAAATGATTATCGCCCTGTGGCTCTCACCCCAGTAATCATGAAGTGCTTTGAGAGACTGGTTCTCCAGCACATTAAGGACTATCTCCCTGAAGTTTTCGATTCCTACCATACCGTGCGAATAGATCTACAGAAGATGCCATCGCTATAGCCCTCCACTCTGTGCTGAACCATCTTGAGCAGAAGCAGAGCTACGTCCGGATGCTCTTTGTGGATTATAGCTCGGCATTCAACACAATCATTCCTGAAATTCTTGTTTCTAAACTAGTCACTCTTGGCTTCCCCCCTTTTATATGTATCTGGATAAAGGATTTTCTCACCAACTGGCACCAGATTGTGAGACTTGGTCCCTATCTCTCCTCCATTTGCAAACTTAACATCGGATCCCCACAAGGCTGTGTGTTGAGCCCCCTCCTGTACTGTCTGTACACCCACGACTGTAATTCCATCCATAATAATAATATAATAGTTAAGTTTGCTGATGACACCACATTGATTGGACTCATCTCAAAAGGAGATGAGACAGCGTACAGAGAGGAGGTCCTGAGATTAACAGCCTGGTGTTCAAAGAACAATCTGGCTCTGAACACCAAGAAAACTAAGGAGATGATAGTCGATTTCAGGAGGCACAGCACCAATTTAGCCCCCCTGTTCATAAACGGCGAGTGTGTGGAAATGGTCCATAATTTTCGGTTTCTTGGTATCCTTATTTCTGCTGACCTTTCTTGGACAGACAATATCACAACAGTTATCAAGAAGGCTCAGCAGTGGTTACACTACCTGAGGGTGCTCAAGAAGTACAATCTGGACTCCAAGCTGCTACTGACCATCTACCGCTCGACTATTGAGAGCTTGCTGACATACTGCATCACAGTATGGTATGGCAATAGCACTATGACAGACTGGGCGAGGCTCCATAGAATAGTAAAGACAGCACAGAAGATCATCGGCTGCCCTCTCCCCTCCCTGACGGATATCTACACCTCCCGCTGCCTCATCAAAGCAAAAAATATCATTAAAGACAATTCACACCCGGGTTTCGATCTGTTTGACCTAATGCCCTCAGGGAGGCGCTACAGGTGCATCACAGCAAGGACAAATAGATTCAAGAACAGTTTTTTTCCAAAAGCAGTAATCACATTAAACTTACATTTGCACTGATTCTTGTCCCCCCCCCCCCCATATAATATATATGTTTGCACTGAAGGAGTTGTTTTAATCTCATTGTACATGCGTGTATAGTGACAATAAAGGCATTCATTCATTCATTCATTCATTCATTAAACCTTGATTTATTTTAACTTTTTGTCTTTACTGAATTTGGATATAAACAAACTCTTCCATATTATCAGTAACTGGCTTGTTTGTTTGCTCTAAAACAATATTTCACACTCCAGTCCAGTGGGTGGCAGTGCACATTTAGGGCAGTCAATCCTTTTCTGAAGGGGACCCCTTCCAGAGGGTCTAGAGCCTATCCCAGGAGACTTAGGACAAGAGGTGGGGTACACTCTAGTAAGGGTGCAGGTCCATCACAGGACACACAAACACACACGCACATACTATGAGCAATTTGGTGAATCTACGTACCAATTTGCCTAATCTGCAAATCTTTGGACTGCGGTAGGAAACCTTGTTTTCATATTAAGTTTCTGTATTTTGTTTTTTCCCCACAATTTTAAAATTTTTGTGAACATAAATACATAAATACAATCTAGTACTGTGTTACATGTTTGCAGAAATTTATCTTTATAATATTACAATCCAACCTCCTAAAAAGCATTTTATTCTAAATGTTTTGATTGTTCGCTGTTAGCTAGCAAGATGTCCTGAGAACCCGTGTACTGTACACCTCTATCAAAGCAGATAATATTTAACTAAATCATGTCACCTATAAAAAAGTGCTCAGTCAACACTGCATAGTCAGCACACGCGCGTGCACACGCACACACACACACAGATTCACTCTTCCTTGTTTTGTTTCTGCTTGGTTGCTGGGCCGTGTCAAATGAATTACAAGATATGACGACAACCCTACTCAAAACTATTTCCAACCGGACGTCACTTCGAATGAAGCCTGATGATTTGAATTTGTCAAATCAGAATCGAAGAGCAAGCGAGGTCAGAGGGAGAGAACAAAGAGGAAAGTTCATCAGAAACCAGCCACCTCATTTGTGTAGCTGAAAACAGTGCAGCTGTTGTCGAGTCTCTGCTATCTATTGTGTGTGACCTGGCCCTTGTTACAAAGGCCCACGCCATCCCCCCACCCCCAAAAAGAGGCCACTGACCCAGAAATGCACCCTCTGACCTCTGCAGTAATGTGGGGGCTACAAAGCCAAGAAGAGTGAGCATAGAGTAAGATTTTTTTTTACAATTGTTTGATGTTAAACTCAGTCTATTGACAGGTTCATATCTCCAAGGTCACTGCTTTTTTTTTTCATAAAGTTTTAACCCCCCATGTAGCAGCGATTCAAACAAAATGTTGGTGCATCTGGTAACAATACAACAATCAACAACATCAAAAGGAAATAGTTTGAAGAGATGTTTTTTCTGTGGGGAAAAAAA
The DNA here is from genome assembly GCA_030522415.1 of Channallabes apus. Classification (NCBI taxonomy): domain Eukaryota; kingdom Metazoa; phylum Chordata; class Actinopteri; order Siluriformes; family Clariidae; genus Channallabes; species Channallabes apus. The sequence continues at coordinate 37,606,844 of CM060106.1, read as the reverse complement.
ATATTATTATTATTATTATTATTAAAGAGGAGATTTATGGATGTAGTGAGAGAGGACATGAAGTTAGTTAGGGTGATAAAAGAGGATGCAGAGGATAGGGTTAGATGTCGGCAGATGATTCGCTGTGGCGACCCCTGAAAGGGAACAGCCAAAAGACAAAGAAGAAGAATATTATTATTATTATTATTATTAATAAAAATATATTATAATCTTTTATTTTTGGCCCTTAGGAAACTTTAAGTTATGACTGTTCCTAAATTTTATTCATAGATAGATAGATAGATAGATAGATAGATAGATAGACATATGAAGCTTACAGTCTCACTGAGCTAAATCAAGTTAGTATCTTTTAAAGTTACGGTGTATTTAGTACAAATTTAACTCCTTTCTTTTCATTTTGGTTAGTTATATGGGTAGTCCTGGGTAAAAAAATATATGTAAATAAATAAATAAATACATATGCAAAATGCAACATGACCTACTTGTATGGACTTGAAAAAACAAACAATCCCTTTAAGAAAGTGATAAAGAGGAAGGGTGGATAGTAATTATCAGATTAAAAAAAAAAAAATTATTATAAAACTATTATTTACATACAACTTTTTAAACTGATGCTAATTCATTTGGTCATTATTAATATTTCAACTTGCAGTTTAGATTTGGTGTCTATTCCAGTAGCAATGTCAGTGATGAAGGAATGTATTTAGTCCATCACAGATCACCATCCACACATCTATTCACAGCTTAGCCAATCCAACTACTGTACATGGGCATGTTTGGGGGATTTCATAGTAAGCAGGTGTCCATGGAGGAAACCCACATAGACATTGGGAGAAGCAGAGACACTCAGCAGGGGCATTAACCCAATCACATGATGCACCATGAACCCTGAAGCTACAGTATGAGGGAGCAATGCTACCTGCTGCACCAACATGCTGCCGAGTGAATGTGAATTTAAAATAATAATGTATAATCTTTATTTTATTCTAAAAATATGCAAAGTTTTAAGTGAAGGCTGTTATGCTATTGTTATGTCTGTTTGATGCTGTTACAAATGACATTTTGCAGCTGTATTTCTAATAACCATAATGTACTTTAAAAAGTACCACAAAGTAACAACATATTGCTTCAGACTAACAGTTCCTTTAACTTTATACAAATTTATTTCCAATCATCATAATGACAGGCCTTACTGTCGGAAAGTTAATATCAAACATCTCTGCAACATGTGTCCTGACCTTTCCAAAAGCTGGTGTTTCTGTTTTGATATCCTCCTGATAGCGGGATGCCCCGGTCTTTGCCAAAGAAAAGGTCACGTCGACTGTTCACATTAGATACAAACATTCACTTCATCCTCAACAGATCAGCCTACGCACACGCTCACGCACACGCTCACGCACACGCTCACGCACACGCACACGCACACACACACACACACACACACACACACACACACACAGAGAACAATCTGTGAGGTTTGTATTAGTATACAGCCACTTTAATCACTTGGTACTGTGACTTATGATTGTGTTATACTGTAGATGCAATAAAGGAGGAGATGACGTGATGTCATGTCAAAATGAAGCCATTTCATTGAATATACTGTACTAATTGGCCCAGAACATTGTGACTTACCATGAAGTTCTACAGTATGGAATTTTGCAATGCTCATCAAATAGTACAGTGTCTATAACAGTAATGATCTGGTAATAAAACCAATGTAGTTAGTCATTTTCTCATAAACATAGCTTCTGTACTTTAATGAGTCTATTATGTGTGTGTGTGTGTGTGTGTGTGTGTGTGTGTGTGTGTGTGTGTGTGTGTGTGTGTATCGTTCATGATATTAACTATATATATATACAGTGGCTTGCAAAAGTATTCGGTCCCCTTGAACTTTTCCACATTTTGTCACATTACAGCCACAAACATGAATAAATTTTATTGGAATTCCACGTGAAAGACCAATACAAAGTGGTGTAAACGTGAGAAGTGGAACGAAAATCATACATGATTCCAAAATTTTTTTACAAATAAATAACTGAAAAGTGGGATGTGCGTAATTATTCAGCCCCCTTTGGTCTGAGTGCAGTCAGATGCCCATAGACATTGCCTGATGAGTGCTAATGACTAAATAGAGTGCACCTGTGTGTAATCTAATGTCAGTACAAATACAGCTGCTCTGTGACGGCCTCAGAGGTTGTCTAAGAGAAAATTGGGAGCAACAACACCATGAAATCCAAAGAACACACCAGACACGTCAGGGATAAAGTTATTGAGAAATTTAAAGCAGGCTTAGGCTACAAAAAGATTTCCAAAGCCTTGAACATCCCACAGAGCCACTGTTCAAGCGATCATTCAGAAATGGAAGGAGTATGGCACAACTGTAAACCTACCAAGACAAGGCCGTCCACCTAAACTCACAGGCCGAACAAGGAGAGCGCTGATCAGAAATGCAGCCAAGAGGCCCATGGTGACTCCGGACGAGCTGCAGAGATCTACAGCTCAGGTGGGGGAATCTGTCCATAGAACAACTATTAGTCGTGCACTGCACAAAGTTGGCCTTTATGGAAGAGTGGCAAGAAGAAAGCCATTGTTAACTGAAAACCATAAGAAGTCCCGTTTGCACAGCAAACATGTGGAAGAAGGTGCTCTGGTCAGATGAGACCAAAATGGAACTTTTTGGCCAAAATGCAAAACGCTATGTGTGGTGGAAAACTAACACTGCACATCACTCTGAACACACCATCCCCACTGTCAAATATGGTGGTGGCAGCATCATGCTCTGGGGGTGCTTCTCTTCAGCAGGGACAGGGAAGCTGGTCAGAGTTGATGGGAAGATGGATGGAGCCAAATACAGGACAATCTTGGAAGAAAACCTCTTGGAGTCTGCAAAAGACTTGAGACTGGGGCAGAGGTTCACCTTCCAGCAGGACAACGACCCTAAACATAAAGCCAGGGCAACAATGGAATGGTTTAAAACAAAACATATCCATGTGTTAGAATGGCCCAGTCAAAGTCCAGATCTAAATCCAATCGAGAATCTGCGGCAAGATCTGAAAACTGCTGTTCACGAACGCTGTCCATCTAATCTGACTGAGCTGGAGCTGTTTTACAAAGAAGAATGGGCAAGGATTTCAGTCTCTAGATGTGCAAAGCTGGTAGAGACATACCCTAAAAGACTGGCAGCAGTAATTGCAGCAAAAGGTGGTTCAACAAAGTATTGACTCAGGGGGCTGAATAATTACGCACACCCCACTTTTCAGTTATTTATTTGTAAAAAATGTTTGTAATCATGTATGATTTTCGTTCCACTTCTCACGTGTACACAACTTTGTATTGGTCTTTCACGTGGAATTGCAATAAAATTGATTCATGTTTGTGGCTGTAATGTGACAAAATGTGGATAAGTTTAAGGGGGTCGATTACTTTTGCATATATATATATATATAGGTGCTAGACATATGTTGCAAATGCACTTTACAATATACATAAATACTGTATCGATAAAAAAAAACTTTTACTTTTTTGTAAAAAAAATGTTCGAGTCAAACCAGGACTTGTGATCAAATTTCTGGTGAATGAAGGCATGAACTTGTCGCCACCTCGCATAAGAGACTCATCTGTCTATGGGAACTGTACACACAATCATTCACCAGCACCACTTGCACATTATAGAAACACGACTGCGAGTTATTATCACATTCCCTGTACAGTCCTGACCTTTATCCAAGCCATTTCCATATGTGTGTAGTATTAATGGAGGCCAGCATTTCAGCTTTGAAGCAAGCAATCCAGTTCATGGCTCTGGCCTGCTGAGAAACTTTCTACCTTGATGATACCCAAGCACTAGTGAAACACTGTAAGTGTATTAGTGTAGCAGGAGATTATATAGATAAATAAAATGTAACTCTCATAACCGTGTTCTGTTATCCTGCACTAAACATTACAGTACATTCTTTTTTTAATGGATGAGAACAATGATGGGTCATTTATTTATAAATGAAATAATTGGCAAAAAGTAATCATTGGCAATGTGCTCTAGTATAGAAGGAGTACAACACGGGACATGCAGTTTTGGAAAATCTCACTGAATTTTTTCCTACAGTATAACAGCACACCCCCCAAAGGGTTTTATTCCTTACTAAATCAAGCAGCTGTAATACACTTACCAAGCTTATGCTAGTCATGATGCATCGCATATACAATTTATTTTCTCCTAAACTGTATCCAAGGAAACAAACCCCATAAACAGGCATGTCATGATGTTAGAAATAACAAAATCATCTTCTCACATACTGTAGATCCCCCTTGGTAATAAACAGTAAACACTAATTCATATAAAAATTTAATTTCTCTGCACACACAGACATTTATTATTCCAAATATAGACATTTGTTTCATAAGCAAACATCCGGCGAGGGCTTGTGCTCTGATCTCATTTATCAAGCCTGGCAGATTCGGCTCATTTAGACTCATAAGATGGAGTGATTGTGAGAAATTTAGGGCACGGCTGATAAAAAAAAGAGGAATTCATGCATACAAACAGCTTTCTGTTGTGATGAAGGAGGGGGGGGGGGGCTGTCAAACTGTCAATGATTGATGAACTCGCTGAACATCATGAACTGAGAATTAGTGCAAGAGGAATTATAAGATAAATAGCCTTAGCAAGCTGAGTCAAAAACCAAGCTGTAATTACTAAAATGGTGTGTGTGTGTGTGTGTGTGTGTGTGTGTGTGTGTGTGTGTGTGTGTGTGTGTGTTAGTGTGAATGATTTCATCATGTGCTGCCTAACCCTGTTATTATGCTTACATAACTTTTCATTCAAATTGGATCTTTCAATTATTTTTTTATTCTCCATTTAAACAGAGCCCGACTCGTGAACAAGACTAGAATTTCATTAAAGTATCATTTAGAGTGCGAAATAAATTTATTAAAATAAAAGATTGACGTCTCAAGACAGCAAAACCTTTGTGTTGTACAGATGCTGCGTTAAGGCGAATAAACAATAGCTGTCATTAGCAAACAATGGCTGTCAAACGGGTGTTTTGTCCTCAAAAGATATTAAACGCTTGTTAAAAATTTGGACAATTGAATGTTTGGCTTTTTTTTTTGTTTGTTTTTTTTTTTTTTTACAATGCATTGCTAAAACTGAATATGTTTGTGGAAAATATAAAATTTTCATTTAATATCTAAAGAGTATGCTTTGTATTTAAACCACATCTGCTTATTTTTTTTATAAAGTGCCATAAAAAATTTTATTTGTTTTTTTGCATATTTGTCACACTTAATGATTCAGATCATAAAACTAATTTTAATATTACACAAAGATAATCCAAGAAAACATAAAATGCAATATTTAAACGATTAAAATTTTTTAAGGCAAAAAGCTGTCTAAACCTGCTTTGCCCTATGTTTAAAAAAAAAAAAAAAAGATAAATAAGTGCCCCCTAAACCTACAGTACAGTAATAACTGGTAATGCAACCCTTGGCAGCAACATTTGCAATCAAGCATTTGCGATAACTGCCAATTAGTCTTTCACATCGCTGTGGAGGAATTTTGCCTCACTCTTCTTTGAAGAGTTGTTTTAATTCAGACACAATGGAGAGTTTAACCTGTTCAAGGTCATGCCACAGCATCTCAGTTGGTCCAAAGTTAGAGTAGTCCACTCCAAAAACAATATATACAGTATATAATATTTTTTTAACCATTCAGAGGTGGACATGCTGGTGTGTTTTGGATCACAACCCATAACAACCGCTTGGGTTGGTCAGGACTGTATGGGGCATGTGGCAATGTTTATGCTTTATTCAGGAAATTTAATCAAAAGTCCCAGTGAGACTTGAGCACCACATGTACAGTATATCATACATCCTTAATGCAGCAAAAATTTGGAGCATGGTATTTAAACTTTTGGGAGGTTCTGAAATTGCAGGGCCAAAATTATACAAATAAAGTCAAAAATATGCAGACAGCACACCTAATATTAGGACTAATATTAAGCTCTTTATAAGTTGGTTAATGTCCCTTAGCAGCTTAACATTGTCAACATAAAGCAGGGGCTTTTTTCTTGGATGGCAGTCTTTCAATCCATGGTGATGTATAACTTATTTCTAGCAGCTTCCAGTTCATGGTAGGCCTTGCTTTGAAGGTTCCTGATTTGTTGAAGGTGACAGTTTGGGTCTTCATCTAGACCTTGGCAAAGTAGCTCCACCACCCAATAACTTGTACTTGCATGCAATTGCTTGAACTGATCTTGGAATCTGCAGCTGTTTATACTGTAAATGGATCCTAGAAACATTCCTGACTACCATGCTTTTTCTCAAATCAGTATTGAGCTCCTTGGACTTTCTCATTGTATTGGACTGGGTTATTTGATGCACAGAGCAGTTTAAGTCTATTATCATCAGTAACAGTAAGTTGAGAAACCATTGGATTTAATAGCCAAATCTATACAATTAATTCTAAATTTTCAGTGAGTTGGCATTGGCTTTTCTGTGAGATGAAACCAGATTGGCTGGACTTTGGACCCTGTGGGCATGGGTGAGTCTTGTGTGCCCATGATCCTGTCACCAGTTTACGGGTATGTAATTGATCATCAATGGTAATGGGTTACTATTACGGGAGATTGGTGTGTATATTTATTGGAGCTTGTATTAACATTTTAGTACAAAAAATATTCTTAAAGAAACTTGTGCATTCTATTTGGAAAGAGGAGTTTATTTATTAATGTTTTTTTTTTATTATTTAATTAATGAATTTTCATTTAGTGCAGCCAGACACTACTTTACTATGAAAATAAATAATTAAATTAATAATAATAACAATAATAATAATAATAATAATAATAATAATAATAATAATAATTGTTTATTTATTTAATAAATGCATATAATAATAATAATAATAATAATAATAATAATAATAATAATAATAATTGTTTGTTTGTTTGTTTAATGAATACATAACAATAACAATTATAATAATAATAATAATAAGGAGAGGAAGAAGAAGAATAGGTAGCATGGCATAGTGGTTAGCACTGTGGTCTTGCACTTTCCATGCTCCAGGGTTTGATTCCTGCCTTGGGTTTAGGTGTGAGGAGTTTGCATGTTCTCCCAAACTTGATGGGTTTGCTCTGGTTACCTTCTACTGTCCAAAGACAAGCAGGTTATGTAAGCCCATATGAATATGGCTTCTGTTTCACCCAGATGAGGATGGGTTCCCTGTTCAGTCTGGTTCCTCTCAAGATTTCTTCCTATTACCATCTCAGGGAGTTTTCCCTTGCCACTGTCGCCCTCGGGCTTGCTCACCAGGGACTATCTGACCATTTTGATTCATACACACTCACATACAAACTTAAATAACTCTTTTGATTGTGTAAAGCTGCTTTGCGACAATGACAATTGTTAAAAGTGCTATACAAATAAAATTGAATTGAATAATGTGTGTGTGTGTGTGTGTGTGTGTGTGTGTGTGTGTGTGTGCACTACGATGGATTGGCACCCTGTCTCCAGTGTACCCTTCCTCATACTCCAAGTCTCTTGGGATTGGCTCCAGGCCCCCACAACCCTTTATAGGATAAGTCATATAGAACATAATATTATAATAATATCCCCCAACTCTTTTTTTAATATCCCATAGTAAAATATTAAAAACATTATCTGGATAAGTCCAATAAAGATTTTCTTATTCCTGGAGGGGTTTTTTTTGTCTTTATTTCTCAATTTATCATTTCCAGAACATATTTTTTTAATTATGATTGTCATTTAATTTGGCATTATTAATATTACTCTTTTGTTGAAGTTTGGATTCAATTCAGTCTGAACAGGTTAATAACTAAAAGACCTAATTTCCAAACATAATAGCTTTAACTGGATCTTAATTTAAAAATCATGGAAACATTGCCGTTGCTTCACAAATCTCCCTACCTAGACCTTTTCAGTAAAACCTTGAGTAATTTCGAACATATATATTTTTTAATATTCTTAATCATCTTCTTTATTCTTATCCTTTAGACGCAGACATTTCACTGAATCAATAATCCAACCATCTTTTCTGATCCAATCACAAACATCTCATCTCCATGTCACTCTGTCTTCATGTGGCATCTTAATTAAAATAACTCTTATTTCCCAGTTGGGAAATCTCAGGTAAATTACATCCAAGTTATAATTGCAATCCAGCAGGACTGTAATTCTGTTAGATGTGCGCTGACAGTGATGGACAAATTAAATTTCTTTTCTGTCAACATTAATACCTGGATAAAATTGAATCTGCAATTGCAGTGCAAGGATTGGTATTAAGCTAATTGAACATGATTTTAAGTTGTTCAAGTGGATAATATTTACCGTACATGAACAACCAGTGGACATCCCTGAAAAAACATTCATATGTGGCAAGGAAAAGTATGTGAAACATTTGGAATTTCATAGTTTTCTGCATTAATTTGTCATAAAATGTGATCTGATCTTCCTCTAAGTCAAAGGTATTGACAAATATAATGTGCCAAAAACTATAACACACCAAGAAAATCAGATTTTTCATGTCTTTATTGAGACCAACCATAAGAACCTCATAATGCTAGATGGAAAATATGTGAATCCTTGAGTTAATGACCTCAAAAAAGCATACCTGTTGTTAGCATACCTGGAGTCTTGTTAAAAATTATTTTTATTATTTCTACTTTTATTATTTCTACTTCAATTTTTACTTCAAAATTATTATTTGAAGGTACTGTATGGACTAGAGCTATTTTGACTGATTAAAATCCACTCAAACGTTTTTGAGTTTGCTCCGCCCAAGAAGAATACACTTACTGTATGTGAGCCATGCCTCACCAAAAAGAGCTTTCATATGATCTATGATCAAGAACTGTTGGTTTACTTAAAGCTGGAAAGGGTTACAAAGTGATTTCAAAGAGAAATTCATCAGTCAACAGGAAACACTTTGGGACTGTGGCTACTCTACCAAGAAGTGGACGACCAGTCAAAATGACCTGAAGAGCACAACGGAGACCCATCAATGAGGTAAACAAACAACCTCGAGTGACAGCTAAAGATTTGAAGGCATCATTGGACCCGGCTAACATTTGTGTTCATGAAACTATAAAACATTGAACAATAGGTTGTTCATGGCAGGACACCACGAAGGAAGCTGCTGATTATTAAAAAGAACATTGCTGCATGGCTGAAGTTTCCTTAAGAGACACATTGACACTCCACAACGGTATTGGCAAAATGTTTTATGCACTGATGAAACAAACATGCAGCACTACATTTAATGTAAAAACGGCACTGCAATTCATCATGAAAACATCATCCCAACCATAAAGTACTGTAAACATCATGATTTAGACCTGCTTTGCTGCATCCGGGCGTGGCCAGCTTGCCGTTACAGAGGGGAAGATTCCCAAGTGTATCAAAAACGTCTTCAGGATACTGTGAGAATGTCTGTAAGTCAGCTGAAAAACAGTAGAAGTTGAATGATGCAACTGGATAATGACCCAAAACACCGGAGCAAGTCCACAACAGAATGGCTTTAGAAAAATAAAATCTACCTTTTGAATCCAAGTCAGAGCCCAGACATTAACCCAATAGAGGTACTATGGAATTACTTAATTTTTTATCTTTTTTTTTTTTTTTTTGCTTTATTATTTTAGACACATTATATTTGTAAATACTCTTGACCTAGCTGAAGATCAGATCACATTTTATGACAAATTAGTGCAGAAAAACATAAAATTCAAAAAGGCTCACATACTTTTGCTTGCCGCTGTGTACATATAATTATGTACGAGCATTTTCCCAATTTGTTGACATTTAAGACATAAGGCTTTATTAAGTTGCTGAGCTTTTATATACGCTTTGGCACACTTTGAGAAATGCAATAATTTTATTATAATCCATTACAAGTTGTGGCCGAGATACTTTCTCAGACCATGTTGTATAATTAAGCAATATCCCACAACAGAGAGTGCTATTGTGCTGGAAATTAGCACGGCTGTGATGCGATCGCAGGCATGAGGGCGCAGCCCGAGAGCTGAAGACGTCACAGTGTGATATTTGTTTTATTCAACAGTTCCATGAACACCATTTATTAGCAACAGATTATAATTTTGTTTCTTTATTTATCTAGTTATTTTTCTCTGCTAACACATAATGACCGTGACTGGTGGAGCCACCAACTGACAGTAAGCGCTTTACAGTTGTAATTAACAGGGCCACTATGTAGCCAAAAGGTAAGGAGAATAAACCATGGAGGTTAAATCTTGTAAGTTTACTTTATATAAATTCCATTAAATTGAAAGCTAGTGAAGGCGGCACAGTGGTGTAGTGGTTAGCACTGCCGCCTTGCACCTCCAGGGTCAGGGTTCCATTCCCGGCCAGGCTCGATTCCCGTTTCCATGTGTGTATGGTTTGCATGTTCTCCCTGTGTTTGGTGGGTTTCCTCCCACTGTCCAAAGACATGCTAATTGGCGTTCCCAAATTGCCTGTAGTGGATAAAGTGATATTGACGGTGAGAGTGAGTGAAAGCTCACTAAGGTGTACAATCCGTTGTCTTACATACTGTAACAAGTAGTGCCCTTGATCAGCTTTTGGGATTCAGCCTTGTGTTAGAAGATAGTCAGCTTTGATTGTTAGATAGTTAGCTTTTGATGGCACTGATAAGTCAGAGGCTATTTGAAATACGTAAGAAACACAGATTAAGGAAACACAGTGGGCTTTTTAAGATCACAAATTTATCAGATGTGTTTTCTTGCTGAAAGTGCTTCTCTGACTGGTTTTCAGTGTTGTTTTGGCAGGCAGCTGCTCTCTCCTCAGTGTTGACCCACTTTCACCCTTTCTGTCGACTGACAATTAGTGTAATTAATGATTGTTAGAACACCTACGACACGAAGCAATACAGTACATACAGTATGCAGAGAGGCCAAAAAATTCAACAGATACACTTCAACAGAAAAATATATGCTTTTCTTCTGATGATAGCATGATAGCATCAATGGTGTTGCGACTACTGACATCTTTAGAGGAAACATAATTCTATATATTAGAATTAGAATATTAGAATAGATTGTAATCGTCCCTGTGCTGTTACTTTCTATTATCACCCTTCAATCAGATTGCTTTGTTAGAACTGGTTTATTATGAACAGTTATGATAACACATTTAGAGTGTACTGTAATATGATGTTTCTTATAGTGCCATGTATGCAGTGTGTAGAGTTGAAAGAACCAAGTATCAAAACAAGGTTAAAATTCATTAATATTAATATTAATTAATATTTTGCTGAATTTCATATGAACGAAGCTGCAAGAAAGACTTAACAACTTTTAACCAGAGATATCTGCATTTTGAAATGTTTCTAAAGAGTAAATTTCGAACTCACAAACATCAGCTTTTGAGAAGAAGGTAGTTGAAGTCTCTTCAGTATAGTGTGAGATCAGACATTGAAAACACTGGAACACTCAGCAGTCTTACTTAATGCTTAAATCTGCTTAAAATACTGCAGAATATAACCTGGCCACCTTTTGATTCTCTCTCTCTCTCTCTCTCTTTCTCTCGTGCATATCAACAGGACCCCTGGCACACTGATGAATATTTATGATGGACAGAAAACATAATAGTTGACCTAAAAATGCGGAGAGGAAGCAACCATCATGTACACATGGGTTTCTTGTGACCTTCAGTTGAAGTTTTGGTCGTTTGACACAAATCTAAAAAATTAATCAGGACTTGTTTTGACATGAATGCTTGGTTTGTCCTCAGTCCCAAGAAAACGTCATGTCTTACATGAGGCTAAATAATTTAGGAATGATAGAAAGCAATCGTTTTTTAAATAATTGTTTGTTTGTTGCTGACTTACTGGTTCCTTTGATGTTCAAGGTGGAAGCACTCAGCTTTCCTAATAAAATTCCGCAAATTAAAATAGAAAAGGAAAAACTTTTCAAGACTTATGACTGTATAACAATTTAAATGTTACATTAAAAAAGTTTCACGTGTTATTATTATTGAAATGTTATCTTACAGACCTTGTTTGATCCTGTTACCACTCTTTAGTTCTTTTATGTTTGTTTCAAAAAAGGTCTATAAATATTTGAAAAAACAAGATTTTTAGAACAACTTTAATAATTTTTTTAGCAGAGCCACTACAGTACATACAGTAGTCTATATTGACATTCATTATTTGAGTCATTGATTCAACAATTAATAAAATTCCACTGAACGTTGCCTCTCGAATGATCACACTGTACAGCTACACTCTTGTTTGCTTTGTCTTGTATGCCTGGGGCTGAAAAAAGCCTAATCAGATAATTGTCACTCATTCTCTCACACACACTGAGCTTATTTTAATACGCTACACGATATACACGCTCTTACATACGAACCGCTGTGTGTGTGTGTGTATACAGTGTGTTACATCTCGCTCTCGTCTGTGGACTGTTTTTATTCCTCATTCCGAATTTATGTGTAACCTCTCGGTGCCCTCTTTGTTTGGTTTTTGTTTGGTAACAGCTGTTGGGGTGCTGCATGTATTTTTTTCCCCCTCGTTGTGGTCAGCTGTGGGTGCTCTGGGCTAAACAGGAGCAGATGGTGCTTTGCTGAGTGTGAATGAATAGACCCCAGCTAGTGAATGGTGTCTATAGAGCACCTGCCTCTTCATGAGGCATCGCCGTGACATGGCTATGATCCGCCTCGGTCTCCCTACTGTCAGACATGGAGAGGAGGAGGAGGAGGAGGAAGATGATGGGGTGGTGGTGGAAAGACTGAAGAAAAAGACAGGGAGAAAGAGGTAGATGGAAGAGGAAGCGAGATAAAGGGAAGGGTATGGTGTTGAGACAGTCTAGAAGGTAAAGAAAAGAGACAGGTAGAAAAGAAAGAGAGACGGGGGAAGGGGGAAGAGATGAAGCAGTGGATATGTGTGGTGAGAAAAAGAAAGTGAAGAGAGAAGAAGATGGAGGGAAAGGATAAAATGTGAGAGAATAAGAACAGGTGGAGAAGGAGGAAAGAGAGAGACTGAAAATGTGAAACAAAGAAAAAGAGAAATGAGGGTAAAGGCAGGGAGGGAAGAGGTGATGTAAATGTGTGTGTGTGTGTGTGTGTGTGTGTGTGTGTGTGTGTGTGTGTGTGTGAGAGAGAGAGAGAGAGAGAGAGAGCAATGATTAAGGAGAAAACAAACATGTGAGTGGGAGAGCAGGTAAAGGAGAGAGAGAATAAATGGTGTGTGTGTGAGAGAGAGGGTGAATAAAAAATGGAAATAGATGGATGAAAAGGTGAATGAAAGAGAATAGGTGAAGAGGGGGGAAAGGAAATAGAGAAATGATAGAAAGAGGGGGGATTTAGAGATAAGTAGAAGGTAGATTAAAAAAGAGATGAAGCGAGAGGATTATAATGTAGATTAGAGGGAACAAAAACATGATGTTACCAGAAAATAATTTTTCCTGTTCCCAGCCTGAAATGTATAATTTTTTTCAATATGTTTTTTATTCCTCTTGTTAAACAGCAAGTACCCTAATTACCCAAACTATTGTTTATTTAATAAAGAATGTCACTTTAATCATTTTATCATTACATTTAATTCCAAAAATCATAATCAAGAAATGTTCAAGTCAATGGGTTTTAAAGCCATAATCGGACTGCCTGCTTCCTGTCTGAAACCCCGGCCTCCCAGGAACTCCATTAATGGCCCAAACATGTGGAAATGGCTTGGAGCGAGGTCCAGATTGTACGAGGGGACGTGACGAAAATTTCCAGCTGAGTTCCTGTGCAAGTTGTGTTGAATGATTGTGTCTATAATTCACACAGACAGATATGTCTCTTCTGCAAGCTGATAATTTATTTAATTATTTATTTATTTATTTATTTACTTATTAATTGTTTTTAAGGATCAGGTGTTCCAATTGCTAAATGCTTACAGGAATAACTGCAGGGATCGTCCCTCATCCACCATAATGTGCTTCTTTAGTAATAGTCTTCTGTAAATGTCGATCAGTTTTGTGTCTACATTCACCAGAAATTTCATTACTAGTCCCATTTTAACTTGAATGCCCATTGAATATGATTTATATAAAAACAAATTACACTTATTTGACAGCAATACTTCTTTTCTCTTTTAAAGAATGACAAAATTGCCTGCATTCTGTGATGTTTGCATGTTCTCCCTATGTTTGTTGGGTTTCCTCTGGGTACTCTGGTATTTAAAGACAAATGCTGTAGGCTGATTGCCATTTTCAGATTACCTATAATGTATAATTGGATGAAAGCTTGTCCATTGCACTGGGTGGGACGCTATCCAGAGTAAAACTTGATTTGCCTTGTGCCCTAAGTCAAGCCTACACAAAATAAGCAGTGGACACTGGATGGATGGATGGATGGATGGATGGATGGATAAGGGTTGGATGGATGGATGGATGAGGGTTGGATGGACAGATGGATGGATAAGGGTTGGATGGATGGATGGATGGATGGGAGGGTTGGATGGATGGAGGGTTGGATGGATGGATGGATGGACACTGCACATTGTCAAAATCTTTTCCATGTCAAAAACCTTTTCCCTCAAAGTGTTGAAAAATGTTGACACTTAATGACTTTACATGGTTTTATTCCATGAGCATCCACCACAAAAGTCTCACACAATGAGTTGTTACTATAGAAATTATATTTTATCCAAATGGAACTACTGACAGCATCTTATGAACATTTGCAATAATGCCTGTTCATACAGTACATACAAATTACAGCATTACAAACTGTATAAGCACAAACACAACAATCCCATGTAGATATAGGAACCACTAAAAGTATACCATGAAGAAAAAAAGAAAGAAAGAAAGAAATGGGATTTTGTATTTGCTTTGTGAGCATGTTTATTGATTCACAGTGCAGTGCAGGAATAATGTGCAGTCCAGTGTGTTTGAGTTAATTAGATATGACACAGCATGCACAGGCAATCTATCACTCCGCGCTCCCTGTACACTCCATCACCTTTGTTGCTATAGTAACATGTGAGCTCGGTAATAGCTTACATTAACAGGCTAAAGTAAGTTGCAATCAAAAGTCATTTCAGAGTCAGTTCAGTCAGAAGAGCACAAGCCTTATAAAACACTGATGGGCAAATTGGAGCATGATAATGGGGGAAGAAACACACTTGGGTTTTTATATTTTACAACTAAACCTAATGTGGCAGATCTGTTCTACTCTCTCTCTCTCTCTCTCTCTCTCTCTCTCTCTGTTGCTCTGTTTAATCAATTTTTCCATTTCAGTTTCAGCCTGCTCTACAAATAATGACATACTCAAGCCTCGGATACAAAATCATACTAAACCTTGTAAATTACTAGAATTTAAAGATGTCCACCTCTGTTAATTCAAAACAAGATTAAGGCTACATTCCAAGCTACACTGGATATGAGGACATCTAACCTAGCTGGACAATCTGGCAAAATAGCTAAAAAAAAGAAATCATCTAAAAATAATAATAATAATAATAATAATAGATTGGCACACTGTCCAGGGTGTACCCTGCCTCGTGCCCAGAGTCTCCTGGGATAGGCTCCAGGTCCCCGCGACCCTAAATACAGGATAAAGTGGTATAGAATATGAATGAATGAATAAATAATACTAATAATAATAATAATAATAATAATAGCATTAGAATATGTGGACTGTCATATTTTTATATTTTTTCACACTTATTGCTTCTCTACATTCAATTCATAAAAAATTTTTTTTGGATAGTGCATCTTTTAACAACATTTCATTGACATTGTCATTAAGCAGCTTAAAGAAATAAAAAAAAATCTGCATATAAATAAAAAAAATATTCATCCCTACTAAGCAAGCTAGATGTTGTGGTGTCAAGGTAAAACACTCTAAGATGAACAGGCAGGATAAAAAAAAACCTTACAAGGAACCAGACTAAATAGGGAACCCATCCTCATCCGAGTAATACCGGATAGCACAGCCATAAATAAATGCCTTCTATAACTGTACTGTATGTGCTGAGGTCAAAAGTGCAACTGTATAAAGGGAAATGTGTTTCAGTTGATAAAAAGTCGACTCCGTTGAGGTTACCAACTGTTTAGAGAATGATACTTGGGTACGAAACTGTTTGTGGCAATTTTAGCCATTAAACTATTCGAGGGATTGCGGTCATAAGCCATCATAGTGAAACTTCTTGTATCAATGCAATCCAAGCCATTTTCAAGGTTATTAAGTGAAACTGTCCCCGGTTATCACATAGATCTAGAAGTAGACCATATGGAGCCATCCTCAGCAGCAGTTAGTGGTCTCCATGTGATGAGAACTCCAACATCTTACACCCTTCTCTACTCCCCCCCTTCTCTCTCTCTCTCTCTCTCTCTCTCTCTCTCTCTCTCTCTGTGTTTCTTTTGTCTCAACCAAACAATTGATCTTCAATAACACAATTTAAACAGAATTATAAAAGTCAGATAAACACGCTCAGTCCGTGTACATACTGTAGTACATACTCATGAACAGACTTCTGTAAGAGTCTTTAAAATGATGAATAAACCATAAAACATTATTATAAACATAAAATCTATCTTTAGAAAATAATGATGTAAAGCAGCTGTGGAAAATTTCTACACTGTTTCTTTTTTTTTTTTTTAAACAAGTCATTTTATTTTATTTATTTTTTTGTTCTTGTCTTTGGACTGAATTTGTTTGTCCGGTGACCTTTCTGAGATTGGCGTCTGTAAAAGGAAGACTAACGACAGAGGTGGGAATGCATGTGTAACGTTTGTGAGTTTGTGTTGTGCACCTAGCGGTGTTTTACAGCCATTTCCATTGCTGGTGCAAGAATGAGAAATGTAAATCTATAGCAGGAATGAAAGTTGGATGAGAAATGCAGACTGAATTTAATAAGAACGAGCTCAAGGCGAGCGCAGTCCGCCTTGGCGATTTATGTAGGAGACTACAGATGTGTTTTCCACCCGCACTAGAACATGGTAGCCTCTCAACTGCTGGAGGAAGTGCTGTAGGGCCAAAAATAGAGCCATCATTTCGAGTCAATTGATGTGCCATGCGAGAAGATGGCCTCTCCAGCTCCCCTTGGCTGGACGGCCATCCAAGACCGCACCCCAGCCAGTAAGGAAAGCATCTGTCGTTAGCATCTTGTGACGACAAGACGGATCTAGAGTGGGACCCAAAGTCAGGGACCGGGGGCTGGACCACATAGAAAGGGTACGAAGTCTTTTGCGCGTAACCCTTATTTGCCTTTGACGATTGGCCCTTGCGTGAAATCCCCTGGCTCTTAGCCACAACTGGAAAGCTCTCATGTGCAGAGGGCCCAAAGGTATCACCGTGGATGCAGCTGCCATGAGGCCTAAACATTTTGAAAGAGATGTCACTCTCTGGTCTAGCCTGATTTCCGTTGAGAATGGATTCGATACGAGCGGGGGACAAATGTGCCCGCATAATGATCGGGTCCCACGTGACACCCAAGAATGTTGTCCTCTGGGCCGGAAAGAGAACGCTTTTCGTAGCATTGAGTCTCAATCCTAGCAAATGGAGATGAGCTAGGACAACATCCAGATGTCGAAGCGCTAGCTCCTGAGAGTGGGCCAAGATCAGTCAGTCGTCTATGTAATTTAGAATACGGATGTCCTGGAGTCTCAAGGGAGCCAGGACTGCATCCATACATTTTGTGTATGTTCGGGGTGATAGAGCTATACCAAATGGAAGGACCCGATACTGGTAAGCTTTGCCCCTGAAAGCGAACCTCAGGAACTTCCTGTGTTGTGGCAAAATTTCTATGTGAAAGTATGCAACCTTCAGATCTATTGACACAAACCAATCCCTTGGTTAGATTTGTGAGACAATCATTTTGGCAGTCAACATTTTGAAGGAGAAGGGGAACCTGTTCTATGGCCCGTTTCTCCAGCAATGCCTGCAGTTCGAGATTCAGCAAATGCACCTTTTCCGGTATCACAGAAGTGGTGACCACGCCGTTGAAACGCAGAGGGCGATGTGCAAACTGAATCCTGTAGCCTTTTTCTACAGTCTTTAACACCCAGGGAGATATGACTGGCAGTAGCTTCCATGCTGCCAGTTCCTCCGAAACGGGGCACAAGTATTAGCACTTCGGCTGCATGGTGGGGTGTTAGCGGTTGTAATGCATTACTAGGTGGTTGTCCTGCATCCTCAATAAACAAGCAACAGATAGTCCAAAATGCAGCCGCCAGGGTTCTCACTAGATTAAGAAAATATGATCATATAACCCCAATATTATCATCTCTGCACTGGCTATCTGTTCAGTTTAGAATTATTTACAAAATAGTATTACTTACATACAAGGCTTTAAATGGTTCCCACATATCTAGCCAGTCTTCTGATACGCTACAATCCACCATATTTCTCAATAAGACAAAACTCCGGACTTCTGGTAGTTCCCAGAATATCAAAATCTACAAAAGTGGGTAGGGCGTTTTCATATTTAGCTCCAAAGCTTTGGAATAGCATTCCAGACAAAGTTCGGGGCTCAGTTTCCCAGTTTATAAGAAGACTCAAGACGTATCTTTTTAATCCGGCATACGCGTAATTCTTTCCACCTATTATTTATTTTTCTACCCATCGCGGGGAATCCTAAGGCATCCAGAGAAGAACCAGCCCTAGCTGGATTCTGCTTTATGATGGTTGGAGCTACACATGCTGCTCCTGTCCTCCCAGTGATCCAGACCCCATCTGCCCTCTGCACCTACTGACTCATCCCTATGCTGAAGTGGACTTCATGTTAATTTAAAGAACTTCTGTTATATTGAGCTTTCAGCTGCTTAACACACATGATGTTATATAATTTATATCCGTTATCACCCAAATGAGGATGGGTTCCCTGTTGAATCTGGTTCCTCTCAAGGTTTCTTCCTATTGACATCTCAGGGATTTTTAACTTTCCACTGGCTTGCTCATCAGAGACAATCTCATTATTATCTAGACACATTTTTCTCACACATACACACTTCCATAAATTTTTTATTTTATTTTTGTGAAGCTTCTTTGAGACAATGACCAATGTTAAAAGCACTATATAAATAAAATTTAACTGAATTGAATTATTCTGTGTAGGCTCAAAACTTGGGGCACGAGGCAAGGCAGGTCTTTAGCCTGGATAAGGTTCCACCCATTGCAGTGCACAAGCTTACGCCCAATTATACATTACAGATAATCTGAAAATGCCAATCAGCAAAACACATGTCTTTATACAGTAATTGTATAAAGTCTTGTGAGTTTTCAACATTGTGTGTGTGTGTGTGTGTGTGTGTGTGTGTGTGTGTGTGTTAATACAATAATTTGACCCTTCTGAAATGACGACCTTTCTTTTTTTTTTTTGCCCATATTTTACACACATGGAAAAAGACAGTCCCTATTTTAGTTACTCACTCACTCACTCACTCATCTTCTATACCACTTTATCCTGTATTCAGGGTCGATAGGACCTGGAGTCTATCCCAGGAGGCTTAGGGCACAAGGTAGGGTACACCTGGACAGGGTGCCAATCTACAGTATCGCAGGGCACACACATATACACTCACACACTCATTATGGGCGATTTAAGAACACCAATTAGCCTAATCTGTACATGTCTTTGGACTGTGGGAGGAAACTGGAGTACCCGGAGGAAACCCACCAAGCACAGGGAGGACATGCAAACTCCATGCACACAGAGACGGGAATCAAGCCTGGCCGGGAATCGAACCCGGATCCTGGAGGTGCCTATTTTAGTTACAATACAGTATATATTTTTTTAAATGTTCAATTTGTATAATTTGTTCCAGCATGTGTGGAAGGCATTAAGCAAAAGGTTTTTTTCCCGCTTGTAGCCTGGTAGAGTTTATATTCATCACAGCAAGAGTAAAATTTTGCTTTATTGAATAAACTCTCTTGACATTAATAAAAGCTCATAAGTGTTCTGCAGAAGACAAGACCATTTTCTTCGCATTTAAACTTCAATTTAGATGTCCCTGTTCTACTATATGAGAGAAAAAAGACAGAAACCTATTTGATCTGTAGTAGAGAGAGAATTCAGTTCTGTATTGCTGATTTCAATCTAAAGTCATTGCTTTAATGTTAAGAGCACAGCAGGTTTTGTGTGGGATTAGAAAGATGAACTAAATAAGATGCCTGCTTGCTGGCAGTGAGATTAGGCACGAGAGCAAATAAATAAATAAAAAATAGATTTGTTTTAATGAATGTGTGTTTTGCACCATCCTGAAGTGTGAATTCGGTATTCATCCTCATTAGGTTTAATTTAATATCCTACACATACGGTATTTATTATGCAAATCAACATTATTGAATTAGCTAATACAAATTAACTTTGATGTTAGCACCGACAACATGGTGAACACAGAACGGCTAAGCATTTTTTTGTGTTTCGTGAGAGCATGCATTATGTCCATTGAGTCTACTGAGTATTTGAGTATTGTTTGCACAATTAACTAATTATCAGTGCACTATTTAGTGCCAAGGCCAACTCTCTGTCCCATACTGTATGTGCTCAGTGCCTTGGTGTATGTTTTTGCACCCCATCTTACAGACTGATTGACTAGTGAGCTCATATCCATCCAGCCACAAATCATCTCTGCACTCATGTAACCTCCCACCTCCTACGTACATGGAAAATAGTACGCACTAAGACATGAGTTGGTTCATCTCATCCTGTTCATCATACTCCCAATCCAAAGTACATTGGACCATGCCAATGCCTTAAAGACCCTGATCACACCCTGCTATGGATTTTATGCCATGATCCTCCACCTTCACATGATCATCATGGTAATTGATCATCCTTGGGTTATACCCATAATTTTCCAAACAGTTGAGCTAATCTTTCAACACATCTTCAGGTACTTTAGCATCTCCGGAGTGTAGTGAGTGACCGAGAAACACATTTGGCATCTACATTCAGGAGAGTTTTTCGTGGAGAAACTCGGCATGTCCACGAGTTTAAACTCCAAGTATCACTGTCAAGCAAATGGCCAAGCAAATCAAACAAATAAGATCTGAATTAAGAACAGATTTTGCTGATAATCCAAAGGACTAGGCACAGTTTCGTTCTTGGGCGAAATACAGTTAGAACTCATGCTCTTTCAGAGATCTTGAGTATCAATCACTGTTGTTCCTGTGAAACACCAACTCCACAGATGCCCTTACTTTAGACAGCTGGTACTCTAGATAGAAGTGAACATGTCTGGGCACAAGCACGCCAGTATCAAGTTAGCTGCCCAGGTCACTAGGAAATTTCTGAATCTCCATCAGGAAGAAATTCCAGTCTACAAACCTGGCCATCGGGTATGGCTCTCCACCAGGGACTGTTGCATTGGACTGAAGAATGCAGAAAATTTCAAGCCAGGGTTGTACAATACATCCACAAAGTAGCATATTAAATTAATCAGAGCCCATCTTCTTCTTGTTTGGAACAATATAAGCCAGGCCTGGCTTATATTAGAGTGCCATACCTCCAGTAGGTATACATTATTATACTGTACAGTACATCCATACTGTACATCATCCATATAAAAACCTCTGTAGTCCATCTAGGAACACTGGAGGTCAATGGTTACCTTGGTATTTATTCCCATTTTCTTGTGCGAGCCTTCGGGAAACATTTACACACACATTCGCACACTACAGGCAGATTTAAGAACGCCAATTAGCCTAATCTGCAGGTCTTTGGACTGTGGGAGGAAACTGAAGATCTGGAGGAAACCCACCCAGCATGGGGAGAACATGCAAACTCCATGCACACAGACCCCGAGGTGGGAATCGAACACAGGACCTGGAGGGGCAAGGCAACAGTACTAATCACTAAGCCACCATATACTGTATATTTATTTTGTAAAAAAATTAATGACTCACCTTATTAGGCTTAGACTGACCAAAGGCAGGAATCGAATTCTTGACCTTAGATATTGTATCAAATATGCAAATAAGAGTATTATTAATTTGTTCGTCAATAGTTCCCATTTTCGTTTGCATTCTGCTTTTCTGGATCATTTAAGTATTCATTTAAATATATTGTATATTTTTTTCAGTATTTAACCACCATTAGATCACATCTGAAGAGAGTCCTGTTGCTAACTTTTTTGTCTCCTGCATTTTTGTAATTATATAGAAAAAACTTTTTTTTTTTTTACTCTTTTTAATCTGAGTACCATGGGTGATGCTCTCCGACGTAGCTAATAATGCTTTCAGAACATGGCAGTATGCTTAATGTCTTCTACTTTTAAGAAAAAAAAGCATAGTGCCTAGCTTTCTGCTCCTCCCTTAGACTTGAAAGTCAAGTTCTTTGTGCAGGGGTCAAAAGTCGGGTCAGGGTCAAGCAGACAACTTACAAAGCATGAAAAGTTCTTCACACTAAAGTTCACTGCTGCACCAAAAGATCAACAGTTGCTTAATAAATCTCAGACTAACAGATTGCAAGGTCAAGATTTTTATTTCAGTGACCACTGACTTGAGGTTCTACAGGTTTTTAAACAAAGCCCCAACATCGCCCTTGGGTTAAATTTCAAGACCACAAGGGTCCGGGAAAAAAAATTCAGACATTTCTCAGTTTTTTTATTTTATTTTATCTTTCTCATTGAACATTTTTTGTTGAGCAGAATGCTGACTTTGTGCCATCAGCATTCTGCTTTAATACTGGAGGTCAGGGGTGATGAGCGGGTCATCACAGCGTACTCACATTATGGTATCAATGGTGTCAATGAAAGAATGCGGATATCAATCCATCATTAAAAGTCTCTGAAAGCATATTTTGCATAACACCTGTCCTGGTTGTGATTAATGGTTTATATATATATATATATATACTGTATATATATATATATATATATACTGTATATATATATATATATATATATATATATATATATATATATATATATATATATAAGCAAATGTGCAAAACACAAAGTCAGGGAAAGAAAGAGAGAGAGAGGATGAGGTGTTGAACTAATTTTTTTTAAAGGAAGGGGACTATTTTACCAAATATATACAAATTTACATATTGTATTCATATATGCACATATACACACACACACACACACACATACACACACTCATACAGTACGTGCACCCATACACAATATACAGTATAAACATGTATTTTTATTTATATATATATATATATATATATATATATATATATATATATATATATATATATATATATACAGTGGTGTGAAAAACTATTTGCCCCCCTCCTGATTTCTTATTCTTTTGCATGTTTGTCACACAAAATGCTTCTGATCATCAAACACATTTAACTATTAGTCAAAGATAACACAAGTAAACACAAAATGCTGTTTTTAAATGAGGCGTTTTATTATTTAGGGAGAAAAAAAATCCAAACCTACATGGCCCTGTGTGAAAAAGTAATTGCCCCCTGAACCTAATAACTGGTTGGGCCACCCTTAGCAGCAATAACTGCAATCAAGCGTTTGCGATAACTTGCAACGAGTCTTTTACAGCGCTCTGGAGAAATTTTGGCTCACTCATCTTTGCAGAATTGTTGTAATTCAGCTTTATTTGAGGGTTTTCTAGCATGAACCGCCTTTTTAAGGTCATGCCACAACATCTCAATAGGATTCAGGTCAGGACTTTGACTAGGCCACTCCAAAGTCTTCATTTTGTTTTTCTTCAGCCATTCAGAGGTGGATTTGCTGGTGTGTTTTGGGTCATTGTCCTGCTGCAGCACCCAAGATGGCTTCAGCTTGAGTTGACGAACAGATGGCCGGACATTCTCCTTCAGGATTTTTTGGTAGACAGTAGAATTCATGGTTCCATCTATCACAGCAAGCCTTCCAGGTCCTGAAGCAGCAAAACAACCCCAGACCATCACACTACCACCACCATATTTTACTGTTGGTATGATGTTCTTTTTCTGAAATGCTGTGTTACTTTTACGCCAGATGTAACGGGACACGCACCTTCCAAAAAGTTCAACTTTTGTCTCGTCGGTCCACAAGGTATTTTCCCAAAAGTCTTGGCAATCATTGAGATGTTTTTTAGCAAAATTGAGACGAGCCTTAATGTTCTTTTTGCTTAAAAGTGGTTTGCGCCTTGGAAATCTGCCATGCAGGCCGTTTTTGCCAAGTCTCTTTCTTATGGTGGAGTCGTGAACACTGACCTTAATTGAGGCAAGTGATGCCTGCAGTTCTTTAGGTGTTGTCCTGGGGTCTTTTGTGGCCTCTCGGATGAGTTGTCTCTGCACTCTTGGGGTAATTTTGGTCGGCCGGCCACTCCTGGGAAGGTTCACCACTGTTCCATGTTTTTGCCATTTGTGGATAATGGCTCTCACTGTGGTTCGCTGGGGTCCCAAAGCTTTAGAAATGGCTTTATAACTTTTACCAGACTGATAGATCTCAATTACTTTTGTTCTCATTTGTTCCTGAATTTCTTTGGATCTTGGCATGATGTCTAGCTTTTGAGGTGCTTTTGGTCTACTTCTCTGTGTCAGGTACTGTAGCTCCTATTTAAGTGATTTCTTGATTGAAACAGGTGTGGCAGTAATCAGGCCTGGGGGTGACTACAGAAATTGAACTCAGGTGTGATAAACCACAGTTAAGTTTTTTTTTAACAAGGGGGGCAATCACTTTTTCACACAGGGCCATGTAGATTTGGAGTTTTTTTTCTCCCTTAATAACGTAAACCTTCATTTAAAAACTGCATTTTGTGTTCAATTATGTTATCTTTGACTAATAGTTAACGGTTTTTGATGAGCAGAAATATTTAAGTGTGACAAACATGCAAAAGAATAAGAAATCAGGAAGGGGGCAAATAGTTTTTCACACCACTGTATATATATAAGGAAAGAACCCGTGACCTTCCACCCCACCAACAACTTTTTTTTAAAGTCTTAATTTTTCCTTTCATTTTAGGTTCAGTCATACAGTCTTATTTTTTGTTTTTGGTTTGTTTAGCATCCATCCATTTTTTCTTCCTATTGAGTGTCAGCGGGTTTTTGAGATTCTTTTTCTGCTGCTTTTTCCTTTATTAGTGACATTCTTGCTAAGTGTTTCTTTTTTAAATACGGTATCTGTAGCTGGTCAAGTTCCTGTAGGTATCTGTTTGTTTGTTCCTGGATGTCTATGGCTGTGTCTGGGTTTGAATCTGCTGTGCTGTGTCCTGTTACTTTACTCAGAGTCTGACTGCGGGTTTTACATTTACTGATGTGTTTTGTAGTGAACAGTTCCTCTCTCTTCCTCCTGGTTTTTGTCATAATCAGTGTTGCCAACTTAGCAATTTTGTTGCTAGATTTAGCAACTTTCTTTTTCAAAAAGCACCTAGCAACAAATTTAGCAATTTTTAACATTCATTTGGCTACTTTTAGCAATTTTTAAAAAGTGACTCAAAAAAGCAGTGGCTGCAGGTTTCATTCAGTAGAGTGCGGGGTGGGGCTACATAAGGTCTAAATAGTCAGGCACGTCACATATTTCAAGTAATGTTTTGCTGAGATGGCCAGTCAATTTGAGAAAACATTAATTATTTTGTATACTACATAAAGATGCAGTTTTGGGTTGCGATTACGCAATGACGTCATCACACAAAGTAATATGTTAATAAGAACCTATTTATTGTGCATCTGGATGTAATGTTTTAATATAATATAATACACGGCGCCTCAGAGAGTAGAGACATGACGGGCTTACGCTTGTCAGATACTACGTGATGACATCACTGACATGCAAATTAGTGTGTCGTCATCTGTCAACATTTAGCTACTTTTCGGGCAGGCTTTAGCTACTTTTCATTGGAAATAGTTGGCAACACTGGTCATAATGCTCTTTTTAGGTGTCGGTGGTGTGCTGGTTTGTGGCTGCTGTATTTCTTCTATGGAGATTGTAGGGGCGGAGTCTGCATTAGGGGCGGGGTCACTGTCAGTGGTTGATACTGTACTCATTCTGTTTACAGCGGTGTCCGTGTTGTTTTCTACTCCCGGCGAGGTGTGTGTCTCTGTGGTGGTGGTGGTGTGTTCAGGGCTGACCTGTTCGAGTCGCGGCTGCAGTGTGTCGCTGTGGGCTCCGCCTTCCCGGTGTTCTCCGGCTGGCTGTCCCCGCGCCGCTGCCGCCGTGTACCGGTCGTGTCGCCGTGCGAGCTCTCCGGCTGCACGGTTCCGTGTGGACAGCTCAGCCTCTTGTGTCCCACATCCCGGCACTTGAAGCACCTCAGTGGCTCCGTGGTGGCGAAGACGGTGTAGCCGCTCTCCCCCTCTTTACATTTAAAGTTCACATCCAGCATCTGATCTTCGTTGTTTAAGATCATTAGCACTTGCCTGCGGAAGGACAGGACGTGCTGCATGTTGGAGCTCTTACACCCAAGCGGGATAGTTCTCATGGGGCCGACGAACTCCCCGAAATGGGCCAGCTCCTTCATTATAGCCCTGTCCTTTATGAATGGAGGCATGTTGGATATGACCACCCGCGCCGCAGGAGCAGACAGCATATTCCGCTCCGCGCCAGTGCGCTCACAGGGTCAACCCTCTTCACAAACACCACCACCACTTCATTCATCCGGGAGGCAGAGTAGATGTTCTCACACCCGCCCTGCTCACCCACCGCTAACAACACATCCTCAATCGGTACGCCGTCCTCCGGGACAACCTTAACGCCATGCCGGAGAGACAAATTCTCCACACCGGCCTCAGAGGCCATGGTGCCTGCTCGCTCTATGGAATAAGATCACTGTCCCCGCCACTGTTTTAAACCACTGGCGCCAAAATGCCAGATCAGCAGCCAAACGCTCTCTCATTGTCTCAGGTACGTTTTTTTTTTTTCACAGATTCGGACATGTTTAAGAGAAGTAAAATTACAGAGATGTTTTAACAATAGTAGGTAAGATTTTAGGAGTTTAAAACGGTGGCGGGGTGCATACGCCGAATTGATTCCTCTTCCCTCGGATAGTAATGTCTGTGCATGTGGCCTTGATGACGTATTTTTGACAGTGGTTTAACACACAGCATTCGTGGGTGTGACATCTGTGCCACCACGGTCCGGGGGATTAAGATCTGGGTCACCGGACTACTGAGCCGCCACTTTGTCCCCACCTAGTGTGTCTGTATGGGTATGTCTTCCAAAATCACAAATCACGTACACCTGTGTCTCATCCCCGTGGGTTTCTATTTAAGCCAGCCGAAGCCGCGGCGTCTCGTCCGTCCACTGTAGTGTTTTCGCTTCTTATATTTGTGTCTGTGTCTCACTGTGGGATTACCTATGCCTGTCTCCTCTGCAGAACTAAGCAGCAGCAGGGTCGGATCGAGGACTGTAACCTGAAAGTGAGTTCTGTTTAATGCCAAGTTCAAGTTCAACGCCCGCCTCTCGGGAGGCAAACCTGCCCTGGATTTCTGTAGGGCGTAAGGATTAGATTTAAGAAGAGAGTCGGCCGACCTGCTGAATCTGCATGAGGAGATCGCGTCTCCCTTCAGTTTTTTCGTTTTGATTTTTAGACATTCGTTCCAGTTCAATTTATTTTACTGATTTTCTTGAAGGACGAAGGAAATGTTTGAGTTTAAAGGAACGAAAGAAAAGAAGCAAAGTTAAAATAAAGACGAGTCAAAACTACTCCTGCATTTTGTGTCCGCTTTCTTAGCACCAGCAACATGACAGATGGACGGACCGTCCAGGACGCAGCAGGAGTCCCCCTGCCAGACGAAAATGCGAGGCTGCACCGTTATCTGAGGGATCAGCAACAAGAGATTGGGAGCCTGGCGCGAGCTGTCCATGATCTGGCGTGTAGCGTCAGCCAGTTAGCCACATCTCGGCCACCTCCGACTGCTCCACCATCACCAGTCCCGCCGCCAACTCCTCGCCCCACTCCGCCTGAGAGGTATGGAGGTGATCCGGAGGGGTGTCGTCGATTTCTTCTTGCCTGTGAGTTATATCTGACGGAGTTTCCCAACATGTCAGACCAGCAAAAGGTGAGCTTTGTCACCCAACATCTCACAGGAAGAGCCCTAGACTGGGCTACGGCGATGTGGAGCGCGGGAGGAGCCACCACAGCCCGCTACCATCGTTTCATTGAGGCCCTTCGTACCGTTTTCGATCACCCCGACCAGGGGAAGACTGGGGAACAACAGCTGATGAGGATCCGACAAGGTAACGTTCCGGTGTCAGAATACGCTGTCCGATTCCAGATCCTCGCAGCCGAGAGCGGATGGTGCGAGAAGAGCCTGTTGGCGAGGTTTCGAGACGGTCTGAACGCGGACATACAGCTAGAGCTTGCCTGCCGAGATGCAGAGCTCACGTTGGAGGACTGCATTACGCTAGCCATCAGGCTCGACCAGCATGTCCGCTCTCAACAACGACGTCCACCACTCCGATCCAATAGGCGACCGGAGTCGGGCAGAAGAACGAATCCTCTTCAGCTGTGACCTCCAGAACACGAAGGGTCCTCCGCAGAGGACATGGAGATAGGCTCGTCTCATCTTTCAGCAGCCGAAAGGTCAAGGCGCATGACGGCGGGGTTGTGCCTGTACTACGGGGGGGAAAAACATAAAATCAGCTCCTGTCCTCTCCTTAAAGTAACTGCTTGCACACCACCACGCACACACTCACCTTTTTGTTTACCAGCATCACTGTCTTTTAATAATCACACGTTGTCTGTCTTCCCCTTAATAGATTCCGGCTCGGCTGGCAACCTCATCTCCGCTTCTGTCCTTTCCGCGCTGCGAGCTCCAGTGTCGAAGCTTCCACACCCGATAACGGCTAAAGCTCTGGATGGCCAACATATAGGATCATCGCCACTTGAATGTATTTCCGCATCCCTTCGGTTAATGTTCCCCGGCCACTCTGAGGTAATAAAATTCTTTGTGTTACCTCAAGCGGACCAGTCCGTCGTACTGGGCTTGCCATGGCTCAGGGTTCACAATCCCAAATTTGATTGGGCTGATACACGCATCCTATCCTGGTCCCCGCGATGTGCTCAAACCTGCAAACCACCCACGTTGGCGGTCCAAACCACAAACATTGAGAGTCCGGTCGATAAAGTGTCAGTTAATGTGCCTCCAGAGTATGCGAATTTTAAAGATGTGTTTAGTGCTAGGGCAGCAGCGAGACTTCCTCCCCATCGTCCGTGGGATTGTGCGATAGAGCTCCTGCCGGGGAAAGCACCACCGTATTCGCGTGTTTACCCATTATCCCTGGAGGAAACCAGGGCGATGGAGGAATACGTGGATGAGGCTCTCCGGCAGGGGCTTATCAGTCGTTCCACGTCTCCCACTTCAGCAGGTTTCTTCTTCATAGAGAAGAAAGGGGGGGGCTTACGGCCGTGCATTGATTATAGGGGTCTAAATGCCATAACAGTAAAATATAAGCACCCACTGCCATTGGTTCCGGCCGCTATCGACCAACTCCGAGGCGCCTCCATCTTCACTAAACTCAACCTCCGCAGCGCATACAACCTCGTTCGTGTGCGTAAAGGGGATGAGTGGAAGACAGCATTTAGCACCGCATCCGGCCACTATCAATATAATGTGATGTCGTATGGGCTGGTAAATGCGCCTGCGGTGTTTCAGGGGTTTATGAATGACGTGTTTCGGGATATGTTGAACCGTTGTCTCATAGTATATTTAGACGATATTCTAATATACTCAAGGTCATATTCCGAGCATATCGGCCATGTAACCGCCGTCCTTCGTCGCCTGCGTGCACACGGGCTCTATGCGAAGGCTGAGAAATGTGAATTCCATAAACGGGAGGTTGCATTCCTCGGCTATCGCATAGGGCCACTGGGGGTCAAGATGGAGAAGGCTAAGGTGGAGGCGGTAACACAATGGCCGGCACCCCGGTCAGTAAAGGCGCTACAGAGCTTTCTCGGGTTCGCAAACTTTTATAGACGATTTATTCGTAATTTTAGTTCGGTAGCTGCGCCCCTCACCACGATGTTGAAGGGGAAACCAAAAACGTTGAAGGCACTTTCAGCAGAGGCTGAGATTGCCTTCAACAAACTCAAAAAGACATTCACCACCGCACCTGTCTTACGGCTTCCCGATCCCGAGAAGCCGTTTTTCGTTGAGGTAGATGCGTCAGAGGTTGGGATAGGGGCGGTACTATCCCAGCGCCATGGGCAACCCGAGAAACTTCACCCTTGTGCTTTTTTCTCTCGGAAGCTGACACCTGCTGAACGAAATTATGATATCGGCAATAGAGAACTGTTAGCAGTGAAAGCGGCGTTAGAAGAGTGGAGACATTGGCTAGAGGGCGCCAAACACCCATTCACCGTGTTAACCGATCATAAGAATCTCCAGTATATCCAACAAGCAAAAAGACTGAACACACGACAAGCCCGGTGGTCGTTGTTCTTTACGCGTTTCCAGTTCCATATCACCTATAGACCCGGATCCAAAAATAAGAAGGCAGACGCACTATCACGCTATTACCCCACTGATAAATCTGTGGCCACTCCTGAGCCCATTCTGCCGGCGCCGCTCGTGGTTGCCCCGGTGATGTGGGATCTAGATGATGAGATCGCTCGGCGTGGACGGGACGGCCCCGTGCCCCCCGGGTGCCCTCGCGATGGAGTCTACGTCCCCGAGGCACTACGGGAGCGCGTGACAGGTGAGGCTCATACCAGTGTGGCCTCCGGACATCCCGGCGTGACGCGCACATTCCATATTCTAAAACAAAAGTACTGGTGGCCAGGAATGAGGGAAACCGTAAAGACTGTTGTTCTGTCTTGTGCTGTTTGTGCTACCACCAAAACTCTGCGTAGCCTACCCGTTGGGAAATTAATGCCCCTACCCACACCGAACCGGCCGTGGTCACACATCGCTGTAGACTTCGTCACGGACCTGCCGGTGTCTAAAGGGTACACCACCATTTTGGGTATTCGTAGATCGGTTTTCAAAAGGGTGCTGTTTCATCCCGTTTGGCTCCCTCCCGTCTGCACTCCAGGTAACCGAAGCTCTCTTTACATCAGTGTTTCGCCACTATGGCATGCCGGAAGATATAGTTTCCGATCGTGGTCCCCAATTTATCGCCAAAGTCTGGAAAGCTTTCTTCCAGAGGTTGGGGACCACAGTTAGCCTAACCTCGGGCTATCACCCCGAGTCGAATGGACAGGCAGAGCGGACTGTTCAAGAACTCGGGAGATATCTTCGGGCATATTGTAGTAGCCGGCAACACGACTGGGCTAACTGGTTACTTTGGGCAGAATATGCTCAAAATTCCTTAGTACACTCCGCGACCGGCCTAACGCCCTTTCAGTGCATACTAGGTTATCAACCTCCGCTATGTCCTTGGGATGCCACCCCCACCGATGTACCCATGGTGGATCGGTGGTTTAAAACAGCGGAAAGAGTCTGGGAAGACGCACACACGCACATCTCTCGAGCTGTGTCGCGTTTTAAAAAATTTGCGGATAGACGAAGGAAGGACAGTCCTCCACTCCAGGTAGGCGATCGAGTGTGGCTCTCGACACGGGACCTTCACCTCCCATGTCGTAAGCTGTCACCAAATATATTGGTCCTTTTGTTATTTTAGCACAAGTCAACCCTGTGTCATTTAAACTTCAACTACCACCACACCTTCGTATTAACCCAGTGTTTCATGTGTCCCTTCTAAGGCCAGTGGTCCGGGGGCCCCTAGACGAGGGCATCACAGAACCCTCGCTCCCTGGACCCGTGGAGATAGAGGGCACCCCGGCGTATAAGGTAACTAGGTTGCTGGATTCCCGGAGGAGAGGAGGGTCCCTCCAATATCTCGTGGATTGGGAGGGGTACGGTCCGGAGGAGTTGGGTCCCGGCCAAGGACATCTTAAGCCCTGAATTAATCACCACGTTCCACCAAGATCGGCCGGAGTGCCCGGCTCCTCGACCCCCGGGGCGCCCCACTCGTCGACCGGTCCACCCCGGTCGCGAGCCCCGACCTCCTCGGGTAAGACGTCGGGGTCGCCCTCGCCTCCCAAGGGAAGCCGGTCCTGAAGGGAGGGGTACTGTGACATCTGTGCCACCACGGTCCGGGGGATTAAGGTCTGGGTCACCGGACTACTGAGCCGCCACTTTGTCCCCACCTAGTGTGTCTGTATGGGTATGTCTTCCAAAATCACAAATCACGTACACCTGTGTCTCATCCCCGTGGGTTTCTATTTAAGCCAGCCGAAGCCGCGGCGTCTCGTCCGTCCACTGTAGTGTTTTCGCTTCTTATATGTGTGTCTGTGTCTCACTGTGGGATTACCTATGCCTGTCTCCTCTGCAGAACTAAGCAGCAGCAGGGTCGGATCGAGGACTGTAACCTGAAAGTGAGTTCTGTTTAATGCCAAGTTCAAGTTCAACGCCCGCCTCTCGGGAGGCAAACCTGCCCTGGATTTCCGTAGGGCATAAGGATTAGATTTAAGAAGAGAGTCGGCCGACCTGCTGAATCTGCATGAGGAGATCGCGTCTCCCTTCAGTTTTTTCGTTTTGATTTTTGGACATTCGTTCCAGTTCAATTTATTTTACTGATTTTCTTGAAGGACGAAGGAAACGTTTGAGTTTAAAGGAACGAAAGAAAAGAAGCAAAGTTAAAATAAAGACGAGTCAAAACTACTCCTGCATTTTGTGTCCGCTTTCTTAGCACCAGCAACATGACAGTGGGCGTAATTTCGCAATTCGTCCGTAAAACAGAGGAGTTGTAAAAACGAGTTTTGTGTCTGTAAACGGTCAGAGTCGTATATTTCAGAGATGTATTGTAATAAACACACAAAATCTCGTATCTGTAAGCTGTCGTGGCCGTAGATTTTGGAATCCAACTCAGACAAAAGACAGAATTACACACAAATCTTTTCTTTTTTTTTACGCACAAATATTTTTGACAGTGATTTTATTCCATACTTTCTCTCTCACCTTAAACTTTGTTTTTTTTTCCACTTAAAAAGTACATTCACTTCATTAAAGAAAATAAATAAATGAATATATAAACAGTTTTTTCGAAAAACTTGGCAGGACGCCAAACAACCTTCCGCACGCTCTCACACCCAGCGCATGCGCAGAGAGAGAGAGACTGCAGTAAGTACATTTAAGTGGGCTGAGCCATAAAAAATTATAAGGTCAGCTCATGTAGCCTAACAGCAGCATGAACTAGTTTCCATACATAGCCATATGATGAAAGGTTATACAGTTAAAAAGCAATTTGTTCACATGCTCAAAATGTCTGGGTGTTTTTTCCAAAATTTTGGAGAAGGTTTTAGACTATTTTAATTAATTAAAAAAACATCCCCTTAATATAGGCTACGACACTAAAATCTAAAGTAAAGGGAATAGT
Organism: Channallabes apus; assembly: GCA_030522415.1. Classification (NCBI taxonomy): domain Eukaryota; kingdom Metazoa; phylum Chordata; class Actinopteri; order Siluriformes; family Clariidae; genus Channallabes; species Channallabes apus. Next base: position 37,573,596 of record CM060106.1, on the reverse strand, counting down.
TAAGGCTTTAAAAAAAAAGGATAAAATAGGATTTTTGGTTACATAAAAGATTTCAACTAAACTACCAAACTGTTAGATACATTGTAGCTATTAAACAGATAAGTGTACCATGTAAATACAAGAAATATTATTATTATTATTATTAACAACAACAACAACAACAATAATAATAATAACAATGATGATGATGATGATGGCAGCAAGAGGTGGCTCAGTGGTTAGCACCTCCATCTCCAAGGTTTGATTCTCTCATCAAGTTTGTGTGCATGGAGTTTGCTTGTTCTCCCCGTGCTTGGTGGGTTTCCTCTGGGTACTCCAGTTTCCTCCCACAGTCCATGCAGATTTGGCTAACTGGCATTTCCAGTAGTAAACTACAATAGTTGGCCTACAGAGGATCCTAGATGGATGGATGGATGGATGGATGGATGAATGGATGGATGGATGGATGGATGGATGTAATAATAATAATAATAATAACAATGATAATAATCATAATAATAATAATAATAATAATAATAATAAATAAAAATGGGTAATACTTCTAGTACCATCCTCAGTTTTATAATATTAAACTTCATTAAACTTTAAAAACTTCATATTTTAAAGTTATCAATATTATCTTGCACCCATTTTGTGTGTGTGTGTGTGTGTGTGTGTGTGTGTGTGTGTGTGTGTGACAGAGAGAGAGAGTGAGAGAGAGAGAGAATCTTCTCCATGTAATATTATGCGATGAAGCTCTTTTAAAGTTATATTAAAGAACATGACTCCAGTGCTTGCATTATTAATTAGTGTGATTTGTGCTCATGCAGAATAATCCAAAATATTGTTTAAAGTGGATTGAGAAAACAAAGGATATTTTTTCTTGCTTGGTTAAACTATAATTCATAACTTCAGACTGCAGGTTTGTTCATATTAAGTCATGTCCTTAACCCGAGGGGGGGGAGTCTAATATGAACAGACCTGCACACAGCATCATCAGTTAACAAAATATAAGTGTATTAGTTACATTTCTGCCTTGCCACCACGTACTACAAGGAAGTTTTGGGTCATCCTTAAGTTGTCCACCTTTTCGCAGATTTTAGGCAAGCATGAGTAGATCTCTGAGATTTTCAGACATCCCTCCTCTCTTGGATGTTCCTGGAGTCTACCGCATATTAATAACAGCACCCTTATGTCTGGAAAAAAAAACACACACACACTGCTTTGAGATTTAAATTCGATATCTCCGTCCCCCTTTCCCTACATCAGCCCGGTTGTGTGTCCTGCAGCATTTACATTTACATTTACATTTAGGCATTTGGCAAAAGCTCTTATCCAGAGCGACTAACAAATGTTATTTGACGTTTTCGTCATCGTATAGATCCTTTCATTGGTTACTAACTAAATCAATCAAATATTGTTGGGAAGGTTTTTTATAAAGTGAATAAACAGCGCCATGGATGTGTTCGTCAAGAAAGTGAAAATTTATTACAGTAAAGTGTGTAACTGCCTTTAGTAGTGCTCACTGCAGTGTTTGCAAAAATTTTTTTTTTTATTTAGACATGGTGGTTTTAATCATGGTAAAAGTATAGTTTTAACATAACATATACTCTACGTATATAACATATAACATTACATACATATTATAACTTAACATACCGTATAATATAACATATAGCATACAGTGGTGTGAAAAACTATTTGCCCCCTTCCTGATTTCTTATTCTTTTGCATGTTTGTCACACTTAAATGTTTCTGCTCATCAAAAACCGTTAACTATTAGTCAAAGATAACATAATTGAACACAAAATGCAGTTTTTAAATGAAGGTTTACGTTATTAAGGGAGAAAAAAAACTCCAAATCTACATGGCCTTGTGTGAAAAAGTGATTGCCCCCCTTGTTTAAAAATAACTTAACTGTGGTTTATCACACCTGAGTTCAATTTCTGTAGTCACCCCCAGGCCTGATTACTGCCACACCTGTTTCAATCAAGAAATCACTTAAATAGGAGCTACCTGACACAGAGAAGTAGACCAAAAGCACCTCAAAAGCTAGACATCATGCCAAGATCCAAAGAAATTCAGGAACAAATGAGAACAAAAGTAATTGAGATCTATCAGTCTGGTAAAGGTTATAAAGCCATTTCTAAAGCTTTGGGACTCCAGCGAACCACAGTGAGAGCCATTATCCACAAATGGCAAAAACATGGAACAGTGGTGAACCTTCCCAGGAGTGGCCGGCCGACCAAAATTACCCCAAGAGCGCAGAGACAACTCATCCGAGAGGCCACAAAAGACCCCAGGACAACATCTAAAGAACTGCAGGCCTCACTTGCCTCAATTAAGGTCAGTGTTCACGACTCCACCATAAGAAAGAGACTGGGCAAAAACTGCCTGCATGGCAGATTTCCAAGGCGCAAACCACTTTTAAGCAAAAAGAACATTAAGGCTCGTCTCAGTTTTGCTAAAAAACATCTCAATGATTGCCAAGACTTTTGGGAAAATACCTTGTGGACCGACGAGACAAAAGTTGAACTTTTTGGAAGGTGCGTGTCCCGTTACATCTGGCGTAAAAGTAACACAGCATTTCAGAAAAAGAACATCATACCAACAGTAAAATATGGTGGTGGTAGTGTGATGGTCTGGGGTTGTTTTGCTGCTTCAGGACCTGGAAGGCTTGCTGTGATAGATGGAACCATGAATTCTACTGTCTACCAAAAAATCCTGAAGGAGAATGTTCGGCCATCTGTTCGTCAACTCAAGCTGAAGCGATCTTGGGTGCTGCAGCAGGACAATGACCCAAAACACACCAGCAAATCCACCTCTGAATGGCTGAAGAAAAACAAAATGAAGACTTTGGAGTGGCCTAGTCAAAGTCCTGACCTGAATCCTATTGAGATGTTGTGGCATGAACTTAAAAAGGCGGTTCATGCTAGAAAACCCTCAAATAAAGCTGAATTACAACAATTCTGCAAAGATGAGTGGGCCAAAATTCCTCCAGAGCGCTGTAAAAGACTCGTTGCAAGTTATCGCAAACGCTTGATTGCAGTTATTGCTGCTAAGGGTGGCCCAACCAGTTATTAGGTTCAGGGTGCAATTACTTTTTCACACAGGGCCGTGTAGGTTTGGATTTTTTTTCTCCCTAAATAATAAAACCCCTCATTTAAAAACTGCATTTTGTGTTTACTTGTGTTATCTTTGACTAATAGTTAAATGTGTTTGATGATCAGAAACATTTTGTGTGACAAACATGCAAAAGAATAAGAAATCAGGAGGGGGGCAAATAGTTTTTCACACCACTGTATGTATATACTGTATATACAGTATATATTACAGAGCATATAGCACATAATATATAACATAACATTTATAACATGTATTTAACATTACATAACATATATCATATAACAGAACATATAGCATATATAACATATAACAACATATATTACATAACATATAACAGAACATATATTACATAACATATTACATATAAACTTAACTTAAAGTAACTTAATATAATGGCATTTTTTATCCAAGGTGGTTCACAAATTAGAATCACTGAAGCAAGACAATATAATATTAGAACATGAGGATATGCCTTTTATGTCTTCTAGGGGGCACAAAATACAGTATTAGGGAGGTCAATCACATGGAAGGCTGCTTAGATTTTACACACTTCATCAAAAAACCTCGCAAAAAAGTCTCATAGAGAAGAGTCTCACTTTTTCATTGTCAAATACAACCTACAGATACAACCATCCATGTGTGTAAGGACTCGGGCAACTATTCAAGAAAAAGTTTTATGTTTTCCAAAGGGGGACAGGATGGGGGAAGGATTACTGATGTCCAGGGGGATCTTGAAATGAGGTCTGGATGTTAATCAAGAATTTTAGAGTGCCAGAAGGGTATTGGGCTACAATGGTACTAAATTGTACACTGTGCATGTCCAAATAACCCAAATAATTGTGTTTACATTTCAATTACATTTTTGTTTGTTTAGGACAGGTAAAAAAATAATTCAAAATGTGCAAAAATTTGTAAAATTGCAAGATAAATAAAGGTAATTTGGACTACACACAGAATTCTTGAAATAGTAAGACTTCAAAGGATTATACTATATTTTATATGTACTACAGTATGATGAAAAAAAATGAACATCCTTTTTTTTGTAAAATAACTTTCCTGTACTGTCCCGGATTATTTTCCTTTTTTTTTTTTAATATGTGAACACTATGTAGAAATTAGTTACTCCAAATTTCTTAAACTTGGGCATTCCTACAGTACATGTAAAATACAGGGGAAATATCTTTATACTCAGTTCAACCCAGCACCCAGAGTTTGTACCACACACTTACCTGGTTAATAATTTAAGGTGTTTTAAAAGGACGAATCACACAGCATTACAGTAACGATGATTTGCTATGATTTGCTCTGGGTTCATGTATTTGTAAGCCTAAGAGCCAGCTTTGTGATAAATCAATATGTATCCAAGTTCAATATAATCTCTAGCCTATAAACTGTGCATGCTCCAATGAACTGATGTAACCTACTTTTAGTCGAGAATCTCGCTGTGAGCTATTAGTCCACACTGCGGTCCTCACTAGGCTAATATAGAATAAACATGGTTTTTATGTTGTATTATTGATGCTGCACTCCTGCATAGCAGCTCCCCCTGACCCTCATTACGCACGCTATTTAAAGAACGCGCCTGGTTGCTATGGACACCGTTCTTACGCTAAGAAGCTCGTGCCCTTCTTCTGTTCGAACGTTTGGAATTCAGGTCACGCGGAACACCCGCTGATTGTAATTTTCATTTTCTTCACAGGATCTCTAAGCCCGTTTGCCAGCACTTATTTGCCGTTTTCTCTGGGCCAAACACACTGTGACAGGACAGCTATAGTGCAATTAATCACGGCGAGAGAAACCGGGCTTTACAGCTCCATAACCAATCACACCATCCTTCAAAAACTAGCTAATTCAGTGCAAAATACAGTTTGAATATTTTATTAAGGTGCAAAGATATAAGCGGGAGGAGAAACGTCTCCATTCCGCTCAGGACAGTCTCTTCAGTGTTTTTCAGTTAATTGCTATCACTCGGGCTTAGCCACAATTTTTGTCTGGGTGGTCAAAGGGTCTAGGTTGCCAGTCAGAACCATAACCAGTTATAGTTATAATTTTTGTATTTTACTGCATCAATTTCATCATTCACAAGCTTTTTGGATTTCCAATGAAAAATAATTAATTAATTACAAAATAGTCACCAGTCAGTTGACATACTGTACATAATCAATAAACACCATACATTTATTTATACCAACATGTGCACTTTATTAGGAACGCCTAAACTTCATGCAATTATCATCATTCATTTGTCTATAAGCATTATATCTCATATCTTAATTGATGTAAAATTAACATCAAGGATCATAATGAAGGAAAAATGATCGCATGGTCGCAGATTGAGATGGGCGGGTTGGAGTATTTCATAAAAGTGCTGAAATACTCAATACTGAAATAAACACACTCACACAAACACATTAGTCTCAAGAGTCTACACAGAGTACTGTGAACAGTATCCAGCAGCAGTACTTTAGGTAGAAAAGCCTTGTCGATCAGAGAGATCAGAGTGGCCAGAGTGGTTTCAGCTCACAGAAAGGTTACGATAACTTGGATAACTACATTTTGCAACCCTGGTAGAAAGGAAAGCATCTTAGAATGCACAACATGTCCAACCTTGAGTAGTATGACTCACAACAGAAGAAGAAGACCACGTCAGGATTACCACTCCCAACATCTTATCACATCGTTGTGAGAATCAAGAAAGTACTTGTGTGAATTGCTGCTACGTTGCAACGTTATTTGTGTACTGTACTGTATCATCTGCTAATAAAGAAGTAGCTTTCGAGGATGTCAGGTCGCTCTTAAAATTCTTCAAATCTCTGTTCAGTTAGCCTTAGGAACCTACATGATCTGTACAATATGTATCATCTCTACTGTATATGTGCATATATTTTATAGGCGATAGCATTACAGGCCTTTTTTCTTTTAAGTATTGCATTTTTATGCAATTAACTATGATAATATAATTTTAAAACAACTTCATCGATCAGAAATCATCGCCATTACTCCTTCACGACGGGACATTTGTGAGTGAAACAGGATATTTGCGTCGGAAATGGTGCCTGTCTTCAGTCTTTCCATGGGAATTTTTTTGAATTGCAAATAACCGAGTTCACGAGCATTGAGTCATGGATGACGAGTCTCCATGTACTGTACATGCTGAGACTTAGCAGCGAGTAAAATTCTTGAAAATTATAGAAAAATGCAAATCTTGTTTGTTTTTAAATTAAATATTGTGATACTAACAAATTGTGCATAAAGTGACTTAAATATGAAATTAAGGCTGTTTAACTCGAATAATGATATACTGTACTGTACTGTGTGAGTTTACAGTATATATGAGGTTTGAAAAAGACTCAAGTGATCTAATCTATCAGTGGAGAACAATAATGTAAATGTTCTGAAAATAGAACAGAACCCCCCCCCAAAAAAAATTATTCAGTTGTGTGCACAATTACATGATTATTAAAGCTATTATATTTTTTATCTACTATACAGTAGTATGCAAAAGTCTTGCAAAGAAATGCTGTAAAGTTACAGCGGCATTAACAATAATGGAAGATTTTGGAAAGTTTCTATATTAAAATAATACTGCAAAGAGCAGTAAACCAGTAATACACTAATCACAGTCCATATTTGATGTGACTTAACGCCAATTTTCTTCTAAAACTGCACAGATTTGACCTGTGACCTCATTTCTTGTTTTCTTTTTTTCTTGTTGCTTTAATAAGCGTCTTGGAAAATCTGCCACGGTCCTTCTGGAAACTTTGATTGTCAAACTTGCTTTTTTTTCTCATGCAAAACCTGGCAGCCTTCACAGGGTGGGGACCTTTATCAAGACAACACTATTTTGCTTCAATGTAAATAACAGCAGCATGCCAAGTCTATCACACATGGTAGATAAACTGTGATAACCTTTAAAACACTGATGTGCATAATTGTATTTGACTTACCTTTTCTACCACAGCATTGTTTCCAGGATTTTTTTGATAATAACCGGCATGTCTACAATAAAATGAAAAAAAAGAAAAAAACATGGCGCCTGCAATCACACAAAGCAGACTCACAGAGACTCACATACTGGACTCCTTACGAGAAATCCTGTTAAGTTTTCCTATCCATCCTTCCCAACCCTACATGATTCTTGTACCTTATATAGTACAGTACATCACTATACAATTACAATAACTGGCTTTAAATTAATAAAAAAAATAACTATAACTTAACTGCAGGTTTTTTATTTATTTATTTATTTAACACACACACACACACACACACACACACACACACACACACACACACACACACACATACTCAGCAAAAAAAGTAACATCCTCTGACTTTCAACTGTTTTTACTTTCAGTAAACTTAATGTGCAAATATTTGTATGAACACTAAAAGAGTCAACACCATAAGACATAAACTAAAAATGTTTCACAATGTGTCCCTGAATGAAGGGAGGCTCAAAATCAAAAGTACCAGTCAGTATCTGGTGTGGCCACCAGCTGCTTGAAGTACTGCAGTGCATTTCCTCCTCATGGACTGGACCAGATTTGTCAGTTCTTGCTGTGAGATGGAGGGATTGTGTGCTCCTGGTGTGACTCGGGCAGTTGTTGTGGCCATCCTGTACCTGTCACGCAGGTGTGATATTCGGATATACCCATCCTGTGCAGGTGTTGTTACACGTGGTCTTCCACTGCGAGGATGATCAGCTGTCCTTCCTGTCTCCCTGTAACGCTGTCTTAGGCGTCTCACAGTGCGGACATGGCAATTTATTGCCCTAGCCACATCAGCAGTCCTCATGCCTCCCTGCAGCATGCCTAATGCACGTTCACGCAGATGAGCAGGGACCCTGGGCATCTTTCTTTGGGTTTTTCACAGTCGGAAGACAAGTCTCTTTAGTGTCCTGCGTTTTTAGAACTGTGACCCTAAATGCCTACTTTCTGGAAGCGGTTAAGGTCGTAACGACCATTCCACAGGTGCATGTTAATTAATTGATTATGGTTAATTGAACATACATGGAAAACATTGTTTAAACCCTTTAAAATGAAGATCTGTAAAGTTATTTGGATTTGTACAACATTATTGTTGAAATACACAGTCCTGAAAAAGGGACGTTTCTTTTTTTGCTGAGTATATACAGGATATTTACAGAAAAGTTCATTATTTTCTGTAATGTACTGATAAACATTAGACTTTCATATATTTTAGGTTAATTACACACAAACTGAAGTAGTTCAAGCCTTTTATTGTTTTAATATTGATGATTGTGGCATACAGCTCATGAAAACCCAAAATCCCTATCTCAAAATATTTGCATACAGTGGTGAGAAAAACTATTTGCCCCCTCCTGATTTCTTATTCTTTTGCATGTTTGTCACACAAAATGTTTCCGATCATCAAACACATTTAACTATTAGTCAAAGATAACACAAGTAAACACAAAATGCAGTTTTTAAATGAGGGGTTTTATTATTTAGGGAGAAAAAAAATCCAAACCTGCATGGCCCTGTGTGAAAAAGTAACTGACCCCTGAACCTAATAACTGGTTGGGCCACCCTTAGCAGCAATAACTGCAATCAAGCGTTTGCGATAACTTGCAACGAGTCTTTTACAGTGCTCTGGAGGAATTTTGGCCCACTCATCTTTGCAGAATTGTTGTAATTCAGCTTTATTTGAGGGTTTTCTAGCATGAACCGCCTTTTTAAGGTCATGCCACAACATCTCAATAGGATTCAGGTCAGGACTTTGACTAGGCCACTCCAAAGTCTTCATTTTGTTTTTCTTCAGCCATTCAGAGATGGATTTGCTGGTGTGTTTTGGGTCATTGTCCTGCTGCAGCACCCAAGATCGCTTCAGATTGAGTTGACGAACAGATGGCCGGACATTCTCCTTCAGGATTTTTTGGTAGACAGTAGAATTCATGGTTCCATCTATCACAGCAAGCCTTCCAGGTCCTGAAGCAGCAAAACAACCCCAGACCATCACACTACCACCACCATATTTTACTGTTGGTATGATGTTCTTTTTCTGAAATGCTGTGTTACTTTTACGCCAGATGTAACGGGACACGCACCTTCCAAAAAGTTCAACTTTTGTCTCGTCGGTCCACAAGGTATTTTCCCAAAAGTCTTGGCAATCATTGAGATGTTTTTTAGCAAAATTGAGACGAGCCTTAATGTTCTTTTTGCTTAAAAGTGGTTTGCGCCTTGGAAATCTGCCATACAGTCCGTTTTTGCCCAGTCTCTTTCTTATGGTGGAGTCGTGAACACTGACTTTAATTGAGGCAAGTGAGGCCTGCAGTTCGTTAGATGTTGTCCTGGGGTCTTTTGTGGCCTCTCGGATGAGTTGTCTCTGCGCTCTTGGGGTAATTTAGGTCGGTCGGCCACTCCTGGGAAGGTTCACCACTGTTCCATGTTTTTGCCATTTGTGGATAATGACTCTAACTGTGGTTCGCTGGAGTCCCAAAGCTTTAGAAATGGCTTTATAACCTTTACCAGACTGATAGATCTCAATTACTTTTGTTCTCATTTGTTCCTGAATTTCTTTGGATCTTGGCATGATGTCTAGCTTTTGAGGTGCTTTTGGTCTACATCTCTGTGTCAGGTAGCTCCTATTTAAGTGATTTCTTAATTGAAACAGGTGTGGCAGTAATCAGGCCTGGGGGTGACTACAGAAATTGAACTCAGGTGTGATAAACCACAGTTAAGTTATTTTTTAACAAGGGGGGCAATCACTTTTTGACACAGCGCCATGTAGATTTGGAGTTTTTTTTCTCCCTTAATAACATAAACCTTCATTTAAACACTGCATGTTGTTTTCAATTATGTTATCTTTGACTAATAGTTAACGGTTTTTGATGAGCAGAAACATTTAAGTGTGACAAGCATGCAAAAGAATAAGAAATCAGGAAGGGGGGAAAATAGTTTTTCACACCACTGTATTTCATCCGATCAATCAAAGAAAAGTGTTTTTAATACAAAAAAAGTCAACCTTCAAATAATTATGTTCAGTTATGCACTCAATACTTGGTCGGGAATCCTTTTGCAGATTCTTTTGTCTTGTGTCTCTCAACTTTCTCTTCACAATATCCCACAGATTCTCTATGGGGTTCAGGTCAGGAGAGTTGGCAGGCCAATTGAGCACAGTAATACCATGGTCAGTAAACCATTTACCAGTGGTTTTGGCACTGTGAGCAGGTGCCAGGTCGTGCTGAAAAATGAAATCTTCATCTCCATAAAGCTTTTCAGCAGATGGAAGCATGAAGTGCTCCAGAATCTCCTGATAGCTAGCTGCATTGACCCTGCCCTTGATAAAACACAGTGGATCAACACCAGCAGCTGACATGGCACCCCAGACCATCACTGACTGTGGGTACTTGACACTGGACTTTGGCATTTCCCTCTCCCCAGTCTTCCTCCAGACTCTGGCACCTTGATTTCCGAATGACATGCAAAATTTGCAACCTGTAGCCCATTTCCTGCATACGCCTGTACACGGTGGCTCTGGATGTTTCTACTCCAGACTCAGTCCACTGCTTCCGCAGGTCCCCCAAGGTCTGGAATCGGTCCTTCTCCACAATCTTCCTCAGGGCCCAGTCACCTCTTATCGTTGTGCAGCGTTTTCTGCCACACTTTTTCCTTCCCACAGACTTCCCACTGAGGTGCCTTGATACAGCACTCTGGGAACAGCCTATTCGTTCAGAAATTTCTTTCTGTGTCTTACCCTCTTGCTTGAGGGTGTCAATGATGGCCTTCTGGACAGCAGTCAAGTCGGCAGTCTTACCCAAGATTGCGGTTTTGAGTAATGAACCAGGCTGGGAGTTTTTAAAAGTCTCAGGAATCTTTTGCAGGTGTTTAGAGTTAATTAGTTGATTCAGATGATTAGGTTAATAGCTCGTTTAGAGAACCTTTTCATTATATGCAAATTTTTTGAGATAGGGATTTTGGGTTTTCATGAGCTGTATGCCACAATCATTAATATTAAAACAATAAAAGGCTTGAACTACTTCAGTTGTGTGTAATGAATCTAAAATATATGAAAGTCTAATGTTTATCAGTACATTACAGAAAATAATGAACTTCATCACAATATGCTAATTGTTTGAGAAGGACCTGTATATCTTGAATCTAAAAGGTACAATGTTTAATATTTTGTGGTCATTTTATTTCACATCTTCCACATCTTTTCACCAATTCCACTTCTTTATAGTTAAAAATAAACCAAATATAAGGTTAACTTATTTCTTTACTAATTATAATCTACAAATAATTTTGTTCTACAACAAAAAATAGTGAATGTGGTAGTTTATATACTGTATACAAACAGTACAGGTTATATAAAAATGTCAAGTTTAACTTAACAGAACTTAATTGTATTCCTTATACTGGACTTAATTTAAACAAGTTTTATTGTTTTTCATGATTTTCATTTACGTGAGCGATTCATATAGTTTTATCGTAAAAACCACTTATATTATGGAATCTCACGAGGATCTGGCCACTTGACAAGAACTACGTATAACCATAGAATTAAACTGATGTTTTTAAATTGTGTTGTAGAATATCATAGCGTTCATAATAATGCTGCTGAGATACAAAAACACCCATAAGCTAGATTCAGTCTTCAGTACAGAGCTCAGATTTAAGGGTTATTCGTCTTGATCCATACGCAAATAAGCAAATTCTGTAAAACAATTCAACAGCGATTTCTGCAGAAACACGTCTTAAATACGTGAGAATGTGTTTGATCTTCTATATTGTTAGTTTCAAAACCATTTTGGGTGTGAAATAAATAAGAAAAATATAAAATTTCATCTAATCTGGAATGCATATGGATGTAAAATATCTGTACATGACCAAATCATATTGGATGTAGGAAAACCAATCATGCTGTTATCAATATTTTTATTTGTGAATTATTTTGTCTATTTTAAGCATTTATTTTGTATGCATTCTTGATTGCGGATAAGCCAGCAGGACTTGCCAATCAGAAGATTAAAGGAAAGTTTAAGGGATTCCAATCAGGTTTTTATTTTAAAACGCACAAAGAGAATAAATGATCAAGCTCTTCCAATTGCTTACTGTTTAAACCGATCCATCACTTTATCCAGAAAACGTTTGTCCATAAACAAGCAATATGATACACAATTGTCTTACTGGCTTACATTGAATAACTCTGATAACTAATTTACATTCTCATGGTGCGATCAAATTTTTAAGATGAATGTTGATGTCTAAGTAAAAACAGGAAAAGTTTTATTCGACACAATTACATTTGACCAGAAAAATTAATTTTCATTTGCAATCAAGCTATATACGTACGTATATCTGGCATCATGATTTCTCTCTGCCTCATTTGGGTCTAGTGAAAACCTGCAGGCTGTGGGTCCCAATCGGGTGGGCAGGGCATTCGAACTCCTTCACCTCCCCCATCTCCCATCCCTCAGTTTAGGTATGCCCCTGGGGTGGCCTCTCATTTTTATTGTGTGTTTATGATAATCAGAGCTTGCCCTAAAGCCCTTCCCCCAGTTTACTCTCAAGAAGGGAGGAGGGCAGACAGGGTGGAGTCCCCCGGAGCCCATCTTAGAAATATGTGTGGAGGGGGTGAAGCTGATGAATAAAGGAGGAATCCCTGAAGACCTTTATTGGAAAGTCTTTCCACCACTATGTGGCCATACCAAGGGAGGTATTTTCATCCCTAACAAGACCAGGATTCTATCTGCTTCAATGAGGATTTTCTCATATTGAAGAAATGGATCGACAAGATCGTGTCTCAAATACTGAAATATTGAACAAATTGTTGAAAGCCTTAACAATGCCAAACAATATACTGTAGTTACACCTCTGAGATCAAAAAGTATAGTATAGTAAAGTATACCGTACTTTAGGCAGCCTAGCTGCAGCTCACCCTGATGGTAAATAGCTAAAGCTATTAGAATTATTTGTCAAAAGACCAAGAAATTTAAGCTTAAAAAGTCTAAAAATGTAACTACAAATAGGCTGAATGATCTTACATTATGAAACTGTAGGTGAGTTTGATTAGATTCATGATATTTCCATCTGTTAAGATGTCATTATTTTGACATCTGCTCTGATTTTCAACAACACGTCCATGTGATTAATATAGTATATTATATAGTCATCCGAATGATATCTATCTGATTGAGTTCTTGATTCTGATTGGACAGTAGTGTTAATTGTCTGTAACAGCAGATTAAAAAGCACATGTTAACATTTTCACTTAATTTTATTAGCATTTATGGAAGGACTCGCCATGAAGAATCAATGTTTTATAATAATTTGTTTCAAAACCTTCTTGGAAAAATCCAGTTGGATTCTGTTGAGGAAAAATTTATACTTGCTCTGTTATTTCTCTTTCTACAATTGAAACCTGGACTTTTGATTGCACAGAAATCTTTATTTCTCTATATAATCCCATGTTACACTAATGCACTAATCCCAGCGTTTCACTAGTGCTTGGATACTATCAGGGTAGAAAGTTTTCTCAGTACACCAGAGTCATGATCGGACTGCCTGCTTAATGTCTGAAAAACTGGCCTCCCAGGAACTCCTTTAATGGCCCAAACATGTGGGAGTGGCTTGGAGCTAAGTCAGGACTGTACAGCGGTAACTCCCACCTGAGTCTGTGTAATGTGAAAGTGGTGCTGGTTAATGATTGTATGTACAGTTCCCACAGACAGACGTCAAGGATCAGGCTTTCCACTCATTGAACGTTTTGGATTTCCGTCTTTCTTTAAACCATTCGCACCATTCAATCGTTTTACCTGGCTAAAAGTTGCATCAGCGTACTTTTCTTGAAGTCTTCTGTAAATGCCAATCAGTTTAATGCCTTTATTCACCAGAAATAATCGCAAGTCCCAGCTTGACTCGAACACCCCTCATGTTTTTATACATTTCAGTTATTCTGTAATTTTTTGTACTACACAGAGTGGGATGGTTTCTATAGTGGGACAATGTACCCAAATCCCCCTGAAAGGGGTTAAAATGACTCGAAAGCTTTGAAGTAGGATGTCTTTATTTATTTTTAATTTTTTTTTAGTCTTTAATAGCTAACAAGGAGACATTGAGGAAATATATCATACAAAAGTATGGCTAATATAATCTTTGAAATGAATCGAATTTCTTTCAAATAAATATTTGTGATTGTTATTTCAATTGCAAACAATGAAACAAGAAAAGAACTGAAATGCATCATACAAAAAAAGAATTATGGCTAGTGTCATATTAATGATGGAATGTGAATCATTTTCTTTCCATAAAACAAAAATAATGGGTAATGCTGCGAAAGCCAGGCGACTCTACGGAAAAGTGTTTATCTATGGAAAGATTTTGAAAAGTAGATGATTTGATTTGTAAGCAAAGAAACACAAAATGAACTGCTGCCATTAGAACTCATAAAAAAAGTAGAAAAAAAAGGAGTTGCACTATGTGACATTTGCGATCCACAGGTCAGTTTACGAAGAAAAATTTAAAGCCTTCTGTATTCAAACTCGAACGGGTGATATGAAAAAATTTACATCTTGCTTTTCATGTCATCACCGAACCCTTTTTTTTTTTTTTTTTTTACAGCTGGCAGAAAATATTTCAATATTTTCCCAATTTGTTTTATTTTTTATCTTCTGCTAGGACTGCAATTTCTTCTTAAAATATCCTTAAAATATGCACTTTTATTACACAAAATGAATACAAACTTAACAGAAACTTAATTTAAACTTTTGAGGTAAAGACAAATACATAGATTTTTTTGGGGAGTGCTATTTATACACACATTTGAGCCAGAGTTTTTTTGTTTTTTTTTTCTTTTTATTTATTTATTTTTTTGTTGGAGGAAAAGCTTCCTCAGCTCATGTGCAGCAGGATCGGGAGTTTTCATTTTCAAGTCTAGTCGACAGGAAACTGCTCAATGTCAGGATGTTATCTTCTCTCCAGAAATAAAAGCAAGTTCTTCTTTACTCTCTGGTTCTGGAGTTACGGAAAAAGTGGAGATTCTGTGATTCCTCCTTCAAGGGTCTTTCACAGAAACATTGGTAGGAGAAAAAGAAAGAAAGAAAGAAAAAAAGAAAATAAAGGTTTATTGATGTTTATTGATGTACTTTCCAGAGAGCAGTTGATCTCCTGTGCAGCGTGTTACAAGCTGCACCTGCGCGTTCAGTTTCCCGTCTTTACAGTTACAATACTTCCATTTTGTACCTGACATCCTCCAAGTCGAAAGCTATGGGAATCTTTTCTGCTTTCGTAGTGTTACCACCAATATTGGCCTTGTAAATAAAGCTTTGCTATAAAAATTTGCCCTACCCGACAGTCCCTCTGCCTGGTCAGTGTGCCCAGAAACTTTCTCAAGGATAGATTAAAATAAAGAAAAAGAAAAAGCACACACTGAAGAAAAGAAGAAAAAAAAGAAAAACAATCAGGCACTCTGTCCCTTCAAAGCTCTGCCTATTTTATAGACAAAATTGAGGCAATAGCCTTCGGCTTCTTTTCCTTCTCCTTTTTTATACACATGTCCGCACATCCATCTAGAACAAAGGACAGTTCTTTGTAACATTCTTATGTTATTCTTACACACTTCTTAAGTGCAACTTCGAAAAAAGCAACTTTGAAACGTTGCTTTTTTATGTCTTCTCTCTCCAAGTTGAGAATGCAGGATTTGTTTTTGTTTGTTAGTTAGTAGATGCTGACTTGTGAGAGGACTTGGATCTGAGGCGGTGGCGGGGGCGGTTGCGGACTACCGAGCGACGCTGAATGTGGCGTTCCAGGCGAGTGCTGGACGGGCGATTGCGACTGCTGCTGATGCATCTGATGCATCTGTTGCATCTGCATGTGTTGCATTTGCATGTGCTGAGACTGATGCTGATGCTGTTGCATTTGCTGCTGCTGCTGCTGCTGCTGTTGCATGTGATGCTGCTGAAGCTGCTGCTGCAGGTGATGCTGGAAATGCTGGTGCTGCATCTGCTGCTGAATCTGCTGGTGATGCATCTGCTGCTGCTGCATCTGGTGGTGCTGCAAATGCTGCTGCTGCATGGCCGAGTGCATGGGCGGGCTCATCTGCGATGATGACATCTGGCTTAGCATTTGCGACGGCATGCCGGGTGCCATGTTTTGGTGCGCAACAGTGACCGAGGTGACGACATGATTGTTTCCGACACGCATCTGAAGCGGCTTCGGGGCGATGGCTCGAGGAAGGGCTTGCTGCAACGCCTGGGAGGCTGAGGGCATGGATGGGTGCTGGGAGAGAGGGGAGGATAGAGGAGAGGGCATAGCCAGGCCAGGGGAAAGGGTGGTGGAGGCCAGGGTCTGCTGCACCGAACGGATTGTCTGAGCCTCAGCAGATTCTGCTGCAGCCTGAAAGAAAAAGAAGACAAAATTTTGTTTGACCGAACAAACCCAACTCAAGAATAGCACAAAATCAACTTTTTTTTTTCTGGTTGCAAAAAAATGTAACACGCAATCTGTTCCTTAAATCAATTACCACCCCATTCATTCTTACCTACTGTAACACCTTCATTTTGATCTCTCACTGGATTTGCAAAGTTCTCGGAAAAAACACGGGACTCCACGATTGCGTCTCAGTAATGACTACTGTATGTATGTCTATCAAATATGCAAGTATCAGCAAATAATTTAGCAGACATTAACAGATATGCTAATGCCACAGACTGGCAAACAGATCCTGGGAATTAATGAGGTGTGCTCATTAGCTGGTTTCACGACCTGCTATCATTACACCTCTACTGAGACATAGAGAGAGAGAGAGAGAGAGAGAGAGAGAGAGAGAGAGAGAGAGAGAAATAGGAGCAGATCTCACCTTTGACACCAGGCTGGCACGATAAGCAGCAAGGGCTTTCAGATAGTCCTTCTTGGCTGCCTCAGTTTTGCTTTTGTAAACCTGCAGTGATGGAAAAAAAATTGCAAGAAGGGTGTAAAGAACAGGTAATAAATAAATGCAGCATTTTCTCAGGCACTTTATTTATCATGCATAGTTGGTACATTTAAAATGCAGCTCAAATTTTGTTGCAGTGTGAAAGAAACAACAGAAACAAAAGAAAGCAAGAAAACATAGTCAAATAATTTGAAATATTAAACATATACAGTATGTTTATAATAATAGAATGAAAATACAATTATTAAAATGATATAAGCATAATGTTCAATAAGTGATGTATTGTCAATTAATTAAGTTAAAATCTTATCTTTTGTGCATTCTTTTTAAATGCAGTATGAAGAAGGCCATTTTTGTAGGACATTTTTTTTTTTGTACTTTTTTTTTTTAGTTTGCCT
Source organism: Channallabes apus (assembly GCA_030522415.1). Taxonomy (NCBI): domain Eukaryota; kingdom Metazoa; phylum Chordata; class Actinopteri; order Siluriformes; family Clariidae; genus Channallabes; species Channallabes apus. The sequence goes on along the minus strand of CM060106.1, from coordinate 37,556,197 downwards.
AAAACCTGACATTTAAAGTAGGGCTTTGATGGAATAATGAACTCCCAGGATAATAAAACCCAAGACCCGGTTTCCTCCTCAAGGAGGTTAAGACTTTGCTTTGTGATTAATCACTTATCATAATGACAATTGAACATGCCAGGCCACAAAAATTCATACGAAAATCACATTCTGATCAATTTCACTTCTGTTCTCTGAAACTCTCTATGAAAACCAGACAACTATACAGACTACAACCAGTGCATCCCGAATATACAACATAATCATGTCTTCTACCTGGTCTTCTACATCACTCATCTACCTGTTTTTGTTCCTCTCCCAGACCGTCCCACATGGACGCCACGATCTTGGAGACTTCCCCAAACGTAGCATTGGGGTTCTGACCCTTAATGGCCGCCTGGGTGTCTCGAAAGAACAGCGCATATGCCGAGACGGGCTTTTGAGGCTCGTTTGGGTCTTTCTTCTTCTTTTTCTTGGGTGTCTTGGGCTTTTTCCCGGCATCTGGGGCTGGACGTTTTTCACCGATCTGTAAGGACGAGAGAGAGAGAGTTTAACAAGTTTATAAATTTAACAAGTAATAAAATCAAACAACACTAATCGTAAAAAAGACACAGAAGATCAGAGGGGGAAAATGAGAAAGGATGTTAGTTCTACCGAGAGAAATACTAAAGTTTTCCACAGGGGTGCCAATAATTATGGATTTTTCCCATATATATATATATATATATATATATATAATTATTATTATTTTTTTTTTTAACATGTTCAGGGTTGTGAGGGGACAAAAAATTATATATAGTATAAAAAAAGCCAAGAATTCTTTAGATTAAAAAAAATTATGGAAAAATTATAAAATGGAGTTTCAGGGACTTTTTGTGAAGGCCCTTCACAATAAACCAGGATATTTCAAAGGTCAGCGGTCACTCGCCTTGCTCCCTTCGTCCTGATCGTCTTCGTTAATAGAGCTGGATGGAGATGGTGTAGCTGACTTGCTGGCCGGTGGAGACGGAGACGTATGGGAGATGTTCGCTCCAGTCATGTTGAGGCCAAGTTGTGCACTCAGCTGCGACTGGTTGATGGTGGTCAGGTGGTTGCGTGACATCATCGCATTGGGGTTGTTCATGTTGATGATGGAGCGCATGACCATTGTCGGGTTTGGTGCATACTGACGCATCTGAGACTGTGAAATACTCTGCACAAAATAATAATAATAAAAACAAAAATTAATCACTTGTGCAAATATTTAAAAACTGTATCGATTTTAAATTCTTAGTGTTAAAGGAGTGCTTTAAAAATATATACAAAATATACAATTAAAAAAAGAAAAAAAAATCCTCAAACCCCAATCCTCAAATTATCCAGACTGTGGCTATAAAGCAGGCTTCCAAAATGTCAACGAAAAAAAAAGACAGTGTAAGAAAACCCTGTGATTTATTTTACAAGAGATGTATGTATGGGTAATGACATACTACATATAACTAATATTAAATTGCTTTGCTAAGTACTGTAGACGTTGCTAGACACATAAAATCTCGATTTGTGCCTTTTTATCAGCTGGCATTTTTTTTTTGCCAGAATGGACCGCTGAGATATTTTTTTGCTCCTTAAGGATTGCAAGCACTCTTCTGGGAACCCATCAAAATCGCAAAGCCACAAAATCAAATTATGCAGAATAACTATTCCAGTAAGTCACTCTGCATTTCGGCAGCCAAAAAAAAAAAAAAAAAACCTGTATGCTTCGGTAAAGTCAAGTGTCCTAAAGGTTACAGCTCATACTGCACTGGTGATGGAGCTGCCAAATGATTCTGCAGTGCATGTTTGGTGATGAAAATCTATCAGCTGGCAGGTTTCATACATCACACTTTGACTGCCAAAGAGACAGGAAAATATTTCTATGTAATATGTCTATATATCACCGAGCTCAGATAAGATCTGAGAGCTTATGGGTGACCTCTCCCTCTCTGTCTTCGTATGAAATGCCAAGCCACATTTATATATAAAAAGAGGGTGGTGATAGAACGACTAATTACAGATGGTCAAATGGGAACTCACTTGTTTTGTGGGCTTCTATAACAATAAACATAACCGTAAATGGTACATAGAGCATGTTGTGTATTCAAAAAACATATATTTACATTTAGGCAAACGCTCTTATCCAGAGCGACTTACATTTTTATCTCGTTACACATATGAGCAGTTGAGGGTTAAGGGCCTTGCTCAAGGGCCCAAAAGTGGCAACTTGTTGGTTGTGGGGTTTGAACCTGGGATCTTCCAAACCGTAGTCCAATGCCTTAACCACTGAGCTATCCCATATTGGACTACGGTTCAGAAGATAATAATGTGCCATGTGTAATAGTTCTCTCTGCACACAAAACTTAGTTAAGGAATGGAACAAATATGTGGCAGGATTTTTACTTTCAGTAAGGTTTAGTCAGGTTTTTCACCTCTGCAGAAAAGGGCTAAAACTCAGGAATTCTCATGTGAAGTACAAACATATGAACATCTTAAGGCAGCAATCAAGCAAGCATGGACTGAGCTTGCTTTATCACACCAAAGTAGACATCTGCAGATGTCTTTTTGACTCTATGTCCTGCCAAATCAAGCGGGTTGTGAAGAATGAAGGCCTTCATAATAAATATCATTTTGATTCTTGTATAGCAAATCCATTGCATGAAGTAACAAATTATTCTTATTATCGTGATTCTTGTTATTTAAAAAAAAAAAAAAAAGAGGATATCATTAAAACATTGAATTTCAATTTTGTCTATATACTTTTATCCACATGGTAGACTTTTTGCCTTGTAAACTGTAATTGTTAGCTTCTGGGCATCATACCATCATAAATCCTTATATATTAATGTAACTATTACTCATTGATAAATAGATATAATATAAGATGAAGCGAACTCTCCAAATAGTCCTGTTCAAGATATAATAATCAAATGTTGCTGAATCAAATAAACAAAATCTTTAATTATGTATCTTGTAACTGGAAAAATAATTTGATCCAGGACAAATAAACCCTTTACTACAGGAAAATAGACACATTCTGGGCATGACACCAGCAAATCTTTGGTTATTTACCTTGTAAACTGTAACTGTTGGCAAATGGCTGTGGTATCAGAGAAATAAAATACTTCGGAACATGCCGTTCCTGGAAAACAAACATCTACAGTATGGGCGTGTCCCACCATGACAGCTTTAACTCTTTTCCTTGTAAACAGTAATCGTTGGTAAACTGGTACAATATACAGTAATAAGACATAATTTATTGTGTTATAGCAAAACAAGAGTTATTAAAGTACCATGTCTTCGATTATTTGCTTTGTTGTATTTTATACATAGGTATAACATAGGACAAATTCATCTCAACTATGTGTTTTTAGAGGAAAGAGAGAGAGAGAGAGAGAGAGAGAGAGAGAGACAGCGAGAGAGAGAGAAAGCGAGAGAGAGAGAAAGAGAGAGAAAGAGAGAGAGAGAGAGATAGAGTACTGTACATGAAAGATATGAGGGAGTTCTGGGGATTGAAAGTGTTTTGCATTGATTGAACTGAGAGGGAAATTACAGCAGCTGCCATTCTCATACAGCAACATGATTAAAAAGCAGCAACAGGAATATATAACAAGGTGATATTCGTTCATATTATCATTCTGTCTTTATTTTTCCTGTCGTTCACACACGTTCTCTCTCTCTCTCTCTCTCTCTCTCTCTCCCCATTTGCTTTGCCTTCCCAGAGACGCCAACTCAATCTCCCCTCTGTGTCAACACATCACAAAGTCTTGCACTTGGCCTTATTGCACGGATCTGTGAAAGCAACTCCTACAGAACACATTTTCACACACACAGATTGGATTGTCCATCTTTTATTCCCTCTGCACCTTCTCGTGCCAAATCAGCTCCCTATGAACACATGACAAGGCGAGTACAACATCTGCTAGTGTTTATTAGAATCAATGTTAAAAATCGTGTTAAATAATAAAAAAGAAATGACTTAAAAAAATATTAAATTCTCTAATGGGGAGCGACAGAGTCGGAATGCATTTTAATTCATTAATGCAGCCTCTAGAAACTCATCTAGAGATTAGATTTTTATGTGTTAGAGAAAGGGAGGGAGAGAGAGGGAGAGAGAGAGGGAAAGGGGGAAAGACTGCGATTTCATTAGCTCTGACCATCTGTGTAACAACTCATCAACACCGTCCCAGTAGTGACACACACCTAACAGCCACCAAACAGGAATGATGAGAGGAAAAAAAAAAGGAACAGTTCCTCTTGCAGTATGTGTACAGTAGAAAAGCGCCATATGGGAAGAAATTTAATTTTTTTACAGGATCATAGAAATATTTTAATTAGGGAGAAAAATGAGAGATTTCCAAGGATTGTGGGAAATGTTCAAATCTGTCCTTTGTTTATTGATTTTTTTTTTTTAACAAGATCCACTTCAGGTGATTTAAGCTGTGCTGTTTGTGATCAGTATGTAATGAATAAAACACTGAGGTTTGCTGTTATTGGAAAATAATTAGTGTGATGCAACAAAGTTTATGAGATTCATAATTTTCCAAAAACAAAGTATTAAGTGTTGAATTCCTTTTATACTACAACGATTTACTGGGAAAAAAAATACAAAAAAGGCAACATCATACTTTTTAACCACTTATATACTCTATAAATTTGTCTTGAAGTTAATAAAAAAAAAAAACACACAGATTCTTGTGTTACTGATTAAGTGCTGAAAGCAAAGCTGTTTATCCTGAAGACTTTTTCAAAGACTTAAACCTTAAAACTTAGTCATAGCTTTGGTGTTGTCGAAGTTTTCTCTGACACTTACAAATCTCTGACTCTAAAAAGTCCTTCCATAAATTCTAAATAAATATCTCTTCAGAGAAAACTTCACAATATCTACCACATCACAACCTCAACCTCAATCCTCCTATAGAAGGCTGTACAGAAAAACTGACAGGAACAGGGACACAAGTTTCTTTTATTGTGTAATCACACTCAAAAAAGCTTTCCAGGACCTGCTGCAAAAACAGCAACACGCTCTTTATTAGAGATAAGGGGAAAATTTATTCAGTTATATATATATCGCTATTTCTTTTTTTTGTTGTTGCAATTCATGTATTGCCACATTAAACCAAAAAGCATTTATTTACATGCATTTTTAATATATATAATAATAAATTATATACAGTGTATGCATACAAGCTGCTAAAATTTTGCCGATCCTCTATAATCTAAGACGTATCACAAATATTCACAAAAAGCTAATTATTTGCCAAGTACTGTATATTTAGGATTTTACAATATATAAAAAAAATTTGTATTATGATATTTATAAAATCTTACTAAAGAATTGCACATGTCTAAAACATGGCATTGGTGCTAAAAATGTCTCTTACTGTAGGTAGGTATCATACAACACCATTTTTCATAATACTTAATGCGTCTTATCTTCCAATCCATGCTTAATTATTTTTTAAATATGCATACACATTTATATTTTTATTAGATAAAAAGACAATTTCATGCTCTTTAATGTAGTGTCTGTAACTTTTTTTGAATTAAAAATTTTTAATGATCTGAATTGTCATTCAGATAAAACTTGCCAAATTTAGATTGCACATGAAACAACATGAAAAAGTGTAGCATTCTAAAATGCAAAATTGTTAAGATATTGCAATATGAATTTGACATGATTCCGGACACTACAATTTTTTATTTTGTTGTTGTTGCTTTTAAGCTTTTTACCAAAAAACCTATTTTATTACAGGTCATATGCTACAAGAAGCTTGCACTATCAATACTCAAATAAATAAATAATTATAATTTAAAATTATGATAGTTTGAAGCGAGACAGTATAACGCTGAAAATGGCCATTTTGGGGGCACATATAAAAATAATTTCCCCAAAATGGCTGAAGTTAGCATCTTGAAATTTGTAGGGAAGCACGATTGGTCACTTCCATGTTGCATAACCTTCAAGAGTAGCTTCTTTGGTACACACATTTTCTATATTTTATGTATAACATAAAAAATAAAATCAGAATTTTGGCAGAATACAAGTCGAATCAGCACCTTGGTATCATTATAACTATCGGCTTGCCCCTGGTGATTCACGTCCCTGCCCTTTACAAACTTGTTACACATTTAACTTTCCACTGTATTGTACACACAGCCACTACTACTTTGTACTACTCATACTGTATATTAGTGTATGACTGTATACAAAACACATACTGTGTATTGTATGAACAGTCATACACTAATTCTTATCATATGTGATGCACAAGTATATAAACAGCTAAGTACATCATCTGTTTATATTCTTTGTACATTGTTGTCTTTATTTAATCTGTGTGTACTTCTTGAGAGTCTTAAACTGCTGGAACGACATTCCTTGTGTGTTGACATATTTAGCCAATAAATCTGATTCTGATATATATATATTTTTCTTTGTTAGACAACAGAAGAGTTTTAATCCAATTATTATATTATCTTAGATCATGCTTATATCCACTGTGCTTGTATCCCAGTGAATTAGCTGTTACTATGGAAACGATAACATGATTATACAACATTATTCTAAATGTGATTTGTAGCTGAGACACCTTGAGACTTGTTCTAATATTCTCCACAGGAGTTATGTGAACGATGTTGTTTTTCTTGCCCTTTATTTGTGGGAAGGGAAAAAAAAGCTCCGGAGCTTTATAAGATTCTTTCCAGATGTTAATTAAATTTTTTTACTGATGTCATGATATTATGGCATGTACAGTATTGGTGTTAGGGATAAAATGAATCATGTAACATGATAAGAACTAGAGAGGCTGCATTAGGGTGAAAAATGCATCAGCGGACAACACAATAGATCTGGAACTTCGGTATCATATTTAATGAAATATATTACATTTTATAATTTTTATTTATTTCTATCATCTTTAAATGTCATACTTGGAGTCTTTAGGATCTGTGTGTTGTCCGATCACTATCATACGGTTTATATTGCATGTTGTATTGTACATACTGACACTAATATCTTGTGTTGCCTTATCTTCAAATTAAAACATAATTCTGAGAATAATAATAATAATAATTAAAAAAAAGTAAGATTCATTCTTTTAAGGCATGATACATGATTACAGCTCTTGGTTCAGGATCCTAAAACAAACACTCCTGGCAATTGAACTGACTATTACTGATCCATAACCAATTTTACTATAATAAAATAATATGCATATGACACTAGACAAAAGAAAAATATAAAAGTGATCAAAATATTACCTTCTGTAATGCAGCCTGCGTTGGCTAATTTGCTAACAGTATTGGTAGGAATGTAGATGTTTAACATCACACTAGTCTGACTCATGGGGAGCGAGTCAATAACCAATCTGTTTATTCATGTCCCTGCTGCACTTCTACCATTTGCATTTTGATTGCAACTTTGTCTGTGGCTGCAGCTCGTATCTTCAGAGATGCTTTTGATAGTCTTCATAAATCTGCAAATAACTTCTTATCTAGAGAGCAAAAACGCCAGATGTGTCCTATGCACCCTGCTGTGTGTGTGTGTGAGAGAGAGAGAGATACCATATAATCACACAACCCATACTAGAGATCTCCATCAAGGTCTTCAGCTACTTTCATATAAAATATTGCTAAAAAACTCATTCAAAAAGTAATGATCCCACTAAGCCAACGAAGCCGTACGTTCCATTATGCTTGTACTAAACAACTTTAAATAATTTGACAGAAGCATTAGGTTTGTGGAAGAATTGCTGTCAAGTCCGGTGCATATCCCTATACACATATATTGTATAAAGCACTATAAGCATACTGTATGCTGCATGTGTAATAAAATGAAGGATATTAGATATATTATCATCTACATGTTTTTATTGACCTTCACATAGTACATTCGAAGCACATACAAGCTGATTAGCTGTTAATTAATTAAACACTTTTATCATTGGGTTATTTCTAGTGCAGTCTTTCTTGTTCATATAAACAATTTTTTTTTTATTCAAACAGCTGCTAAAGCTACAGTATGTTGTTGTTTCTCAATATGGCGGCTCCTATGATTAATGTTGAGTACAGCACCTTGCAAAAGTTTTCATCCCCCCTCGAACCTTTCCACATTTTGTCACGTTACAACGACAAACCTTGATGCATTTTATTGGGATTTTATGTGATGGACCAACGAAAAGTGGCACATAATTGTGAAAATAGAAGAGAAATGATAAATGTTTTTTATAATTCATTCATTCATCTTCTATACTGCTTTATCCTGTATTTAGGGTCGCGGGGACCTTGGGGCACGAGGCAGGGTACTGTACACCCTGGACAGCGCGCCAATCCATCGCAGAGCACACACACACTCAATCACACACTATGGTCAATTTGGGAACGCCAATTAGCCTAATCTGCATGTCTTTGGACTGTGGGAGGAAACCGGAGTACCCGGAGGAAACCCACCAAGCACGGGGAGAACATGCAAACTCCATGCACACAGAGACGGGAAACAAGCCTGGCCGGGAATCGAACCTGGACCCTGGAGGTGCAAGGCGACAGTGCTAACCACTACACCACCGTGCCGCTCAAGTGAAATTCAATTCAATTCAATTCAATTCAATTTTATTTGTATAGCGCTTTTAACAATTGACATTGTCTCAAATGTCATTGGGATGCCCTTTGGGATTAATAAAGTTCTTTGAATCTTGAATCTTGAATTGAAAACAGCTTTACACAATCAAAAGAATTATTTAAGTTTGTAAAAAAGCGCGCGCGATGTGAGCAGCTTTAATTATTGATAATTAAATAATTATTAAATGGTGGACATAAACAGCAAAAAGAACAATATTATTTTACTTTTTGCATGCATGCATAACAAATAACAAAAAAATTACATCCCCGCTGGGGCCAAGCGAAGGAAATCTTTGATGAATTTTTCAGCCGATTCTGTCGGAGACTGAAGCCGTAAGTTAAAATAAAGAAAAATTATTTCAAAGAATAATTTAAAAGAAATTACAATAATTTAATAAATATAAACCTTTCTTTTCCCAACACTTAATTAACGTCAGATATTTTTTCTTCATGTAGTTCTTCTGAAAAACTTATGCAAGCCCGTTTCCGCAACAAAAAAAATTAAATAAAAAATTCACGTATTTCCCCTTAAATCATTCAAGTCATAGCTGATGCTCTGATGCTGCAGCTTCCCGGCCACATACCAGCAAATTTCGGATAATGAAGAGACGTCGTATACAGTAGACGTAAAGACGATGTATCATTTAACAGCTCAAACAGGCGATCTACAGACGATCAATATACGACTATAAGAAAACCAAAGTGATGTTCACCAGATGATACGATCTTTAGCAGACGTCTCCGCGACCAGAGGTGGAAAGTAACGAATTACATTTACTCGCGTTACTGTAATTGAGTAGCTTTTTTGTGTATTTCTACTTTTTAAAGTAGTTTTAAAAATCTGTAATTTTACTTTTACTTAAGTACGTTTTGTTTGAAGTATTGTAATTCGCTACATTTTAAATCATATTCGCTACTGAGTAAAAAATAAATGAATAAAAATGCTAAAATAATGAAAATGTTATGCTTTGTATAAATGCTCCGTTGCGCCGCGCGTGTGTGTATCATGTCCTGGTCGCGCGCCGCTCCAGACTCCACTCCAGGTTTTCTGACATCGGCATCACCTGACCTTCCACACGGTCGCTTCGGCCCTGAGTGACGTCATCGACTAGCGCGACCATGTACAGTAGAACCCGGAGAGAGGCGCGGGAAAGATGAAAGAGGTTGTGATTTTGGCGTTTTGATATTTGGTTGTGTATTCTGGTTTTGACTTTTTGCCTCCAATTGACTTTGATTATTGCTTTGTCCCTTTGGTTTGGTTGGTCTTTGTATATATTTGTAGATAATTTCACTGTTTTTGGTTTAGGGAGTCCGGGAAGGTACCTGTATTTTTGTTTCTGGGGTTTTTTTGTTGTTGTTTCTTTTTGCAGGTAATCTACCTACTAAATATAAATACCATTTTGTTTGTTATTTTGGCCTGGGTCCACCCTGAATCTGATCCTCCTCCTCCACACACCTCCTGGTGTGTGTGTTTGTATATACAAACCTCATTATTTCATCAGTTAATGATTGGATCTAGTTCTTTCTGCCATATACCACCATTTCCATACAGTTTAAAATAGAACACTGAACCATTCTTTTGCTGTCTGGCCCTAGACTGGGACGTAACACCATATTTAAGTGACCACTTTATTATGCAAAGGTGTTCCTTCAGTTAAAAACAACTAGTTTGAGATTTATATCTGCTCATCTTTTTTGAACTATGCTAGAATGCCTCATCCCACCCCGCTGTGTGTGTTTTTTTTATTTTATATATTTAACAAAAAAAAAAAAAAAAAAAAAAAAAAGCAGAGCCAGATCAATATACAATCGACACCCACAGCAAACATTTAAAAACAAACAATAATCTGTTAATATAAGAGTGACCATGGAAACACCCAAGGGCAAAACAATTCAGCAAAAGAATCACCCCCACTGTTAAAAAAATTAAAATAAAAAAGTAACTCGGTAACTTTTACTCTGAGTACATTTTTTAATGATCTACTTTTTACTTTTATTTGAGTAGATTTTTATAAGAGTAACTTTACTTGTACTTAAGTAAAATTTCACTGAAGTAACAGTACTTGTACTTGAGTACAAAATTTTATTACTCTTTCCACCTCTGTCCGCGACGTACCTATGCTATCTGGGCAGAATTAGCAAGTCAGCGAGCAAGCTAGTTGTTTTAAAGCTAGTGGTAGTACTTTAAAAATGTTAGCAATATAATACTATAATACTTAAAAGTAAACAGCTAACCATATTTCAGGTCTATATGATAGAATTTGTCTTCTCTGTATTAACTAAACTATGTGGTAATACAGAAAGCTGTGAATTCATAGCTTTGAACTGGGCAAACCCCAAACTACTACAGTAACTGCTAAGTAACAAACATGTCAGCAACAAAAGCAATCATGACTAGGCTTAGCTACTGTAGTTGTCAGCCATAAAGTCAGTTATAACCAGATAAATATTAGTACAGAGATTTAACCAGTTAACCAGATTTGGTGGCACAAACACAACATGCTCACTGTTGCCAGAACCTTGTTGTATTTGGCTAATCACTAACAGTTCAGCTAGCTACAGAAGCTAGCAGCTTTAAAGTCATTTATGACTGTATAGAGAGATAGATAGAAAATTAACACTACTTGAAACTTATGATAATAAATTATTCATTCAGTTGTAATTGTTGTGACTAAAAAGGATATACCACTTGAACTTTTCCACATTTTTATACGTTACAACAACAAATGAAAATGTAATATTGGTATTTATTGGTTGAAAAGTGTGTGAATTCTGAATGGAATTCGATCCACCGGATTTTACTTAGGGGTATCAGAGTAAAGGGGGCTGAATACAAATACACACCACACTTTTCGGATTTATATTTGTAAAATATTATATGGCACGGTGGTGTAGTGGTTAGCACTGTCGCCTTGCACCTCCAGGGTCCGGGTTCGATTCCCGGCCTGGCTCGATTCCCGTCTCTGTGTGCATGGAGTTTGCATGTTCTCCCCGTGCTTGGTGGGTTTCCTCCGGGTACTCCGGTTTCCTCCCACAGTCCAAAGACATGCCGATTAGGCTAATTGGTGGACCCAAATTGACCATAGTGTGTGTGTGCTCTGCGATGGATTGGCATGCTGTCCAGGGTGTACCCTGCCTCGTGCCCTGAGTCTACTGGGATAGGCTCCAGGTTCCCGCGACCCTAAATACAGGATAAAGCAGTATAGAAAATGAATGAATGAATTTCACTTTTTTTTTTAAAAATGCAGTGTTTAATCAGCAAGTATATGTCGCCTCTCTTTATGATAGAGGAATATTATGAGTGAAATAAAACTGCTCATATTGGGAGGCTTTTTATCAAAGGGGAGATTAGAAGGGGAAAAGTAAAAGTGTGTACAAACAACGAAGCACAATGCATGTGTGTGACTGGCCGAAATGTGGTTATGAATAAGCCTTTTATTGAATGTAAAATGTTCGCGTGAACCCGCGGCGCGTGTGTGCGCTCTTTCACTTTGCCGAGTTTTGATAAAGTCAGATAAACAACAGAAATACAACAAACACAAATGTATACGTGTTAAATTCATGCATGTACACACTAAAAAATGCTGGGTTGTTTTTTCTACCCAATGCTGGGTTGCCGCTGTTGGGTCATTTTTCTGGGTTATTTACCGAGATAGTTTTTGTGTAACCGAGCTGCTGGGTTGAAGTTTGCTTGGCCCCTCCCCCAAAGTTCACAGGTGTATTCAGCGGCTGTCACTCAGCTTCATGTCTCCCACACCGCTGATGACGGTTCATCCTCCCCGGACATTTAAGGTTAAATTACGTTGAATACAAGGTCTGTATACACATGTTCACTCACCTAAGTAAAATATGACTGAAAAAGTATTACTATCTGTAACATTTATTACTGTTACCGTGTTAAGGTTACACACAAACTTTCCGGCTGGTCTGAGTACTGGTACTAGATGATAATTTAGCTGAGAATAGCTGCTAGTTAGCCAAAGAACCCCACCTGTGTATGAAAGAAATGGCTAAGATGTCTGAGCTTTTTAGCTTTCTCTGTAAAATGTTTGCAGGGTGTACGAAGATGGTGAAGTGATGAATGAACGCTAAACTGTTAACTGTAGTGCTAGCATGACGCAGCCATTTAGTTAGGTTGCTAGCATTAGCAACTACATATCTTTCTAAATAGAAACGAAATACTGAACATAAATGTGACCTGTTGCTTAGCGATGTTCTATTTTAGTTTAAGCTATTTCTTGTATTTTTAATCACACTTAAAATACCGACGGTTATATGCGCGTGCTTAATCTGCGGTTCGGTTCTGGTTTCAGTCTGTTCTCATGAGTTGTGAAGCGAAAGGAACAAAGTATAAATATTGTTCATTTGCTAAATTAAGTATCATGAATTTTAATTGAATATCTATCTCTGTATTTTTTCTCAGCTGTTTGTGACTGAAAAGTGTCCTGTCTGCATCTGACTTCAGGAGTTTCCTGACCAACGTATCTAACGGTCATATTTAAAAGTCAAAACGTACAGTTAAGTACAAACAGTTTCTGTTGGTGTTTAATTTTTTTTCTATGATTTAATACTTATTTGTGGTGTTTTATTACTAGTTGAGACTGTTCATTCATTCATTCATTCATTTTCTATACCGCTTAATCCTGTGTTCAGGGTCGCGGGGGACCTGGAGCCTATCCCAGGAGACTTCGGGCACTAGGCGGGGTACACCCTGGACAGGGTGCCAATCCATCGCAGGGCACACACACATACACACACTCACACACCCAATCACACACTACGGGCAATTTTAGGAACGCAAATTAGTCTAACCTGCATATCTTTAGACTGTGGGAGGAAACCGGAGTACCCGGAGGAAACCCACCAAGCACGGGGAGAACATGCAAACTCCATGCACACAGAGACGGGAATCGAGCCTGGCCGGGGAATCGAACCCAGACCCTGGAGGTGCAAGGCGACAGTGCTAACCACTACACCACCGCGCCGCCTAGTTGAGAGTGTGGTTTATTTATTTATTATCATATTTGGTCATTGTAACATGCATTAGGGAGCATTATAGACGTGCCGAGGGTATTTAATTAAAATAATGTGAGGGGGCGTTTTAATAAAACGACGTCTATCCGACATCGGGCAGATGTATAAACATCTGATTAACATCGTCTAAAGAGCGGATCAGGGTCGTTTTAATTCATTTACATCTTAAATACGTGTCGTTCTAACATCGGCACGGATGTCTTGGCGACGTCTTCCAGATGAGCAAACGCCCTCTGCAAAAAATCTGCAAGACATCTGCCAGATGAAAAAGACGACGTCGCATAGACGTCTCCGTGACGTGTGTGTGCTCTAGGTGGTCATTATCGGTGTTGTACATCAGTACAGTGTTGTGGGTAATTTATCTACTTAAACTGTGTCTTTGTTTGTCCATTTAAAGAGTGCAATGATTCTTTTTACTACCTTTGAAATAAATAATTTAGCAAGAGAAACGCAAACTAGACAGTTTTCATAACGGGTAACCTGTCCATTTCTTGTGCACATTGCAAAGACAAATCTTTGACTAGCTATCAGGCTAAACTAATAATCTTAGTAATTAGCTCTTTTCCTTTTTTCATATTTTCAGTCCATGTTTGTTTTGCCAAGCGTCCATGTTCAAGCAATATTGTATATTTAAATGGCATTCTTTTTTATTTCAAGAGCCTAATTTAACATTTTCACTAATTATTAAAAAAAGTATGTAATAAATAATTAACTAACTAATTAATTAATTAGTTAATTAATTAAATAAATAAACTGCTCTAATCTAATTACTCACTCTCACTTACTCACTCATTTACTATACCGCTTTATCCTGTATTCAGGGTCGCGGGGACTTGGAGCCTATCCCAGGAGGCTTAGGACACGAGGCAGGGTACAGGGTGCCAATCCATGGCAGGGCACACACACATACACTCAATTTGGGAATGCCAATTAGTCTACATGTCTTTGGACTGTGGGAGGAAACCGGAGTACACAGAGGAAACCCATGCACGGGGAAAACATGTAAACTCCATGCACACAGAGACGGGAATCGAGCCTGGCCAGGAATCGAACCCGGACCCTGGAGGTGCAAGGTGACAGTGCTAACCACTATCGAATTAATTGTCCATTTATATTTTATTCCTAAATTATTTCACTTAACACTGCATATGAAAGAAAAAAAAAACAGATTACTATTTTTCATCAAAATAAAATTATTTAAGGCTATAAAGAAGCTTATATAATGGTGTGGATGTTATTTTTTTTCATACCACAGTATACAGCTCAGGCTCGGTCACCACAAAAGGCTCTGAAAGCGCAGCGCCTAAAGGAATCTGACATCACACAATACTCAACAGCATTCATGTCAAACACGGAGTCACCTTTGATCGATGACTGTTTGCTTCTACTTCAAACACTATCCAATCCTCTTTCATCAAAGCCTTAACCACCACCAGGGAGAGTGGTTATGGCCTCCAAAAAACATGGACCAGTCTTCCACACTTATGATCGCACAAACACTTACAAATAAAGAAAAAAGCAGGAGGGGGGAAAAACAGTCCCTTCTGTCTCTCTTTCCAAAATGAAAAGGGTTGAAATTTAAAGAAGTATGTGACAGACTGGCCTGAAAAGATACCGTGAGCTGAATTGGAGAGAGAGAGAGAGAGAGAGAGAGATGGGGGGTTGAGAGTTAGTGGTGGATTTATTAAAAGCATCTTGGTATGAGCTGTTCCACACTGAAAAGAATGTTAACAAGTTCAATTTCCATTCAATCAGCCTCACAGTGCTCTTGGAAATGTTCCATCGGTAGAGGAGGAGGAGGAAGAGGAGGAGGAGGAGGAGGGTGGGGGTGAAGAAGGAGGGTGGGGGCGTTTGGGTGAAATCATCTATATGGTAATTATAAGGATGATTCTGTCAGTAACTTTGGCCAGCGTGAAAAGGTCAGCTCTATTAAAGATAGTTTATCAGCTCTTTGCACATATTCACTGCTCTGCTGCCATTTTAAACCAACACAATTTACCTTTATTTTGCCAACCATTTTCCCCCTTCCCCTTTTTTTCTGCCTACAGTACAAGTGGATGTCTATCCTTAATTAAAATACATTACAAACCCCTGATTTTTTTTTCTTTTGTACTGTAACATTTTTCTTGTCATTATTAGAGCTGTGAGTCATAGCTAGACTGTTCGATTTAAATATTGGGCATTGTGATATTTTTCTTGACTCTATTTAACAGCTATGTTTCTTACAGGTTTGGAAGTATTAAAACACTATGTATCTAATAAACGTTAAAATGCCGATGTTGCTTGCGACTGTGCGCTCTTAGCAATGAACTCCTCCTTCTATCACTTTATCAGTTTAATTGTGTCATAGAAAGATGCTGTAGATATTTTCACTAAAGCACACTGTGTGGCCGAATCGCTGACATTTCATGTTGCATTTTCATTAGCTACCGGAGCATTGTTAATTAGTACACGTACTGTAATTTATGGTATCCAATGCATATCCAATATCGGTATCTATGTATCCTCCAATCTACAGTATATAAACCTCTTTTTAAAACCTAAAATAAAAATAAAACACATCAACCGCTTCTCTACACCGCAGGTTTTTAAAACTTGTTCGACATGATTTAATTTCGAGTTTCTGCTGAGAAAACCAAATTACAGAATCAATCATACAGAAGGTCAGTTTGAAACTTCATTAGGTGTTGCATGCATGCATCGATATCTTTCATTTATGAGTGAGCCGATATGTCACAACAGTGCACGTACAGAAATATTGTGTGTTTTTGTGTCTCTAAGGGATAAGGCTGGTATGGGGGGGCATGAAGGCGAAGGTGTGCAAAAAAGAAAGAAAAAAATCCACTTTAAGAAATTGATGTACAACCAATGTCAGAACTACTCAGGTTGGAAAGGAGATAACACACACAAACAGAGAAAGAGAGAGAGAGAGAGAGAGAGAGAGAGAGAGAGAGAGAGAAAACTGTACACACTTTCGCTCTGTGCCACTATTCATATTTTCCATTTTGTTCACCAGCTCGCTTGACAGCGCCTTGTCACTTTGTGAAGAATCATGAGTACATCTACTCATAAGATACAAACAACCCATTACACCCTGAAAATTTTTAGGATCAAATAAGCTTGTCATTTTCCACCATAGCACTGTTGACTCTAGCACTGGCTATGACTGGTTAAACCTATAATTTCTATAATAACTTACACACTAGACATAAATAGAAACAGATACAAAAAAAAAACATATACAGTATCAGTAATAGCTAATACAGTATGGTGAAGATTTTGTGATTTTGGAAGCAGTGTTCATTGTTAGTGTTTTGTAACAGTTAGCGCTACAGTATCTCTGTATTTCTTTGGGTTTTCGTTTAAAGCTACTATAACATACCTGTGGACTATAGAATTTCCACATAATTAAATGAGACTTAACAGCACACAAGTCAAAAGTTTGGACACAACCTTTGCAACCATTTAAGAACATTGCTGGAGATTTCGAAACTATGAAATGACACATGGAATTTGGTCATTAATTGGTGGTTATCTTAAGGCATGATGATCAGCTGTTCTGGAATATTTCTTACAAGAACAGTATTGTGTCCAGTGCATTTGCATAATCCATCAATCTCCATGATGGGCAGGGGTAGCTCAGTGGTTAATCATTGGACTACAGTTCGGAAGATCCCAGGTTCAAACCCCACAACCACCAAGTTGCCACTGTTGGGCCCTTAAACCTCAACTGCTCAGATGTATAATTAGATAAAAATGTAAGTCGCTCTGGATAAGAGTGTCTGCCAAATGCCTAAATGTAAATGTAAAAAGATGAAACTGTCTCTCATAAAGACCTTCCCAGGAAACGCAAGACCAAAACATACCTCTGAGGCAGAGGAGAAGTTCATTTAAAGTCACCAGCCTCAGAAATCACTAATGAACAAACAGCACCTCAGATTGGAGCCGTTATGAAGAATTTACAGAGCACAAGTAGCAGATATACATCTCAATATCAATGGTTTGAAGGAGATTATTGTGTATTTTGGATGCCTTCAGGATCGTTTTACAGTGTAGAAAGAAATAAAAATCAGGAATGACCATGGAATTAGAAGATGTGTCCAAACTTTACAAAAAAGTATGTAGTTGCATTCATCTGACATTAGTGACAGTAATTAGTCACAGTAATTATTTGAAACAATCATACAATCAACACTTTTAACCCTTTTCTCTGGTCAGCTGTTACCAACTGATGCCGCGCATTGTGTACTGTATGTGAGAGCTATTCTCCCCTAAAAGCAATCAGTATTGAGGACTTAAGTCTTTATTTTGAGGAGTAAAAGTGCAAAGAAAAGATGTCAGTGAAATTGCTCTTGTACAGCGCCAGGCCTTTCTTATTTTTTCCTTTTTTTTTAAGGAGGGGAGACTCTGAAAATCAAATTGCTCTCATGCTGAGAGACGAGAGCGAGATTGAAACGAGAGCGAAGGGAGATGTGGGGAGCTTGTTAGGGGAAGTCGATTAAATAAATAATGACTTCATGTTCAGGGCCCCTGCCAGCCGCCTGAAGACCGAGAAGCGCATTTTGCCGGGTTGAGCTGGGAGTGAGGAATTAGCTGAGTTTGCAAAAGTTGTAATAAGGATTTATTAATAAGGGATAAATAAGCAAACACAAGTCAAATAGAGCTAGACCTGGAGAGTGGGCTGAAAGGAGTTTTCATGTTTTATTGAATTTATTTAACATTAAATTAAACTTGATTCTGATTAATCACAAAGTCATGTTCTTGGTAAAGTTTCCTGTACAGAGTTCATATATACTATAGGAGTCTCCAGTGTCAGCATATTTTCATTAACAAGACAAGACACGGATGTTCCACTTCCGCTGTACCCAAAAATTAACAAAAGAAGTTATGCTACTGTTGCAGATTCCTGTCCTATACTGTAAGAGAACTAACACTCTGGCATGTGAAGGAAATAAGCTATCGCACTCTCAAAGTTGATTATTCTCCTATCACAGCATGCCCCATCATGTTTTATTCTGAACTAAAAGTACATTAAGCTCCATCAAGAGCTGTAATGTGTCATATTGTCAAGACGATTGATGGTGCACTGATGTAATTTTGGTTACTTTGGCAGGCTGTCATTGAAAAGCCTATTAGATTAAAAGAATAATGTGGAGCATAGGTAGTGGAAACCATAAGGAACACATCTAGAGTGTGTATCACCTTTCTAATCCAATATAACCCTGTGTACAACTCAGGCATGTTTCAAATCAATGTGAGTTCACAGGCTTTTGTCTGAGCAACCTAGGCGGAAGAACGAGGATCAAATTGCATTAGTTGTGAATGTTTCTGGAGAAAAATAGCTGACATGACAAGAGAGAGAGAGAGAGAGAGAGAGAGAGAGAGAGAGAGAATCTAAGTTGAGAATTCAAGTACAATGAAATGCAGAAATGCAGCCCAGTGATGTGTCTATATAAAGGAATAAATGTTTGAGAATTAGATTTAATCCCTTCCTAGCGCTGTGAGAATAAGCCTGTAATTGCGTCAAGAATCTGTTTTTGCACCAGATGCAGACTCGCCTAACTGACCATGAAATGACTTTTTCTTTTTTTAGTCCAAAAAAAGCTTTTTACATGCCTAAAGCAGGGAACGGCAAAGAAAATTTTAAAAATGGTTGCAAATAAATAGATTTAAAATTTCTATTTCTAATAAAATTTGAATTTGATTTAAAATATTAAATTACAAGATTTGAAAAAACAATTAATAAATAAAAACTCAAATCACCTCCAATTGTGTGGCATTTTTTTTAAAGAAAAAAAAAAACAGAAAGAAAGAAGTAAATGTGCCAGGATTCTCAAGGCTTTTGACCTTTAGTGCTTCCTTATATATTCATATTACGGTGACAGAGATTTCATTTCTGTAACAGCAGCATTTAATATAAATAGTCTCACTGTGACATTTCCCTTTCATACTCCTCAACGCATTATATTGCGCTGGCATTTACGAACCAATCCTCTTTTTTCCCTTTTTTTTTGCATTAGCCATCATCACAGCTCAATCATAAAACATTATGGTTATGGAATGACAGAACGTCTGCACCTCATGTCTGTCCAATGTCACTTTTCATAACAGTGAAAGGTGAAAGCAATATATTCCTATATGGTTTTGGCCTTTATGAATCGGGAAGCGTTAGAGCTTCAATATGTTATCTAGACAATCTTGGTTAAAGATTCTACGGATGCTAAAAAGTTTGAATATTGGCTTTGATGAGTTATATTATAAAAATTATAATTTGTTGTATAGTTATGATTAACCTAAATTGTGGTTTATGGACATTTGCATAATCATGAATGGTGCATTGTGCATATATGTTATAAGCCAATATGAATGCTCATACTGTAAGCATAATACAATGCATTATGATATACAGTTTGGTAATGTTTTTTTTTCCTAGAAGGGTCATAATATTAATTAAAATCTAATATGATTTAATAAATAATTAATATATTGTAATCTGGCTTCATGACAACGTATTGTATAATGGATATAAATACAAATAAATAAAATGTCTGATCAAATACCTTTTACATTTTACTTTGTTTCTGAGGGTACTGCTCGTGTTGGCCAGTGTTATAACATATTAATAGTATCTCTTCTCTTTAAAATGAAATGGATGCTCCGCAATTCAAAGAAAACCACTGTGAATCAACCAGAATCCTCCTTGAAGCTATAATTCAGTACACCTCTGATCCGACACTCACCACAGGGAGGCCATTATTCATGCCCACTCTATCCTGCTCCATCATGTTCCTGGAGATGGTTATGGAGGGCAGATCCAGGCTCTGAGGTGGGAACTGTGGAGTAAAATGAGCTCGCTGAGCGTTGGGATGTTCTGGGAGGCCGGGGAAGGATGTGCTCCCATCGTGGAGACCCAGACCAGACTCGGTCTCTGGAGGAGGAGTGATGGGAGGGATCTCAAACTCTTCATCTCCGAGACTCGGAGTGTGAAACGTCTGGATGAAAAAAGAAACAGGAGAAACAATAAATAATAGTTCAAATTTTGCGCCACTTGTATACACTCAGGATCAAAGAACATTGGATTTTTTTTTTTCATGTATCAGAACTGATGTAACACGCGGAAAGCGATTGTTCTGGGTCAATTCTGACAGGCTACTGACTTCAGATGGAAAGGAATAAGTCGAGTGGTGGGAGGTCTGATTCGATTCAACTCTCTATTGTTAGTTTCAAATCTGTTTGGATTTAAAATTAAATGGAAAAATATAAAAAAAAGTATAACATTTCATAGACACACACATATATATATATATATATATATATATATATATATATATATATATATATATATATATATATATATACACACACACACTGTATATTAACTTTGGCTCTATTTAAATTATAGAGATTATTTGAGGCCGATGAGTTCATAAACCTCATTACAGCCAGCATGCCAACCGACTACTGCGATATCTGACCCACAAAACCAAAACCACGTCTTCTGGATTGTTGGAAGTGGAGACTACACTAAACCGAGCAATTTAAATCATACAAAACCAATTAATATTCCACACAAGTCCATTATTGGACAGTATAATAAAGAAAGGAAACATCATACCATGGATATCATTCTGCCATCAATAATCAAGCAAGCATTTACTGTATAATCAAGATTAGTTCATTTAATGCTGCAGTGATCAGAAGGAAAAAAAAACGCAGGCATTTTTCCCACAGATGCTTTTGGTTGGTTCAGAAATGTTCAGCTTTTTCCTAACACTCTCAGCCGTAAATCTGCTCATCAAGCTGCCAAATCCCGCAGCCTCAGAATTAAACTCCACCGTCACGCTTAATTTACTTAGTTTGACTTCTTGGAGATGGAATTCTTCACGTTCTTACAGTTCTTTCCATCCCAGCAGCCTTCCAGTAGACTTTTTTGTTTCTTTTGCCCATCTGCCTGTCACTCCTGCTCTCTCTCTCTCTCTATCTTTCTCACGATTCCTCTTTTCTACTTTTCCAGCACAGTCTTTTAATCTCTGCACCTCCAGCACCAGCATTACAGATTGTCTTTCTTCCAGTCTCTGGATTTCTTATGTGATATTGAATTTTGTCTTGTGCTTATCTTAAAACTATATATATATTTTTTCCAACAAATTATGAGATTAAATTATTAGTTAAGCATTTTCCAAACAGGAAGACGATTATTTGCCAGTCTGAGAATTCCTGTCCAATGTCACTGTGTCTGAATTCTGGATTGTGCTAACATATTTCAACATTTCAGCTTTATTTCCTGGGATAACTCATTACCTCATTATCTCATTATTTTCTGTAATGTACTCATAAACATTAGACTTTCATATATTTTAGATTCATTACACATAACTGAAGTAGTTCAAGCCTTTTATTGTTTTAATATTGATGATTGTGGCATACAGCTCATGAAAACCCAAAATCCCTATCTCAAAAAATTAGCATATCATGAAAAGATTCTCTAAACGAGCTATTAACCTAATCATCTGAATCAACTAATTAACTCTAAACACCTGCAAAAGATTCCTGAGGCTTTTAAAAACTCCCAGCCTGGTTCATTACTCAAAACCGCAATCATGGGTAAGACTGCCGACCTGACTGCTGTCCAGAAGGCCATCATTGACACCCTCAAGCAAGAGAAAGAAATTTCTGAACGAATAGGCTGTTCCCAGAGTGCTGTATCAAGGCACCTCAGTGGGAAGTCTGTGGGAAGGAAAAAGTGTGGCAGAAAACGCTGCACAACGAGAAGAGGTGACCGGGCCCTGAGGAAGATTGTGGAGAAGGACCGATTCCAGACCTTGGGGGACCTGCGGAAGCAGTGGACTGAGTCTGGAGTAGAAACATCCAGAGCCACCGTGTACAGGCGTGTGCAGGAAATGGGCTACAGGTTGCAAATTTTGCATGTCATTCGGAAATCAAGGTACCAGAGTCTGGAGGAAGACTGGGGAGAGGGAAATGCCAAAATGCCTGAAGTCCAGTGTCAAGTACCCACAGTCAGTGATGGTCTGGGGTGCCATGTCAGCTGCTGGTGTTGGTCCACTGTGTTTTATCAAGGGCAGGGTCAATGCAGCTAGCTATCAGGAGATTTTGGAGCACTTCATGCTTCCATCTGCTGAAAAGCTTTATGGAGATGAAGATTTAATTTTTCAGCATGACCTGGCACCTGCTCACAGTGCCAAAACCACTGGTAAATGGTTTACTGACCATGGTATTACTGTGCTCAATTGGCCTGCCAACTCTCCTGACCTGAACCCCATAGAGAATCTGTGGGATATTGGGAAGAGAAAGTTAAGAGACACAAGACACAAGAATCTGCAAAAGGATTCCCTACCAAGTATTGAGTGCATAACTGAACATAATTATTTGAAGGTTGACTTTTTTTGTATTAAAAACACTTTTCTTTTATTGGTCGGATGAAATATGCAAATTTTTTGAGATAGGGATTTTGGGTTTTCATGAGCTGTATGCCACAATCATCAATATTAAAACAATAAAAGGCTTGAACTACTTCAGTTTGTGTGTAATGAATCTAAAATATACGAAAGTCTAATGTTTATCAGTACATTACAGAAAATAATGAACTTTATCACAATATGCTAATTTTTTGAGAAGGACCTGTACAGGAAGCGTGATCTCATCATCACACGGGGCCTAAATACAGAGTAGCAGCTAGCTAGTTAGTTCAAATAATGTAAGTTATCAAATCCATGCACGGGCAATTTGGGCACGCCAATTAGCCTAATCTGTAATGCCTTTGGACTGTTGGAGGAAACCAGAGTACACGGTGGAAACCCACAAAGCATGGGGAGGACATGGGGAGGCGACAGTGCTAACCACTAAGCCACTACGCTGCCAGTTATTGAAAGCTAATGCTAAATTCTGGGAGAGATAGAGAGAAAGAGAGAGAGTAATGGCTAACTAAGGTGATGGGTTCACTTAGCACAAAGACAGATGAAGCAGTGTGTGCCCCCTCTCTCGCTCATTTCCGGGATATTGTACTGTACATGATTTGCGTCTATTAGGAAGATGCGGTGAAAGTCTGGGACAATCCCAGAACTTTCGGGTGAGTTGGGGTGTCTGAAATGAAGAAACTCTGATTGTCCATTGTCTGATCATCCATTTGGACATTTATGCTTAAAGAACTTGGTACAGTATTGCAACATCCAGAAGGCACAGAACCGTTAAAAAAAAAAAATTAGAAAAAAAATAAAAATAAATAAAAATACTGACCTTGTGTGCACTCTCTCAAAGCTGTCCTTAAAAAGTTTCTAAGATGAAAAATCTTGTTTGGAGTCCTTATTTGAATAAGGAAATTTGTAAAAGCAAATAAGAATGGGTGTCTTCCAAATCACAGACTTAAAGACAAGATTCTTGTGACTCCAACAGGCTCATGTGATCCCATAGTCGTGACACTTGTCACGTGAATAGTGAGTTTAAATCAAGGTTGAAAATTTGTAGAATTATAAAACATTGTGAACACGCAGTATCGACTAATATGGTCTCGTGTCCATCCTCATCATGGTGCAACCAACCAACCCAACACTTCATCTCCTTTATTATTAACACCTGAATTAAAACCACCTGCAATCATGGGCTTTTTAAATAGTGTAGCTTATTGTACATACTTGAGCTCTTTCTTCATTTTAGCATTGTCTAGTTCATTACTTTTCATCACCGTATTTTACACTTAAGGGTGCTTCAGTTGTTCTCTATGGAACGTCTGCAGCATTTGGCAGATGTCCTTATCCACAGGGCTTTAATCCTGTGTTAATTGGTTCTGTATTGAAGTCTGCATCAACTACAGGACACTTTAGGCTTCTTAAGACACTCTTAGAACCCTTTCTGCCAGAAATTCACTCCAATCAGCTCTTAAATATTCATTCAGGAACCATTTGTGTCTAATAGTTTAATAAAATACTTAGGCAGTTTAACTAAATTTTTAATGCCTGACCATTTCTATGTAATAAAAAACAAGTATTATCAATAATTTGGAGTTTGTACAAACCTCGCACATAGCCGTTTCACGGACTGTGTAAATTCTAAGAAATAAAGCTGTATTAAATTCAACACTTTGCAGTGTAGTTCCTGCCAGGATTATCGTCCAGGTTTGTCTATTTCAGTAAAACTTTGTTTACTGCGATGCTGGAACAATAGACTCCCATAGTTTTGATTTGTATTAAACTTAAATGACCCTCATTTGTGTTTCTAATCTTTATTCTTTCTGTTTTAACTCTGTAGTATCCTTACATGTGATCCAAGTATGATCCATGTTAAAAGTAGTGTTTTGAATAAACTGTGAAAATGGCAGAATAAATATTGTGGAATATTTTGGACTTTGGATGAAATGCTCTAGTACGGAAGGGAAAAATATTTTATATTAACATGAGTTACATGGAATGAATGCACCTTTATACAACTTTAACCTTTTATACACGTTTTGTTTTGAAAGCTAAAAGATTTGTAATAAGAAAAAAATATTCTTAGGGCTCATGGAGAATCATATTCTAGAAATGTTATTTTAATTTACTCCTCATTTCCTAACTTAGTTTACTAAACACCAGTCAGCTTCAGTATAAGTGTAGGATATATGAGGCAGCAAGTGGACAGTCAGTTCTCGAAGTTGTTGTGTTGAAAGCATGAAAAATGGGCAAGTGTAAGAATCTAAGTGACTTTCACAAAGGCCATTCTGTGATATCTACATGGATTAGGTAGACCCAATGCTTGGGTCCCAATGCTTAAAGTGGTAAAGTGAATTCTCACTCTGATAGAAAGGTGTCAGAACACATTGTTCCTTGCAGTTTGTTGTTTATGGTGCTGCGCAGGGGCAGACCGTCAAAGTGCCCATGCTGACCCCTGTCCACCACCAAAAGTCCATAGAGTGAGCACATGAGTATCAGAATTGGAGAATCATGGAGCAATAGGAGAATGTGGTCTGGAAAAGATAATGGCACCAGGATGCACTGTGGGAAGAGGGCAAGCTGGCGGAGGCGGTGTGATGCTCGGGACAATGTTCTGCTGGAATCCTTGGGTTACGTACTGTACCAACTACCTAAATATTATTGTGCACTTATTCATGAAAATGGTTTTCCCTAATACCAGTGGCAGGATAGAGTCCAGCAACACTGCGAAAATGGTTCAGGAACGGTTTGAGGAACATGACAAAGATTTTGAGTTGTTGGTTGGCCTCTAAATTCCCGTGATCACAATTAAACATCTTCGAGATGTGCTGAACAAAATCGTCAGCTCCATGGAGGGCCCACCTCATAACTTAAAGGACTTCTTAATAGGACATAATAAAGGATCTTCTGCTAACATCCTGATAGTGAGTAGCACGGCGGTCTAGAGGAATCCAGCCTCTGTGGTCTAGGGCTGTAATTATACATACGAAATTGATTTGTAAACACTCAACATAATTCCTAAATACTGTACATTATTTTGCCTTGTAATGTTAGTTTAGTTCCCCTAAAGTGACAGTGAGTGATGGTGAGTGAAAAAAGGAAAATTAAAGAAAGGAATGTCTACAATGGGACAACAATGGGAAAAAAATGACAGAGAGAGAGAGAGAGAGAGAGAGAGAGACAGAGAGGGAAAGAAAGAGAGAGAAAGAAAGAAGGAAACCAGGGTATTTTTTGCCTTGCCCTATGACCTTTCTCTATGAATAAGACTTGCAGTGCCAGCATGTTTTTACAATAACAATGAGAACCAGAGAGAATGAGAACCAGAGAGAGAGAGAGAGAGAGACAGAGACATATAGAGCAAGAGAGACAGAGAGAAAGAGCAATGGCCTTTGTTCTAAATCTGTCTAAAACACACACACACACACACACACACACACACCATATAAACATGCTCATGACCTTTAGGAATAACAAGTAACAAAGTACAGACATGGAAAGGAAAGGGAATGGAGCGTGCACGAGAGAGAGGGAGAGAGAGAGAGAGAGAGAGTTTAAAGAGAAAGATATCACTGTCTACAATGACTGCAGTTCTTCTTTATCTCCCATTGCTAATGATTATCCAAATTAACATCTGCTCCAGGAGAGCGAAGGTCTGCGTGTGTGTGTGTGTGTGTGTGTGTGTGTGTGTGTGTGTGTGTGTGTGTGTGTGTGTGCGCATGTGTGTGAATGAGAATCGAGACACATGCAGTGGGGGCACGTCTGATGCTGGGGGATGTCATCTGTCAGCACTGGTGTGCTGGTAAGAGGTGCCAGACTGATGGTGGTTGTGTGTGTGTGTGTGTGTGTGTGTGTGTGTGTGTGTGTGTGTGTGTGTGTGTGTGTGTGTGTGTGTTTGTGTGTGTGTGTGTGTGTGTGTGTGTGTGTGTGTGCGCAATGATAATGAGTCACTCCAGCTCTGTTTCTGGTCTTTTGAACCGTTATGGTATAATACAGAGAGAAGTATAGTCACATTTCATTCATTCATGCATACATCAGAATGCACCTACCAATCCTGCCATGATTTCATCCATTCATCCATCCACCATCTAACCATTTATCCACCTCTCCTCCCATTCTGACTTTCCATCCATCACCTATTTAGCCATATACATTTTTCATTCATCTATCAAATCGACATCCATTCACATAGTGATCCATATATCCATATATCCATCTGTCGTTTGATTCTATCCAATCAAATTTCTATCAATCCACCCATTTTTCTATCCATTATATTCAATATCTGTCCATCCATATACTGTACCATCCAGTTATTCACCTCACATCCATCAACCAACAGTCTGACTTTGAATCTATCCATATACCTATAATTTATTAATCATATATTACTACTGTATATTCACCATTTTTTGTACATTTTTCTATTTATGTATTTCTCAATTGTTTCTCCATCCATCCACCTGCTCATCCATCCATCCATCACCTATATTTTCATTCATCCTTTCATCAGCCTTTAAACAACCCATTATTCACCCATCCATCCATTCATCCATCTACTCAAATTTGTATTAATCCAACTATCATCTTGTGGCAAACCCATGCATCTGTATATCAATTTTGCTCTATAATTTCTACCCAGCCACCATTTTATACATCTATACATCTTTTCCCCTCATATCTATTTTTATTTCATATCTTCTCAATCCATCCATCCTCCCATCATCTTTTTATTCGCCCATCCGTCCATCATTTGTGCATCCACAATGCATTCTGCTCTTACATACGTACAGATCATGAAGTAATATCCAGAGCCTCTCCATAAACTCAGTAATCTAATTCGCCAACGCAATAACCAGCACTTGTTAGAAAAGCACTGCGCTGCAATTACTGAGTACAGCAGCGTGCTGGATCGATAGCACCAAGCTTTCAATGTCAGGAGAGCAGAAAAAGCTATTTTCCTCAAATGACAACATGGTGGCACGGAGTCTTGCAAAACTGACCTCCATAAAATCCATCAGAACATATTTATGAGCAGTTTCAGGAGGGTAATTTGATTGCATGTGATGGGTGAATCTAACACATGGAATGAAATGTCACTGGTTTCTATTTCGAAGCTGTTGGAGCTTCTCTAAGAGTCTTTATTTATTCTCTGTATTCAATAAATGGATCTTTTAATACACAGTGTGCTCATGACTTTAGTATACAGTACACTAAGGGCGTGTTCCTGTACCAGGATCAGTTCGGGACTCGATCTATCTGGGTCTGTACTTGGATCGAAACCCTAAAAGGGCGTGGCTTAAACGTGAACCGGATTTGCATCGGTGTAACTTGCAGTAGATTGGAACTCTACACCTCTTTCCCTGGAAACAAAGAGAAATCCCAAAGTTTGATATCTCAGCACAGTTCCTCAAACTCAGCTATATTGTTCCTGTTCATACTTGGTCTAAAATTTGCAGAATGTGTATTTTTGTTTTATTATATACTGTATGGGTTTTTGCATTTTATGAAAGAAGCAAGGACAGTTTCAAGATGAAAGGGAGCTGTTTTTAGTTTTGATTTTAAAGCAGCTCGTTTCAAGAGGTTCATAAAGTGATGTTTAATATCTATTTCTTTCATATTTCACTTCATTTACATGTCTTTTCTAAATGTTTTGATTCTTTTTATATTCAACAATATGATAATAGTGTTGAAAATTGGTGATATTGGTGTTATAAATGCATCAAATAGCTTATATCGAGCAAGCTTTATTTCATAACTTCATAACCTCAATACTGTTGCCTGTCCATGCCTGTATTAACACAACAATTTCCTAAATTATTTCCATTCTCAATGCACACATCCAAAAAATAATAAAAGAAAGTAAGACAGACGATCACGTGCCGCCTATTCATATCTGTTTTTGCTTATGTCTAAAACAACACATTATCCGTTCCCTTGAGAACAACAATTGAAATTTGCTCTGGCAGATCCAGAAATCACTCATCCAGCACATCTGTACTTGTGACCAGTGATAAAGCTGAGGTCAAGGAACCGTCAGAACCATAATAATAATAATACATATGTTGTCTTAAACACTGAATTTCACATGTCTGTTCATCTCTTTCGAGCAAAGGCAACAACGTGTGTTCGTACTACTTTTGAAATATGCCTTTTTTTTCTGTTTACCGTAAAGACAGAGGTATCTAGTTTGTTTATATTGGAACAGCCGAGCTCTCTCTCTGTCTTTCTACTGACATTTTAAGTAGATTAAGGAAGCATTTGGGTACAGCAAGAACCCATCACATTGTCAAATTACACTGCACAGAACAGCAAAGTCTTCCTAATGTCTTTTCCTAATGTCTCTTCAGGTCAGGTTTCAAGAAACAAGATATGCAGAGTGAGAAAGAAAGAAAAAGAGAGAGAGAGAGAGAGAGAGAGAGAGTGAGAGGAGATGTTCCTTTTCATAATATAAACATGAAAGTGGTTTAAATCAGATCCATGCTTCTGTAATTTTTTAATTTCTTTGGACATGAATATTATTGTGATAGTATGAGCAATCACACACACACACACACACACACTATATATATATATATATTCATTCATTCATTTTCTATACCGCTTTATCCTGTGTTCAGGGTCGCGGGGGACCTGGAGCCTATCCCAGGAGACTTCGGGCACTAGGCGGGGTACACCCTGGGCAGGGTGCCAATCCACCGCAGGGCACACACACATACACACACTCACACACCCAATCACACACTACGGGCAATTTAGGAACGCCAATTAGCCTAGCCTGCATATCTTTGGACTGTGGGAGGAAACCGGAGTACCCGGAGGAAACCCACCAAGCACGGGGAGAACATGCAAACTCCATGCACACAGAGACGGGAATCGAGCCTGGCCGGGGAATCGAACCCAGACCCTGGAGGTGCAAGGCGACAGTGCTAACCACTACACCACCGTGCCGCCATATATATATATATATATATACAGTGGTGTGAAAAACTATTTGCCCCCCTCCTGATTTCTTATTCTTTTGCATGTGTGTCACACAAAATGTTTCTGATCATCAAACACATTTAACTATTAGTCAAAGATGACACAAGTAAACACAAAATGCAGTTTTTAAATGAGGGGTTTTATTATTTAGGGAGAAAAAAAATCCAAACCTACATGGCCCTGTGTGAAAAAGTAATTGCCCCCTGAACCTAATAACTGGTTGGGCCACCCTTAGCAGCAATAACTGCAATCAAGCGTTTGCGATAACTTGCAACGAGTCTTTTACAGCGCTCTGGAGGAATTTTGGCCCACTCATCTTTGCAGAATTGTTGTAATTCAGCTTTATTTGAGGGTTTTCTAGCATGAACCGCCTTTTTAAGGTCATGCCACAACATCTCAATAAGATTCTGGTCAGGACTTTGACTAGGCCACTCCAAAGTCTTCATTTTGTTTTTCTTCAGCCATTCAGACGTGGATTTGCTGGTGTGTTTTGGGTCATTGTACTGCTGCAGCACCCAAGATCGCTTCAGCTTGAGTTGACAAACAGATGGCCGGACATTCTCCTTCAGGATTTTTTGGTAGACAGTAGAATTCATGGTTCCATCTATCACAGCAAGCCTTCCAGGTCCTGAAGCAGCAAAACAACCCCAGACCATCACACTACCACCACCATATTTTACTGTTGGTATGATGTTCTTTTTCTGAAATGCTGTGTTACTTTTACGCCAGATGTAACGGTACACGCACCTTCCAAAAAGTTCAACTTTTGTCTCGTCGGTCCACAAGGTATTTTCCCAAAAGTCTTGGCAATCATTGAGATGTTTTTTTAGCAAAATTGAGACGAGCCTTAATGTTCTTTTTGCTTAAAAGTGGTTTGCGCCTTGGAAATCTGCCATGCAGGCCGTTTTTGCCCAGTCTCTTTCTTATGGTGGAGTCGTGAACACTGACCTTAATTGAGGCAAGTGAGGCCTGCAGTTCTTTAGATGTTGTCCTGGGGTCTTTTGTGGCCTCTTGGATGAGTTGTCTCTGCGCTCTTGGGGTAATTTTGGTCGGCCGGCCACTCCTGGGAAGGTTCACCACTGTTCCATGTTTTTGCCATTTGTGGATAATGGCTCTCACTGTGGTTCGCTGGAGTCCCAAAGCTTTAGAAATGGCTTTATAACCTTTACCAGACTGATAGATCTCAATTACTTTTGTTCTCATTTGTTCCTGAATTTCTTTGGATCTTGGCATGATGTCTAGCTTTTGAGGTGCTTTTGGTCTACTTCTCTGTGTCAGGTAGCTCCTATTTAAGTGATTTCTTGATTGAAACAGGTGTGGCAGTAATCAGGCCTGGGGGTGACTACAGAAATTGAACTCAGGTGTGATAAACCACAGTTAAGTTATTTTTTAACAAGGGGGGCAATCACTTTTTCACACAGGGCCATATAGATTTGGAGTTTTTTTTCTCCCTTAATAACGTAAACCTTCATTTAAAAACTGCATTTTGTGTTCAATTATGTTATCTTTGACTAATAGTTAACGGTTTTTGATGAGCAGAAACATTTAAGTGTGACAAACATGCAAAAGAATAAGAAATCAGGAAGGGGGCAAATAGTTTTTCACACCACTGTATATATATATATGCACTTCTGGAACAATGGTCAAAAATTCCTATAAACACACCCCTAAACCTTGTGGAAAGCCTTCCCAGCAGATTTTAAGCTGTTATAGCTGCAAAGAGGGCGGGGCCAACATAATATTACACCGCAAGCGAATAATTGTGACAATATAGTGCATATTTACAGAATCATCCAAAAAATGTATACACACTTTATAAAAACTTGTATTCATATTTTAATGCAAAATGTATTGTTATATATATATATATTATTTATATTATAATTATAATAAAATAAGCTATTTTACTTTTCCTGAAGTGTATATAAATTTTTTTGGCTGATTCTGTGTAGCTGTCAATATTAACAGGTTAATGCATGTGATGAATTTCGAATTTTTAACACATTGCTATTTTTAACACAAATTAGTCATATGACCAAGTTTGACCCTAATGGCTTCCCATAATCAGAGAGCGGTTACCCGGCTGTGCATAATAATGGCTCATTTAACGCGAATAATAAGATGACTGAGGAAACATCGCCAGGTGTGCTGAACGGCAAGTTTCATTATGAAAAGCTTCTAGATGGATGTTTGAATAAAACCAAACATGTGTACTTGAACCTTAAAAGGGAAACAATTTTTACAAGAATACGCTTCACATACAGTAAGATGTGGGAGTGGTGGCGCAGGCGGTTAAGGCTCTAGGTTGTTAGCCCTGCCATCGGGGGGCAGTTGTTACACCCCGTACTACCCAGCCAATGCAAACAGTGCCAATCCCATTTGAGAGCTTTTCATTTAATATTTGTTAAATGTTAATGTTTGAGATATTGTAAAACTACATAATCTGTTTCCTCTAACCAGTTTTCCATGCATTTCTTCATTCCAACATTGCACGTTTATAATACAAGTAAATCTGAGCATTTTAAAATTATGATTAACTGTGATTGATCTTAGACTGGCTGTGATTAACCCGATTAAAAATTTTAATCGACTGACAGCATTTAAGATAATATATAACAAATGTATAAAATATTATATTCCTATATTCATCTTGGACTTGTGATATCTGATTATTGAGGCATCTTCTTACTCCTGTAGGAGAAAAGTACACAGGAAAGCTGATAGTCCAAGGCTGTACCTTTTGTGTGTGTGTGTGTGTGTGTGTGTGTGTGTGTGTGTGTGTGTGTGTGTGTGTGTGTGTGTGTGTGTGTGTGTGTGCACAGAGCAGTGTGTTATTGGGAGCAGATTTCGTGTAATACATGAGAAACAGTTGCTCAGGCTCAAAGCTATAAAAACCAGTGCACTATCTCATCTTACAATGCTATCACGTAGTGTTACTGAAGCAGGTTAGAGCCACAGTGGTGGAGAATTTATGATATATGTATTTCAGTCAGATAGAGAGAGAGAGAGAGAGAGAGAGAGAGAGAGCGGGAATAATCCGAAAAGCTATAAAAAAAAATTTTGGACATAAACTCCATTAGTGACCATTCACTAAGCAAATAGTTCAGAGTCTTCTGTTGGATAATTACTCCAGTGATTAATGTTTCATCTGGCAACAAATTATTTAAAATGGTGCCGTGTGGAGTTCTTAAACAACCATGTCAGAAGTCATATTAAATAGTTGTCCTGCATCAAGCAAAGAAAACAACTAAGGAGATTGCTGGAACTAATATAAAATGGATTAAGAACTGTAAAATGCATTAATAAGACCTGGAAAGGATAGTGGTGAACCATCTTCTTCAGAGAACAAATGTTGTTGCAAAAAAAAAATTAAAAAAAAGTCCTGAATGGGCGTAATAGATCACTTAAAGCTTAGTGAATAATATAGAAATTACTTAAATGTTGAAAGTAAAAAAAGAACTAAAGGGACTGGGACTAAACAGCTGTTTAGATTAAAGAAGTGAGTCGAATCAGGATAAAAGTCTTCAATTTACTGGAGAGCATAAAGATTGGACTGTGAAGCACCAGAAAATGTTTTACCCTGGTCCAGAGTGATGGGTAAGAAGAGAGGCGGTGATGATGCACCCATCACGCCAAGTGCCTACCTTGTAATCAGCTCTAGATTCAGCACTGTTATGTGCTCAAAAAATGATTTTTCCTGCCATATTCCAAGATAGCGATGCCAGGATTATCAAGCTCAAATTGTGCACAAGTGGTTCAATGAGCATGAGACACAATGTTCACACTTGGACTGACCACCACAGAGTCCCACTGAGAATCTCTGGGATGTGCTGGACAAGACTATGCAGTGGTCTGACGGTCTCCTTACTAATACAAGACCTTGGAGAGGAATAAATGTCAAATAAATGTTGTGACATTGCGTAAGCTTATCGAAATGATGCCATGGTAGTTCTCAAAGTGAAAGGTCCAGAGAAATATTACAGTGTGCAACTTTTTTTCTGAACATTTTGAAAGAAAAAAAAAGCTTTTATTTGCATATCATTTGCATATTCAATGAAAAAGATTTCAATATTTACCATCACGCGTTTCCTGAGACTTTTACTTACACAATGTAAGTGTATCTAAACTCAGAAAAAAGCAGTTCATGAAAAGTTGTTTGCCTGTAATACATTTAATGTTGTAGAGAAACTTTTGACTTCCTGTTGTTGTTGCTATGGCTACTACTGTATGTTAGTCCTATGTTACATTATCACAAGAGTATTAGTATAAAAAAAAAACTTCAATATCTGGACCTACTGGACCTGTTATTTTAGAAAATTTATCAATAAACAGAAACAACGCTGTGGTCAAAAGCGTCTCTCATTTCTCAATCCAGTGTGGGTTAAATTTGGTTTCTTCTGCTATTCTGCCTTTTTTACAGATCCCAAATAAAAATATTAAAGCTTCACACCTTCCACTTGATGATAGTCATTGCTATGTATAATATCAAAGTTCTTCTTCAACACCTTTATAAATATACAAAGGTGTTACTTTGGAGGAGAGGTTTTTTTTTTTCTTCGTTTGTCCTTGATGACTTTAAAATCAGACAGATTTTTTGTAAAAACGACAAAAAAAAATGGAAATAGAAATAGATTCAAAAGTCCAATTTTTTGTTGTTGTAGACTTTCTTTTAAACTTCTCATCTTTATCTTTTTATGTTGCAAATCAAGGTTGGGGATTTTACCTTACATGGTTCTTCATGCATCTAGATTAATAATTTTGGCAAAAAAGTGTATACATAAAATATTTTAAAAACAAAGTTTAATGCACATTTACTTAAACATTCATTCATTCATTCATTTTCTATACCGCTTAATCCTGTGTTCAGGGTCACGGGGGACCTGGAGCCTATCCCAGGAGACTTCGGGCACTAGGCGGGGTACACCCTGGACAGGGTGCCAATCCATCGCAGGGCACACACACATACACACACTCACACACCCAATCACACACTACGGGCAATTTAGGAACGCCAATTAGCCTAATCTGCATATCTTTGGACTGTGGGAGGAAACCGGAGTACCCGGAGGAAACCCACCAAGCACAGGGAGAACATGCAAACTCCATGCACACAGAGACGGGAATCGAACCTGGCCGGGGAATCGAACCCAGACCCTGGAGGTGCAAGGCGACAGTGCTAACCACTACACCACCGCGCCGCTTACTTAAACATAATGTGCAAAAATAAAAATAAAAAATATTTTCCTGCCACTTTTACCAAATGTGTTTTTTAAGATTTAAGCATTTATTTGTCACATACTCATTAATGCACAGTGAAATTCTTCTCCTCGCTCCATCCCACTTCAGGAAGTTGGGGTCAGAGCCAGTTTAGTAAATCTTACCTTATGGTGCGCTAAACAGATTTGGCAATGATCAGTGAAAAGAAACTTTTTAATTAACTTTTTAATTAACACAAACTTTATCCCATTATTCCAAATAATCTTATTCCATTGTTCTAAGTTCTGGAGCTCACGAGACTTGCTCATGTATGCCGCTGTTCGATGTTGTTGCAGCAGTAAGGAGCTACTTACATCCCCACCGGCAAGCAGAGACCCGTTTGCGTCAGCCATGTTCATGTAGTTATTGTTGTTTCCAAACTGCAACAGAAACACAGAAAGTAGGCATAGGTGTTATTTTTTATTTACACGTCAGATCTACACAGATAGCTTCAGTGACCCATAAAAAGCAATTCATCTATAAAGTTTGTTAGAACTAGACGGTGTTAGAATATACAATCTCTTTAACACCTAGTGAAGGGGCTTTAATTCAATTTAACTCACTCTTCAGTTCTTGTGTTTATTATAAAAAGGAAGGAAAAAAGAAAAACAACTTGGTTTTGCATCATAAAGCAGAGCACTGAGTCCATGCCACAAACAGCTGGAGATCAACATGGGAGTTCTTCCACTGTACACAAACTACTTCTACACAAGGTTCTACTTTTGGATAACTTTTCACCAGCTGGAAAAATCATGCTCACTACAATGTATTGTATAATGACATCACTGTATTGAGCATATCAACCTGGGATTCTGGGGCATTCAGGATGGGGTGGAGTACACTCTCACACGGTAATAAAATATGGAGTATGGATATATGGAATATAGAAAGACCATGAGCCCACAGTCAGGTTTTTTGGACTTTAGCAGGAAACCCACAACGCACACACCTAGACACAAAGTTCTGGAAAGATTTGAACCCCCAACTCAGGAAGTGTGAGGCAACAGTGCATGTTGCCTGTTCCATATGCATGCATCACTCCATATTAAAGTTATTGGCACAGGTACTGGCATTACTTCTCCAGTCTTGGGACTGGCACTGAGTGTGTCCTGCATCTCCAGTGGCTGGGTATTTGGTATGAGGGTTATCATAGGGTTGAGGGCCATCAACATTGCCCGAGAGTAGTGGGGCTTAAAACCGCATCAGCAACCTCAGGCTTCTAAAGATCTACTATAATTTAGTCTAAATATCTTTGTAATCATATGTTATGCCAATAACTTTGACTTGATTTAACTATACAGTATATTTAATATACAATGAACAGTATGAAAGAAACGCAAATTGTTCACTTTCACTCCTATTTCATTCCTCTTCCAAATACTCAGTTTCTTTGTTTATATAAATATGCCTAGAAAGGACCACTCATATGGGAGTGTTCACTCATATGAGGTCACATTAGTGTGTGTGTGTGTGTGTGTGTGTTGGTGAGGTGTCTAACTAACACGTTCGAACCCTAGTAATGTCACAAAAAAGAAAAAAGAAGAAAAGTCAAGGAACGTAAATTTTTTCTCACATTTTTATGTGTACTGTACATGCTCGCTTGAATGTCGAAAAAACTGCTAAAAAAGGGAACTTTGGATATTCTTTTGGACTTTTGGTCTTGCTCTAAAAACGTTATCTTTAACGGAAGGCGGAAAAAAAACATGCTGGATGTTTGCAGAATGCTAGAGTAAAATGATTTTAATGTTTCAACCAAATGTGTGCGTTAAATATGTCTTTTTTGTGGTTTACTAATGCAATTGAAATGTGGAAGAAAAAATAAAAAACAAGTAAACAAATTCAGCACTCGCTTTTGAAAGCATCTGCAACAAAAGTACCATAGACTTTTTGTAGAATTTATAAAAGCTCATAAAAGGCTATAAAATTGAAGTTAAGGAGTTGAAATGAACAAGAGGGGGCGTTGCTTAATGTGGGTTAATGTTTGACTCTTTTGTTATCGATGGAAGTAAGAGGCACAAGTCACAAATCACAAGAAAACATGGTTAATCCATTTAGCAGATGCTCTTATCCAGAGCGACTTACATTTTTATCTCATTACACATCTGAGCAGTTGAGGGTTAAGGGCCTTGCTCAAGGGCCCAACAGTGGCAACTTGGTGGTTGTGGGGTTTGAACCTGGGATCTTCCGAACCGTAGTCCAGTGCCTTAACCACTGAGCTACACCTGGCCCAAACCAGACTGAAAAATTATTCTCAATCGGCTGGAACAAGGATCTAGGAAGACGTGCATCTAGACTGTTTTTGTGTTCTGGCACCTATTGTAGGTGGTGGAATAAACTTCCTCTAGACCTCCTTACAGCCGAGTTACTGGCAAATCTTTAAGCGACGACTGAAGACCTACCTGTTTCGTAGATATTAGGGTTAACCCCCGCCTCAAACAAACAAAAACAAAAAAATCCTTTCCAACAGTGTTTAACTGATGGTACTTAGTTGGTAACCTAGTAACCAGTGTAAGGGTCTGTCTAATGCCGGAAACTTGAAAGCACTTTTGTACTGTACAGTAAGTCGTTCTGGATAATAAAGTCTGCTAAATGCCATAATGTAAATGTAACATGTTTGAGAGAATGCAAGGATCAAACAAGAATTGGATTTAATGGAACGATGTAGTTTGCATTAAACATCTCACCAAATAGAGCAAAAAATCAATAAATACAGTGGTGTGAAAAACTATTTGCCCCCTTCCTGATTTCTTATTCTTTTGCATGTTTGTCATACTTAAATGTTTCTGCTCATCAAAAACCGTTAACTATTAGTCAAAGATAACATAATTGAGCACAAAATGCAGTTTTTAAATGAAGGTTTACGTTATTAAGGAAGAAAAAAAACTCCAAATCTACATGGCCCTGTGTGAAAAAGTAATTGCCTCCCCTTGTTAAAAAATAACTTAACTGTGGTTTATCACACCTGAGTTCAATTTCCGTAGTCGCCCCCAGGCCTGATTACTGCCACACCTGTTTCAATCAAGAAATCACTTAAATAGGAGCTACCTGACACAGAGAAGTAGACCAAAAGCACCTCAAAAGATAGACATCATGCCAAGATCCAAAGAAATTCAGGAACAAATTAGAACAAAAGTAATTGAGATCTATCAGTCTGGTAAAGGTTATAAAGCCATTTCTAAAGCTTTGGGACTCCAGCGAACCACAGTGAGAGCCATTATCCACAAATGGCAAAAACATGGAACAGTGGTGAACCTTCCCAGGAGTGGCCGGCCGACCAAAATTACCCCAAGAGCGCAGAGACAACTCATCCGAGAGGCCACAAAAGACCCCAGGACAACATCTAAAGAACTGCAGGCCTCACTTGCCTCAATTAAGGTCAGTGTTCACGACTCCACCATAAGAAAGAGACTGGGCAAAAACGGCCTGCATGGCAGATTTCCAAGGCGCAAACCACTTTTAAGCAAAAAGAACATTAAGGCTCATCTCAATTTTGCTAAAAAACATCTCAATGATTGCCAAGACTTTTGGGAAAATACCTTGTGGACCGACGAGACAAAAGTTGAACTTTTTGGAAGGTGCGTGTCCCGTTACATCTGGCGTAAAAGCAACACAGCATTTCAGAAAAAGAACATCATACCAACAGTAAAATATGGTGGTGGTAGTGTGATGGTCTGGGGTTGTTTTGCTGCTTCAGGACCTGGAAGGCTTGCTGTGATAGCTGGAACCATGATTTCTACTGTCTACCAAAAAATCCTGAAGGAGAATGTCCGGCCATCTGTTCGTCAACTGAAGCTGAAGCGATCTTGGGTGCTGCAGCAGGACAATGACCCAAAACACACCAGCAAATCCACCTCTGAATGACTGAAGAAAAACAAAATGAAGACTTTGGAGTGGCCTAGTCAAAGTCCTGACCTGAATCCTATTGAGATGTTGTGGCATGACCTTAAAAAGGCGGTTCATGCTAGAAAACCCTCAAATAAAGCTGAAGTACAACAATTCTGCAAAGATGAGTGGGCCAAAATTCCTCCAGAGCGCTGTAAAAGACTCGTTGCAAGTTATCGCAAACGCTTGATTGCAGTTATTGCTGCTAAGCAGTTATTAGGTTCAGGGGGCAATTACTTTTTCACACAGGGCCATGTAGGTTTGGATTTTTTTTCTCCCTAAATAATAAAACCCCTCATTTAAAAACTGCATTTTGTGTTTACTTGTGTTATCTTTGACTAATAGTTAAATGTGTTTGATGATCAGAAACATTTTGTGTGACAAACATGCAAAAGAATAAGAAATCAGGAGGGGGGCAAATAGTTTTTCACACCACTGTACATAAACAAGTGCTGATGCGCAACAAGTGATAATGCGATAACAAGCCAATGACAAAATTTCTTTCTTTTTTATTTTGGCTTTAGGTGTTGAAGGTTGTTGATATAGGGGTCTAAGGATGTGGGTTTGCACCCCGCCCATCTGTGGTTTGCCACACCCCATATAACCCAGCCAATGCATGCAGAGCCGGTCCCAAGCCCGGGTAGAAAAATGTGTCAGAAAGGACATCCGGTGTAAAACCTGCGTCAGGTTGTGTGCGGATCCGCTTTGGCGACCCCTTAACCTGAGCAGTTTTTTATTTTTATTTATTTTTGTATTGATACATCAACATCCTGTACTAGATTTGTCTTTTCCTAATCTGGCTTGTTAAGATCACATCTATTCCTACAATATTCAAGGAAACGTTTACAGGATGCAGAATTATCAGTCGGTGAGGCAATTACACGATAAAATTACTCGCGATGAATCATAGAGAAATTGCCAGCGTGTGCCAGGTGCGCTAATCTCCTGTGAAAAGATTAGATTTATGGCCCGCATTCATCTCCACTTGTTAAGATATCGTTTTTTATTTCGTTGTAGCGGCCGTCACTCTGACAGGTAAGAACAATGCAACAACATCATGAAGAATTACGGGGTGGCAGCTGGAGAGGCCCGAACGGCAAACACGCGCACTTCTAAACACACACAGTCTGGGGGAAAGAATCTACACAGGACACAATTCCCACAATCCTCCTCCTCCTCCTCCTCCACCTTCTCTAGCAGTCTTATCTTTTTATACTGGACAAACAATAGCAGAAAGAAAATTAAGATCAGAAGCAAAAGAGAAGAGCTTTCATTCGTTTTTTCCTTTTTTTTTCCAGCTACCTTGTTATAGCTTCTTTTCTTCTGAGTGGTGGTTAGTATGCGAATGTAATTACCGAAGGAACTGTAGCTAATCAACTGTGAATGGTATCCATTAATTAGTCTATGCCCTGGAGAGAGAACGTGAGAGAGACAGAGAGAGAGACACACACACACACACACACACACACAGAAAGAGAGAGAGAGAGATAGAGAGAGAGAGAGAGAGAGAGAGAGTGAATAAGCTTAAATGTTAAAGTAAAAATGCTGCAGCAAACTTCAAATCAGACACACACACACACACTCCTCCAGAGCATCTGGTAGAGCAGGTGGCTCCGGCTGATCACCTGACACGGTACCAGATCACAAAAACACACACAAGAACCTTGACAATCAGCTCAACATCTGTCCAAAACAGCAGAGAGAATGAATGACCCTCTTTATCAGGCGCTCACTGAATCACTTATTTCATCTCTCTCTCTCTTTCAGTCCTCTGTTATTAGTGGTGCAATACTCCAAAAACATGCAGGAGTGTGTGTGTGTGTGTGTGTGTGTGTGTGTGTGTGTGTGTGTGTGTGTGTTTGTGTAGGTTTAGGACCCTGTCTCATAGACTCAAGACGGACGAACTTCTCATAGTGCATGAAAAGGGATAATGAAGATTATGGAAAAGTGTGTGTGTGTGTGTGTGTGTGTGTGTGTGTAAGAAAGAGAGAGTGAGACTGCAGTGCATTGTGGGGAGTTGGTGGGGGAAGTGCATGGTTTATTTCAGCATGAAAAGTGCAGCTGCAACACTGACACAGTAAGTTGTGTGTGTGTGTGTGTGTGTGTGTGTGTGTGTGTGTGTGTGTGTGTGTGTGTGTGTGTGTGTGTGAGAGAGAGAGAGAGAGAATGAGAGAGAGAGACAGACAGTGTGTCTGTGTCAATGCAAATTGTATATCCAGGCACATATGTGTGTAAACTGTCACTGCCCTGGACACACACACAGACACACACACTTGTAATATTTATGAATATTACTGTAAACGTTGCAACCTCTAGTTAATGCATCAGAAGATCAGCTGTATCGTGCGAGTGTGAGTTGATGTCATTATACATTACGGTGAGATTGTTAGTTAAATGTGAGTTGTTGAGATCCCATAAGTCCCTGCAATACATTAAGCTACTGTGAGTTATTGACTATAGTCTGTATCTGCAATATTTTAAGTCACTACAATACTTCAGGTTATTATGGTTCTGTAAGTTACTGTAAGTTCTGCAAGTTCAACAATAGGGTACTACAGCCCTGTTGTAGCTATTGCTACTGTATGTAGCTGTCGCTAAAGCTATTGTGAGACTATACAGTAGGTTGGTGAGATACTCCAAGGTATTGTGAGACTGTATATTACTGATATATTGTAAATTACTACAAAAGTAACTGTGAGAATATACTGTAGGTTACTGCAATAAAGTACATTATTGTGAAAATATAAGTTAGTGTGAAACTTGAAGTTTGTGTGATTTTGTTGAAGTTACAGTACTGCAAGACTGGAAGTAATTCTCACTCACTCATCGTCTATACCGCTTTATCCTGTAACCTTGAGGTGGGGGTCCTGCACTAGAGGGGGTACTCCCTGGACAGGGTCCCAATCTATTGCAGTGCACACACAAACACACACACACACACTACGGGCAATTTGGGGACACCAATTAGTTTAATCTGCAGGTCTTTGGACTGTGGGAGGAAACCGGAGTACCTGGAGGAAACCCACCAAGCACGGGGAGAACATGCAAACTCAATGAACACAGAGACGGGAATCGAACCCTGACCCTGGAGGTGCAAGGCGACGGTGCTGACCACTACATGCAAGTTATTGCAATTCTATAGGTTACTAAGATATTGTAAGTTACTGTAAGATTTTTTAAGTTACCTAAGTTTGTAAGTGGGATTATGATAAGCTACCACATATCTGAAACAGCATGACTGTAGGTTTCCCTATGTTAATTTTTTTTGTCCATAGTGTCGACCTTTTTTAACTAAGGTAAGTTTCGATATCATTTGAATATTTTTCAA
Organism: Channallabes apus; assembly: GCA_030522415.1. Lineage (NCBI taxonomy): Eukaryota > Metazoa > Chordata > Actinopteri > Siluriformes > Clariidae > Channallabes > Channallabes apus. The sequence goes on along the minus strand of CM060106.1, from coordinate 37,513,663 downwards.
ATAAGACCTTGAAAAATTTCAATATGAGTTTTGCCTATAATGCCCATCCCTAGACGCTAGACTAGAATTTGTTAGTGTTTATACAACGTGGTGTTGAAATACCTACAACTTTTTAAAAACGTCGCATTCTGTAATAAAAGTTGTTTTAATTTTTTACAGTATTGAACAAAAAATTTATTGTCATAGTCAAAAAAACTAATTTTAAAAAAGAAATGAAAAGAAAAAGAGATGTGTTAAGTGTGTAAAGCTTGGCATGTCCCCAGCAACGGGACAGCAAGATGGACGCCAAGCCACATTAGCCCTGACGAGAGAGGAATAATGACGGAAAAGAAAGGAGGGAAGTGGGTCAGATCAGACAATGAGGCCTCTGTAATTAATTGAACAAGGAGGGCATGTAGAGTACACCGCTAGTGCACAGTAACAAGAATGAAACACGCCCCTAAAAATGAATAATGGCTGAACAAATCAGTCCTCAGAGATGGACAGGAGAATAAAGACTGTATGCCAGAGCTCAGGCCGCAGATTAGGTATTAAACGCCTAGAAAAACATTTGAGGCTGGAAAAGGAAAACATATTAGAAGCTCGCTTCAGGCACTGGACTGAGCATTGCACATATAACGATTTCCCACACAGCTGAATGAATAAACCATATCGCTAATATTACTACAGATAACACAATCATTTACAGTGTAATACATGGTGACAGTCCCGAACAGCAATAATAAGGCCATATTAACAGCCATTACATTACACAATCTGTTTTTGTCCGGCTTTGTTTATCCTGCTTTGTCGCTGATAATACCTTCCATATCCTGCTTTATTCATCTTCTGAACACCATTTCATAACCTTAACACAGAAATATTCTTATGTGCGAATGTCTGTGGGGAAATAAAATGCCTGGCATCTATTATCACACGTCAAATTATTTGCAACCCCTCGGGCACAAACAATATTGCATTCTCCTCTATTGGTGAAAAGGGGCGAAATATTCGGGGCTATGATAACCGGACAATCTGATAACACTGTAGTGTTTTGTATTTTTCACCTGTTTCCTTACTTGGAAATAACATTTTGATGTGATGTCTTGATCTAGGCATAACACTTTTCAATATTATCTTATATACTCTTGTTACATTTTCTCCTTACAGATAAATACAAAAAACGATCTCGCAAGCTGAAATGGAAAAAAATATAAAAAAAGGAGCTGTTCGGAATTTTTACAGTATAACCCCTCGCTGATATAACAATGTAAACACTGATGATCCTTCAGCTTTGACACGACTGCCACCACCTCGTATGTTGAAACTGCATATAGTACTGTACTGTATAAAAATCTTAAACCACCCTTAATTTTTTCATATTTGCCTTCCAAAGTTCTCCAGGCTTCCTGAAGGCTCTTGAAGAAGGCTTTCCAGTCCGGTCCCTGTGCATGAGCAGCTTCCAGTGACCTATGAATCATTCAAGCATATAACCATCTAACTGCAGGCATGAACCAGTGAGAAACAGGTGGAGATGATGACAGTTGATGATCAGGCCGGTGATTAATATACTGCTGATGCTGAATGTTGAGCTTTTGGAACAGACGAGAGGAAATGAGGTTGCTGCAAAGGTTGGTACATACAGTATATACAACCTTTTTTTTTAATTGCATCGAATTTTAGTCACAGTAAAACATTTGTTTCCATTTCTTTAACTTAATCTAAATAATAATAATAATAATAATAATAATAATAATAATAATTGAATGGAATTAAATATGAAAAAATGACTGAAGGCTCATGATTTTTGCACAGTATATGATAACTGGATTGGAAATGGATGTCTCTTTCTAAAAACTGAAACATTCTACTACGGAAAATGAATGCTGGGGAGAATTACTGCTTGAAACAGCTCTGAAATAGCATAAACATGAATTAACCTTGCAAGAATCCAAATATATATCTGGTAAAAAGATAAAGTTCAACCTTAATCCTACAAATTCTGCTTTAAATGCTGTTTTTACTATGATTTTAAATACGGCATTTGAAAGACACCCTTATCTGGAGCGACTTACATTTTTATCTCATTATACAACAAGCAGTTGAGGATTAATGGGCCTTGCTCAGGGGCCCAATAGTGGCAATTTGGTGGTGGTGGTGTTGGGGTTTGAACCTGGAACCTTTGAACTTGAAATTCCCCTACAAGTTCAAAGGTAGTTTCGTATCCAGCGTCTTCCAGTTCCAGTCCAGTCACTGTTTAAGAAAGACGTAAAGCTGTTCAGCTGTAAATGATACGGGGAAGGAGCTCAGCTCCAGGTCCGAAAATGGGAAAAAGATGGCGGGAAGTAAGGAATCGAGGCAGAACAAGTGCATGGAACTTGTGCGAATGATAAATATAATTGTGTTCTAGATTGAGGTTGGAGAAAGAGTTTCAAACAAAGAGTGGTCGCTCGCTTGTTCACTTAATCACTCACGTGTCCATTAACTCACTCACGTCTTCACTCACTCACTCACTTAACCGTTTGTTTTATTATCCTCTTTTCACATCTGGCAGCCGGCCAACTGGAGGCCTCTCCCTGCTCAGGCTGGAGGTAGGCACAGTGGCATTGTGGGTAAGAAAAAAAAGAAAAAGAAAAGAAAAGAAAGACAGACACAGTGGGGGTTGTCTTTGATTTCAACGCTCTCTCTCTCTCTCTCTCTCTCTCCGCAATAAATGTACTCTCATTTACAAACCAATGCAGCCCTGAGCATGTGCTCCTGGCCATAACAGATCACAGGGGCTATTCACAAGCAGCAGGCAGTCGCAACACACACACACACACACACACACACACACACACACGCGCGCGTACACGCACCCACCCCCGCATACACACACACTCGTATGCACCCCATCACAGTGGTACATTTGTAAGCTCAGAAGGAGAGCGAAAGCTGGGCTGTTTTGATCCACAGGAGGAATCGATTGCTAAAACTCAGTTTAGAGTTCGAATCATTACATGCTGACCCTAAACTCAGCGAGAGAGAGAGAGAGAGAAAGAGAGACTACTTATAGGAGACTGCACTCACTCTCCATCTCTCTCTCTATCGCTTTTCAAACCAAACAAACCCATGACTAAAACTAAACAGTGGAAATGGCCTGAAGAGCGACAGAAGCGGAGAGAGAGAGAGAGAGCGAGAGAGAGCGAGAGAGAGACTAAGTTAAAACATGTGATAAGCAGAAAGCAGAGAGCTGATGTTATCATAAACCTGCATGCAGGAGTCGACAGTTTCATTCAAAGCCATTTCAATTCTCTCTCTCTTTCTCTCTCCTTCTCTCTTTCCCCTTAATCTGCTTTCACTTCACAAAGGGACCACTTTAACCCTTGACAGTTCAATTAAAAGCAGCTCTGATCTCTTGGACGTTTTTCCATCACACACAACATACTCAATGTACTTTGCAGAGGTTTATAGACGACCACGGTACAGTTTTATTAAGATTTTTAAAATGAGCTTTTTAAAAAGTGAGTTAATTCTTCAATAATTTTATTCGTTAAAGTTCAATAAAGTTATTCGCATTAAATTTTATCATGAGTTTGTGGATCTATAAGGGAAAACAAACACTTCATTATATCCCCTTATTTAGGATCACCGTGCTCTGGTGACGTGAGACGAACTTCCTCTTACCCACCAGGAGTTGATTATTTTCCTGTAACAGCATGTCCTGAAGTGTTTCATTCCTCTTATATCAAAGCTAAAACTCAGTGTATGACTCAGTTTAAAACTTTTTATGATACATAACAGATAATAATATTCTGATTCAGATTTCTAAATGAAAAATTAACTTCATACTTGTCCATATCTTGTTTAATTCCCTGAAGAAAAAAATTGGTGTTAAATTTATATATACAGTGTGTATATATATATATATATATATAAATTAATTTTTCTACACAGTGGAACCTCGGATTACGAGCATAATTCGTTCTGGAGGCGGGCTCGTATTCAAAAACACTCGTAAATCAAGCACATTTTCCCATAAGAAATAATGGAAATTAAACTTATTTGTTCCACAGCCCAAAAAAAGAAATACGTTATTATTATTATTTTTTTTTAGATAATGATTCAATATAAAAAGTCATGCTTATATGGTTATGCTAAAAAGGTTATAGAAATTCAGAAAATCTAAAATCTATCAAGTTAATATAATTTTATATGATAATTATGCTAATTTCTAATATCTTTACAGTTCAACAATTTTTTGCTTTATTGCAAACATTTTTTCTTTCCCAAAATGAAGTTAACTTCTAAAAAATTTCATTTCAGAATTGAGTACACAGTCATAACTGCTTTTAAGTAGAAATATAACATAAATTCAGTCTTATTTAAATAGTCAGACAAAAAAAATTATGCACACTTCAGGAAAAACTAACTTTTAAATACTGTATAAAAGTTTTATAAATATAAATATCACATTACATATTATATTATATATATGATAATATGATATGATATAATTATTATTATGTGTATATTAATATAAGATATACCATATTATTTTTCTTTTCCTGAGGTATGATACATAACAGATAATATGCACTTAAATGAACTCGGCTCTCCAACAACACAGTAGTTTAGTTTGTATTTGTGTGATGTTATCAACCTGACCTTCTACTGTAAGTCTTATTATAATAAGTGCTATTATAATAAGCTCTTTGTTCAGTAATTCAGTCATCAGGTATTAAACATATTTGCTTAAGTCAGTTTAGATAACTGGACACTTGCAAGATGAAACCAGAGATTGTTCTGTCTTTTTCCTGGCATGGGTGTGTGATGTAAAACATATCCGGGTAATAAAAATCATACCTGTGTGTGTGTGTGTGTGTGTGTGTGTGTGTGTGTGTGTGTGTGTGTGTGTGTGTGTGTGTGTGTGTGTGTGTGTGTGTGTGAATATTGTCCAAAAATGTTCTATTGCATTTGGATCTGGAGATGACGCTTGTGAAGCTGAACACCAGTATCACCAGTTTTTCACTAGTTATTTTGTACAGCATTGCAGTCAGATAGCTAGAACTAGCGAGTGAAGTCTGCTGTTGTGTGCACTAACTAATGCACGACATATGTAGTTTAAATACTTTTGGCCACCACTGTATAAGGCTTTAACACTGGAGACTCCTTTCACAAATGCTAAACATCCTTTTATTGTGTATAGAAACAATAACACAATAAAATGATAACATTTATTGTATCAATAAATCAATTTATCAATTTTGACGCCACACTGGCATCAAAATATTTTTTTTTATTATTATTTTTTTTTTACACTTATAAGTGTTTGAAGTGAGGTGGTAAAATGTTGCAGTTCCTCTGTAGTCCTACAGGTGGCACACTCTAAACTATTCACATATTCCCAGGCAGCGTAACATCCTGTGAGGTAGGCCTGAAATATTTGCTCAAAGTATATACTGTATATTTTTTTGATAAAAATCGTGATATTAACAGAATTGCAATACTAATTGAATCGCTGTCTAGGAATCGTGATGATATGATATCGGTCGATCCCTGGTGATTTCATGACTTTAATGTTACCGTACTAGCAACAACTTATTATATATAAAGTAAAATGAAAAAGTTAAATTATAAGGTCAATTAATAATAATAATAATAATAATAATAACAATAATAATAATACTAATAATAATAATAATAATAAACCTCATCAAACACTTAAACAGCTTGCAAAATGGAGTAAACACCTAATCTAGAGCGCCTTGTGTTTGTGATTCATTACATCCTAACAGTGGATTCTGCTGATGGAAACAATGCGAGAGGAGGTACTGGCAGAAGCGGCAGGCCAAAATGGGTGCGATGACATGAGCTGCCACCCGCTGCCTCAGCATCTGTTGCTCTGGTGTAATAGACCTGTTTCTAGCAGCGAGGCCATTTTGTCATGTCTAAACACCTCGGATTAATGAGAATGCCCATTAGGTCCTTGTGCTCTCCGTCTCCTCCTGCTGCAGACACACACACACACAAACACACACACACACAGACACACACACACACACACACATACAGAGCTCGGCTCGAACATGTTGCTTACACTACAGTGAATCTCAGTTTTCATCTGGGGCTGTGTAGAGCTATTGGACCTCTGCCACAACAGGGCTCAGGCCTGCATGAACACTGGAGCTGCCTCACATAACGGTGCACACAAACATGTACATGCATACATATACACACATACAAGCAGTGAACAGTAATAGGTAGCCAAAGTCAGAAAAATTACAAAAGGTCAACTTTCTCAAGTATTGTTATCATTAGAGGAACACTTGGTCCTCACTAAGGGGTAAAACACATACACACACACACACACACACACACACACACACACACACACACACACACACACACACACATGCAAGCAATGAACAGTAATAGGAACCCTGGGTAATGCAACACAAATGGTATTAACCTTAACATTAATCTTCACATGAGTAATCCAAAATAAATATGTTTTCCAGATAAAAGCAACAAAAAAATGAGGGAACAAAAAAGGTCCTCACAACGTCAAATTTATCATATTCATCGTTTCTACAGTATAGCAACCGCTTATACATGGACTTGTGCAGTGGTACCTCAATATATTCTAATACCCCAAGATAACATCCATAAAAATGAATAAATAAATAAAATAAAATTGGAAAATACACTTTCATTAAGGGCCTGTTATTTAGGGAAGGAGTCTCCAGTATCAAAACTGCACGATTCAGGAAAAATGACAAGCGCACTTCATGATACGATGAAAACATCCGTCTTTTTTCTTTTTTGTTAACTTTAAACGAGAGCGGGGAAACAAGGCTGATAATGGAAGACTGTTTGCAGCTGCTGTAGTGCAAGTAATAACTTGCATCCTTATGATGATGAATTAAACATGTTGTGGAAGACGAAAACATGTCAAATCATCTTCTTTCCTTAAACCTTAGCTTATTATTTATTCATTTACATTCCGAAGGTACACAGAATTTTTACAGTAGCTACAGTAAAGCAAATTATGTTACGTATGTCTTTATATCCCTTACTCCCTTTAACTAAACTAGTCAGCCACGAACCATGAATAAAAGAATTACAAGCATTGTTTAGACATGTGAAAGCCATTTTATGCACTACTATAACATTCTCGTTCAAAGCAAGAGACAAATATTCCTTTTTTTTCCTTTTCCTTTCCATACTCTGAACAGAATAGGGCAGTTATCCGAGTGATCCTAGCTGTTTTCTTTTATTGCCCTTGCGATAAGCCTAGAGCCCGGCACGGTGCAGAGCCAGGTGCCGAGTCTCTATAAATCTGCGCAATACAAACTGCTAAGAGCTGATTCATATATCAGTCCATTATTCTGCCACGGCTTTAGTGTATTAAACAAATGGATCAGCCTACAGCTGCGGAGAGGAAGCTAAAGAGAGAGGGGGATGGAGGCTGTCAGGGCAAAGGTTATTGTCTAATTTAAATCTTGGCTTCCTTCCCGGGCCTGTGCCACATTCCAATTTGTGTCCATGTAGCGTTGGCGATCCTGTCAGGAGAGCCTGGTGAAAACGGTACGACAGCCAGGAACTTGTCGGAAAATGAAGAGATCAACAGGTCGGAGGGAGATTAGCAGTGTGACTGGAGCTAATTAGAGTAAATTGTAGGAAATATCACATGCTTGTTTTTTTTGTGTTTTTTTTGTTGATTGATCCTGGAAAAACCTTCAATCTCCATCTACTATTTCTACCATCCAGCCATCAATCAAGGAACCTCTGTAGTCCAACTAGGGACCATGGAGACCAATGGTGACCATTGTATTTATCCTCATTTTACAACCGTGATGGGACATCTGGTCAACACTCACACATTCATTCACACACTACTGGCAACGCCAATTGGCCTAATCTGCATGTTTTAGGATTGTAGGAGGAAACCCGGAGGACTCGATGGAAATCCACCAAGCACATGGAGAACAGGAAACCTCCATGCACACAGACCCAGAGGTGGGAATCGAACCAGGACCCTGGAGGTACAAGGCGACTGTGCTAATTACTAATCCATTCTGCCGCCATTTCCACCATACACACGTTTTTTTTTTTACTTTTCCACATCTGGGAAACATAATGAAAACCGTCTTTTACATGAAAGCACCGCTTTCAGATTTATGTTAAGCTACAACTTGAAGGCTTTCCACGCGGAACGACAGGTGCAGCTACTCGACTCGAACGCACTCGCGTATCAAACACGTATCAATTACTCCCTATTCAGACTGACAACCTTGCTGCGAAAATACGTAAAAAAAAATAAATAAATAAAAAAAAACACCCTAGCTTGACAGCATCGCTTTTTTTTTTTTTTTGCATCGGCTTGTTTCTCTTTGCTGACAAGAGTAATCTGTTTCGAGTACTGTGTTCATTTATTTCCCTGCGTTACATTTAAACCTGAACTGTCATCTTAAACATTTCGCTTTCAAAAGAACAGAGAGATTATGATAGCACGGGAAGGTGGGGTGAAATTATGATACCTAATCTTCGCCATTCATTTTCCGTCATTACGGTGACATTTTAGAGAGCCGTGGAACAAAGGCGCACTAAGGATTCATTCAGCTGCAGTGTGAAATTATTCCTAAGGCCAACGCAGGATGTAGACGGAAAGATACAAGTTTCATGTGCTACTTTGGGGTGTTTTGCTTCAGGGAGGTATTGAAAAGTCTGGTTTAAACAAGAACTCTGTTATTACAAGAACAAAACACAATCTTTGATTTTTTTCTTTTCTATTGAGAAGCTGTTAAAACAGTGAGCAGAGGTTCTCCGTGTGTGGTGGATCCATGATGGAGAGGATTACGCTAAATATACCAGTACGTTCGCCGGTAACGTCCGTGTCGATCATTTCCATTCCGGGGTTTGACATTAATCCGAACTGTATTTGTTTTGTTTCCCTTTCGCTTTTTCACCACTATTCATTAACATTAAATGAAATTTAACGTACAGTTATAAATCTCCAGGCTTGATTCGACTCACATCTCATTGCTTTTGATTCAATTGGTTTCAGAAGCAATTATTCCATAAGGAAGAAGTCTGAATCACAAAATGGAGCTGATTTGATTTGTTTCGGAATTCTCTACAGCATACTGAACGCACTCCTTCTGAACCAAACTCAGGATTTTTTCAGTTTGGATTAGATTCAATGCAAAAACAAATCTTTCACGTTACGATAGACACAACTCCAATGTTAGTTGGTCTTTCGGCTGCTCCTGACAAGGGGTCGCCACAGCGGAATATCCAGTCCGCACTACAACTTGGCACAGGTTTTACGCCGGATGCCCTTCCTGACGCAACCCTCCCATTTTATCCGGGCTTGGGACCGGCACTGTATCCAGTGGCTGGGCTGTGGGCACTGGCTGGAATCGAACCCGGGCCTTCCACATGGCAGGCGAAACACCTACCACTGAGCCACCAGTTTAAATCAATCGCTCACTCATCGTCTATACCGCTTTATCCTGTATGAAGGGTCGCAGGGGGCCTGGAGCCTATCCCAGTAGACTTAGGGCACAAGGTGGAGTACACCCTGCATGGGGTACCAATCCATTGCCGGGCACACACACACACTCGCACAGTACAGGCAATTTTGAGATTACCCAAATTATCCTACCCTGCATATCTTTGAACTATGGGAGGAAACCGGAGTACCTGGAGGAAACTCACCAAGCACAGGGAGAACATGCAAACTCCATGCACACTGACCCGAGGTGGGAATCGAACCCGGACCCTGGAGGTGTGAGGCGACAGTGCTAAACACTAAGTAACTGTGCTACCTGAAAAAACATTGCTAACATTCTAATACAGTAAAAGGTTATTTTCTGCCATTCTACTCATAGTGTTGTTATATTTAGTTACATATACAGTATAAAGCATATTTGTTTAAACATTTGTTAATTTTTTTAATAAATCATGATTTGTGGAGAAAATTTGCACATTTTTAAAGACTTTCCTAGCAGGAACCCTAATGTTGGATGGCCGATGTAATCTGGTTGCAACAACCCTTTAATGATGTTCACCGTTAGGATAACTTCAGGACCACGCTGTTTTTGAAAGTTGGAATAAAAGTTTAGATAATATTATATGAATGATCCAAAATGTAATCCTTTCTTTAGAGCATTTATGCAACGTCCAACTACATCCAGGTGAAGTTCTTAATAATTAAAAATGATAATAATCATTTTTTTACATCATTTATGGTTATTGAATGATTGGTTTGCTTTTTTTTTTTTTTTGCCCTCAAAGTTTATTGACAGGTACTGTACACTGTAATGTGTAATGCATAAATATTCTTAACTATTATAACTGTATTGTTCTCTTCCATGTCACAAACTGGATGGGGTGGAGTCACGTGGTATGTAAATAAATAAATAAATAAATTAATTAATTAATTAAACAGCAAGATTATTTAAATTAGAGGTTCTGAATTAATTTTTCATTACCTCCCAGCCCTAAACCTATCCTGAGGTGTTCATCTCAGTCTTCCACCATGTTTAATTCCTGATCTCAGAGCCAAAAGGGAAAACAAGTGTGCCCCACCATAATAAACAGCAGTAAACACACTCCAGAAATCTCACCAATTGCTGAGTGCCATCTCAAACACGTGTCCCAGCACAGATCTCTACAGTCATCTGTCTTCATTAGGCTGCTGCCTTTGACCTGTTTTTTTTTCTTCCCCTAGCTCTCTTTCGCAGAGAAGACATCTGCAGAGCTCCAGCGTGTAGGTGCAGAGAGCTCGGTTCTGCATAAAGTTTCAACCTTGCAACAAATCACTCCGACAATTACGGATAATAAAGGAGCAAGTCAGGCCCATAGGAGAAAGCGGTATGACAGACCATCATGCTGGTAAATGGAGAGGTATTTCTCTGCCATTCCATCACCAGAGCAAACACAGAGAGAGGGAGACTTTATCTCATCGTTCACTTCATTTAAAGGCATCAGGGCTTTGATGGAGTTGCTGTGGTTCTGAGAAGTTGATCTCCTGAGACAATAGGATAAATTCAGACTAACAATGACGATGTGATCGGATTTATAATCTCATATAAGAGAAGCTGTAGGGAAAGATGCCAAAGCAGGCACCGCCTCATATCCTAACCTTCAATCCTTATTTTAAAATTTCAACCAATTTGAAATCATTCGTCATCAAGATATAAAGTCATAATGGAAAATAATGAAGAAATCACACTTTAAGAGTGGCACTGATCCCAAACAATTACAATAACCTTGACCTCTCCACTCTCTGAATACAGCATGCTTTCAAGGTGACATGCAAAAAGCATATGCTAAAAAGTATAATTATGCGCGGTTCAGTGCAAAGGTTTGCATCACTCAGGGGTAAAGAAGGACACTGTAAGTGGCAAATCTAAAAATAGTCAAAAATCAGCACACGCTTTAAAAGAAAGACTAAGGACTCAGGAAGGATGCGCAAACTTTTGCACTCCGCTGTACAACCCGCCAATTCATAAATTTCACTTTCTATGACTCACTGTACCCAATGACCTTCTGGAAATTTGCCTTTAGATTTACATTCTCGATTCCTCTGAACCTTCTAAAAGGTGTCATGATTCTCTTTTATAAAAAGTTCGTGTAAAACTCGCACTCAGTTAATATCGGAAAATCGACAGAGCCAAAGATCAAGTGAGGCTTTACTTCAGTCTGTTCTCGCATTCATCCAGTGATATTCAAATCAAACTCTGTGTGACTGACGCCTTCTAATCTGTTATTCCGCTCTCTCGCCAGAGGCACTGCGTTTCACACACTGGTGGAGATGCTGTCAGATCAGAGTTGTCATGTATAACAAAGCGTGTTTAAGGGATAATTAGGGCCAGATGGCTGTTTGTGGTGCCAAACTAGACAGGCAGTCCATATGCCCGTCTGTGGCACATCTGCACCACTGTAAGCTACGCAACTCTCACAAGTGTCAGTCATCCCCGTCACCGTAGCTTTGATCATGAGACGCTCTGTCGCTGGCATGGCGTTATGATTGCATGCTAATACACTGGCTAGCGCTTTTAGCCGAAGTGAGTTAAGACAGTGAATTGACTTAAATGCTGGCAGCTTGGTGGGACTGAGCTTCAAACTCACAATGTTCAGTAGAACTCAAGCTTCTACTCGAAGATGGCATTCGGGAGAAGGTTGTAAGTTTGAAGCTCACAACCTTCAGTTCCACAAGAACCTTTTCAATAATGAAAAGCGTTCCTTCTTACACTTCATTTGTCTCTTTGTTGGACAGTTCTACCACCGAAGTTCTATCCATTTCATATTCAATGGTTCTTTGAAATTGAAGTTACCAAGTATATCTTTTATACTGTAGAAACCTTTTGGGAACTATTGGGAAGACCTGTTCATAGAATTATTCCTGCTCAATGGTGGCATTCAGCAGAAGGTTGTGAGTTTCGAAGCTGGAAACCCATTCTACATCCTACAATCTAAAAAGACTGTTCAGTTGTTCTTTTGGATGATTTGGATAGTTCCAGCTACTATATCTTCAGAATTTGCACTTTTCTTAAAGGGTACCATTTTGTCTTCATGAAAGTTTCCATCAGTGAGACAAACTGAAGAAAAGTTTAGAATGTAAGATGGAAACATTATTTTTTCTCATGAAGTGTCCGCTCTTTTTTAAACTGGATGTTCTTTGGATGGTTTGGAGGCTTCTGGTTATCTTGGAACCACTTGTGAAAGTAGTACCCTTTTTTGCAGGGCCTCTATATGTAACTTTCCATTAAACCGAAGACCCCTTTGAAGAGCCTTTTTTCTTTCTTTAATGTAAAAGTTTTTCTTGAGGTCTTTGGATGGTTGAGTTCTTACTTTCCAACTTTCCAAGCCTTCTGCATAAAGTGATAAAGTAAAGATCCATGTAGGGTGAAAAAATTGACCTTGTTGTATTTTTTTTCCTATGGTAGAAGAAGCATAGACCAAAAAAAAAAAAAAGGTTCATAATCAATGTTAAACTTGTGCACTCAGAGAAAAGACTTTGCCGTGATTGTTAGTGGTTTTAGATTCCTGATGGGGCTCTATTGGCAACCCTCTTTAAAGAAGAAACCCTATGGTGTATAGGGTTTTACATATAACCTCTAAGGGCTCTCCCAGAAGGACAAACTAGAAAAAAAACCCTGGGGCAATGTGGAATGCTTTTACCCCTTTAGTGTGCTTTTTTGAGTTCAACTGGAATAATCTCTGATAGAAAAATACTGCTGTAGCATTCTGTTTAGAACCTTTAAGGATTCCTCAAGGGGGGTAAAAACTGAAGAACTTATAAAAGTTTAACATTTTTAGAGTCTGGAAAGCCAAATCAATACGATTTCTAAATATTCCACTGTCTTAGAACTAAATCTAAAGGAATAATGTACTTTCAGTTGGCTCTTTGCAAGGGTCCTACAAAGAACCCTACAACATAGTAGTACAGTAGTACTTCCCTAGCAAAGAGGCCGGCCTGCACAATTAACTGAATTGGTTTATTACGAATACAAGATAATTGAGATTAATCGAGATCATTGGGCCACATTACATTCCACAAGAATGTTTTCGATGTGTTATAAATCCAGTGTATCCATTTGCTTTACAGCGATGCACTCTCGGCACTTCCTAAAAGCGCAGACTCTCTCACACGTGCTCAGTTCAGCCGAAGAGTCAACACAACGAGACAGTTCACCTGCATACAATCGGGCAGTTTGATGACCACAGACGAATAGACGAAAGAGCAAATCGCTGGCGAACTTTTGAGTTTAGCAGTGTGGCAGGATTTGCTATCAAGAGAAATATGGGTCAACACAACAAGAAAGGTAAATTCAGTGAGTTCAGCTGCTTGAAAACACTTTAGCTTCAAGGAGGTTGACAAAGAACAGCCATGCGGCACAGTCATCGATTGGGGATTCTCTTGATAATGCAACCGTTTTCCTATCCAGCTCTCAGAGGCAAAAATAAATAACAGATGCCATCACATTTTTCCTAGCAAAGGACATGTGCCCAATTAGCACTGTTTGTCACGTTTCTTACGGTGTCTGCGTCGGAGGTGAGTGCGAGGCATGATCGCGGAGGCGAGCTGACGGTTCAACAGAGTTCTTTATTTTTACTTTCAAACAAAAGCATAAAACAAGCAAAATCCCTCCAACACAAACTAAACTTAAAACGACTAATGCTAGACGCCTGGCTGGAGTTCAGCCAGGCTATTTATAATCAAACATAAACATACTCATCAAATTAACTTCCCTCGGTTCAGGTGAGCTTCTACGTCACCTGACCGAGGTGCAAACTGGGAAATGAAGTCAAAAACGAAACTTAAGACGAACTACAAAACACAAACCAAAAACGGGCGTTAGGCGCCCTCTAGGGGTCAACCGTCACAGTACCCCCCCAAAAAAAAATGCTCCTCTGGAGCATCATCGGAGGCCCCGGACACCCACCCCAATGTTCTACCTTCCACCTCCTGACCAGGAGGCTGGGTGACGGGGCTGGAGATGTGCTCGGCCGTGGCAGAGCTGGAGACGTGCTCGGCCGTGGCAGGGCTGGTGACTTGCTCGGCCGTGACAGGGCTGGTGACGTGCTCGGCCGTGGCAGGGCTGGTGACGTGCTCGGCCGTGGCAGGGCTGGTGACGTGCTCGGCCGTGGCAGGGCTGGTGACGTGCCCGGCCGTGGCAGGGCTGGTGACGTGCTCGGCCATGGTAGGGCTGGTGATGCGCTCGACGACGGCGTTGGAGCTGTCCCTGCGCTCGACGACGGCGTTGGAGCTTGTGCAGAGCTCGACTGCGACGTTGGAGCTTGTGCAGAGCTCGACAGCGACGTTGGAGCTGGTGCAGAGCTGGACAGCAGCGTTGGAGCGTGCACTGCGCTCGACGACGTTGGAGCATGCACTGCGCTCGATGACAACGTTGGAGCTTGTGCAGAGCTCAACAGCAGTGTTGGAGCGTGCACGGTGCTCGACGACAACATTGGAGCGTGCTCTGCGCTCGACGACAACGTTGGAGCGTGCACTGCGCTCGACGACAACGTTGGAGCTTGTGCAGAGCTCAACAGCAGTGTTGGAGCGTGCACGGCGCTTGACGACAACATTGGAGCGTGCTCTGCGCTCGACGACAACGTTGGAGCGTGCACTGCGCTCGACGACAACGTTGGAGCTTGTGCAGAGCTCAACAGCAGTGTTGGAGCGTGCACGGCGCTCGACGACGTTGGAGCGTGCACTGCGCTCGACGACAACGTTGGAGCTTGTGCAGAGCTCAACAGCAGTGTTGGAGCGTGCACGGCGCTCGACGACAACATTGGAGCGTGCACTGCGCTCGACGACAGCTCTACGTCGTCCTCAAAGCCGGGAGGCGGCGGCAGAACGGGTGCGTGGGACAGCGGCTGCTGGCATGCTAGCTCGCTATCCTCGAAGCCGGGAGGCGGTGGCAGAACTAATGCATTGGTCAGCGGCTGCTGACACGCTAGCTCGCTGTCCTCAAAGCCGGGAAGTGGCGTTGGAGCGTGCACTGCGCTCGACGGCGTTGGAGCGTGCACTGCGCTCGACGACGTTGGAGCGTGCACTGCGCTCGACGACGATGTTGGAGCTTGTGCCGAGCTCGACTGCGACGTTGGAGCTTGTGCAGAGCTCAACAGCAGCATTGGAGCGTGCACTGCGCTCGACAGCGGCGTGGGAGCGTGCCGTGCGCTCGACAGCGGCGTGGGAGCGTGCAGTGCGCTCGACAGCGGCGTGGGAGCGTGCAGTGCACTCGACAGCGGCGTGGGAGCGTGCAGTGCGCTCGACAGCGGCGTGGGAGCGTGCAGTGCGCTCGACAGCGGCGTGGGAGCGTGCAGTGCGCTCGACAGCGGCGTGGGAGCGTGCAGTGCGCTCGACAGCGGCGTGGGAGCGTGCAGTGCGCTCGACAGCGGCGTGGGAGCGTGCAGTGCGCTCGACAGCGGCGTGGGAGCGTGCAGTGCGCTCGACAGCGGCGTGGGAGCGTGCAGTGCGCTCGACAGCGGCGTGGGAGCGTGCAGTGCGCTCGACAGCGGCGTGGGAGCGTGCAGTGCGCTCGACAGCGGCGTGGGAGCGTGCAGTGCGCTCGACAGCGGCGAGGGAGCGTGCAGTGCGCTCGACAGCGGCGAGGGAGCGTGCAGTGCGCTCGACAGCGGCGAGGGAGCGTGCAGTGCGCTCGACAGCGGCGTTGGAGCGTACTCGGCGCTCGACAGCGGCGTTGGAGCGTACTCGGCGCTCGACAGCGGCGTTGGAGCGTACTCGGCGCTCGACCGCGGCGTTGGAGCGTACTCGGCGCTCGACCGCGGCGTTGGAGCGTACTCGGCGCTCGACCGCGGCGTTGGAGCGTACTCGGCGCTCGACCGCGGCGTTGGAGCGTACTCGGCGCTCGACCGCGGCGTTGGAGCGTACTCGGCGCTCGACCGCGGCGTTGGAGCGTACTCGGCGCTCGACCGCGGCGTTGGAGCGTACTCGGCGCTCGACCGCGGCGTTGGAGCGTACTCGGCGCTCGACAGCGGCGTTGGAGCGCACTCGGCGCTCGACAGCGGTGTTGGAGCGTGCAGTGCGCTCGACGACGACTCTGGAGCGTGCCGTGCGTTCGCCAGTTCAACGTCGTCCTCAAAGCCAGGAGGCGGCGGCAGAACAGGTGCATGGGACAGCGGCTGCTGGCGTGCTAGCTCGCTATCCTCGAAGCCGGGAGGCGGCGGCAGAACAGGTGTCTTGGTCGTTGGAGCTTGTGCAGGGCTCGACAGCGTTGGAGCGTGCACGGCGCTCGACTGCAACGGTGGAGCGTGCACGGCGCTCAACTGCAACGTGGGAGCGTGCACGGCGCTCAACTGCAACGTGGGAGCGTGCACGGCGCTCAACTGCAACGTGGGAGCGTGCACGGCGCTCAACTGCAACGTGGGAGCGTACACGGCGCTCAACTGCAACGTGGGAGCGTGCACGGCGCTCAACTGCAACGTGGGAGCGTGCACGGCGCTCAACTGCAACGTGGGAGCGTGCACGGCGCTCTCCTGCAGCGTGGGAGCGTGCACGGCGCTCTCCTGCAGCGTTGGAGCGTGCACGGCGCTCTCCTGCAGCGTTGGAGCGTGCACGGCGCTCTCCTGCAGCGTTGGAGCGTGCACGGCGCTCTCCTGCAGCGTTGGAGCGTGCACGGCGCTCTCCTGCAGCGTTGGAGCGTGCACATTTTCCTCCGCGAGGGGTTTAGGCAGTGGCAGGAGTGGGAGTGCATCGTCCAGATCCAGGAGAGGAATCGCTTCCGGGATCACAGCCTGGTTCTCCCGAACCTGGACGAGCTGCAGTTGGAGCTGCAGCACCTGCTCGCGCAGGTCCCGAATGCACTCCCGGTTGAGCTCTGCCCACTGCCAGTAGAAACCCCCCGCGTTGCCGTGTTGCAGCGGCGCACAATTCTCCGTGCTTAGCTCCGGTGGCGGGGGCGGGGGAAACACGCTGTCCGTGCCGCATCGCCCCTGTGCGTCTTCCTCCGCGCTGGGTTCAGGCAGTGACCGGGGGAGGAGTGCATCGTCCAGATCCGGGAGGGCGATCGCTTCCGGGATTACAGGCTGGTTCTCCCGAACCTGGACGAACTGCAGTTGGAGCTGCAGCACCTG
The DNA here is from genome assembly GCA_030522415.1 of Channallabes apus. Classification (NCBI taxonomy): domain Eukaryota; kingdom Metazoa; phylum Chordata; class Actinopteri; order Siluriformes; family Clariidae; genus Channallabes; species Channallabes apus. The sequence goes on along the minus strand of CM060106.1, from coordinate 37,496,089 downwards.
CTCACGCAGGTCGCGAATGCACTCCTCATTGCGCTCAGTCCACTGCCTGTAGAACTCCTTCGTCTCTCCCTCGGCCGCTTTCTCCTCCTGCCTTTCCGCCTCCTCGGCGTACCTGCAGTTCTCCCCGCTTTGCTCGAACTTTGCTTCGCCGTGTTCCTCGCTGTCCTCCAGCAAATTCTCCTGCTCTTCCAGCAAGCTGTACTCCCAGCTGTGGTACATGTCCTCCTCGCTGTCCTCTAGCCAGTCCGCCAGCTCGTTGGAGATGGTAATCACGCCCCCCCAAAATTCGTCCCGGGGGGGAACCTCCGCCATGCCACTTGAACGGTCTAGCTTTCTGTCACGTTTCTTACGGTGTCTGCGTCGGAGGTGAGTGCGAGGCATGATCGCGGAGGCGAGCTGACGGTTCAACAGAGTTCTTTATTTTTACTTTCAAACAAAAGCATAAAACAAGCAAAATCCCTCCAACACAAACTAAACTTAAAACGACTAATGCTAGACGCCTGGCTGGAGTTCAGCCAGGCTATTTATAATCAAACATAAACATACTCATCAAATTAACTTCCCTCGGTTCAGGTGAGCTTCTACGTCACCTGACCGAGGTGCAAACTGGGAAATGAAGTCAAAAACGAAACTTAAGACGAACTACAAAACACAAACCAAAAACGGGCGTTAGGCGCCCTCTAGGGGTCAACCGTCACACTGTTAGCGGTCAGGGATTCAACAAACTGTTTTGGTGGCAAGTTGGGGGGGTATATACATCTAGGACCCTCTGCTTGGTGATTACCCTTACAGTACCTTACCACTAAGCCACATTTATATAACGTTTCATTTGTTATATTTCAAATTCAATAAGTTAAAGAGTTTAAGATACCTCTTTAATAATCGTGATTTCAACACTGTCCAAAATAATCATGATTATAAGAGTCCAGCAGCCCTACAAACAGGGATTCCATGTCCCACCTGTTTAGCAAGATAAGAACCATTTACTAGCTTAAGATCTCTTAAAAGACCCATCAAGGACTATTTTTCCAACATGTTTGGACATTCAGTGGCAATGATCAGCAGGCTATACGTCCAGCACTGGAGAAATTCTAAACTGGACAAATGTAAGAGCCAGCCAGGATTTTTCAGTATGAAGGTAGGTCATTAAACCATTTTTAAGCCTGTATTAAAATCCAGCGATACTCTGTGACCAAAAAGCATACTCCTCTAATTTTACCAAATCCATGAATTAAAACTGGCAGACCCTTTTCTATATTTTACACTGTGAAAAGAAAGCTTTCATAAATAGCCTCATAAAATCGATACAGTCTATGTAACCCCATCTGGGTAATTTTGAAATGAACACACTGGACTAATTTTGGCAGCAAGGCTGCCAGTAACAGTGATCCCGAGCTTAATATCCCTCCACAAATCTACACGAAACAGGAGTGCCTTTAGCATGGCGCCTTTCCCATACTACTTTATAAACTGTGTAGAAATAAGATATATATTTTTTTTCACATCCCAAAAACACACAGCTGGCGGTTGGTGGGCCTAATTCGTCATTGTTATTCAAGAGCTTGATCAGCCAACACTTAAAACAAGATCCTCCTAGATTCTAATTAAGCACTACAGTACCTCCCAAGGGTTCTGCTTTGGCAAGGCAAAGCACTTTGATTTATGTAGCACTTTGTTGTTAGTACTCGCGGGCTTGCCTGTTGCGAACGCGCCACCAGCGCATAAAGCAAATTCTCGTATTTGTTAATTAACTCCTGCTAACAGTGCTTTCCTCCACATTGTGATACAAAATGTGGTGGATTGAACACAAATATGGTCTATTATTTCATGTCTCCACCTACAAGCAATTAAACTGAAAATAATTTGCCGTCTATTGAGCTCTCGCTGGGAGGAGAAAACTTTCGGAGCATACCAAACAGCGCCCGTTTAGAGCCAGCAATCACGCACCACTGATAGGCTTTCAAAGCTCTAATTAGCTCTCAACCTCGTGGCCGTCCGACGGCATCGCTCTAAAGTGCGAGCTCTCGCTCTGGTGAATTACACCAAATGTCGCGGCTCTCGTCGGGCTAACCCTTCAGCCTCGCAATCATTAGAAGCGTGCGCATACACACTCAGGCCCGCTATGGAACAGACTGTGGGATTACAGTAGGCTTTGCCTCTCTGTCCTACTACAGAATCAGTCAGACTAGATATTTCAGATTCTTCTGATTCTCGCTAATATCAGTCATTGATCAGTAAACAAAGTGGTTGTAATTGATCACTCAGATTAGACACTTAAATACGCTGGGATCGGATTTAAACACTTTTACTACACTATCATCAGTAAAGATGGAGCAGTATTATTGAGTATTACATTAATTTGTGTATCTTCAGGAAGCTCTTAATTCAGAGTTTAACCCAAATACAGTAAATCTATGAGGAAGGCAGGAAAACCTTTGAGACACTAAACGAAATTCTTTTCTTCGGATATCCCAATGCAACTGGAGTCAGAGCGCAGGGTCAGGAGCAGATAGGGTTAAGGGCCTTGCTGAAGGGCCCCAACTAAGGCAACCTGTGGAACTGGGGCCTGAACCGCCAACCTTCCGATCAGTACCTCAGTGCCTCATTGAGCCACTGGCCCAGTAATTGTAGGACTACCTACAGTACAAAGATGACACTTCTGTGAATCATATCGACTTTTTAGAATTCCTAAAAACACAAACATAATTGCTAACTATTATTTCTATAACAAGACATAACAATATCTGGTTTTTCTTTTTCTTTGGCTGCTGCAGCTCGGTATTTTCTTCCAGCACTGTGTGCCAGCGCTCAGAATGTAGAACTGTTTCACATCGCTTTTAAGTCTGTTAATCCAAAAGAAACCTGCTGGTAAAAATGTACATACAGTATGAACAACCTTTCTTTTACAATTAGATGATAACAATATTTTTGAGGTTTGCATGTTCTTCATTTTAATCTAAACAAGTGTTATAAAGTCATCAACATGTGTTAACATTTCGCAGTTATATAGGTTTTACCCCCGATGCCCTTCCTGATGCAACCCCTCTCGCCCAGTCCAGGCTTGGGATCAGCATTAAGGATGCCCTGCCTCCATCAGATGGATTTGGGCATTGACAGGGAATCAAATCCATGGTGTCCACATGGCACGTGAAAAGCCTACCACTGATTCACCAAAGCCCACAACACAATAGAACGATCCATCCGTGCGAGAGCTTACACTGACCAGCCCCAACATTAACTACTTCATTAGGTGAATTGAATAACATTGATTATCAATTATTTACCAGCAAACTGGTGACAGGATCATGGGTACCCAAGGCTCATCCATGCTTGCAGGGACCAAAGGCTGTGTTTCGTCTTATTGCACAAAAAAAAAAAAGTCAAATGCTGCAAAACTTGATTAAAAAAGTCAGTGCTGGCCATGATAGTCAGGCATCAGAACATCCAGCCTGCCACGTATGGGGCTTAGCAGGCAAAGAGATGCACCAGACAAACAAGTCCAATCCACAAAGGCCCCACCCTCATAAACCCACAGCACCCAAAGGATCTAAAGAACAATGTCCCCGTGCAAGATACCACAGGACACCCCCAGAGGGGCAATATTAGGACAATATTAGGCTTAAAAAGTTTTGCATTTTAAGGTAACGGCTGATACTGAAAGTCCTACCAGTACTTGCTAATAAGAACTTTCTTGCTCATAAACAGAAGAACGAACATTAAGAGGCAAAAGTTCATTGTTAGGGCCCTGCCCACTTGGTTTCTATTATCTCATAAAACTGAGAGTACACAGCATGTAAACAGTTCAACGTTCATGTAGAAAAAGTCAGAGCAAAGCAAAATGAGTCGCAGCCTTCCAGTCTCACATCCTTTGTTGTTTGGTGAATTGTCTTTTCTGCTTAGTTAAATTTTATTTGACCCACTTTGAATGCAAAAAGCAGAAAAGGATGATTCCATATCAAATCAACCAGTGGGTGCCACCACATGATCACAGATTTTGTTGATTTTTTCACCAATTGTTGGTATTGGCATGAAAATAAAAAAAACCTTTTTTTTTGGCCTTGAGACATGCCACGGCCCTTTTTGAATCACAAATTCAAATTTTATTTGTCACATACAACAGTCATACACAGTACGATATGTAGTGAAATGCTTAATTCTTTGCATATCCCAGCTTCTTGTTAGTAGGCAGGGGTCAGAGCGCAGGGTCAGCCATTTTACAGCGCCCCTGGAGCAGACAGGGTTAAGGGCCTTGCTCAAGGGCCCCACAGTGGCAATCTGGCAGCGCCGGGGCTCGAACCACCGATCTTCCGATCTGTAACTTAGTCCAGGGGCAGTGGTGGCTCAGTGTGTTAAGGCTCTGTGTTTCAATTTATGTTAATTTGTTTACTGAATCTTTCCAATGTAGTTTGTTGTCTTAATCACAATCTCTATGGAAGTCATGGAAGAAGGACCTGAACCATGTAGTATTGGCTTGGCTCTCAATAGCCAATGCCATCTAAAGCACTACTTGAAATCAAAACGCTTAATTGGGCTGCAGGATTTGACAGAAAATGAGCGACATTTGTTGCTCTCTAAACCTCTAAACCCAATGGGTGCAACTATGTGCCTTCACCATCAAGATACTTTTCTCTCACCTTTCGAGTTCCTTCAGCGAGACAGATGCTACAACCCATTTGATATTCACCAGAAGCGAGTAAAAGGTAAGCCTCTTTTAATAGATTTGTGCCGACCAAAGATGGATTCTTAATGTTCAGACTCTCTGCTGATAGAATGTCCACTATCATTCAAAAGGAACCATCAGTCCAAATAGGCACTTCATCTGAACTTAAACCGGGACAATATGCTGCAGTAGCCTATGATGCCAAGTGGTACATTGTTTGTACCAAAGATCTGTTTTGGCCAGAAGGCAAAGAAGAATGTTGGATTCCATTCATCCATATACTGACGTTAGTTTCTGTTACTGCTGTCTCAGGTGGAATGGGACGACAATACAGATTGCCAGCTGAGGATATCAAGAACGTTGAAGCATGCTTTGAAAACTTTCAGGCAAAGATGACTAAAACCACTTAGTGGTCAAGCATTTGTGGAGGCATTTCCTAGCAAAATGACTTTGGTAGCTACAAAGTGCATGCCTTTACTAGTTGATATTATTTGTGTCACTGCAACTTGACAGGTCTCCTACATGTACATGTACCCTTTTGGTCTTATTCCATGAACTCATTTTGTGGGCTTTGTTCATTGAGAATCAGATACCCAGGGTGATGAAACAAAAACTGTGATTGGTGATTTTTGCTACCAGACCCTTATAGAGCCTTATAGAGATGAATAACTTCATTATCAGTCTTTGACTAGATATGCATTACAGAAGAATTTGAGGTAACTTCCGCTTTGAAAAGCGGAAGTTAATGCATACTTTACGAGTATGCATTAAGTATTCTACAGATATTGTTGTTGTTCTGTGTCAAATCATAAAATGTTTTTCATAAAACAGAGTATAACATACCAAGAGGATTTCAAAAAGGGGCATGGCATGTCTCAAGGCCAAAAATCAAGATGGCTGCCATTTTTTAACGAGCGGGAGTTGGGACAAAAAAAAAATGGGTGTTTTTGTTCTTATGCCAATTCCAACAATTGGTGAAAAAAATCAGCAAAATGTGAAAAGTGATGGTGGAAAATTTCTCTTCCACTGATTGATTTGAGATGGAATTACTCAAAAGCACAAAGTTTTGCTGGATCAGAATCCTTGAAAACATCAACTAAACATGTTTGCTACCTCTCTCTTTAGCATTAAAAGGTATTAACATGTTACTGGTGCATATGCTTCTTAACACTTCCTTCGAACATATGCAGTCAGAAAGCAGATCACTTTTTAGTATTATTTTTTCAGCCTGAAACCGTCTTACTCAATCTCATCCATATCCATTACAGTGGCTAAGGGACATAGATAAAGCAGATAACAACTTAATTGCCTTCAGCTTTTGATAGCACGCTGATGAATAGGCCTCACGAATGGCCCTTTAAATGGATGGGGTTTTTCAGAACGGAGAGAGAAAAACGGCTGATCAGCAAAGTAATTACAAAGATTGGAAGTCAAAAAGAGTCAATGTTTCCTTTCTTTAACTTCCCTAGCCTTGCCTGTTACACATTTTTTACTAAGCTGAATCCAAAAACACAATAATGGAGCTGTAAAGTGAATGAGGGTCTTGGAGCTTGCTTATGCAAACATTTTTTTTCTTCTTCTTTCTTTCGAATCTCCAGTGATTTCATGTGTAAGCCAAGAAAACAGGAGGCAATGAATGTTCAAAAAGCAGATACACAAACAAATATATCTGGCCATGTCCATCCATCCATCAATTTTGGAACCTAATCTGCTTGTCTTTGGATTTTAGGAGGAAACCAGAAGATACGGAGGGAACCCAACAAGCACAGGGAGACGTCCATGCACACAGACGAGAATCGAACCTGTGGCTAACCAATACGCCACCATGCCACCTATATAGTATCATCAATTGACCCACATCTATGACTCTTTATTAATATTCTAAAGCTTAAATTTTGGCTACACACTCGTTTGTAACGAGACACATACCTTTCATCTGTTGTTTATTCTACAAAATCAAAATTTTGTATCTTTTCAAGGAAGACAACTTTAAAATAATCAAATCAAAGGTAAACAAATCATACATTTATTAGCATTATTTAGTGTGCTTGGCTAGTACTAACAAAATAGTCTATTCTAAACATTATTAACACCATGCAATAACGTGCATTGTGAAGATCACACTTCCTACCTAAACTATTGGCACAACTATGTATGTCTTTGTATGCTCTAGGTAACAAATAACCTTGACTTAATTAAACAGCGTTAAACCTACACCTGTTCCAGCACTGCAATCCTCATGTGCTACATATAGACACACATGGGTGTAAATACAGTATGAGAGGCCAGGTGTCCACGAACTTTCGCCCATTAAGTGTATGTCAAGCAAACTGTTAGATCATACAGCATATCGTGTTTGGGTCCTGGACAAAAGTCACTGGAGGACATTTTCAGCTATGTGCCGTCGTGTCCTTGGAAAAGTTTGCATGTCGAAATATTATTTGCATTGGTGTCCCTTCTTTATTACAATCTATTTTTAACTTCGAGTGTCTTCAGCAGGAAAGGTATAGTATTATAAGACAGCTGCATGCAGCTATAGATATGTACTAAAATAATAAAGAGTGGGTTATTGTGTTATTATTGTTTCTGGTTGTTAAATCTACTTGGGCAGCTACAGTACTTATAAACTAATATCCCGGATAGGTACAGTACATCTACAACTTATTTTCCCAAACGTGTAAACACCAAGATGACTAAAATTTTGTCTACTGGAAAGATATTTCAATTATTTTGTTTTTATTTTGGTTAATGTTTTTTCATCTGGTTTCTTGTCAAAGTTAATACTTTTAGTAATTAAGCATTGTGCCTGCTTTAACCTTGACCAGTAGCTGAAACATTGTATACTAAACAATTAATTACCAGTTAAAACCAGTTAATTCCACTAATACTTTATCTTTTCTAAATAATAAAAAAGAAAGCTGGGAATTTGAAAGAAAGAAAGGATATTATCTTTTTAGATCTCAGGAGAGAATATGCTTGTGTTCAAATTGCCAGGGTAATTTAACGGAGCTGTGAGGAGGATGGGGAGCGTGAGGGTTGAGTAAGGTTAGTGATGGTTTTCGTCGATCCGGCACTAGTCAAAGTACATTTGCTATCAAAAAAAAGAGAAAAGAACAAAAGCCCACTATCTGCACCTCTGTACTATTTTCATCAAAACCATGCAAAGACTGAAGAGTGTGCCAATGAGCCTTGTAATAGCATTTCTCTGCTACTGTGAAGAAAAGCAATTTAAGCCCAGTATGTCCAAGTGCAATAAAATCTAAAATTCATTGGACAGAAGAAATGTCATAGTCGCCGAGCTTCATCTTTAAAGGTAACATAAACTTTTTGAAGTAACTGCATTGTGCACATCCAAGTAAGATTGCTGACTAGGTCCGTCAATCTTACATAGATCTTACATAGCAGAACAGTGAATCTGCATCACAACCACTGAGCTTGAGTTGTTCTCTGTTTTCCACGGGAAGTTCTGTGTAGGTTTCCACTAGGTTCTTCCATTTCATCCTAGTGTCCGAAAAGATTTAAGCCGGTTGACTGCTGTACAATCATGATTTAAATGTGATAAGACTCCTTCAATATACAGTAGCACTTTCCTTGGGATTGGGTAATTCACACAAAACCAATGAATTAGGTGATAAGCCGCCTCAGTGTGTGCTTTCAAGGAACATGCAGGTAAGCAAAGGCATCAGAGTGGATGTGGCCTTCAGCACAACACCGAATGTTGCTTTCAAAACTATAAGGGTGAGTATGGGGATTATCATTTATATCACAAACCCAATACAGCGCTCTGCTCAGGGCCATTTCTTACTAAACGCTTAATAGAGGACAGGAAAAATAAACTGCCTTTAAGGTCCATCTTGGCTTCTATGTCAGAGCTCTAGCCACCAAACCATCAAAAACAAAGCCGAATTCTTGTCACCAATATCAAATCAGAAGGTGGGATTTAAAACTTTAAATATGTTTAATGCAATCAAAAGATAAAAAGCTGGCCCGGCTGATTAGTCTCAATCTCAGCTGATCTTTCAGGTTCTTGAGGCATTACTAATAAAGTGCGATGTTGTTTATATCTCGTAACAGCACATCTTAAAACCTCAGACCTCCGTTCTGCGATTGAGGTCACAGATTACATGATCGTTGATGCCTGGGCCCAACGAAAGTGCAGTATCGCCATGCTGAACCACATTCTAAATTGCCCATATGTGACTATGTGAGTAATGGTTCCCTGCTATGGACTTGTACCCAGCTTTCTCCCAATGTTCCTGGGATTGGCTCCAAATCCAACACAACCCTGACCAAGGTAAAGTGCTAAAAGAAGATGTATGAATGTATAAATGTTGAATTTTCAGGTCCACTCAAACAATGCGCTCGTTCTCATAGCTGCATATTGGCCTTGGTCTAAACATAACAAAAAAAAGTATTAAACTCTCAGGAACCTTCAGCCAGTGAAGGGTAATAGCCTAAAAATTAGAATGTGAAAAAACTGGTTTAACAGGAAGCTATTAGATTAATGCCTCAAGGCTATGCAAAACCATCACTCCCTTTCACTATAACAATGAGTAACAATAATAATAATATGATCCACAAGCTTCCATACGAGGCTGCTATCAAAAACTAGTTTTGTTTTGATAATGTATTAAAAAATAACAAAAAACTTTTCTGCTTTAATTATTTCACTTTTTTTACTCAACCTCTAGACAGCATCTTCTCACACCATTTTGTAAAAATGTCATGGTGCGAGGCATTTTATTTCAAATGTCAACACACACTATTCTTACACTCTTAATAATAACTTGTCATTTACTAATATCTGCTATTTGAGCATTTCCATGGAAATGTGACAGATTGTCCTTAATCAGTCAGAAGTTTGTACACTTCACCCATATGTGCTTGATGAACATCCGATTGGCGGCACGGTGGTGTAGTGGTTAGCACTGTTGGCTTGCAGCTCCAGGGTCTAGGTTTGATTCCCACCTTGGGTCTGTACGCATGTTCTCCTCGTGCTCTTTGGGTTTCCTCTGGGTATTCTGGTTTCCTCCCACAAGACATGCCGGTTACGCTAATTGCCGTTCCAAAATTGCTCATAGAGTGTGAATGGATGTGCGAATGTTGACCGAAGGTCCTACCACAGTTGTACAAATGGGAATAAATACAATGGTCAGCATTGGCCTTTATGGTCCCTAGTTGGACTAGAGATCCTGGATGGATGCAATACCTATTCCTGATTTATTCCCCCTTCGCTGATTGACCTCCACTCCTCGGGTAAGACACTGGTTTTTGAAGCATGGCTGTGGAGATTGGTGTTGATTTACAAACAAGAACGTTAGTGAAGTCAAGTGCAGGTGTCGGTTGAGGTGGCCAGCGTTCCAAAAAAGTTGTTCCGTGTTTGAGATCAGAGCTCTGTACAGGCCATGGAAGTTCTTCAACTTCAACCTTGGCACATTGTGTTTTTACAAAGTGTCCATCACAATCATTGTACATTGTGCATGTCATTGTGCATACCTGTAGTAAATGTACAGAGCCAAAGAAATGCAGTATAATATTCATATATACTGCATGAGAGCTGAAGATGCTACAATTTGCTTTGGGAGTGACAAGAATGGACAGGATTAGAAATGAGTATATTAGAGGGACAGCACAGGTAGGACGGTTTAGGAACAAAGTTAGAGAGGCCAGATTAAGATGGTTTGGACATGTGGAGAAGAGGGATGAGGAGTACATCGGGAGGAGAATGTTAGAGATGGAGCTGCCAGGCAGGAGGAGAACAGGAAGGTCCAAGAGGAGGTTTTGGATATGGTGAGGGGGAACATGTATGCGGTTGGAGCGACAAGGAAAGATGTGGTAGACAGAGTTAGATGGAGACAAACGGTTCAAAAGAAGAAGTGTAGCTCAGAGGGATAAGGCATTGAGTTAGTGATCAATGCTGGAGGTTCAAGCCCCAGATCCTCCGGGTTGGCTTTTGAGCAAGGCAAATAACCCCGTCTTCTCCAGGTGTGCTATATCATGTCTTTCACTTTGCAGTAATATGTGACAAGGCTGAACTATAAAACAGTGATACTAATAGAATTGCAATTCAACTGGTATTGGCACCTACAGTAGGTATCATGATAACTTTATCGGTGGTCCCTGGTGTTTCCCATCCATCGTAAATACAGTGAAAGTTTTACTAAAGTATGTTGTAATGGGAATGACTGGGATGATTTAACACAGATCTTTGGAGTTCAAGAGGTAGAAAATTAAATATGAAGTGATTCTAGTGGAGGGAAGTACATCTTCTACTAGTGCTATTACTACAACACGCCTCCTCCTCCTCCTCCGACTCCTCACGTCAATACTTTCCCAATATGCTCCAGATGGAAACCAGCTGCTCAGCTTCCCTAATGCAACTTTATTAGAACCAAAACGCAACATTCATTTACTCTGTAGCGCAGAGGAACAGGCTGGCATTTTTGTTAAGGATACTTCTGAGGCCAATAGAAATCACATCAGCAATGAAGCAATCACTGTACAATTTTTGGAAGCCATCTACAAAGCAGCCACTCTCGGCTTGTAATACGTGTATGGAATAAATATCCAGACTGAGGGGAACCATATGTTCATCTGAAAGACTTCCATGGCTTCAATCATCTTTACTTTCTCTCATTTCTCCCCAGAGTTGAGTTAATGCTCACCGAATTCTCTGGTTTTATACTCATTCCTCATATTTTTCTTCTTTTTTTTTTTTTTTTCGACATCAAAATGAGAACATGTGTCAAAACTTATTACGGCACAATCGAGCTCAAAGCTTCATTTAGCCGTACAAATAAAGAGAAGAGACGGGAAAGGAATAAGCACTTTGCCGACTTTGCAGGAACCGAAGGTTTGTATTACAACTGAAAACATGTGGATGATGGCTATGAAAACAATTTCATGGTTGGTGAAGTGGAAGACAGTGCAAACACGTGTGTGAAAGGTCCCTATCTTCTTCCTTGTGTCTGATTCGGTATTATTTCACCAGCTCGAGTCAAATGATTAATTACTCACGTTAGTTCTGTCGAGCACAACCTACAGTATGAGATTCCAGGCTCGGGAAAACGAGCGTCCTTGGATAGTAAGTGTACACAAACAGCGTTGTTTAGACTCAGATTGAAAGTGTAACAGAAAACATAATCAAAGTGACACGATGTATTAGGGATGTACAAGATGTTTGGCAGTGGAGGTATAAACTATTTAAGGCTGCTTTCATATTAGGAATTTATACCATCAACATGCAGCACACATTTTATATATATATATATATATATATATATATATATATATATATATATATATATATATATATACACACGATCATAAAAAAAAACCTGTGCAAGCAATCTTGGCTGTTTTTTAAAAAGGTCTGCCATTTTTCATCATTTTTAATAGGGTTGTAGACACTTATTTACAGGTCACGAGCACGAGCAAGTATGAAAAAAAGGTAGAAACAAAAGTAGACAAATCAGTTTTGGCCGTGAACCAAAAAAACGACTTGTTCAACACGACAAACATTTACATAGACTCAGCCGTACATGCATTGGAGAAAAAAAAAAGTAAAATTTTTTCAAGATCACACAAAACCCCGAGTGACCCTAAGTTATATACGTCTGGAACGTTTAAACTGCGCATAAAACACAATTAAAGTCCCACCTTCATCCTATAAGTTTCTAACCAATCATAGACGAGATTGAATTCTTGTATTTAGTCATAAGAGGGAGGCATTTCTTAACCTCACACGAGCTGGGTAACACAAGCTGGGTAACAGTTTTTCATTTTATTATTATTATTATTATTATTATTATTTAACTAATCCTAATAATTATTCAGAAAATCACATATTTAATAGAGATGGGAAAAAAGATATTTGTGATACAATTCTTGTATCGCCACACTGACGATCCAAAATCAATTAATCAATAAAATCAATTCAATGTAAATATTAATGTAAATATGTTTGCATTTGAGATGGTAAAATGTTGCACTTCCTTTATAATCCTATACTGTAGGTGTTGCTTTAAACTATACACACACTGGCACGCAGAACCACATCCTGTGTGGTTGAAATTATTCATTCATTCATTCATTCATTCATTCATTCATTCATTTTCTATACCGCTTTATCCTGTATTTAGGGTCGCGGGGACCTGAAGCCTATCCCAGGAGACTCTGGGCACGAGGCAGGGTACACCCTGGACAGCGTGCCAATCCATCGCAGAGCACACACACACACACACATTCACACACTATGGTCAATTTAGGAACGCCAATTAGCCTAATCTGCATGTCTTTGGACTGTGGGAGGAAACCGGAGTACCCGGAGGAAACCCACCAAGCACGGGGAGAACATGCAAACTCCATGCACACAGAGACGGGAATCGAGCCTGGCCGGGAATCGAACACGGACTCTGGAGGTGTGGTTGGAATTAATTATTTTATAATAATGTTTAGGATTGTAAAAAAAAAAAAAAAAAAAACGAAAGAAGGTCGAATCTGCACTTATTACAGGATTAGAGAATATCGTATCGGGTGATCCTGGTGATTCCTGTCTCGAACACTTATACATAAATATGATTTATACTGACACTGAAAACTGGAAAACTAGGCTTAAAAAAACAATGACTTAAGTACCGCGCTTGTGCTCTGGGATCATAAACAAAATAAGTGCAACCAAAATTGTTGCGAAACTATTTTGTCATTTAAATTAAAATGTACTTGTTAAAGTACAAATCTAAGTCTAAGTTTTAAATCTAAAATGTACCTTGTACCAAGAACAAGACTCTTCTTACTACCTACAGTACTATATCTCGGCAAAAAAAGGAAAACGGTTTGTTTCGCTTGTTTTTCCTTCTATGTATTCTTTTCTCCAGCTATAACGTTAACTCTTTTGCATTTTTTTCCTCATTTGTCACTCAGTAAATATTCAATAGTTCACTTAAAACTAATATTGAAGAAGATGAAAGGATGGATCAGCTACGATGGTTATTAGCTACTGGAAACGGTAACAGCGTTGTTATGGTTACATTGTATGCATCTCATGAGCCTTTTTCCCCCCCAAAATGGCACGAAAACTCTTGGACTGGAATATTTTCTATAGGAAAAAAAAGGCCTTGTGTGAAAATGTGAAGACGGCTAAACGCTGGAGTCGGAGCTGCGAATGTAATGATAATGATGGTAATGATGTGCGGCTGTAATCTACACATGGAAATGAACCAAATCATTTCAAGGACAAAATTCTGACTAGTGAAAAATGAGGAGTCTGAGAGAGAGTGAAAGAATTACCATTTAAAATAAATGATATTACATTCCTATTACATTCCTGGAGAAAACAAAGGCCCTTTATACTTATCAGTCTATTGCACTGGTATAACGGATGTCGTTAAATCTCCGGAGAAGAGTGATGGTACTGTTCCTACTTGTATTAGCTTTTTCTTTTTTTTTTTTTGGTGGAGATAATTAAAATGTATTTGGAACCGATTCTCATATTAATCCGCCACCTTGTGTTAGTACAGTAGATGACTTTTTGCTGGGGTTTTAACTGGAAGAACACTTTTTAAGCTGTTTTTTTCCCCGTTTCCATACAGCTGTACTCGAGAACTTTGCTGGTTGTTGGGGGGAAATCCTACAGGATGACAAAAGATAAACAGGGAAGAGTGGCTGTCGAAAGAAAAAAAAACCCTATTGTCGAAGAAAGCTTGAGCCGATCAACACTCGAGCCTGTGATCACTTTTCACTTTTGTCGGCGAGGGACAACGAAAAGATGTTACTTCCCTCGGTCGTTTCAGCGCGCTCTGTTTGCACATTCAAATGAGTCTTTTATTTACTTTCGCTCTCTAAACTCTTCGCTCGCTAGTATTTGAACACCTGCTGTTTTTGTCAGGGCCCGAAAGCCGCAAAGCATTGTGGGACGACAGAACGCAGCAGTGCAACAATGAGCGGTCGGACAAAAGACTAATGGAATAATCAGTTCAGTATGATTTCACCTCATCATCTGCCGCATGCTATCAGACGACTCATTCTTTTCAACGTTAATGAGGGCAGAGGTTTGCTTTTCTATCATCTTCTCTTTCTTTCCACACTTTTCCAAATGTCAAAACAAGCGAAAAACAGATGCCTGGGTGAAATTAAGAGGCTATAAACAATAGATTAGTAGATAAAAGGTGAGTAAGCGGAAAACAAAATGATAACGCAATTTCTGGTTGAAAAAAAAACAAAAGAAGTCCAGCTTTATTGCTCATTTTCTTTCAGTTCAGACTTTACATTGTGCTACTTTAATGCTACATTAATAGTTTAAAGCTTTTAGATTTATGTCTGTCTTTTACTGCACATTCAATTTTCTCTCGTTTCAGCACAAGTTACAAATTTAATTACCTTCTTTCTTGTTGTTTTTAATCAATACTATGAAATGTACAGCAACAGCAGGCAGAAATAAAAGAAAGGAAAAAAATTAGTCTGTTAAGAAACACGTCGCACCCTCTTTACTATATGACATTTAGAAACAGAGTCATTAAAGTATCATTACATATTAATAAGAAAAAACTCATATAGACAACAGACAGATCAAATCTCACTCACACTGGAACTCATTAAATATAAATATATGCCCCCAACCCAACCCACCCCGAAGCATCTATTATAGGGACAAAACATTTTTCTTTGTTTCTGTTTTTGGCATGTTTCCCTCTTCCTCATTTTCTCATAAATTATTCTGTACTGTTTAACCCCAGGCTCAAATAACGTACTGTACCTGCACCTTAGCATGTAACTGTGCAAGCACCTTTTTTCTTTTGAATGTACTTTGGTATCAGAAAAATGGGGGATTTCTTTTTTTTCAGGCAAGATAGTATTGGTATTATATGCATCTCCTAATAAAAGAAATGTTTCTAATCATAACCAATTGACTTTTACAATTGGTTTATTTATATAGGACAATTTGATTGTACTAAACATCATTTATACCACTTTATCCTGTATACAGGGGCGCAGGGGGCCAGGAGCCTATCCCAGAAGACTTAGGACAGACTGGACGGGGTGCCAATCCATCACAGGGCATACACACATACTTACATGTTTGATTTGGGAGCCTAATCTGTATGTTTTTGGACTGTGGGAGGAAACCCGGAGAAAACCCACCAAGCACAGGGAGAACATGCACACAGACCCCGAGGCGGGAATCGAACCCAGACTTTAGAGGGTGAAGGCGACTGTGATAACCACTAAGGCACCGTGACGCAGAGGAAGATGCCATTTATGTAAGATTACATTATGCTACTTTGCACATAACAATTTGATGAATAGAGGTCTATTAACAGCATTTCACATAGGTCTATTTTGTGCAAAACAAACCAAAACATCCTGTTTCTTACTAGACATTCATTGTACGCTCTATAGCGTCAATACTAAATACTGAAATTTCTATAATCTTAGAAAGAAAAGCATGGACATAGTGAAATCTCACTTTGTCTGTGTGCTCACGCTGCTTATTAGGGCTGTAGATAAAATGATCTCATGACATCAGTTTCCCGCTGTCCTAAAATATCTAATTTAATGCAATAAAAGTCTTAAAATTCTCGAATTACAAAAGGAACCCATACAGCTGGATGCAACAACTGTTAAGCTTCAAGCTGAAAAGCCGTACATTTGTTATGCTAATGTATATACAGGAATTCATTTCAGCAAAGTAAACATAGCAGATAGACTATATAGTCAGTGCAAAGATTTCCCATAATCTTGTATGTACTCTTGAAATATTTGTTAGACAAGCACTGGGAAAGACCTCAGACTTTCTAGAATTAAGGAGATGGAAATGCTTACAGTACTTAGTTTTACCAGAGGCTGTTGTCACAACTGGAGGATCGCTTGACAGATCAACATTCCAGATCAGCCTTTTACTTCAACAATGAGATTTTGTTTTTTTTGGGTGGCTGGAAGTAAAAAAAAAAAAAAAAACTTTGGGTTGGGTTATAATATTCAGGTTGTCTCCCCCCCAACCCCCAACCCCCACCCCCCCGGCCAAGCGAAAGAATAAGGACATTATAAACCTTGACTAAATGCTTTAGTGAATAAGTTGTATTGGTGCAATTTGAGCTTCTTTCTATTGAGACCTTGAGGAAGAAGAAGAAAAAAAACATTCCTGTGAAATCTCACAAGACGATTTGGTGACACTGCTCACCATATCTGAAGAATTGGTTCTCCTTATCTTATCTAAATATAATGGAGGGTGTTGTTCTCCATAACGTCTCCGTGATCATCCATGACAAATACCATACGTTAATCGGTGAGGTTAATTCGCAGGCAAACTGTTGATTCAATTCAGTTTAAATGCAATTCAGTTTATTGCCTGATTTGTCTCAAGCATTGTCTCATTTGTTAAAAGCTACTAAAAGTATCTAATGTGCATTGATATGCCGTGTAACATAATTATATAAAAAGTCCTGCCTTATAAAAAGTTTTCCTGCCAACTTTCTGCACCACACTCTAGGCGGCAGTATTGCCAACCTACCAACCCAGCATAAACGTAAAAGTAGAATAAATGCTACTCTAAAATGTGAGAAGCCTGTTGTTGAACATGTTCAGCACAGTTGGGGCGGAGCTACATGTATCGACCCGCCCCAACATGCTTAAACATGGTCGACATGATATGCTACTATCAAAGTGCGGAAGATGGAAACAGTTTTCATTTTGTGCAAAGACTCTGATATATTTTTTAAGAATTCATCAATTTAGAACATTTACATTTTGAAAGTTTATCTAAATATCTCAAAATGTAGTGAATCAATTCAAGTATAAATCGATCAACAAGAGTACTACAGTCAGAATACATGCATTTATAGGCTGTTTAGTGTCTTCAGATTGGCAGTAGTATTTGTACATGTGCTTATGATGGGTTGCACCTCATTATCCATTATAAACCATTATAAATGCTTACGTACGCTTATCTCAACTGTTTTAAAAGACTACGGTTAAACATAGGATCCTTATAGCGTAGTATAATGTTAGCAAATACTGAAACATGACACCAGTTCTAAGCTGACCTGCTCCATAGGTGTTATGTCAACTTATGTCAACACTATCGTTTATGACAGTGCATACATGTTGAAATCAGCAGAAGATTAACGGTAAGTGTAAGACTAGAACATTTGTCATACACAAACAATGCTATTCCCAAAAGTTTTATTTACAACAGCTGTTGAAATAAAGAACCCTGGCTAGATTATAGTTATGTAGCTCTATGAACGCAGCTCATACACAGAAATTTTACAAGCACTATCATGTTAAATCAGTTTTTAGCAGCACTGAAGTCTTTATACTATAAACGGTCATGTTGGTTTATGTGGAGATTTCAACAGCTGGCGAATAAGCCTTTTTGATGATTATACAGCATTATGAAGGTACCTGTGGAGATTGTACTGTATGTAGCTCTATAAACACAGGTCATACCTGTACCTGCTTAGGGGACACTTTATAAAGTAAAGACCTCAACACCCCCAATATTATCCATCAAAGTGCTTTCTTTGGAAGTTTATATTTAAACGTTCCTTTTATCTGTTCTAAAGCCTTTATCAATGTTAATGTTGGTTTATGACAGTGGTTATGGGTTTAATGTAGACTTAAAGTTGTGCTAGCAAATAGGGTAACATGATACTAATGCCTCAGCTCAACTGACCTGCTCCCTCTATGGCCATCATTCATTTAGTAAGTGGAGTGGAGGGGGAAAAAAATTACTTTTTTTTTTTTTTTGAAATATGGCTTTGCTACATGAGTCACATTGGGCTTTATATCATATTCCTCACTCTTCCAGATTCAATTACATCCCTCAATGTCCTGAAACTCTCTCAGGTCAAACATTACAAGGGCAATAGCTTTAATCCACAATCAGAAACTGTCTCAACAGTTCCATGGCTTGTGTTTGTGTGTGTGTGTGTGTGTGTGTGTGTGTGCACTGTCTATGTGTGTATGCATCTACTGTATGCGTGTTGCTCCGCGCTGATATCTTATGCATGTTTCATGTTTCAGTGCATCCGAATGTCTCATGCGGAGTCCTTATTGTCTGCTGATTGATCTCAGCTCTGTGATGCGAGTCGATCTGGCCTCATCGATTCACTTTCTAGTTTTGCTCCATATTAAAACAACACTTATGGCTGCTGGTTTCTTCTGTTCAGTCCTTTTTGTTTCATGCATATGACCTCTGTAATAACTACAAAGTCTCGCGCATTAACATTCTCATCAGCTGCAACGTTTGACCCTAAGTGTTAGCACCGTAACTGTTGTCTACAACCATTAGAGTTTAATAGAATATGAAAAAATAATAATAATAAAAAACAAACAAGCCGGGCCTCCGAGTGGCGCAGTGGTAACGTGCTCGCCCTATCATCCGGAGATTGCTGGTTCGATTCCCGGGTGATGCTGTAATCTCTCGCAGCCGGAGGTCTAGAGAGAGCTGATTGGCCGAGCGGGGCCAATCAGGGGCATCTCTGGGCTCGCGCAAGCAGAAGGAGCGGATAGCGCTGTCCTCCGAGTGTGTTACGGCGCCCCCAATGGTGCGTGAGTGAGCAGTTCGAAAAGATTGGTGGCTGGCTGGCGTCATGTGGTTCGGAGGAAACACGGGATAGTCTTCGCCCTCCCGACTAAGTGGTAGAAGTAGCCTTAATGTGGGAGCCCTCTAGTGATGGGGAGGAATTGGACAGGACCAAATTAGGGAGGAAATAGGGGAAAAAAAGAAAAAAATTATTTTAAAAAATAAACAAGTCGACTCACAGAGCACTTTTCAGACAGGCAATTTCTCTACCGGTCAGGTTCGACTCATGATCGGCGAGTCGCTCAGTCCGTGGCGATGGGAAATCAAATCAAGCTTCTGTTTGGAAAGATACGCTAGTGTGGTCAATTAGAGGAGGTGAGGTTGAAGATGTTCAACGTGCTAGAACAGCTGATCTCATCTGGATAATGGTGGTTGCCGGGCACAAATTAGCATAATTGCTTTTATCAATATAGATAATCAATCACATGGATGGAATATAGGTGGAAGCAAATGAGCCAATTCTGTGTCAAATACATTATTCCACACTTCACTTGTCACCTTTACAACAGCATAGTTTTATCTTTTTGAAACTTTGGCCGCTGACTCTCTTGGATGTATCACTCAGAATTTTCCAATTGTAAAATGTTTAATTTAGAAACCATTGGGTTGGGATTGTGTGTTTTGGCAAGGGAACACAATCCTCATTACAGTACAGTATATATGGAGCATGTGTGTATGATCCACAGAAGTCTACGTCTATACAGTAGCTGAATCTGTTGGAAATAGATTAATTAAATAGGTTAATTTGTTTTATTTTTACTTTATATTTTGTGTTAATTATTTTTATGTATTTGTTTTTTTGGGCTGTGGAACGGATAATTTGAATTTCCATTAGTTCTTATGGGGCAGTCTTTAAGCATCACCAAACTTACCAATAGTAGATTTTTACAATTCAGTAAAACCTGGCAAACATGAATTTACTGAGGTGCCATTATTTGCTAAAAAAAAAAGTTAAATATTGCAATCGCAATAGTTAAAGTG
The DNA here is from genome assembly GCA_030522415.1 of Channallabes apus. Classification (NCBI taxonomy): domain Eukaryota; kingdom Metazoa; phylum Chordata; class Actinopteri; order Siluriformes; family Clariidae; genus Channallabes; species Channallabes apus. The sequence continues at coordinate 37,475,864 of CM060106.1, read as the reverse complement.
TCAAATTGATTGTAATGCAATATTTTTTTTATCCAATCCTTCACCCTGTTATAAAGACTTTATGATGCATTATGAACACCACACTCAGGTCTACAAACCTCAACTGACCTGGTCTCTGTGTTATCTAAAGTAAGTTCCTGTTTTGTCACGAAGTACTTATGTATACTTATGTATATTTTTGCATATCCTTTTATTAAACACCACATAAAGTGATGAAAGTATACATTATGACAGCTGATGCCTCATTTCTAACCAGTTATAAATGGTTTTATGTTGACAAAAAGTATAATATAACGTGACACCAAGCCCCTTGTGTCATGTGAACAGGTAGGTAAAGGGTCCATCTATGCCCCACTGGCGCCCACATATTCTCCTCCACTAGGTTTCTGTCATTTCAATGGCAGTTCGGGTTGCCATCTCTGCCCTTTTTATATTAATAGCCTGATTATATCTGAGCAGTTGAGGGTGAAGGACCTTACTTACTCAAGGGCCCAACAATGGCAGCTCAGCAGCGATGAGGTTTGAACCTGGGGACCTTGTGATCAGCAGTTCAAAACACCTTGAACATCGAGCTCAGTGGATAAGGGATTGGACTAGAGATCAGAAGGTGTCAGGTTCAAACCCCACCACAACCACAGTTGGGCCCTTGAGCAAGGCCCTTAACGCTCAGATGTGTAAGTCACTCTGTATGAGGGTATAATCTCAGATGTTTTTGTAGACCTTATAAAACACATTATTATTAAACGTATACTTTGTGAGATTATAGATCGTGAACTGCACTGTTAGAAAGATTTCTATAGCTTTAATGAAAGGGTTTGTAGGAAGAAAAAAATTTTTTTTTGTAATATTAATATGAACAATGCGAAGCAATTATGAATCGTAGAAGTTTTTGTGAATATTGTGCTTGCATAACTTGCGATCTAATATCAGTTTGATCTGATTATAAATCTAATTACAGCTATGTGGTTCTCAAAATGATCTCAGCGTTGCATTAACATCTGATTACTTTTTTTTTCTCTTTTTTTTTCGCCAGCAAAATAACTTCACACATTCGTCATATTTAACGCTTGCACTAGCCCTGGAAATAATTCGCAGTAGAGGACACATTAGACAGAAAAATCTTTCGGACACATAATACGGCGTGCTATACGAGATTTATAGGATATATTTATAGGCTGTATGACTACAAGTGTGACTCTCTCATCCTGGAACCACAATCACATTACAGCCCAAGTTCATCTAGGACAAGGATCAATAGATTGAGAGAGAGAGAGAGAGAGAGAGAGAGAGAGAGAGATGAGCACTTCATTTGATTTCCGTTCATCTCTCTGAAGAGAACGTGATATGATTGGAAGGTCACTTCCTCTGCGTAAGCGTCTCAGTGTAGTGTCGGTATCAAGTTCGTGTACAAATGCCGTCAACTGCAATCCCATGCTTTTATTTTCATTCTTGTACTACAAGTAAGAGCAAAAGATTCTGCATGCTCAATACCCCGAACTCCCAGGAGCCATCCGCATGCCCAGATGTACACATTGCTCACATTTGTAACTACTTAACTTTCCTATTAGTTCCACTGAAGCTCTTAAATAAAGACAAAAAAAGAACCCCAACACAAAATCTCTGAAAGTTTTACTTTTCTTCAGAAACCCAAAACAAAACATGAACATCTGCTTCCTCTTGAACTCGAACTCCTTTTAAAGATCTGCTGTTTGAAACGTGATCGCAGATGTCTGAACTTTTTCCTTTCGACACTCGATCATTCTACCAATGATGAGCGTTTTCACTTACCGCAAACAGGAGTACACTTTGTGTGGCCATGGCGACGGGTATCGGTGTTGCTGTATCGGTAAGGAAGTGCAGGAACTTACAGAGGACAAAAGGTATAAACAAAGCACCAGATCTTATGTAGACTATGACGCCAAGCGAAAAACCACCGTTTTTTTAATCGTTGTTTAGGGGCGTTCAGGTCAATCCTGGACTTTTGACTGTGCAGAATTACAGAGTGAGAGTGAAACCTCGGTTTATTTCTCGATATAGTCACGTGATACATTTATCCCAGTGTTTCACTAGTGCTTGAACACCATCCAGGAAGACCTCCAGAGTCATGATCTTCATATGTGCCTGCCTCACATATAAAACCCTGGCCTCCCAGGAACTCCATTAATGACATTACAAACATGTGGAAATGAGGTAGAGTGAGGTTAGGACTGTATGGTTGATGTCACAATAACTCCCATGTGTATCTTCAGCAACTTAGTAACAAGTTATCCATCGATTTTTCAAGGCTCAGGCGTTCCACTCTCTGGAATTTTCACAGACACACTGAGCTCCAAGCCACCTCGGCCAGGATCGAAATAGTTTAGATGGATTGTTCGGAACATTTGCCCCGTTCAAATCTTTTTTCTGCGGCTAAAAGTCTCATCACTTTACAAACTCAACGTTTCCTCTAAAAGTCAATCGGTTTTACTCCATTCACCAGATGTTTCATCACAAGTCCCAGTTTGACTTGAATGCCTCCCCCTGGTGTTGACCAAATCAGTTCTATTTGGATATTTATCAGGAACGTATGTAAATCGATCGTGTTTAGTTTGTGCAAAAGAAGCAGGACTGGAGCGAGCTGCGAGCAGGGTGTGTTCATGTAAAGCAGTGTTTGGACAGGTGTGCACACGTTTAAACTTAAAGCATGTACATTATATACTTTTTTTTGTAATAGTCCTAAAATAACGATGAGAAGCTGGAAATATGACTTTTCTGGTTTTAAAAAAGTATCTTTACAAAACGTAATGGAGGCAGAAATCCTTCGAAATGATTCAAATAGACTTCGTGAACACGGAGAGGTGACAGGCTTCCCGTCATCCTACAGGCCGACTAATAAATTCCGGAGATTTTAGAGAGATTCAGTAAATATAAAGCGCCATCTTGATTTGTTTAGAAAAGAAGCTAAAGTGGGACTATAATAGACGTGTAGAGTACTGGACTGCATGGCTCTAATGAAAATTAAACCTTGTCTAATGTATACTTTTGATAATATGGTTATTATTATAATGATAGAGGGACCTATCTACACTACACAACCTAACATCGGAAAAGTAGCTTTCTAAAGTAGCTAAGGTGAACAGTTCATGATTTATATTTATTCTTTTTTCTCTCTCTCTAATGATTTTATTTCCAGGTTAAAGTTCGAATTTAAACATAAGAGTTATTAGCTAGAGATAATAATCATTATAAAACTCCTGCCAAGAAACCAGAGCCAGATAGTAACTATAGTCTAATAGTGAGGAAGGTATGATGAAATGACAGCAGCTGCGTACACGTTCTAACACACACACACACACACACACACACACACACAGAGTGAGAGAGAGAGAGAGAGAGAGAGAGAGAACAGGGTGAGGAGTTTAACCCCTGCATGCCTGATTTATAAAACAAGAGACTGCTCCTGTAGCCTCAGGAAAACTGTGCGTGTGTGTGTTTGTGTGTGTTCAGGCTTTTGAATGGGTGTTTTGTTTGCCTTTGTGCTGCAGTAACAATGTGTGTGTGTGTGTGTGTGTGTGTGTGTGTGTGTGTGTGTGTGTGTGTGTGTGTGTGTGTGTGTGTGTGTGTTGGGGCGTTTAGGGGTGTGTAGGGAAGACCAGTGGGTGTAAACACCTCTGTAATTTACCATCTCTGATACGTGTCACCTCATTTCCTTTTTTTCCCCTCTTTCTTTTGTCTTTGTCACAGGAGCGCGAAACCCGCGTGACACAATCGGATCTTTGTTCCAGCGATCCTCCTCTTCTTCACCATAATACACTGTAAATAAACGGCCTACAGCTGCAACAAAGCTTGTCCTCATCATCATCATCATCATCATCGTGCATCCCAAAAACACAAAGCGCAGTTGGACGGCTGAACCCAATCTGCTCCATTTGTTTACAGTGTATTTATGATTTGTTTAATATGGTGTGGTGAACATGGAGAAGTGCTACCACACTGGGTTTCTGAGGCAATTTGTCATGAATGTGTGTGCACATTTGCCATCTGTTAGTACAAATCCACCAAACACACACACACACACACACACACACAGTCTCGCACACACATGCACACACTTCCTGACACAAAGTCCAGTGGGGTTGCCATGGTGAGAGAGAGGCACAAAGAGAATCGTCCATTCTTACATAACTGAATGAAGCTTTTCATCAGACATGGAGGTGGGGGAGAAATGTGTGAGAGAGAAAATGAGAGGGACAAAGAAAGAGAGAGAGAGAGAGAGAGAGAGAGAGAGAGAGAGAAGACTAGAAACGCTGACAAACACCAAACTGTAGCCAAACACCACTGAGGGAAATGCTGTCTCATTATTTACATTAGTTTTACTCTTGTTATCTCGGTTCTAACAGCCCTGGCGCTTTCTCGCGGACGATAAAAAAAAGTACTTGCATTAAAAAAAAAAAAAAAAAAAAAAAACATGCGCACACAAACACACACACACCGTGCTTATGCAGTCAACCTTGGACTATCATGGATTTTAATAAAAAATCACTAAAAGAACTGCTGTAAAGTTCCTGAGAGAGATAAAGAGAAATAATCCAAACTAAACTGATGCTCGCTTGATCTCAGCGTTCCTTCTGTCAAACCTTTCTGTAGGTCCTTCGATCTCCTAAGCACTAATGGAGTGAGCACTTGACATAATTGTAAAACCACAATAAAAACATAACCGGTACCGCTAATGGTCTCCGCATGCCTGAGAGGCCGACGTGTCAGCTCCGACTTGCTCCTTTTCTTCCCAAACGTTGCTTAAAAGAAAACAACCAAAATCTAATGGAGTGTCGATGTCTCAGGAACGTCCCGCGGCTCGCGCTCAGACCCGAGTGTGCGAGTTAAATGAAAAAACAAACTGACACCAGAAGGAAGAACACACCAACACTACCACCACCACCACTACCACCACCACCACCACTACCGCAAACAACAACAACAACAACAACTGGATCTTCTGAAACAGTGTGTGTGTGTGTGTGTGTGTACTGTATGTGTGTGTGTTTAAGCCTTTCAGAAGTGGGCCTGTTTTATTCTTGTAAATTTTCCTTGACTGCTACCACATGTGCAGCCTGTCTAAACTGTACGCTCGGGCCCAAACCGCACTCATTACGGAGCGCAGAATCGGCCAATCAGGAGCCAAACATCCAGAAAAAAATGAAAGAAAAAAAGGACCTGCAAAATCTAGCCGTGAAAGCTTTAGGTCGGGGTTTTTTTTTCCTTTTTGCGAAATATCTTAGAGAGCTTGAGTGAAATGGAAACTTACAAATCACGATTTAAGGTGAACTTTAAGCTTTTGATAAAGAATGCACGAATTCTCAATGAGTCCTCCTGCTTCCCACTAATCCATGATGGTCAGCCTGATTTCTACCAAATTACTACAACAATCTAATTTCCTCCTTTTGATGCCCGGATTAAGAAAGTTCCCTCCACGTTCTTAAACTGCTCCTTTATGTTTTTTATAATAATAATACTTATTTTTATTATTATTTTCTAATCCAATCATCCCTCATTATGCAAAGCCTCTGATATGACTATAGAGTTAAAGTGATCTGCAAATGAAAGTTTGGATTTACTTTTCTGAAAAGGGAAACGCTTAATAGTCGGTGTGAGTTACTGACTCCTGAAGGCTGCGATTAGAAGTAAATGATCAACCCGACTTCATGATTCGAGATAATGGAGTCTTAGAAAATGCTTTGCGACTGTACGGATATGGTTACAGAATACTTCTGGGTGGCGTATCAGGTCGGTTGATGTGGGTGTTTATTCAGTGGTTAGCATGGAAAACTCTCTGCGCTGATGATCATTTCAAACTAAAATGGTGCATAGCAGAAAATAATTTTTATTATTAACAATAATTCTATGTGCATTTGTATGAATATACGGCTTTAGAAAGTTCTGACAAGTCAAAGCAGTGAGCATGCCCACTCTGCTGCCCTTGGATAACCTACTCTCTCCACAATTTGTGTCCTGATTTTCTATGAAAATAGACTTTTTTGGAAATCAGCACTATTTGAAAGCACACTCTCTCAAGCTATTCTTATATCAGATTTCAGAGCTCCATGATATAACGCATTTACAGCATGAAGCAAGGAAGCGTTTTAATTCTTTAACAACACGCAGTTGCATTCAAACTGTTTCCCATAACCACAAATAGCTCGCCTTGCTCTAGGCATATCCTGACTCCAATTGCATATATGTTATTTAAATACAGGCAAATGATCAGGCTCCTTTGCATGATGCTGTTCAATAAGTTAGGCACTGATAGTCTGTTGTATCACATCACAAAACATGCATTGCTAAACACGGTGGCATCTTGTAAGGAGGGGATAAAGAGACTTTGACCAACTGCTTGGGAATTTCAGCTCTGCTTGTGAAAACTTTAGGGCAACATTTACATCACCTCCCACCCCACCACCATCACCCCAGCCCAACTCCTCCAGTCAACAAATTACACACACACAAGTGATCCAGAAGGAAAACATTCCAATCATATCATTGCATTATGAAAAATTATGCATGGTTTTGTGGAAGTGGAAATGCTGGGGCGAAAACGCACGCAAAGATAAATCCAACCCGACACTCTTAAATCAGAGGTTAGATGTGTTTTCATAGCCTCTCCTTCATTCAGCATGCATCTCTACAGTGTCAATATGGAAGCAAAAAGTGATTGCAACTTCTACACAATTTGTCTAGTTTTTTGTTGTTGTTGTTGTTGATGATGATTGTTGCAGGACTGGAGTCTGGAGTGTGCACCTGCTCCATTAGGATGCTCATTTTAGTCTACAACTCATGCAAGACTATTGCTCTGAGAATGCTCTCTTCTTTAAATCAAGCTAAAATGTAGCAGGGTTTAAAAGGTTGCACGTGCATTAAGGAGTCAAAACTTCTACTTCTTCTTTGTCTTTCGGCTGTTCCCTTTCAGGGGTCGCCACAGCGAATCATCTGCCTCCATCTAACCCTATCCTCCGCATCACACCAACTAACTTCAAGTCAAAACAATAAGAGGGGGGAAAAATCCATGAATGCATGCAATATCATAATGAGATTATGACTCATTTATTATCTAATAATAATAATAATTAGAATTATTATTATTTTATTTTTTAAAATCTTTATCCAGAAAGAAGTTTGACACTATACCTAAACAAGTGGTACAATAGGCAATAAAGTTGGGACATTCCATAGATCAAAGAGTCTTGCATGGTTTTGTCGCACATGTTTGTTTCTAATGTGCGCGTGGCTGAAGAGAATAGAAGTGCGCGAAGGCGCGCGAAAGCAACTTTGCGCAAAAAGCGACTCGCAGCATCCCGTCTCACCTTGTTATAGCTGTAGTAGCCGGAGCAGTGGGAGAAATCCATGTTCTGTGGATCTCCAGGAATGGAAGTCCCCCCTGAGGACGGATAAAATCGTACATCCATGTTTTTCCCCCCTCTGTGTCTCTGTGTCTCTCTCTATGTGTCTCTTGGAAAAGCGCAGCTGCACCACGACCAGGTTCTGCGCTGTGCTGCCTTCTTTCCTTTACGATCCTCAAAAGCTGGAGTGTCACAGAAAGGCAAGAAGGAAGTGCTTCAGGTTAAAAAAAAAAAAAAGAAAGTTTTTTTTTTTTGAGTAATCCCGATTTATGATTTTTTTTTCGATCCGGCGCGCGCGGAGAGGTGCGGGACACAACAGGAGGCAAAAATGTGATATATATATATATATATATATATATATATATATATATATATATATATATATATATATAGACAGAGATAGATATAGATAAAACCCCGATAACACACTGTGCAGTCCTTCTTTCAGGGTGTCCTTCTTTACAGTCCGTCCTTTCACAGCATCAGATGCAAATCAAACTCATCCGACTCTGATAAAAGTTGTCTTTAAAACACAACCAAAACGCACCCGTTCCTCAGGACACCTCTCTCCGGCAGCATTATCCTCCAATGTCTGTTTTTTTTCCCCTCTGGCAGAAAGAAATGAAACAAAGATAAGAAAAAAACAAACACACACACACATACACTTCCGTACAGTTTTTTTTTACAGATGAATTATGCCGCCGGGTTTCAGGGGATCAGAGATAACCAATAGTCTTCTTGTTAACATCAGCCTACATCAAGCTGTGTGTTTTTAAGCGTAATGAAGAAGAGGAGCGTGCGGCCAACCGCGACCACGCCCCGCGCCCGGCTAGCCACGCCCACTGGGTAGGCACATACAGCTCGATGGAACTGCGAGTCGGATGATTTCAGTAAGAGAATATCAACATCACTCCACTTCACCTCTCAAGACAGATTTCATGGGTGCCAATACTTGTGTTGTGTATCTGTTTCGGCATTCTGTTTGAAGCATTGATTATATACTGTATGTCAAGGAAATGCAATTGCGATGAATAAAACTATTCTGGGAAAATCTGCGTGATGAAGAGAATGAATTAAAATAAAACTTATTATAAATGAATAAATACAATTAATTAATTAAATAATATTACTATATTAGTTATTTATTCCTACATTATTAATCAAATTATTAATCATTATTAGTCAAGTGGAGTGAATGGTTGTTGGTAACACTGGTAGTCAATGATTGGTTATTAGGAGCAAATGGTGTCCCGTAATTAATCATTGGGACTGATTACGAAAATTTGTATAATCCAACTTTTTGTTGGCGCCACGGTGCCTTAGTGATTGACACGGTTGCTTTGCACCTCCGGGGTCAGGGTTCGATTCCCGCCTTCGAATTTTGTTCATGGAGTTTGCATGTTTCCTCTCATGCATGGTGGGTTTCCTTCAGGTACTCTGGTTTCCTCTCATAGTCCAAAGACATTGCTTATAGTGTGTGTGTTTACATGTGCCAAGCTATAGATTGGCATCCCGTCTAAAGTGTACACCACCACCTCGTGCGCTAAGTATTCTGGGATAGGCTCTATGACCCACCACCCCCCAGACCCTGTATACAGGATTAAGCAGTTTAATCAATGAGAGTTAGAGAGAACATTTTTCTGTAGGAAATTAGCTAATGCACACTTAAATTTTGTCATATGTTAATTAAACTTCTTGATAAATAATAATAATTCTTGATAATAGTCCTTACTAATTGATCACTGTGATATTGGTCAGTGATTGGTCACTACGAACAATAGCGATCAGTGATTAGTTTGTGGAACAATGTGTCTCAGTAATGGTTCAAATCTCAGGCAATGCTCAAAACCCAGCCACTAGATGCAGTGCATCCAGATAGAGCGGATTGCATCAGGAGCAGATTGCATCCAGTGTCAGGGTGTGAACTTTACGTCAGCATCAACAGTATTTTTGGGAAGTGGTAGCTCAGCATGTTAAGACTCTGGGTTTCTGATCAGAATGTCAGCGGTTCAAGCCACAACTCCAATGCCAACAATCTGCTGATGTTGGGCCATTAAGCATCCCCTTAACTGTATCTGCTCCAGGGGAACCATATCATGCACTGCACTCTGACCCCAGAAATAATTTCATTGTCAAGTAATGTGTATGTGACAAAGGCTTATCTTAATTGGGAATAATAATGATCAGGTATTGGTCATTGGGAACACTGGTAATCAATGATTGGTTATTGAGAACAATCGTGACTAGTGTTTAATCATTGGAAACACACTGCTGCTGGTGAGTTGAATGAACCTACTACCTCAACTTGTATAACCAGCAGCTGTGATGTGAGCTGGAGAGCCTTACCAAGTCCAAGACAGATGCCAACATCTGCTCAGAACAAAATGTGGCAAAGTTCCAAGTTGGCAACACTGCAGTTTATCTGCAATTAATTAATTAAGCAAAAACAATGGAACTATTCAATGGACCGTTCTAATACCAAAACTCATCTCCACTTGTCCTCACTTAAAAATGTACAAGGAAAATGAACTCAACAAATACACACACATATATTATATGTACAGTACATACAGGGCTGATTATATATTTATATACTGTATATAGCATTAGCTGCTCTTTCAACACTGCAACTCTGAATACAACTGTGATAAACGTTTTACTCTGTGTTACATTGAGCCTCAGGTTTACGGGACACTTTTTTTAATATCAAACTGACGTGATCCATTTAAATTATTTCCTGGCTTCGCAAATCCGAGGCAGATTATTTGCATGCGAATCAGCCGTTTCCTTTTCCACCTTTTCAAACACGACAAAACCTTGTTGTAAATATAATACATGAAGCTGAATACTTATTAGCTTTAATTTTAATCCATGTTACACGGGTTTCAAAATAGAGCATAGAGCACACAGCATTCGTGCTGTGAAAAGGTAGTTAGGTGACGATTTATTTTAGCTGGCAAGTTTGTCATACTTGCCATGTTAGCACAAGTTTGTTGGGTGGGGAATGTTAAGAAAGAATTCTGTGAATTTAACGTAAACTCAGTATAATCCCCAGTGAGAGAGAGAGAGAGAGAGAGAGAGAGAGAGCATGCTTGCTAATCCAGCATTCTCTCTGTTGATATCATTCCCTAATGTGACCACAAGGGGCAGAGAAATGAAATGTAAGCTGCACAAGGATGATTTTCATTCCATAAACTCACTCTGGTAATGTAGACCTTCTCTATGAGGCTATAATAGACTTTGGCAAATAACAGACAATGGATTTCTCAGCATTTACAACAAGGGATCCCTTTTCAGTGTCAAAGAACATTTCATGAGCCTCGTTATGAGTGTAGCGTAAACTTATTTTATGAATACGAACCAAATGTTTAAATGTCAAGCATATAAATCCTGATTAGTGCTTAGTAATATGTCCAACACTTAAGCTGTTTTTAGGATTGTAAACTTTAAATTAGAAATCCAAAACGTTCTGTAAGAATTATATAATCACCATGATTTTTGTCAAAAAAAACTGATTTAATGGGTGAGATAGTTGTGGATATGTTTAAATAATATTTATAAATATGTACAATAACAGTAGTCCAATACACACACTATACACATTTATCCACATGAATCCTAATAAAGCAAATACTTTATACTAATACACTGCTGTTGTAGGTTATAATAAAATAATGAAGTGACTTGTGACTATTGGACTACTGATCAAAAGGTCCCAGGTTCAAACCCCACAACCACCAAGTCAAGTTGCCACTGTTGGGCCTTTAAGCAAGGCCCTTAACCCTCACCTGCTTAGATATGCACTGAGATAAAATGTAAAATGTAAGTCACTCTGGATAAGGGTGTCTGACAAATGCTGTAAATGTAAACATGTTTTATTCCATTTCAACCAATGCAATGTTCGCCAATTAACTGTTTATCTGTTTATGAACAAACATCTGTTTATTTAAAATCTGTTAAATTTTTTTTCTTAGGCATTGTTCCTTTTATCCTAGAGGTTATCACATCAGGTCATTTGATCCACAAGATCTGGCAGAGGTTTTACACTGGATGCCCTTTAGTTTCCTATCCAGACTTGATCCTAGCACTACATGCAGTGACTGGGTTGTATGGGGTATAGGGATAAACGTTTTGCTTAAGGGTCCAACTGTTGACCCAGTAGTGACATGGCTTGAACCACTGGCCCATACCCCTGGTCCTTTTAATATCTGTTCTACAAGTCCACATAATGTTGTGGAAAGTCCTTGAAACAATTTAGTTCCTGCTATCACTTACATTATAGCGGCTATAAACAGTCGTTTTCTCACTAGCTTCTCTTTTTTCTCTTTGTTGAGGTTAAAAGACAAAAGCACATTGTCATATTACTGAGAAAAAGCAAACTGCAAGACATTCTCGTGGAGGAAAGACAATAGCTAGAGCTTTAAATCTAACTGTTAATCAGACACTAAGGCTTGAGACTCATTATATATATATATATATATATATATATATATATATATATATATATATATATATTGCTTCATAACATCTGTGTAAATAACAGAAAGATTTTGTCTGTACATTGGTCAGAACTCACTCTTTCTTTATCTTTACATTTTAAACATTGGACGACCTGCACCCGGTCTCAGAAAAAAAATCTGTCTGTATGTCTGTATATCTGTCCAGCTGATTTTGTCACAGCATCAAGCCATACTGACTCATCAGAATTTAACAAAAATTTGCCCGTTCTTCTGTATTTTGTTATAGTTTACAGTTAATACACAGGATATGTGGAACACACAAGAATGACCATAATGATCCTAACAAAGCGCCCAAATCCTCAAGAAATGCAAACAAACGTGCAACACAGCATGGCTTACTAAAAAAAAGATATGTAACTTTTAAAAACTAAATCTTCGAAGGTTGTATGGACAGATTATTGTATGTTTATTGTTCCTGCAGGAAGTTTAAAACCAGTTTGTCTCAGCAGTTGAAGATGAGGTCGTATAAAATACCCAGACTGATGGAGGTATTATGCATTTTGAGTGAAAAGTAATGTGTTGAGCAAATGTAATGTTATATGTAATAATTTACTTTAAATAGGAGGTGTATTTGGCTGATGACGAAAGAAGTACAACTTTAGGATAAACAATAAACAAGTTAGACAGGGAGGTAGACAGAGACAGGCAGACATTACGTGGGCTTCAATCTGAAATAATAATTATATCACTGATTACAAGCTGTTTATATTTAGCTTTAACCTTTTAACTATTTCTAAAACCACTTTTTCCCCCATCAATGACAGGTACTACCGCTAGTAACATATAGAAATATAAATCTTGCATTGGAGCTGCTGTTTTAGAATGATCATAACGGAGAACTCAACAGTTCTGTGTTATTAAACAGATTAAAATGCAGAAAATGTATTAGCATTTGCTCTAAAGTACAGTAAATGTTTTAACATGCCAAAAGCTGGACAGTGAAAATTAAACATGGCATCGCCAGCTCTTGAATGAGTGTGTATACTGTTCTTGAACATATTTGCCTTGAAATATTTACTAGCCAAAGAAATCAAGTCCTCTGCCAATTCACAACTCAACCTGTGCCTCTAATATAATATTTACAATGAGACTCCCAGTTGTTCTAAAGCCTGTATGCAAATCCTCAGAATTCTGTGTTAAGGGTCTGAAACTCAGACGTTACAGCAGTAAAGCACTGATGAGTCATGACATCTGGAAAGGATTACTGTATGTTTGAAGAAAGCCAACGGACACCTATAACTCACGCCACTTCTTTCCAACTGTGAAACCTGGATCATTATTGGTGTTAACAGCATAACTGCAAATTGAGAAATTTTTACTAAATGATACATGAAGTGAGGCATTATGATTTACACCAAAGCACTGTTACATTCTCAAAACTGATTAGGTAGAAGGTCAATGTCTTTAATTCAACTGCAAATCACAGTGATACAGTACATGATATATTTGTGCTTTTTATTCAGTTTATTTTATTAAGTCAACTGGGAGATGTAGGAATATATGGAATATTCCATTCCATTTCACACAGAAACACCTTAAGGTTTTTGAATACAGTACCACGTTTTACATGTGCTGTGCATTTTATTTTATTATTATTATTTTTTATTTATCTTTATTTAACCAGGCAAGACGGATTAAGAACAGGTTTCTTATTTACAACTGTGGCCTGGGAAAGGTGGAGCCTTTTGGGGGAAATAGGGGGACTAATAAAAATACGGCATTTTAAGAAATATGCATATATACAGTATAAATAAAATAAAATGAAAATAAAATAAAAAGAAAATAAATAAATAAATAAATAAATAAAAGCGAAAAGAAAATAAGCTACATATTACCAAAAAATAAATACAAAATCATAAAATGTTATATAAAAAATGTAAACAATGGAGCAGCAATGAGTTAGAGCAGCTAGTCTAAATTAGGGCTGCAACTAACGATTATTTTGAGAATCGATTAGTTGGCCGATTATTGTTTCGATTAATCGATTAATCGGATGCCGCTAAGCGCTTCTTTAATTTGACGTTTTGCTCATAATTATATATATAAAACCATACCAACATTTGTTTTGTTTTTAACAATAATTGCAGATTGCAAGTTGACTGTTTTTTATATATATATATATATATATATATATATATATATATATATATATATATATATATATATATATATATATATATATATATATATATATATATATATATATAAAAACACTATCAACTTGCCATCTGCACTGCATACATACATACATACATTATATGTATATCGATTAAATCGGATAAAAGTTAGATGCTTTAATTTGATGTTTTGCTTAACTATATATAACCATAAATCAGGGTATCTTTTATGTATAAAAGTAAACTTTAAAAAATGCAATAGCCACATAGTTTAATTATCTTTAATTTTGACATTTAAACCTTATTTTATGTAAATCAACATTTTTGTTTTTAACAATAATTGCAGATGGCAAGTTTACAGTGTGTATATATATATATATATATATATATATATATATATATATATATATAGTTAAAAAAAAAATACACTGACATTCAGTTGTTAAGAATGACTTCAATTTTAAATTCTCTTAAATTAATTCAACTTAATAAGAATAATAATAGACTTCCAGATTATGATATGATATTTAATTGAAGTGTCTACTACATCCTTTTCACGGTTTATACATTATTTCGATCCTCTCGTGTATTTTATCCTTTTTTTTTGTTGTCTCAATAAAAAAAAATTTAAATAAATAAATATATTAGACCATTTTGCTATACTAGACATTCTCGTAATACGGCGACGTGGGGAGAGGAAAAAAAAATCGCCACTACTGGGTTCACTCTGTTTATTTTGCCCTTTTTCCGCATTTCCCTCTGTATACGTAGCATGTAGGATGATGGGATATATCCGGTCCTCCGAAGTGTAAAATGAACGTGAAGAAAACACACTAGAAGTGTTTTCCTCGTGTTCGTTAGGATTTGAACACAAAGAAAAAGCTGCATGCAAAGTTTAACCCTGTATAACCGCGCAGGCGGACAAGCGCACGTCACCAAAGCTCGTGTGAACTCTCTCACTGACTCCTACAGTATGTGTAGAAAACCCTCAGCGCTTCATCCGCGCTCACCGGACACTACGACTGGCAGAAAAACGGTAAATTTTAACGCCTGACAAGACGTGTTTAATGTAAATTGCTCCCATACCTTGGAGGACTTGGGGGGCGCGCTTTTTCCTGCAAATGCTTCTGTAACCTCCATTGCGCGAGCGACTGTGTATCTGTGTGTGTATTTGTGCATCTTGTGGTCGTGTGCCTCAATAACGTGAGAAGCCCAAGTAATCGATAACGGCATTCGTTGACAACGAATTTCATTATCGATAATTATCGATTTTATCGATTAGTTGTTGCAGCCCTAGTCTAAATAACAGCAACACACATCTTTATAGTAAGCAGACTTAGGAATGCAATTTTAATGTTTTAAGCAGGTCATTCCAGTCTCTAGCATCCTTAATGGTGCTCATAGAGTGTTTTTAAATTTGTTAATTTAAGAAAAAACTTAATATATAAGAGTACTATATATATATTATATATATATTCTTAACAACTACTAATGTACCTTTTAACCTTTATGAAAGAAGACTTTTACATACACTATTTGAAGGGAAAACACTAATGCTAAAGTTACACCCAGTTTCCACTTTGACCATTTTTGTGGTTCGTTTTATAACATTGACCTTTGGTGTACCAACACAGCAGTGATTTAAACAATACTTTACATTACACCAATTTTCAGACAAAAAAAAATTAATCTATCCAGTTTTATCTGAAAAAAACCCAGAAACAAGTATGACAGTTACATTCAAACAAGTATCAGTTTGGAAGGTCCAAATCCCAGCACCACTAAAATTGTTGTTGATGTCTTCGATGTACAATGAGATAAAAATGTAAGTCGCTCTAGATGACGATGCCTGCCAAATGCCATACATGTAAACATTTTCTAACTTGCAGACTACAACCACGAGACCACTATGGTTGACTGCTGGTGACTATGGAAATCTATAAATGACCGTGTACTGTATATAGTAGGTCTGTGTAAACATATTGCTGGACCTATGACAGAACTACAGGTCTTAATAATCCATAGCTGTAACCATGCTGGGAAACTGCTCACCCTGACATACACAGATAATAAAGTGGGCTTTATGAGCTTTATTATTTAATTGTTATCAGCTTTCCCAAAAAAAAGAAAGAAAAAAAAAGAGATTCTTTATAACAAGAATCACATTGTTTGGTGAAATGTTCATTCATTCATTCATTCATTCATCTTCTATACCGCTTTGTCCTTGGTGAAATGTTCTATTACATTAATCAAAACTATAAACAGATACAAAGTTTTATTTAATAAACAAAACATTACTTATGTTGATGTTAATACAAAAAAATCTTAGATGCATTCTCCAAATGCTTAACTCCTTTCCTGCATTAAACATAATGCTCTTTTAAAAACTCTATGCACGTTTATGAAAACTAGTTTTAATTGCCAGTATGGAACTGAAATCTGTAAACATAAACAAATTGAAACTGATAAACCAGATTAGGTTGATTTAATTATATAAGACACTGTGTGTCTATTGAGAAATCATATACCAAGACAGAATCGCCTCTGATACGGTTTATGAACTGATTTTTATGAATGTTTCGCTTCATTACCGGTGTGGATGTGTGTGTTTGTGTTTGTGTGTGAATGCACGGGTGAAGGTGTCTGCACTTGTATTCGTTCCAGGACATGCTCTGTATTGTTCAATGTTCTCATTTACACAAATAAAAACAAGGTTGTAGGAACATTTCCAAAAAAAGAAAGAAAAAAAAACAGTATGAAAATGAGAATCCAAACTTACAGAAACTTATCAGCTCGAACGATCGTTGAACCGAATGTTCCTAAAACCGTATGTTCTGTTAACTGGGTGAACTGCTCAGATGACCCATGACACTAATATCATACAGACTCGTTTGGTTCGATACCCCTGGCCTAGTCCCGTTTCCTCTCCCACTTCATCCAAAGTCAAGAGTGAGTGAATGATTTAGGCCATGATTTTGTGCAGCCAGTCTGAGCGCGCCAAGGTTTAATTAAATAGCGCAGGATCGTATTCAATCTCACAAATGAGAGCAAATCCCTAATAGCATTCTAATAACTGGAGGATATATCCTCCCCTTTGGGCTCTACATGCCATATTACATCTATGCCATTTGTAGTGGTGCCAATTTCATCTTAATATATTCCCTGCATAGCCTTCATACTTAAAGGCATAAAAAAAAAAAACTCAATTGCTGTTTTGTAATTGAGACGGTCCAAGGGGGCAACAGTCGTGTACAGGTTATGTATTATGCATATTATAAGGATTGCTATGTATTACTGTTACGTTACGTATACTATTATATGAATTCAAATGTGGAAAATATAATGAAATCCAGTCATAAAAAAACAACACCAACAACAAAGCATGCTGGGAAATCTTTAATATAATTCATATTTCACTCCAGCGCTATCTCTATGTAGAGTAAATATCACACAGCGGAACCGAAAATGTAATTGTAGTTCTTATCTTTGTGTCAAAATGTGTATCCATGTGAAGCAATACACCTTGTACACTAATACACTGTAGTCTCTTACACACACACAAACACAATAACAGAAAGAAATGATCCTCCAGCTCTAAATAAGCCATATGGTGTTATTGAATCGGATATGTTCGTTTATGAATACCCAGTTGCTGCTACACGAATTAGCACCTTTGATTCACTGTTGTTATTTATTTCCGTATGTAATGTTGTTTGGCTGCACAGCGAGGACTGGAGAGAGAGAGGGGTGGGGGGGAGGGGACACTGAATTAATTTCCTCTCCAAGGGTTTGGTGTCAGTGTTGGAGCAGGAATGAATTATGCCGCGCACACACAATGTGTCATTTCCTCTCTGCCGGGCCGCATTGTCACCATTTGGTAACCTGAAAACAAATTATCATCCGCTGGCACGAGTTCAGATTCAATTATAGCAGCCCGCAGTAATTATGTGGAGGAATAAAGGAATAATAAATGCAAAATAATTTATTAACCTAATAATCTTTATTTATGCACCCCTTGTATTACGCGATCTCTCCATTGCTGTGGGAAATTAGACCGCACGGCTGACGATGCACAGAGCACTCGGGTCTGAAAAAGATCTTTGGAACAAATCAAGGATGAGTTGAAATATAGTTAGAACTGCTAAGATTGCATTGTTTTGGGCCAAAATTTGGTAATTTTTATATAAACATAAATAAATAAATACATTCAAAGGATGTTTCGTGATGTTTCGTGATGCATATGCCAAATGTGTGTGTTTGTGTGTGTGTGCTTAATGACAACACCCAATATCATCACTGCCAGGACCTTTGATTAAAATTTTGATTGATTAAAAAAAAATTCTAATTTATTAAGCAGCCAGTGAACAGATCCTGTGATGGCTTTAACGAGGCTGTGACATAATCAGATATCTATTATTCATTCATTCAATTATTTATTCATTATTTGTCTTCAGTATGTGGTTTATCCTGGCCAGGAAAGTGATGATAGATCCAGAACATGTTCCAGGATTTCACCCTCACACAATCCTACACACCACACTGTCCTTTTTTTAAAATTATTTTTTTAGATATTCGGACGCCCTAGGACACGCAAACACAGGCAGTATTGCAAGCCCAGGATCATGGCACGATCCAGCCAGTATGTATTATATTAACACAATTCCATATGATAGTAGAGTCACTCTGCTTCAAATAGGCTAGACGTGTCCAGGTGTCAGTGTCCTTTTGTTCCATTTCGAAAGAAAATACAGCATCGTGTTTCCAATTTGAGCGTGACATGAACAACTGTATAGAAAAATCATATAGTACTAGATTTCAGGAAATAAAAGACCCCTCACACCTTCCCCTCTCCACAACCTGACCTCCATTTCAAGGTTGATTTCAGACATATTGGAAACCCTGGGGTTAGTTCTGATATTTAAAAGATGCAATTGTTGTAATCGTGTGAAAATGGAAAAATCCGTAAAATATGAATGGTTTGGAAATGGTTTATTGTCTGATCACATCATATACACAAACCTGGCACTTGTCCACCCAGCATTTCTTTCAATAATAATAATAATAATAATAATAATAATAGTGAATTGTTTATTTATAATAATAATAATAATAATAATAATAATAATTATTATTATTATTATTATTATTCACAATGGCAGCACACTGGCCTAGTGGTTAGCACTGTCGATCTGCACTTTCAGGGTCTGAGTTCTATTCCCATCTTGGGGTCTGTGCATGGAGTTTGCATGTTCTTTCCGTGCATGATGGGTTTCCTCTGGGTACTCTGGTTTCCTCCCACGCAGACATGCAGATTAGTGTTCTGTAGTGTGTGAATGCGCAGTTTCACTTCCGATCCATAATCGGTAAGAAGATCAACTCTCTCTTATCACTCTCTAATTCAGATTTTCATCCACTGGGTCTCTGTCTCAGGAACACTGACTCGCTCTAAATAAGCCATATGGTGTTATTGAATCGGATATGTTCGTCACATGTAGTAAAGTGTCTAACAAATCACAGATCAGACAGAAATTCTTGTAACCAATCATAATAGTGGGGTTTATTAGATTTAAAACATGGAAAGCATAACCTAAACCTGAAGGGGAAAAAAACTTGTTATATTTATATTCAGAGATGCTGTTTTATTACTTATTTGTCACAATGAAATAAGTAATTATTTACTTTAATAATTATTTCCATTTAGGAAGTTGGGATCAGAACACAGCCAGGATGCAGCATGGCTGGAGCAGTGCCTGCCATCAATAAACTAAAGCACTAGAACACTGTAATATGAACTTAATTTGGTCTTCTACAACATGGCATGGAGGCAGTACGTTGGTGTAGTGGTTAGCACTGACGCTTTGCACCTCCATGGTCCGGGTTCGATTCCTATCTCTATGTGTATGGAGTTTACATGTTCTCCCTGTGCTTGGTGGGTTTCCTCCGGGTACTCCGGTTTCCTCCCACAGTCCAAAGACCTGCAGATTATGTTAATTGCCGTTCCCAAACTGCCCGTAGTGTGTGTATAGGTGTGTGTTCCCTGCGATAGATTGGCACCCTGTCTCATGCCCTAGATCTCCTGGGATAGGCCCCAGTCTCCTCGCAACCCTGAATGAGTGAACATGGCATGGACCTACCATGGTCATAACACATGCCCGAAGATGTCATTGTGGGAACTCCATTGACTCCATCTGATCTTTCCTGTCTGCACCATTTTTAATATGTGGTATGTTAAAAAAAATCACTAAGAGGTGTTACTTTCGGCTGGTCATTGCTGTTGTTACTACATCCTTATTAAGTTCATCTCGCGTCTCACTTTCTGCATGCTCACCTGACCAACAGGCAAGGAAAACAAAACTATGTCCTTACCAGTTTCTACTGAGTTCTTCACAAGTTGTGCAAGTTCTTGTTCAACCAATTTTCAATTCAACTCAATAAAATTTTGTTTATATAGCGCTTTTAACAATGTTCATTGTGTCAAAGCAGCTTCACAAAAATGAAAAGAAAATTTATGGCAGATAACTTATTATTTACTTATTTTATAAAATTTTCTATTACATAAAATAAATACCGACTTGGAGATGTTGCAGACATGGAGAGAAACTTTAATTTTTGTAGTGCTGATTAACTCTGAAAGGTTGTACTGTAGTTTTGACAAAATGAGCAATAGAGAAATGGCACGGCAGACTTCAATCAAACAAGGGTAAATTTACTCTGTTCCACAGGACTATTTTTCGAGCAAATAACAATGTTTTCGTAGAGTCAAACCATTACAGCCAGGAAGTGTGTCATTTTCTCTCTGTCTCTCTGCTCAAAAAAAAAAAAAAAAGAGAGAGACAATGCTGCAGTGTAAATTCACCAGCTTTGCATTTTATGTTGCAGTCTTGGGAGCTGTTGCCTTTATGTTGGCATTCAGTAATGATGAGAGAATAAAGATTAAACCTATGTGTGCACTCGCAGCTCTCTCGCTCTTAAGATTACATTGCTGAATCGTATAACAACATTGCATTAAGACTACACTTTCCTCTCTGAATGCACCACATATTTATTCACAGCAAAGCCTATGAATTATTCATTGTTTTTTTTTTGTGGTTGTTCTTGAATAGACGAATATTGAACATTCATATTTGTACCAGGGTTTGCAGAAAACTACATAGCGTAGCAGTTAAATGTTATTATCCCTCTTGCCCAGGTGGGTGGACATCTTATACATATAAAGTGCATTTTATATATCATCATCATCATCATCATCATCATCATCATGATCATCATCATCTATAACGCTTTATCCTGTATACAGGGCCGCAAGAGGGCTGGTGCCTATCCCAGGAGGCGTGGTACACCCTTGATGAGATGCCAACCCATCGGATGGCACACACTCACTGTACACACACTCATTTACACTCTACTGTCTTTGGTTTGTGGGTGGAAACCGGAGTACCCGGAGGAAATCCACCAAGCATGGGGAGAACATGCACACAGAGAGATTTTGCAACTGTAGCTACTATGACAAAGGCTGCAAAACAGCAGCCCTTGTTTCCCATGAGCAGTGGTCAGGACCTACCAAAAGTTCTCCAAGGAAGGAAAACCAGTGAACCAGTGACAGGATCATGGTTGGCCAAGGTTCACTGATGAGTGCGGGGAGTGAAGGTTGGTCCAATCCAACAGAAGGCGGGGTACTGTAACTTGTTGCAAAGGTTGATGCTGGTTCCCATAGAATGGTTTCAAAACCCAGAGTGAACTGCTGTTTGGTGACAAAAGGGAAGACTTATTCAAAATGTCCAATCTGTCCAATGTGGTGTGTATATACTGTATACATACGGTCATGTTCAAAAGTTATACATACGGTCATGTTCAAAAGTTAATACTCCGTCCTTTTTAATTCTACATTTTAAATGAAAAACATAATAAAAATTAGTAAGTCTCAGTATTAGACAAATACAACCTTAGACGAACAACAACATCTAACCTTTTTCACAGTGCCATTATTTATTTAACAAAAAGGAGAAAAAAAAAACAAAACACACTATTACCTTACATACTGCAAGAGAACTTAACAGGGTAAGTTGCAGCCAGGTGCTGCTAATCATCAGCCTTTGATTAATTGATCATCAGCAGGTGTGCAGACTGTTATAAAAGCAGAAGTTTTGGCAGGTTACTGTTTTAGAGGATTCAGGTGTGTGTTAACACAATGCCAAGAGGAAAAGTCATGAGCAGTGGTCTTAGGAAAGCAATTGTTGCTGCACACCAATCTGGAAAGGGTTATAAAGCACTTTCTAACAAGTTAAAGTTTAACATTTTACAGTGAGAAACTGGTGCGCAGTCATGCTGGAACAGGAAGGGGACGTCCTCCAAACTGTTCCCACAAAGTTAGGAGAATGAAATTGTCCAAAATGTCTTGGTATGCTGAAGCATTGAAAGTTCCTTTCACTGGGAGTACAGGGCGGAGCCCATCTCCTGAAAAACAACCCCATACCAGTTCCAACATGACGGTGCACCAGTGCAAGGTCCATAAAAACATGGATGAATGAGTTTGGCGTGGAAGAACTTGACTGGCCTGCACCTTGAGTCCTGACCTCAACCTGATAGATCACCTCTGGGATGAATTAGAGCAGAGACTGTGAGACAGGTCTTCTC
Source organism: Channallabes apus (assembly GCA_030522415.1). Taxonomy (NCBI): domain Eukaryota; kingdom Metazoa; phylum Chordata; class Actinopteri; order Siluriformes; family Clariidae; genus Channallabes; species Channallabes apus. Next base: position 37,453,220 of record CM060106.1, on the reverse strand, counting down.
GTCCAACATCAGTGTCCGACCTCACAAATTCACTTTTATGAAGATTGGTCAAAAATTCCCATAAACACACTCCTAAACCTTGCGGAAAGCCTACATAGAAGAAGCTATTATATCTGCAAAAGGGGGCGGAGCCAACATCATACTAAAGCAATGGATTAAGAATTGGATGTTTTGCAATTTCATATGCATGTGAAGGCAGGTGAGCAAATATTTTTGTCAATATAGTACATATACATATAAATGTGTGTGCGTACTGTATATAAGGCCTTGTTTGTTCGGTTGATTAGTAATTATCAAGCTTCAACCAGGAAAAAACATGCATTTATGAGCCACCAGTTCTGCAACAGCACTCAAAGACAGCATCAGTCTGCGTAGTAATTAGTGTGGAGCTTTGATGAATTTGTGCACTACTACATTATATTATTCTCAATTAAAACCTGTCTTCCACGGCATTAGTCATTTTAATGCTCCTCATTCATACTAATTAGCAAGTGCCTCTGTTGCCTCCGAGCTGAAGAGGACATTTCAGTATCCCATTAACTGATGCAGAGATATCACGTGATTGACATCCTGTGAAACGTGGTAAGTAATTACATTATATGGCTCAGTGTGTTCCTTATTCTCAATGTAATGGCATATTTCATGATTGCATGTCCATTGCTGTCACAATTCTTTATTCCTTTCTTTAGTCCACACAGATAAAGAGACACCTGTAGCCTACAAATCTGATTTTAGAAACAAAGTCTGGAAACTATACACATAAAAAAAAAAAAAACAAGACCTCAGTTTCAGGTCACTATGAACAATCATGGCAGATTATCCGGATTATTCTTCTTCAACTTTTTTTTTTATTAACAAATGAAACTGGAAATGCTAACCATTAATCACCTGCCTCATGTTAACCATCAGCTAATTTTCATACAAGTTCAAATTTCTTAAGAACTACTAATTACACAAATGCAAACAGAGAGGCATTCTGTGCTACTCAGTAATTTGCATCCTCAGGGATTTATGGGCAGAAAATATAATGTATGTACCAAGAAATTTGAATGCCATGCAAAGTTCAAGCATTTCATAAATCCAGACAACAGACATGGACCAGCTCTCAGTCACTCCCTCCCACAGCACTGATCACTTGCCCACCTGTTCACTTGTGCACAAAAGAAAACAATTGAAAAATAATATCATCTTCATATTCAGTATGCATGCATAGATTACAACACTTTGAACCAAATTACACAAGTATACTAAAGATACCGATCACCTCAGGTGGGATGAACTCTTAATCAAGCTTGAACTTTGAAGTGCTTATAAAGGAGGATGAATTGAAAACAAATCTTCATCACAGCCTCATGTCATGATGAATATCCGGTACTAAACGGACTAAACAATGCAACTTTCAGTTCTGGATGTTTATTTACAACATTCCCAGAGACGAGTTCAGACAATCTGTGATTTATTTTTGTGCCTACAATGATGACACATTAATCTGGTCCAGTTGCCTAACCCAACTTTCAACATGGCAAAATCATGATTAGAAGAACATGGTGTTAAACAAATTCATTAGAAAGCACTTATGAAACTAATGATTGAAGAATGTGTTTATTCTAGGGGATAAACACATGATTTTGAATTGCGTGTGTTTTTCCATATACTATGCAACTTTTTTTTAGCACTTCTGATAAGAACGGAGCATCCATTAAAAATTAATAATAAGCCTCCGATTGTTACACGTTGTCTTTAGGGGAGCAATCTAACTAAAATCTTTTTCTTTTCTTGATTATAACGTCTTAGTTTCATACAGTATAGCAATAATTGACTGTTGGTTTTGTGCCATTGTTTGCACTGCACTCCATTCATGGAATGTTACAAATATTTATAATTTCCCCTCAAGCTTTTTAAACAAAAAAATGAATACCTGTTTTGTTATCTGTTGAAAATATGCTGCACTGAATAGCATAAAAAGCACCTGGTTAATGATAAAACCATCTACTGAACATTTCTTCATATTCAACCTGTTCTCCCAGTATTTGCGTATGCAAAGGAGACATATGATAAAATTTGCATGGACACAATGCTTGTACGAGGGGCATTCATGTTTAACCATGACTTAACCGGAATAAAATTTCCCATGAATGAAGGTTGTAAATCCGATTGACATTTACAGAAAACTTCAAGCACAGTACAGTGATGAGACTATTAGTCACAAAAACATTTACATTTTAAAATGTACGTCATTCACAGTCTGTAAGTCTGTGAATGACCATCCTTGGCACGGAGACTACTACAATCGTTCCCGTAAACATTCAGCGAGTGGAACTCCTGATTCTTGGAAATTAACAGATACTGTAGCTTGCTGCAAGCTTGTGGAAGAGACATTTGTTTGTAGGAACTGTACACACAATCATTTTCCAACACCACTTATATGTTACAGGAACTCAGCTGGGAGTTATTGGCACATTCACCGGCACAAGCCGTTTCCACATGTTTGGGTCATTAAAGGAATTCCTGGGAGGCCAGCGTTTCAGACATGAAGCAAGCAGTCTGAAAAATGTTTTACCTTGATGTTATCAAGCACTGATTAAATGCTGGGAAAATTGAATTAGTGTAGCAGGAGTTTATATAGAGAAATAAAAGGAGTTTTTACTCTAATAAAAGGTGTTTTACAGTATGTTTCTAGATTTGATTCAATGTGCTTTAAAGATGATTACATCTGAAACACATGCTTGCTTCTTTGTTTTCTTCGATAGAAACCTTATCAAATCTTCTCTCACTCTAAATGCACTCAGCTCTAAAGTTTATAAGGAATTTCTCAGACTCAGTACAAATATCTCATTAGAAGTGACATGACTAACCTTAAAGGAATACTTTAGTATTTTTTTCATTTTGTTTTTATTCAATCCAGGGCATCTACAATGGAAAGCAGCAAAAAAAGTCTTTAAAAATTGTACATATTACAGTAGAGTAATTTGTGAGCCAAGGTGCATCTTACGGTAATACTTCCGTAAGAAAATAAAACATTAACATTACAACACTAAGGGATGTGTGACATGAGATACACACGCTGTGTAAGGAGAGCTGTCGTGTCTGTCTCAATCTATGATCAGAATTCTAAACCCTGTTAGAAACTTTAAGAACCATGGCATTGTGCGAATAATCGACATAAATGTTCCAAATAAAAGTTTTGAATATCATTGTTGTGCAGTTTGCACATGGTTGTATTTAAATGTTATGTAACCATTTTGTTTGGGTCATTCATTCTATGTCATCTCAACATCATTTTAGCAATGTCATGCTAGCTGTCAAAATAACATTGGGATGTCATCACAATATCATTACTAATTATATTGCATATATATTAAATATTTACTGGTATGTATAAATTGGTCATTCAGTATTCCAGTATATCAGGGTTCCTGCTGGGTAGGTCCTACAAAGCTTATGGGAAAACATAAGTAACCAGTAAATGGAAAATCCTTTGAAAGGTATTGCTCCAGTATTAGAAAGTCACATAAAGCTTGTTATATGCCGCGCTCCTGAATCTCTATCAGCTCTCACAAGAAGTTATGGCTACGAGGACTGCATTAATGTGCTCTCTTGAATATTAGAATTTATATTGTAACAACGTTCCTACATTCCTGCACTTTTAGCTTGAGTGCCCTGAATTGCACCAGTTTAAAATTCTTGACAGTTCTTGGTCAGTCAACTCAAAGGGGACTAATTGTGCAAAAATCACTTTGGGATCATTTTGGTCTATAGTTTGTTTATACATGGGGAACAAATACATTCATTTTTTTCTCTTCTTTAAATATCAGCATTTTCCTCTTTTTAAAAAATGTTTTGGTGGTATTTCATTTGTTATATATCTTCCACCAGCTCAGGCTAAGCTTCACCCGGGAGTCACCATTGGTTATAGCAACAGCATGACATAGCCTGACCAAAAAAAAAAAAGGTCAATATTTTAGAAGGGTGAAATTATGCCTGCATCACGCCAAATAAAGAAAATGACTGAAGAGATTACTGGAACTAAGAATTACTGGTTAAGAAGCCTTCAACACATTATTGAAACCCGGAAGGATGGTACTGAACTGTCAGCTTAACAGAAGAAATGTGGTCGGAAACAAAACATGAACATACAGTAGATCTTTAGAACACTTGGTGAAGTTGTGTATATATAAAATAAACAGTAAAACTCAGAGTTTTGTTTAATAGTGAAAGTACAAGTGGCCTGATGATTCAATACTGACCCTATTCCAGGGTGATGGGCGTGTCAGTGTAAGAAGGGAAGCATACAGTATGAAGTGATGCACCCATCATGCATGGTGTCCACTTTACAAGTCTTTGGAGACAGTGTTATGATCTGGGGTTTGGCTTCAGTAGCTCAGGTCTAGACTCAGCAACGTTATGGGGCAATAAAATGTCAGCTGACGACCTGAATGTACTGAATGATCAGGTTATCACATCTATGGAGTTTTTATTCCCTGATGGAACGGGCATATTCCAGGATTCAAAGTGTGATAGAGTGGTTCTTGGGGCACGAGGAATCATTTTCACATATGTTATGACCTGACACCACAATGTTTGCTGTAATCAAAGCTAAAGGTTATTGAATGAAATAAATATTTTCACAATACAATTAGATTAAAAGGGACTGGTGTATTAGTTTCATTATATATAGTATAATTTGTAATACATTTTTTTTGACGAATTGAAAACAATGCAATTTCTTTGTAGCCATTTGTGTGATTTTAATCATGTGTGTGTGTGTGTGTTTGTGTGTGTGTTTCCTAATCCTGTTGCCCATCCAAGTTAGAGAAATCCCATCAGATAACGTGGTAAATTGAGCATGTGAGTTGCACACTGTAAACAAAGATCTGAGTGAGCATATGATGACGACAAGGAAACAGGAACATGTTGTAAACTCTCTAAAATTGCTGCGTGTTTACTCTAGCCTACTCCGACACTGAGTAAATGTGTGAGGAACATTTGCACATTTAAACATTTTCCGCCATCCGCGGTCCAACTGTGTGGTTAATAAAATCATAAAAGCGCGGACGCTTTGAAAAGCCACTTGTTACCACCGTATCAGTTATTAAATCTCCCTTTCGCAGTGCAGCAAGCTGTGATGTTCGCCTTCATTATGCAAAAATAAGGCTGCTGTCTTGACCCGACATCGTCTTTATGAAATGCCAAGGGAAAATTTATATGCAAAAATATATAATTTCTACCCAAACATCACTGACAGAACAAACCTCTTATAAATGAGCAAGCACTTAGGTGACTGACATGTTTATTTGTTTGTGATTTGCTCCGCGTAGTTAATTTCATATCCTAATCTGACAAGCTATCATTTTATGCCTGGCTGTTTGCTGACACAGAAACAGAACGATGCAACACACGAAATGTAACGTTTTTGGAATTGGAGAGACCGAATGAACTCCAAACTAAAATAGTCAGTAGATGTGTTTAACACTGGGCTATATGGAGTACATATAAATGTAAATGTGTGATTGTGCCTTGTGGGTTTGGCTCGCAGGGAGCCTGGAGCCAAACCCACAAGGCACAATCACACATTTAGGCATTTGGCAAACGCTCTTATCCAGATTGACTTACAAAAGTGCTTTCCATCATTGAATAGATCCTTACTGTAGGTTACTAACTAACTAAGTTTTTTTTTATAGGGGATTAGGCCAAGTACTGAAGAAACAGATATGTCTTAAGTCGTTGTTTAAAGATTGCCAGAGACTCGGCTGTACGAAACATCTAGAGGAAGTTCATTCCACCACCTGATGCCAGAACAGAAAAGAGTCTAGATGCATGTCTTCATCGATCCCTGAGAGATGGTGGGACCAGCCAAGCCGTGCTGGAGGATTGGAGGGAACATGATGCATTGCGAGGTATGATTACAGCTGAGAGGTAAGTGGGTGCTGGGCCATTTTTGGCTTTGTACTGTAGGAAAGCATCAGGGTTTTGAATTTGATGCAGGCAACTACAGGAAGCCAGTGCAGAGAGCAGAGAAGTGGGGTGGTGTGGGAGAATTTGGGAAGGTTGAAAACGAGACATGCAGCTGCGTTCTGGATGAGCTGCAGAGGACAAATAGTGAACAGAGGCAGACCTGCCAAGAGTGAGTTGCAGTAGTTCAGTCTTGAAACGCTATTGACATATCATTGGCAATTTGGAAACACCAATCAGTCTACACTGCATGTCTTTGGCCTGTGGGAGGAAACCCACCAAGCGCAGAAAGAACATGCAAACGGCACACGCAGACTGGTGCTGAGATTTGAACTTCCAATATTGGAAGGGTGAAGCGACACCACTAAGCCGCCATACCACCTAAGATATCATTACAGAGATAATACAGAATATGCAATGCTTTATGAACATACCTTTTTAAAAACGTATAAAAGGTTGTATAAAGAAATTGGAATGGTTACAGTACTGTACAGTATACAGGGCATTGTTACAGTACATCTACATTCATTTTCTCGTTCTAACACATTTTTGTTAAGACAGTAACAAGTTATACAAGGACATGAATGATGGATGCTCTACATAAACAACTAAAAAAAGACAACTATAATTGTTTATGTACTGAGGTTTTCTATGACATGACCATTATTTATCATTTATGAAAGGAGTCTCCAGTGTCAGTGTTTTGTAACCTGCTATTAAGTTATATGACACAGGGTCAAGAGCTTTATGATTTCTTGAACTTTTCTGATTGTATCCTGATGTGATGCTTTGCGATAACAAGAACTAACTTGTTTCATTACTTTTCCAAATGTAGGATGCAGTGTTTATTCATTCATTTATTTAAAAATATATAGTTGTCAGTAACTGATGTGATATAGAGGAACCAAACACTTCAGTACAAGCTGATGTTGAAAATAATCTACTTCAGGGTGATGAGCAAGTCCAAACTGTAGTGGATTATTTTCTTTTATTTGCACACCCTAATAAAGTATTTCATTCCGTATACCATGCAGTAAAGAAACTCCATGGTTCTTCAAGATTTGTTGGTTCGTTAAGAGTTCCTGGTGTCTTTAAAACATTCTACCTGAGACTCCCTATGCTAGGGAAATATTTTTTGTAGAGTTCTTTATAAAACTTTCATAAAGTCTCAAATGTTATAAAATAACATGGACTGCACACAGGTTCTAAAGACTGTCATTTTATTTGAAACCCTCCTGTGAGGTAAAACCTGTGTTGTTAGCAAACAAGGGTTCTTCAGTGATTCTTCAGACATTTAATGGATTTGAGCTTTCTAAAAGGGTTCTTTTTGGAATCATGATCATCTCAGATAATAAAAACCTTCTTGAAAGTACCTCTGTAGTTATATTTATTTTTTCCCCCTGGTAGTTAAGTGGTTCTTATCTTTCTAAAATGGCCTTCCTTTATAGCAAAACACTCCACTGTAGCTATTTATGAAGCCATGACTTTTCTTACAAGTTCAAGACTCTTGGAAAAACATGGTTCCCCAAAGGGTCTTTGGACAGTTAGTGTTGCTCAGGTTCCTAAAGTGGTTCTGCATGAAACTGTCTCCGAAATGAAAACCGCTCTCATTATGGGATTCTACATTGAACATTTATGGGAACTGTCCCATAAAAGAAGTAAACCAAAATAACCCTTGACATACCAATGAATCCTTTCTATTGACATTGTTAACATTCTCAGGATTCCTTTTCTTTATTCCTGTGCGTTGTTACTAGGGTTGTTCTGATTCCGATAGTGGTATCGGAAATGCTGCCGATACCACAAAAAAAGCTGGCATCGGAATCGGCGAGTACTTGAGTCCACGTACCGATCCGATACCATTTTCCTAAACATAGCCTATTTATGCCCGCTAGCTTTGCTAGCTTAGCTTACTTACAGAGTGTCACGGCGTGCGCCTGTGATGGGCGTGCGTCCAAATTGATATCGCTCCTCGCTCACTAGTTAGGCGGCCTCCCCCCCCTTTAGGTATGTGAAGCAGCAGGGCCGCAGAATCAGGCAACGGCCCATGAGCTATCGCCGCTAATGATCCCGGCGCTATAAAACACAGCGGGGAGTGTAGCTCGGGGTCTGACTGTTGGGAAGCTGGACTTTGCGACGCGGTGGATTTTATGAGAGACAGTGGCACAAGAGCGGGGCGATGTGATGGGCCCCAGAGACTTTAAAAAGGGGGGCACCTTTGATCTCCGCGAGAGGAGCGCATGAATGAGCTGCACGAGCTCCCGCGGCACCTTCACTTCCGCGTAGAGCCTGCCTTCGCATCCCTGCTGCCGAAGGGGAAAAGGCCGCAGAGAGCCTTTAACCCTTTCCTTACCCATTTTTCTAAATATATTACCCTTTTTCCTGTAAGACCTCGCCTCGTGTCCGTGTCGCCCGTGCACTTAGGGTCGAACCTGTTACACAGGGCTAGTAGTATTTTACTTAAAAAAAGAAATTATATATATATATATATATACATAGGCGGCGCAGTGGTGTAGTGGTTAGCACTGTCGCCTTGCATCTCCAGGGTCTGGGTTCGATTCCCCGGCCAGGTTCGATTCCTGTCTCTGTGTGCATGGAGTTTGCATGTTCTCCCCGTGCTTGGTGGGTTTCCTCCGGGTACTCCGGTTTCCTCCCACAGTCCAAAGATATGCAGGTTAGGCTAATTGGCGTTCCTAAATTGCCCGTAGTGTGTGATTGGGTGTGTGAGTGTGTGTATGTGTGTGTGCCCTGCGATGGATTGGCACCCTGTCCAGGGTGTACCCCGCCTAGTGCCCAAAGTCTCCTGGGATAGGCTCCAGGTCCCCCGCGACCCTGAACACAGGATTAAGCGGTATAGAAAATGAAATGAAAATGAAATGAAATGAAAATATATATACATACACACACAAACACTGTACAGATACACACCCAGGTATCGGATCAGTACTCGGTATCGGCCGATATCCTGAGCCCAAGTGTCGGTATCGGGAGGGAAAAAATCGTATCGGAACATCTCTAGTTGCTACCCTGGATTTCTATAGAACATACAGATGGTTGTTCTATGGTTGATCGCTCTTTGATGTAGCAACAGATGGAAGTGCCACATATGTACTTTGTATTCAATCAGGAAATGGTCTAGTACTGTACTTGTATACCTCTTTTTCTGGTGAACCAACCAAACCAGAGAATATTCGGACACTTATCATGCGTGTTTTTGTGTCTGTCTTGATCGACAGGTCATCAACCAAGTAAAGGTTCAGTCATCAAATTTTATGGTTGGATGAATATATGGAAGGAAGGAAGGAAGGAAGGAAGGAAGGAATCAAATCTAAAAGAAGTAAGGAATCAAATCTTATGGATGGATGGAAAGCAGGAAGGAAGAAAGGAAGGAATCAAATATTATAGAAGGAAGTACGGAATCAAATGTGATGGATGGGTGGATGGATGGATGGATTCAAATCTGATGGATGGATGGATGGATGGATGGAAGGAATCAAATCTTATGGATGGATGGATGGAAAGAATCAAATCTTATGGATGGATGGATGGAATCAAATCTTATGGATGGATGGATGGATGGAATCAAATCTTATGGATGGATGGATGGATGGATGGAAGCAAATCCTATGGATGGATGGATGGATGGAAGCAAATCTTATGGATGGATGGATGGATGGAAGCAAATCTTATGGATGGATGGATGGATGGAAGCAAATCTTATGGATGGAATCAAATCTTATGGATGGATGGATGGATGGAATCAAATCTTATGGATGGATGGATGGAATCAAATATTTATCAGTTTTATCCTTGCTGTTATATTTAGTAAAATAATTTTGAGGAAAAGGCGGCGCGGTGGTGTAGTGGTTAGCACTGTCGCCTTGCACCTCCGGGGTCTGGGTTCGATTCCCCGGCCAGGTTCGATTCCTGTCTCTGTGTGCATGGAGTTTGCATGTTCTCCCAGTGCTTGGTGGGTTTCCTCCGGGTACTCCGGTTTCCTCCCACAGTCCAAAGATATGCAGGTTAGGCTAATTGGCGTTCCTAAATTGCCCGTAGTGTGTGATTGGGTGTGTGAGTGTGCCCTGCGATGGATTGGCACACTGTCCAGGGTGTACCCCGCCTAGTGCCCGAAGTCTCCTGGAATAGGCTCCAGGTCCCCCGCGACCCTGAACACAGGATTAAGCGGTTTAGAAAATGAATGAATGAATGAATTTTGAGGAAAAACATTTTAGTAGCAGCAGCATAATTATAAACATATGGATATGCTTAACTCCTCCACTTTGCACTAAAAGAAACAAAAAAATTATTTTTGTTCCAGCTCGGCCCTTTCTTCCAAACTGTGAAGACAGTGAGAGACGAGAGAAAGTGAGAGAGAGACTGATTAGCTTGTGTTGGACATGGGCCAGGACCCCCATGTGTGTATCTCTCTCTCTCTCTCTATCTGTCTTTCCCTCTTATATTTGTCCTCGCACAAATACCCCTGACACTAGGCTCCCGAATCCACTCCTTTTTCTTTAAACATCTCTTTATATCCTGTCGTTTCATAGCAGCTGGTATTTGGCCGTTAGAAGTGGTTTGGGTGCTCAAACCTCAGCGACATTCGTGCCCCAGTAATAACTACCAGAGATGAACAAATCACGAAATCACAAAGGCTGCAGGCTTTGGCAGGGGGCCAAAATCCGCGAGATCTGCAATAATAACCGTCTGTAGATTATTTTTTCTGCAAAAATAGACTCGCCACAAGCCTTCACATATGGGGCCTGTCTGGCAAGCTAGAACCGAACTACATGTTCATGGACTTGGGGAAGAAAAAAAAAAAACAGTGCCGTGGTTCAGGAAAAATAAATCTGTTGTCCATTCCTGCAGTTGTCTCGTTCATTCCCCATCTCCCGTTCGGAGACTCTCGTACCATTGACTGTCCTATTTTAGGGTTTGCGAGTAAGTAGGTATTTCAGTGTTGCTATTTTTGCAAGGCCTGCACTGCCTGGGTTTTGTACTCTGGTGCAAGACTTCATGTGCAGTCAAGTGAACACACATTGCAGTTAAGCAGACACACATACTTACACACATACACACGAGGGAATTTTACACTCATACTGCAAAGATAAGAATGTAAATAGATGGAGGAGGGGGTGAGGCAGGGGGTGGTCTCTCTCTCTGTCTGTCTTTCCTTACAGAAATGTCACACATTCGGTTTCAAATTTATTAATTTATTTAATATATATATATTATATATATATATATATATATATATTTTTTTTTTTTTTACAAAAGTAGTGTTTGCTTTTATTTGACAATTAGTTCTTTCACACTTCGTTAAGTGCAGAATGTACGGATATTTCTAAAGAAACCAAAAAGTCAAGCTGGACCTGATCCAACTCCTTCTATTAGGCTTAACCTTAATCACAGCCCCTAGCCCTGTAACTAACCCTAAGAGATACTGTACACAAAAAACAAATACACTTATCCAGCCTGAAACAAACATGGCTTTACCTTACTGACGTTTGGCCTGACTCAGCCCTAATTGGAGGAGCTGGATGTGATGGATCTGCAGCAAAGGGCACCTCATGTAGAGCATACAAGATAGTTCACATATAGGGTGTGCAAGCTTTATTTCGTAAGATTTATATTAATATTTCACATGGTTCATACAGTATAGTGCATTTTTATAATAATCTTCACATAATCACATGTTAACAGCCAACACATCGTATTGGTGCTAGAAAGTGTCTCATTTAGGTGAGTTTTCAGATAGGATCATATAAACACAATTTTTTAATAATACCTAATGCTTCTTATCTCCCGATCCACGCTTCGCTTTTTCTTAATATGCACAGACATTAATATTTTTATCAGATAAAAAGAAACACCGGTGACATGGTGGTGTAGTGGTTAGCACTGTTAGTTGCCTTGCACCGCCAGAGTCCGGGTTTTGATTACCGCCCCTTTGTGCATTGAGTTTGCATGTTCTCCACGTGCTTGGTGGGTTTCCTCCAGGTACTCCGGTTCCCTTTCAAAGGCTTTCTCTCGATGCTGCGTGAAAACGCTATGGGAACCATTTTGTCCTGTTGCCGGTTGTGAAGCATGTGTGCAAACACGCCAAATTTTTTGGCTATATATAACCTCGGTCAGGTGACGTCATCTGATTAGACGCAGCCGCAGGTTATAAATACTAGTGAGCCGGCGACAAACCTCAGATCATTTGTCTTCACCTTGTTGTGAGCGTGTCTGTGTTTAAACCAGCAAAATAAGAAGTGTTTAACTCACCGATATCGGAGTTTTAAACAAGATGTGCCTCCATGAGTGATAATCCATATCGGAGGGCGATCTTTACTGCTTCGATTACAAAGAGCTCGCGCCTCGCATTCCTTGAGAAGCTTCGAGCCGCAGTGCATTTGGTGCTTAAAACTCACTTCCTCATTGGATCGGGAAATCCCTCTGTCCGCTCTCAAGCGCGCTATGGGGTTCCTGTGAATGGGTAAGGATAAACATGCTATCTTGCTTAAACCACGGAGATGGAATAATCTCCGAGCACTAGGAAAACAAACAAACAAAAAAAAAAAACCGGCAGTTTCTGTCGGGTGGCCGGGGGGGCGGAGCCTCAACGACGCGCTCCCCCCCCCCACCCTTTAGCTTTCTCCATATGAGTTAACCCTTTCATGGAGTAAGCTGTATTAATCCTGTGTTTTCCTGCCATTGACTTATTTAGTTGTTTAAATATAGTTAATGTGGAATCGCAGTGTTATATGATGTAGCCCAGATAGAAGAGACGCTTCAAAAGCTATCTCTCTCTTGGGACATCATCCTTCCTGAAAAGCTAATACTTCCTTTCAAGCTGTGTAGACTTTCATCTTCCCTGAAGGGAAAAGCTTTTCAGGCAGCAGGTCAGGTTGGTGCTCCTTTGCACACCATGGCGGTTTTGCAGGCCTACCACGCTGACCTGCTGAGAGACTTGAGCACTGGCGGGGCTCTTCAGATAGGGCGTATTGGAATTACGCCGGGCCACAGACTTGTCTCTGCGTGCAATAAAAGCAAACGGCTTGTGCTATCCGCCGTTTTATGGCTGCGATGGGTTTTGTGTGGAGGTACTTCTGGTTGAATCTTAGGCGCATCAAGGATAAGAATCGTGCATTCCTCCTGGATGCCCCTATCTCGCCTTCCGGCCTGTTTGGCGATATCGTTAACTCGGTCGCTATTAGGTTCATGAGGCGAAGTTATATGAACAAGCCTTCGGGAAATTCCTTCCCCGCCGTGCTCAAAAGTCGGGACTGTCGCCACCCAGTCTCGACCGGGTCTGACACTTGCGAGGCGTGAAACACAAGGAGTGTGTTTTTGAGCCTGCCACCCCTTTTGGGGTACGACGCGCCTCACTATCAGCCTCAAAAAGGGTCAGACTGGCATATTGTCTTCTTCACAAAGAAGCCCTGAGGTTCATGTGCCCAGGACCATGGGGGTGGCCCCCCCAATGGGGAGAGGCACGCAGAAAGTGGTCTCCCTGACACCTCCAGCAGTTGAGAGTGCCATGTCCCATTGCGGGTGGACAACACTATGGCAAATCTCATATATTAATCGCCAGGGCGGACTGTGCTTGCGCCGCTGAATAGCTAGCGCACCAGGTTCCTGTCCCTCAGCGCGATTTACATTAAAGGGCATATGAATGTGAGAGCAGTTGTAACTGTCCAGTCAATCTCTGACACACGGGGAATGGAAACCCCACCCCGAAGTAGTCAGTCAATCTGGGAGAGATTTCATGCAGCAGAGGTGGAGCGCTTTGCCTCGCAAGATCAGCAAATGTCCCATTTGCTACTCCCTGACTCTGGATCTAGTATCCCTCTTCAAGAGCTTATGCCCTCAAATGGAATGTTTTTAAAGGGTGACACTGGGTGAGAGATGCTATTGCCCTCTCCTATGAGGGGCGTGGGCTCACTTCGCCTCTAGGAAGCAGGGCCCACTCAACCAGGGGGATCGCCTCATTTATTGCACTAGCAAGAGGTATTCCCCTGCAGCAAGTGTGTGCTAAGCAGGTAGACCCAGTCCACTGCCGAAATGTTTCAGTGCTGGAGTTTCTGCAGGAAAAGCTTGTCCTCTGGCTTGTGCCCTAGTACTGTCAAGATGTACTTAACAGCGTCCTCACTGAACTATCTTCCGAAAGTTCCATTTGTAACAATTCAAATCAATTCAGTTTTATTTGTATAGCGCTTTTAACAATTGACATTGTCTCAAAACAGCTTTACACAATCAAGAGAATTATTTAAGTTTGTATGGAATGTGAATGTGTATGAATCAAATGTTCAGATAGTCCCTGGTGAGCAAGCCCGAGGGCGACAGTGGCAAGGAAAAACTCCCAGAGATGGTAATAGGAAGAAACCTTGAGAGGAACCAGACTCAACAGGGAACCCATCCTCATCTGGGTGAAACAGATAGCAGGAAATTATCTGCATTTATACAGTGTTAAGTGTTAGGTTCAGCTATAATAGTTGATGTTAATTGATGTTATAATAGTTGATGTAAAATGGAGTCGAGTAGTTATTGGAGACTCAGGTAGACTTTTAGAAAGTCCTGAACTATCGAATTGTCAAGTCCTCAGAGAAACAGCTGACAACACCAGTCGAGGCCAGAACCATCTTCTAAGTAGATAGAATCATCCCCAGACACCAGACGCATCCCAAAGAGACAAACGGGGCATCCATGCGACGAGACCTCCAACCAGAAACGGGGCACCAGGATGGATCAGACAGGTCCGGAGAGCAGAGGGAGTCTGGATCACTGGCAGCTCAGGAACGACATGTGTAGCTCGACAGAGAGAGAGAGAGAGAGAAAGAGTGAAAGGGGGAGACAGGGGGAGAGAGGAAAGAGAAAGAGGGGGAGGAAGAGAAGAGGAGGAGAGATTGCAATTAGTTATGGTCACAGTCACAATGTATAATGTGAATGTATATTTACTGTAGAGTGCATGCAGGGACTCTGGCAGGACTAAGTATGACAGCATAACTAAAAGGGAGAGCCAGAAGGAAACACAAACATGAGGGTTCCCTGAGATGTAAAGCAAACAATCACCTCACCGTCAACAAACCTGAGTGATCAAATGAGACTGAGGAAGACAGCATCTAAACATACCAGTTCACCATAATACTCTACATCCATGAGTCCCCCAGATCTGGTTCTTTACCTTATGGCAAATCTATTTATAAAAATGCTTGGCTAAATAAATAGGTTTTTAGCCTAGACTTAAACACTGAGACTGTGTCTGAGTCCCGAACACTATTTGGAAGACTATTCCATAATTTTGGGGCTTTGTAAGAAAAAAATTCTGCCCCCAGCTGTAGTTTTCATAATATGCGGTACTGACAAGCAGCCTGCATCCTTTGACCGAAGTAGGCGTGGCGGATCGTAAGACACTAGCAGTTCGCTCAGATACTGCGGCGCGAGACCATTTAATGCTTTATATGTCAAGAGTAGTATTTTAAAATCAATGCGAAATTTCACAGGGAGCCAATGTAGTGAAGATAGGATAGGGGTGATGTGCTCATATCTTCTGGTTCTAGTGAGGACTCTCGCTGCTGCATTCTGGACTAGCTGAAGCTTGTTTATGCACCTAACTGAACAACCAGACAGTAAGGCATTACAATAGTCCAACCTAGAAGTGATAAAAGCATGAACTAGTTTTTCTGCATCGTTTAGCGACAATATATTTCTTATCTTGGCAATATTTCTGAGGTGAAAGAATGCTATCCTGGTGATATTATCTACATGAGCTTCAAATGAAAGGCTGGAATCTATAATCACGCCGAGGTCTTTTACTGTTACACTTGATGGAACAGAAAGGCCATCTAAAGTTACGGTGTGATCTAAGATTTTACTTCTAGCTGTATGTGGTCCTATGACTAGAACTTCTGTCTTATCCGGATTAAGCAGAAGGAAGTTAATTAGCATCCAATTTCTTATGTCCTGCACACATTGCTCAACTTTAGTAAGATGGTTTTTCTCATCAGGTTTTGTTGAGACGGATAGCTGTGTGTCATCAGCATAACAATGAAAACTAATACCGTGCTTACGGATTATGTTGCCCAGAGGAAGCATGTAAAGGGAAAAAAGCAGTGGGCCTAAAACTGAACCCTGCGGAACGCCAAACTCCACTAGAGAACATGCAGAATAATCACCATTTAAGTCTGTATACTGATAACGATCGGTCAAATAGGATCTGAGCCAGGAGAGGGCTGTACCCTTAATTCCTACTACATTTTCTAATCTGTGAAGAACAAACACCCTACTGTTCTGAAGCCTTCTGTCCTCCGCCTTTTACAGCTTCGGAGCAGGAGAAACTTCACTTACTGTCCAGTACGTGCTCTTCAGATTTATGTCCACCGCATGAGCCAGTGGCGGAAGTCAGAGCGCCACTATACTGGGTGAGAGATGCTATTGCCCTCTCCTATGAGGCGCGTGGGCTCACTTCGCCTCTAGGAATCAGGGTTCATTCAACCTGGGGGATTGCCTCATCTATTGCACTAGCAAGAGGTATTCCCCTGCAGCAAGTGTGTGCGAAGCAGGTAGACCCAGTCCACTCCTGAATTGTTTCAGTGCCGGAGTCTTTGCAGGAAAGTTGTCCTCAGGCTTGTACCCTAGTACTTTCAGGACGCACGTAACTGCATCCTCACTGAGCTATCGGCCATAAGTCCATAAACAACATCACCCTATTGTTTTGAAGCATTCCGTCCTCCGCCTTTACAGCTTCGGAGCAGGAGAGACTTCACTTACTGTGTCCAGTACGTGCGCTTCAGATTTACGTCCACCGCATCAGCCAGTGGTGTAGGTCAGAGCAGCCGTTACACGTCTTGGGGCCGCGGGAGCGGCTGCCACTACACTGGGTGAGAGATGCATATTGCCCTCTCCTATGAGGCGCGTGGGTTCACTTCACCTCTAGGAAGCAGGGCTCATTCAACCTGGGAGATCGCCTCCTTTTGCACCAGCAAGAGGTATTCCCCTGCAGCAATTGTGTGACATGGAGGGTTGGTCCTCCCCGCACACATTTGTTACATTATAATCTAGATGTTCATGCTACTCCGGGCCCAGGGAAAGCCCCGAGTTAGCTGCCCAGGCATAGTTCTGAGACCTTCTCGGCTTTGTGCGCACACACTACACAACCTTGTGGTCGAGACACTTGTAGTGTGGCGGCGTTGGTATTCTCGTTCCCATAGCGTTTTCACGCAGCATCGAGAGAAAGCCTTTGAAAGGGAACGTCTCGGGGTTACTGTGCTGTAACCCTGTTCCCTGAAAAGGCGGGAACGAGATGCTGCTTCCTAATGCCGCACTACCACGTGACCGCACGTCCGTTCAGACAAATTAATCTGAGGTTTGTCGCCGGCTCACTAGTATTTATAACCTGCGGCTGCGTCTAATCAGATGACGTCAGCTGACCGAGGTTATATATAGCCAAAAAATTTGGAGTGTTTGGACACATGCTTCACAACCGGCAACGTGACAAAATGGTTCCCATAGCATTTTCACACAGCATCTCGTTCGCGCCTTTTCAGGGAACAGGGTTACAGCACAGTAACCCGAGACGTTTACTCCCACAGTCCAAAGATATGCAGATTAGGCTAATTGGCATTCCCAAATTGCCCTGAGTGTGGATGTGTGTGCCCTTCAATGGATTGGCACTCTGTCCAGGGTGCACCACGCCACGTCCAATGAGTTTCCTGGGATGGGCTCCCCGTGACCCTGTATGCGAGATAAAGCAATATAGTCGATGAGTAAATGAGAATCACATTTGCTAAATACAATTTCATCCCCATTTATGTAGTATAACTTTTTTTTTATTCTAATCATTTAATGGTCATAATTGTCATTCAGATGAAACTTGGCCAATTTAGATTTCACATGAAAAGACATAAACCTGAAAAAGTGTTTTGTTCTAAAATACAAAATTAAGATATTGCAAAATTAATTTGGCATGGTTACAGACACAAAATGCAGTTTTTAAATGAGGGTTTTTATTATTTAGGGAGAAAAAAAATCCAAACCTACATGGCCCTGTGTGAAAAAGTAATTGCCCCCTGAAGCTAATAACTGGTTGGGCCACCCTTAGCAGCAATAACTGCAATCAAGCATTTGTGGTAACTTGCAACGAGTCTTTTACAGTGCTCTGGAGGAATTTTGGCCCACTCATCTTTGCAGAATTGTTGTAATTCAGCTTTATTTGAGGGTTTTCTCGCATGAACCGCCTTTTTAAGGTCATGCCACAACATCTCAATAGGATTCAGGTCAGGACATTCTCCTTCAGGATTTTTTGGTAGACAGTAGAATTCATGGTTCCATCTATCACAGCAAGCCTTCCAGGTCCTGAAGCAGCAAAACAACCCCAGACCATCACACTACCACCACCATATTTTACTGTTGGTATGATGTTCTTTTTCTGAAATGCTGTGTTACTTTTACGCCAGATGTAACGGGACACGCACCTTCCAAAAAGTTCAACTTTTGTCTCGTCGGTCCACAAGGTATTTTCCCAAAAGTCTTGGCAATCATTGAGATGTTTTTTAGCAAAATTGAGACGAGCCTTATTGTTCTTTTTGCTTAAAAGTGGTTTGCGCCTTGGAAATCTGCCATGCAGGCCGTTTTTGCCCAGTCTCTTTCTTATGGTGGAGTCGTGAACACTGACCTTAATTGAGGCAAGTGCGGCCTGCAGTTCTTTAGATGTTGTCCTGGGGTCTTTTGTGGCCTCTCGGATGAGTTGTCTCTGCGCTCTTGGGGTAATTTTGGTCGGCCAGCCACTCCTGGGAATGTTCACCACTGTTCCATGTTTTTGCCATTTGTGGATAATGGCTCTCACTGTGGTTCGCTGGAGTCCCAAAGCTTTAGAAATGGCTTTATAACCTTTACCGGACTGATAGATCTCAATTACTTTTGTTCTCATTTGTTCCTGAATTTCTTTGGATCGTGGCATGATGTCTAGCTTTTGAGGTGCTTTTGGTCTACTTCTCTGTGTCAGGTAGCTCCTATTTAAGTGATTTCTTGATTGAAACAGGTGTGGCAGTAATCAGGCCTGGGGGTGACTACAGAAATTGAACTCAGGTGTGATAAACCACAGTTAAGTTATTTTTTAACAAGGGGGGGGGGGGCAATCACTTTTTCACACAGGGCCATGTAGATTGGAGTTTTTTTTCTCCCTTAATAACGTAAACCTTCATTTAAAAACTGCATTTTGTGTTCAATTATGTTATCTTTGACTAATAGTTAACGGTTTTTGATGAGCAGAAACATTTAAGTGTGACAAACATACAAAAGAATAAGAAATCAGGAAGGGGGCAAATAGTTTTTCACACCACTGTATATACACACACACCAAAAACATATGCATATTCACATACACATCATGATCACATGAAACGTCCATGATTCATCTGCAAGGGTCTGTCTTGTCTCATGCACCTGTCAGCCATGTATGGGATTACACATGGTGATAAGAATGCAAGAAAGACTACATGGACACTTGTTTCTGTGTCTTCTGACATGCCTGCCACTGTGTCTCCCATCTGTTATCTGTGCAACATCAATCCACTCCGACCAAACCTGTCACAAGTGTCTGATTACACGGAGAGACGGTGAAAGAAAGGGTTTAAACTGAGCTAGAAAATAAAGGCTATTCATCACTAAATGTCAGAGAGAGAAAAAAAAATTACTCAGAAAATGACTTGATTGCATTTTATTGTATGTAAATGAATAGTTTGCTAAAACGTATCGTGTGTGTTTGTATGATTGTGTGTACTCGGTGAGAGAACAGCTTTGAGCAAAGAGAGCTGGAGTCTTTAGATAAGAAACAAGGAGAGAGAGGAGAGAGAGCGAGGCAATATTTCAGGGAAGAAAAAGAGAGCAGGCAATCTGCCTGTAGAGGAGGAAAGTTACAATGCTTTATAATGGAAGAAATTCAATGTGACATGTTGAGAATGAATTGCTCAGTCAACCAGAAATATTCCTTGTTTTAATGGCTTCGGACATTCACTGGTGTGTTCTCCGTTTCTCACCTTCACACACACACACACACACACACACACACACACACACACACACACACACTAAACAACTTCTTAATCTAAAAGGAGAATGATGATATTCTTAAGGAAACATTTCTCCCTGAAATGTGAACACTAAATATACTGTAATATTACCCAAACACTACAGATACTCCTGCAGTGAAAATGTCAATCACAGGTGTCATGTTGCTAAGAAACCTCAAAGTAAAAATCTTCAGTTCTGAAGACCAGTACAGAAGAGTAGATAATTATCAAAGCTGTACCCTAATCACCCATAACATTAACACATTAACATTAATTACTTCTTACATACCAATTGTGGCATGATGGCATACTGTATTTTGGCCTTCCAGGGGCCAGGTTCGATTCCCGCCTCAGGGTCTGTGTGCAGAAGTTTGCATGTTCTTCCCATGCTTGGTGGGCTTCCTCCGACAGTCCAAAGACATGCAAATTAGGCTAACTGCTATTCCCAAATTGCCCATAGCAATGTATGAGTGTGAGGTGTCTGAACATCCACCTGCGATGGATTGTCATCCTGTCTAGAGTATAGAACATGAATGCATGAATTAATTATATACCAGTAAATTGGTGACATGATCATGGGCATGCATGTCATCCCCATGCCAGCAGGAACCAAAAGCCAGCCCATATAATCATCGGAAAATGTCAGTGCCTCCATGAATGAAACAACCAGTGCACCACAGCCTACCCAGAAGGCCGACATCCCAAGGTCACAACCCAGCCGACAAACTCCCTAGATCTCAATCTGAACGAACACCAATGGGACATGCCAGACAAACATTCAACTGATTCATGCAACCCCCACCCCATAACCCACCAGGATGTTGGCAGCAGATCTTTTGGGTGCTAAGGGGTTGCGGGGTGGGGGGTACCATAGACCGGACAAACAAGTCTGATTCCCACCACAGCACCCAAAGGTCTTGAGCAGTCATGCCCCAGCACAGCCACAGTGGCACATCAGGAACCCAAATCAGGAACCAAGTGATGTTAATGTTTTAATGTCATGGCTGATTGGTGTAGATCCTGCAGTGTAGCAGCGGTGCGTCTGTACACCATACTTAACTGCGAGCAATACTGTTTACTGATTTTCCACCTTTGTGTTGTGTAATAACCTTTAGCTTAACTTCTAAATCAATATTTCTCTTTCTCGCCTCTGCTTCATCTGTCATTAGCACCAGTTTTGCTGCATTTGGGTCCAATAATGAACTTTACGGTAGCATTTAACATAGAAATATATACTGTAGATAATACTCCAATTCTCAAGATACATGACACGAGGCACACACGCTGTTGTTTTTTAGGTTCTCTATTCGGGATTTCTGAACTCATTCATTTCATTCATTCATTTTCTATTCCAACTAGCCTGCACAGGGTCACGGGAAGCCTGGAGCCTATCCCAGGAGACTTCCTGAACAAGGCAGGGTGTAAATCCATCACACATAACTCATGCACACACCCAATTAGCATACTCTAAGGCAGTGGTTCTCAAAGTGTGGGGCGCGCCCCACTAGTGGGGAATACAGACATGACAGGTGGGGCGCAATGAACGGGAGGAAATTAGTGGAAAATAACAGGAAAGTACCTATTCTAATTCATGCTTTTCTTTATTGATAATGAAGAGCGTACGCTCAAAACTAAACAATCACACACAAATAAATGGATCATTAATACAAGTAAATTTAAAATAACATCAGTTGTGGGCCGGGAGAAAAAGTGGAACCATAGTGCAACAATAAGGGTTAACGTCGGACCAACTTGAGCAGCGCGGCTCGAAACACAAACCTGCACAATCCACTGGGCAGCGCTGCGCGACGCTGACAGATATAGACCGCGCCGACCATCAAAATATTTTACCCCGCTGGGATGTGCACGTACAAACCAGGCATGGCAAGGCGGAAACAATATTAAACAGTCCTGACATTTTAAATAAATTGTTTAAAAAAAAAACAACAAAAAAAAAAACAGTGGGTCGCGCAGGTTTGTGATTCGAGCAGCGCTGCGCAATCCACCGGGATATTTGGTTCAATCGGGTGCCACAGTTTCGTCTCACCTTTGATGTGTTTGGCTTCACATACAGTACACTTTGACAATGGAAGAAGACGGTGCAGCAGCAGTGAGTTTGCTTACATGTGACGAAACCAAGAACGAAGAGATTGTAAAGAAAAAAGGTGCATCGTCTTTGTTGTGGAATTGGTTTGGGTATAAGAAAAGTGATACTGTACGAATGAGACGTACGTGATTTGCAAGGTACGCAAGTGCACTGTTTTAAAAAGTGGTGGAAACACATCTGAACATCCAAGCTTCCAAACGAATATGGCCAAAGTAAAAAAATGGGGCAAACCTCAGCAATTCACAGTTTAAATAAAATGACATTATGTAAAACAGTGTCTTTGTGTTTGATTTTTTATTTATGCATTTTCAGATACAAATTGCTATATTGTGATATATATCGTTATCGAGGTAGAAAATTGCTTTTACCGTGATAGAAGTTTTTGGTTATATCGCCCACCCCTAATGAATCCTATCTTGAGCTTGGATTAATGGTGGGAATGTGGGGGGGGGGGGGGGCAGAAGAGAGACCCGTGTGTGTTTTGTGTCTTAAACCGCTGGCAGCAGACCGCATGAGACCCAACAAACTAGGAAGACACTTAGAGACAACACACTCGAGTCACGTTAATAAGCCACTAGACTTCTTTCAAAGGAAGCTGGCAGAATACAGACAGCAGGATAATTGCATGGTAAAATCAGAATCAGTGGACAGCAAAGCACAAATGGCTTCATTCAAAGTTGTATGCAGAATTGGCCAGTTTTTAACAGTTTTGAACTGTTTTGAACTTGGTGTTGTTTGATCTTATTGGTTTAGAAATTGATATTTCAATAAATAGTAAACTTGGCCGATTTCGTTATTATTTTTTTGACCAGTGGGGCTTGAAAATTCGCTCACCCCCTTAAGTGGGGAATGACAGAAAATGTTTGAGAACCACTGCTCTAAGGAAACCCACCAAGCACATGGAGAAAATGCAAACTCCATGCACACAGACCCGAGGCAGGAATCAAACAGTCAACCCTGGAGGTGCAAGGCTACAGTGCTACCGCCACTGTGCTGCCCCCGAATTCTTTTGTAAATTATAAACCATAAAGAGAACACAGATGTATAGACAGTCATACTCTGTGTGATTAGAGAATAAACAGCATAAATACTGTGATAAAATACTGATATTTGGTTGTTTTGAGTTTGTATTTAATCAAGTCAAGTAGTCACGTCAAACATATACAGTTTAGTACACAGTGAAACGAAACAACGTTCCTCCAGGACCAATTTGCAACATTGCATTTCATTAAAGTAGTTAAATCGGGAGAAAAACAAACAAACATTGTCTTGATGTGGAAGGATGATATCACAAACAATTGAATAAAATCATATGATGTCATAGAAGCTTGCTCCAAGAGAGCACTGCCCCTGGAGACGCCTTCCAAAACTTTTAAAATACCGTCTCCTTACAACATTTCTATTTCTTTACATTTATCATTGATAAATACATATGTTTTTATCATTGATAATATTTTTTACTAACAATTTGCCATACAAGTCCCTGCAAACATGCCGTTTCTATAGAAACAACAAGCTATTAGAAAAAGCGTATTATTATTATAAACATGTGATTTGCTTTGTAGCCAGGAATACTGTCAAGATGGCTGTTACAGAATTCTTGAATCTGATTGGTCAGAAGGTGTTGATCCTATTTATAATGGCCCAGCAACAGCCTCAGATAAAGCTGCGGTGTATAATTATATCCAAGTGTATAATTTTGGAAAAGGGTATTCTGGATTTCAGCATGTTACATTTTCCACCATGGGAAAGTCTTCAGAACAGAGGAGGTTTTGGGTTTCTCACCAAAATAAAAAGTTTTTTTTTTGGGTCTAATTTACTTAAAATGAAGTACAAAAAAAGCCTCAGTTGTTAGTTGTTTGGTGGGTTTCCTCCCACAGAGGTGCATATTGTAGGCTAATTGCCATTTCCAAATTAACCATTGTGTGCGTGTGTTCCAATCTCTGGAATAGGCTACAGGGTCCCTGTGACCCAACAAAGGATAAGCGGTCGTAAAATTCACAATTCAAAGTATAAATAAGTGTGTTTGGGAAACAGGTTTATAGCTTATATACCATAAAGTGATGAGATCTTTTTTGTAGATGTTCTGAAACATCAAATAGGACCATATCTGGATAGCAAACATGCTCTATCCATCCGTCCATGTATTACATGCCCGGCCAAAAAGTAGAAATCACACACTGTAATATTTTGTTGAACCAATATTTGCTTTAATTATGGCCTGCATGAAATGCTCTTACTGTCACTGTTGAACATAGCCTGGAGTTTGCTTTGTTTGATTTCATCAAACGTTGAATTGATCTCTGATCTTGACCATTCTTTATTCCCCCCCCCCCCCCCCACCACACACACACACACACACACACACACACACACATTTCTTCCTCAAAGATGATGGCCGATTATTATCCTTCCATTTTAATAATGCATTGGAGTTGTTCAATCTCCTTATTTGTTTTCTTTGCTTGATGCAGGACAATAATTTGATATGCCTTCAAACATGACTGTTTAAGAAATGAGAAGCTACACACTGCATCAGTTGAGGTTAAATAACTTGTTGCCAGGTGAATCATATTAAATTAGTGCAGTAATTATCCAATGGAAGCCTATTCAGCCTATTTAGTTAAATCCTGGTGGTGACTCTTTTTTTGTTGTTGTTTTTTGCACGGGCAGTGAACATACTGTACAAAAAAATAACTGTTTGTGCAAAAGTCTTGAGCCACCCCTCATTTCTTCATATTAAAATGAATTAAATTAAATGAAGTAGATTCAATTATAGAAATGGGAACAAATGTTTTACTGTGACAGGCTGCAAAGTGCTTAAAGCTATAAATTGGTTGTTTATGTAACAGCCTCAGCAGAAAGAAAGACAGAAAAGATCTGTCTTAAAGCCTCAGTATAGTGAGCCAGAGAGGAAATTAACTTTTAGCTGTATATGTTTTACATATACTCTATCAGAGTAATGATGTAACAACACTTTCCTCATATAAATGAAAAATTTTTTTTTTTTACTATACTCACTCAACCTTATTTCCCCTCTTATCTGTTCGAACCATTCATCATCAGTGGTATACTAATCACCGACCCGATCATCTGCCATCATCTGCACCAGTTTCACGCTGGTTTATGCCTTAAGTTAGATTTCTTTGTTATTTTTTTATGTTCAAAAGATTCATAGGTCACTATGTGGCTTAGCAAGGAAAAAGAAATCCTCTGAAACTGCTCAGGTACAGAAACTGGACTAAACATACTGTAAGAGACAAAAAAGTACTTAGAAAGCCTGGAGAACTATTCCTCAAGACTGCATAAGAAATACAAGAAAGTCCCTTTGAAACCAATATATGACTGTAGATTATTCTATATCTGTATCTGATCAATGTCAAGTGTTGTGTGATAATCAGTATATACTTTACAGTACCAGTTACTGTATTTCTATTACTTTTTTCACTGTAAAACAATACTGAAGGCATTTATCCAAAATATACAAAAATCTCCTTTGAACAGTTGATACTGAGATGTATCTGCTACTTCTGCTCTGTAAAGCTTCACAACGCCTCTAATCTGAGGTGCTGTTGGTTAATTAATGATTTCTAAGGCTGGTAACTCCAAATGAACCATGCAGCACAGGTACTGTAGGTTTCGGTCTTCATGCGAGTCAGTTTCATCATGGTGCTTGATGGGTTTTGCAAACACACTTGACTATACTGTTCGTGCAAGAACCGTTCTAGAACAGCTGACATTAATTTCTTAGCATAACAACTGCCATATGCCAATATACCTAATGCCATATGTGCTATTTCATAGTTTTGAAAAAAAAATCCAGTATCGTTCTGGAAGAAACGTTTCTGTTTCTGTAGAAAGCGAATCAAACCTGTGCCCAAACTTTTGATCGGTATTGTACTGTACATGCACTCGTAAATAGTTAAAAATGATACTCTACAAAATGTGAAGCACAGCCCCAGTCTTAATTAACATGCTGTACATATACTGTATAATTAACAAAATGTATAAAATGTTGGACATTATACTGTTTGTTGTAGCTTAGTAAACATAACATAACTCTTGAATCATTTATGGACTACGTGTGTGTGTGTGTGTGTGTGTGTGTATGAGAGAGAGAGAGAGAGAGAGACGAACCTCAGAACCCCTATTTAATCCACTTTTCTGAAAGGTTAAATTGGCAATAAATTCTGTGATCGGAGCCGAGCAGATGTGAACAGAACGCTTTGAATGAGATATTAATGCACTCGACTCCTGCAGGGAGCAACAATATCATTATTCCCTATTCTGACATCGTCTTGGCTTGGGCTTAGTAGTTACACGCTGTCATATGTTTTGTAATATTCTTCAGCTGCGGAGAAAAACGAATTGCTTTTGTCTGCGTTTGATGGGCGAGCCAACTGTTGTTTTTTTTTGTAGGTTTCTTTATGAAACAGAATGAACGATGGCATTGTTGGAAGGAGATTAACCTTCACTGCGTGTAATAAAAAGAAAAATAATGATGGTTTTGAAAATATACAAACAATGGCATCCATTTCTTATTGTTCGGAGTCTGTCTAACTGCTTAATCAGTGTGTAGGCTGTGTGTGTGTGTGTGTGTGTGTGTGCAGAGCATATACTGTAGCTTTATTTTAGAGCTGTGAAAGGCAAGTTACACTTTAATGTACTTCAAATACTGTGTTCAAAAGCATAATTCTAAAGCAAATCATAAAAAAGGAGCAGTGTGCTTCTGCTTCACGTAATCTCTGATGTTCTGGGAAAAAGCTAATAAAATCTGCAAATGGTGCAAAATGTTGCTGTAAAATTGCTGCTTACCGTGTATTAACATTCAAGCTGAAAATATGGTTGCTATTTAATTTAAAAGAAATGGCAGCAAAATTTTATGTCCACACCAAACAAACACACACACATATTTAACACACATCATACCATTAGTCACATTTCTGTGTTTTTTTTCTTTTCTTTTTTCAGGCTAACGACTGAAGGGGGTTAAAAAAAAAATCACATGCATAAATTCAACACATTTGTTACCACAGCAACCATTCACCATGTCATTCAAGTGTCAAAGTGAATCAGAGGAGATGAGAGTTGTGTGCACTCCTCCCTCCCTCCCGCCCTTCCTCCCTCCATTTCTCACCCTCTCTCTTTCTCTCATGGTCCTTAGAGAGCCTTAGATTTTTTTTATACCGATGCACTGGAGGTACATGAACTTTCCATTTAGTCTCTAATACACTGCTGCCACTCTAATGCCTTTCCATGCAATTTTTAAAAAATTTTTATTTATCTCTTTTACTATGGAA
The DNA here is from genome assembly GCA_030522415.1 of Channallabes apus. Taxonomy (NCBI): domain Eukaryota; kingdom Metazoa; phylum Chordata; class Actinopteri; order Siluriformes; family Clariidae; genus Channallabes; species Channallabes apus. Next base: position 37,425,810 of record CM060106.1, on the reverse strand, counting down.
AAGAGAACCAATTCTTGACTTTCTTCAAATGAATGAATGAATGAATAAATAAATAAATTCACCCTCATGAATGGAAATGCATCTGCTTTATTTCTATTTGACAAAGCCCAGTCCCCCCTCCAGAAACAACTCAGTGCTCATGTCCACTTTTCCGAAATGCCTTGTTCATCCACCTCTCCAATACGGAGTGAATAGCAGCAGAAGACTGAATGTCCGCACAGAGACAAATAAATCATTTTGCAGACTGAAACATGGGCAGATTCGCCCTGTGGCAGTGTGATTTGCTCACTCACTCTCTTCCTTTGTGTGTGTGTGTGCCTAGAAAATAGAGAATTCACTCTGCACTACGTTTGACCTTTGGATATCCTTACATATTATTCACATTAGGCTTAGTATTATGGCTTAGTAGTAATGACAGCTTTAAATCAAACCTCCATCCTAAAACACATTAAACATAGATATGGAAATATTCCTGTTGTTTTTTTAGTGATTTGTGTTGCTGTATTGTTTTTATTATTTTTTGGCATTCTTGTGAGAATTTAACAGCCAGTCAGTCTTTTCTGACTCAACATTTTCCACTGATGTCCATCACCATATTTATGAGAAATTATAAAACAATGGCCTCTAGAATGCAAGAGAGATATATTGAAATCATAGCTCCGTGTTATGGAAGAGACCCGGCTCAGCAGGTTATCAAGATACGAGAAATGTGTACGAGTGGTAAGAGCAAGTTTTAGAACCCGTGGTGTTTGAGGAAGACTGAAGTACATTTGACTAAAAGATTGTAAGTTGAACTCATTGTCCTATATCCTTTATAGTTTAGCATCGTGGGTCCTACAGGGTCTGGGTTCGATTCCCGCCTCAATGGTCTGTGTGTGTGGAGTTTGCATGCTCTCCCCGTGCTTGGTGGGTTTACCCACAGTCCAAAGACATGCAGATAACTCGGATTGGTTTCCCAAATTGGCCGTAGTGTGTGAATTTGTGTGTGCACCCTGTGACTGATTAGCGCTCTATCCAGGGTGTCCCTCACCTCATGGCCTAGGGGTTGGCTCCAGGCCCCCTGCAACCCTGTATACAGGATAAAGCCATATAGACGATGATGACTTCGGGCTCAGGATTTTGAGTATAGATTAACATATCCTTTTTTTCCCAGCAGAACCTAGGCAATATGATGAATAATCTTATTCCATTTTCATCTACTACACAAACATGACTGAGCAAAAAGTGAAAAAATGTGTAACAAAGGCAAAGAAATATCACAGAAACATACAGGATAGTAAGATCACATGATTTTATGGTTGTTTTTGTGACCAAAAGTAACACGAATACAATATTGTTGTGCCGCCATTTTCGTACTCTCATTTAAGAATTTCTGCATTTTAAAACTAATGATGATGAACTTTGGTTCTATCTGACATAAACCCAGTTTGATGTCTGAAGCCTTGTCCGTTGACACACACTGCAGGACTTCTGTATAAGCAGTTTTTTTTTTTTTTAATCCGTCATTGACCAATGCTGTTCCCTAGCAAGGCTACACTCGATGCTGCGTGAAAACGCTATGGGAACCAGTTTGTCGCGTTGCCGGTCGTTGAAGCATGCTGTGAAAACACGCCAAAGTTTTTGGCTATATATAACCTCGACAGGTGATGTCATCTGATTAGATGTAGGTGGAGGTTATAAAAACAGGTGAGCCGGCAACGACCTCAGATCATTTGTCTTCAGAGCCTAGTTGTGAAGCGTGCTTGTGATAAACCAGCAAAATAAGAAGGTGTTTAACTCACCGATTTGACGAGTTTAATCCCTCCGTGTGTGATAATCCATATCGGAGTGCGATCTCTACACTGCTTCGACTAGTGCTGCGCGCGCCGCGCATTCCGTGAGAAGCTGCGAGCCGCCGCGCGTTCCTGGCTTAAAACTCGTGCATCTGACAGAGCTGCGGCAGACAGAGGTAAGAAAACTCCTTTCTTCCGCGTTGTCATCACGAGGATCTCTCTCTTTTTTACCGGAGATGAAAATAGCCTTAAGCACTAAAACAAGCAGTAGACGGCAGCTTCTGTCGGGTGGCCGGGGGGCGGAGCCTCAATGACGCTCTCCCCCCCCCCTCAGCTCTCTTCATATGAGTTAACCCTTTCATGGAGTAGGCTGTATTCATGCTGTGTTTTTCATGCCATCGACTTATTTGTTTATTTAAATATAGTCGATATGGAAACGCGGGATTGTATGATGACGCCCAGATAGCAGAGACGCTTCACAGGCTATCTCTCTCCTGGGACATCATCCTCCCTGGTAAGCTTATACTTCCTTTCTAGCTGTGTAGACTTATCTGCCCTAGAGGGAAAAGCTTTTCAGACAGTGGGTCAGCTTGGTGCTCCACTGCACACAGGAGGTCAGACTGATTTAAAAAATATATATATATATATATATGTATAAAATAAAATAAATGGGGGTGGCCCCCCCAATAGGGAAAGGCACCCAGAATTCCTTTTTAACGAATAAGTGTTCTCCCTGGCACCCCCAGGAGGTCGGTGTTTTGCTCCGCCACCACTGGTGTTCGGGCAACACCAGTCTCCAATAGGCTGTTAGTTCTTCGGTTTTTCCTGCCATGCTTCAGGATGCCGAACATCTAACATCATTCCCCCCCCCGTTTAACCAAGCTGCCGAAACTTTTGCCCTTTTATGAGAAACTGGCAGCGTGGAAGCTACTGCCAAGTATATCTCCTTGGGTACTAAGCACTGGAGAGAGGAACTACAGGATTCAGTTCTCACTTCACCTTCTGTGTTTTCGATGGCGTGGCCTCCACTTCCATGAAACCAGAAAGTGCGCATCTGCTGACAGGCTGCCCGGGAAGGGGGCCATGGAACATGTTCCCCCACCAGACAGTGAGTCAGGCTACTACAGTCGGTATTCTTGGTTCACAAGAGGAACGGGGGCTGCGTCCAATATTTCAGATTCTGCGGGCTCTCCCGCTACCTGAAAATCAATGAATACAGTTCAGTTCTTGACTGTAAAGGTGATTGCTCTCAACCCTACCAAGCGATTGTTTCTGACAATCGATTTAAGAACGCTTACTTTCATACAGAAACATTGCCACAACACAGGGAGATCCTGAGGTTCGCTTTCGGGGGCGAAGCTTACCAGTATCGGGTCCTTCCATTGGTCTAGCTCACCCGCACACATACAAAATGCACGGATTTAGCCCTGGTTCTTATGGGAGTCCCAGGGCACTGGTGGCTAGTGCTTCGACATCAGCATGTCGTCCTAGCTCATCTCTGTTCTCAGGACTGGGACCCAACGCCACGAAAGCGTGCTCTTTCCTGTGCAGAGGACAACACATTGGGTGCTATATGGGATTCGGTCGTAAGCGGGCACAGCTGTCTCCCGCTCGTATCGAACCCATTCTCAACACCCTCAAGGAAAACAAGCTAGACCAGAAAGTGACCATCACTTTCAGACATCCTAGCTCTCATGGCAGCTGTATCCACGGTGACACCTTTGGACCTTCTGCACATGAGAGCATTCTAAGTTGTGGCTAAGAACCAGGGGATATCATTAGGGCCAATCCCCAATATGGGTTACGCGCCAGGTGCTTCGTACCCTTTCTACGTGGTTCAGACCCCGGTCTCTACTCTGGGTCCCACTCTAAGTTCATCTTGTCGTCGCTGAGGCTAACGACAGATGCTTCCCTCATAGGCTGGGGTGCGGTCTCTGATGACTGTCCAGCCCAAGGGAGCTGGAGAGGCTATCTTCTCGCATGGCACAGCAATTGCCTCGAAATGATGGCTCTATTTCTGGCCCTAAAGCACTTCCTCCAGCAGTTGAGAGGCTGCCATGTCCTAGTGCGGTGGACAACACTATGGCAGTCTCATATATTATCGCCAGGGCGGACTGTGCTCGCGCCGCTAACAGCTAGCGCACCAGGTTCCTGTCCCTCAGAGCGATTTACATTCCAGCATGGATGCGGGAGCAGTAGTACTGTCCAGTCTATCTCTGACACACGGGGAATGGTAACCCCACTCCGAAGTAGTCAGGGAGAGATTTTCATGTAGCAAGGCGGACCTCTTGCCTTCTAAGATATGCTTCGCCTTTTACTGCTCTTCAGATTTACGTCCACCGCATCAGCTAGTGGCGTAGGTCAGAGCAGCTTCTACATGTTTTGGATGAGAGATGCTATTGCCCTCTCCTATGAGGCGCGTAGGTTCACTTCGCCTCTGGGAATCAGGGCTCTTTCAACCCTGGGGATTGCCTCATCTATTGCATTAGCAAGAGGAATTCCCCTGCAGCAAGTATATGCTAAGCAGGTAAACCCAGTCCACTGCCGAATTGTTTCAGTGCTGGAGTTTCCCTCCTCGGGTCTGTGCCCTAGTACTCTCAGGACGTACGTGACTGCATCCTCTCTCAACTATCTTCCGAAAGCTCCATAAACCCAACAGGCACCCTATTGCTCTTGAAGCCTTCTGTCCTCCGCGCTTACAGCTTCGGAGCAGGAGAGACTTCACTTGCTGTGTCCAGCTTGTGCTCTTCAGATCTACGTCCACCGCATCAGCTAGTGGCGTAGGTCAGAGCAGTTTCTACATGTGCTGGATGAGACATGCTATTGCCCTCTCCTATGAGGCGCGTGGCCTCACTTCGCCTCTAGGAATCAGGGCTCTTTCAGCCAAAGGGATTGCCTCATCCATTGCACTAGCAAGAGGTATTCCCCTGCAGCAAGTGTCTGCTAAGCAGGTAAACCCAGTCCACTGCCGAATTGTTTCAGTGCTGGAGTTTCCCTCCTCGCAACAGGCACCCTATTGCTCTTGAAGCCTTCTGTCCTCCGCGCTTACAGCTTCGGAGCAGGAGAGACTTCACTTGCTGTGTCCAGCTTGTGCTCTTCAAATCTACGTCCACCGCATCAGCTAGTGGCGTAGGTCAGAGCAGTTTCTACATGTGCTGGATGAGACATGCTATTGCCCTCTCCTATGAGGCGCGTGGCCTCACTTCGCCTCTAGGAATCAGGGCTCTTTCAGCCAAAGGGATTGCCTCATCGATTGCACTAGCAAGAGGTACTCCCCTGCAGCAAGTGTCTGCTAAGCGGGGAAACCCAGTCCACTGCCGAATTGTTTCAGTGCTGGAGTTTCCGTCCTCGGGTCTATGCCCTAGCACTTTCAGGACGTGCGTAACTGCATCCTCTCTCAACTATCTTCCAAAAGCTAACTATAAACCCAACAGGCACCCTATTGCTTTTGAAGCCTTCTGTCCTCCGCGCTTACAGCTTCGGAGCAGGAGAGACTTCACTTGCTGTGTCCAGCTTGTGCTCTTCAGATCTACGTCCACCGCATCAGCTAGTGGCGTAGGTCAGAGCAACTTCTTCATGCTCTGGATGAGAGATGCTATTGCCCTCTCCTATGAGGCGCGTGGGCTCACTTCGCCTCTAGGAATCAGGGCTCATTCAACCAGGGGATCGCCTCAGCTATTGGATTAGCAAGAGGTATTCCCCTGCAACAAGTGTGTGCCAAGAAGGTAGACCCAGTCCACTGCCAAAATGTTTCAGTGCTGGAGCTTCTGCAGTAAAAGCTTGTCCTTGGACTTGTGCCCTAGTACCCTCAGGATTTTCTTAGCTGCATTGTTTGAAGCCTTCTGTCCTCCGCCTTTTACAGCTTCGGAGCAGGAGAAACTTCACTTACTATCCAGTATGTGCTCTTCAGATTCACGTCCACCGCATCAGCTAGTGGCGTAAGTCAGAGCGCCACTATACTGGGTGAGAGATGCATATTGCCCTCTCCTATGAGGCGCGTGGGTTCACTTCGCCTCTGGGAAGCAGGGCTCACCCAACCAGGGTGATCATCCCAGTCTCACCAGCAGGAGGTATCCCCTGCAGTAATTGTGTGGCGCGAAGGGTTGGTTCCTCCCCGCACACATTTCTTACATTTATAAATCTGGATGTTCATGCTACTCCGGGCTCACTGCCCCCGAGTTAGCTGCCCAGGCTTAGCTCTGAGACCTTCTTGGCTTTGTGCGCACACGCTACACAACCTTGGGGTCCAGACACCTGAAGTGCGGCGGCGTTGGTATTCTCGTTCCCATAGCGTTTTCACGCAGCATCGAGTGTAGCCTTGCTAGGGAACGTCTCGGGTTACATTTCTGTAACCCTGTTCCCTGAAAGGCGGGAACGAGATGCTGCGTCGCAATGCCGCACTACCACGTGACTGGACGGCTGTTCAGACAAATTAATCTGAGGTCGTTGCCGGCTCACCTGTTTTTATAACCTCCACCTACATCTAATCAGATGACGTCACCTCTCGAGGTTATATATAGCCAAAAACTTTGGCGTGTTTTCACAGCATGCTTCAACGACCGGCAACGCGACAAACTGGTTCCCATAGCGTTTTCACGCAGCATCTCGTTCCCGCCTTTCAGGGAACACGGTTACAGAAATGTAACCCGAGACGTTTTGCTGGTACTGATTTGTGCCGTTTTAATTTTAAGGTCTAACGTGGCAGCTCAAATCAGTAAATGATAATCACTTCATTTTTAAATAAGCTTATAAGAACAGTATTTACTAAAGATCAATCAATATACACATTTTATTACAGTTAAATCTGTAATATACAAAGAGAACTCAGAATGTCATATTCATGAACGATAAGGGGCTACATTATTGCTAACAAGAAAAAAAAAAAAAATATATATATATATAAAGCATTGTTTATTATTAAAATATAATAATTATTATTCCAAGTTTAGAATTTAACAGTTTTCTCTTTTATGTCAAGTTGAATGCAGCATAAATTCCACAGGCTCTATTCTCAGCAGGTATGAAAAGATCATCATGGGTGATGTAAAAAGCTGTTAAAGTTCAGAGTTTAATCACAGAATAAATGATTTGCACAGCTTGAAGAGAAGAAATAGAGCTTGCTTGTGCCTCTGATAAGGGAACATCTCCTACAGCAAGCTTTGTAGAAAAACTGTCAAAGAATCTATAATTAAGAAATATCAAAAGAGAGGAAGTGCTGTTGTGCTGGTTATCAGCATACCTGTGATGTGTTTGTAGACCTGAGGGCACAGCAAGAGCTAGTCCAGTGTGAAGGGTGCAAGAAGTGCCCTTGATTAGGGTTAGGGGAGAAATTTGGGATTCAACTTTGTGTTAGGCTACATTTACACTGTCGGGTAAATGTGACCCAATTCCGATTTTTTGCTCATATGTGACACATATCGGATACTGTATGTTCTACTGTATGTCCTTGCAAACAAGAAAAAAACGCATGCATTCCGATATTTCGAGATCAGTTTCAGGCCTCCTTCATATGTGAAAATAAATCAGATATAAATCAGATATGTGCTAATGTGATTGTCGTGTAAACAGACAGATCGGATTTACTGAGTCGTTGTGTGTTGTACGTCATTAAAACAGCGACTTCTTCGCGGTTTAATGACGTAATGTTATTCTCCGGTGGAAGCGCATGTGGAATTATAACATCGCAGGTGACATGGAAGAGGAAAAGAGTAGCCTTAGAAGCTGGTTTGTAGCTCGCCTTAGGTGTTAATAAACCAACACAATTCAGAATGACTGTGAAGCAAGTATTAAGTGTTGTTTAAGAAGACAACATTATCAGATGTGTTTTCTTGGTTCTGTAGCTGGTTTTGAACAAAGTTTTTAGCAGGCAGCTTCTCTCTCCCCAGTACTCCAGACCATACCGACCTACTTCCACCCTAGTAATTAACAATTATTAGAACACCTGTGATGCATGACACCTATAGTTAAGCATCTCAGTGCCTTAAAAGTTGTATAATGTTAGCAAGTAATCTAATTTCATAATTAATTTAATTAAAATGTAATTTTATAAGCCAATTACAACTAATTTTATTTCATAGGCTAACTAATTCTGAACAGTGAATATCCAGATAACAACAATAGCTGATGCTACATGTCAGCAGAAGACAACAACACTAGCAACACTAGCATAGAGTTTTGTTAGCATAGACATATAGGAAGCTGACCGCAATTTTTAAAGGTATTTTGAAAATACCATGCTTTTTTTTAATCTTGTTTTGAGTTTTAGCTGAAGTCTCACACTGTTTGGATTTTCTTTTTTTTTTAATCCTCTGTAATCCTCTGAGGTGTCTTGGTGTCGATTTATCCTCTGTTTTAGCTAAAATGCTAATACAGGCTTGCTAGTGGCAAAGAAAGAGTTCTCCATCGGAAACCACATAAATTTGGGACATGATAGGATTTTTTTTTCTGTCTTATCCAAACCTTTCACTAAACTTATAAACAAAAATAAATGAACCTGGATTGATTGAATATTTAGATAGCAGGTGTATATTTAATAGTCTATTTTTCACTCTTATATATATATATAATTAGTTTGGCAATAAAATGCCATGATTTAATTTGCAGCCGTGTGAAACGCATCACTTTTTCAAACACAAAAGCTGTACAAAAATTAACTGTCTGTCTGAGAGCGTCAGCATTAACAGCAGTGTGTACATCAATCCCACAAAACCATCATTTTTTTTCCTTTAACAGCACATTTCTCATTAAAATGTGCTCATATATTGCCAGACACATCCTGCCTCCTGCTATAGATTCATGACTTGTCTCAGGGGACCTGAATGGCCAAAAATCTACAGCTTTTCAATAACACACACACACACACACACACACACAAATATGAACCACAGATGAGGAAACTGAGCAATGCATAAATAAAGAATGCTACATAAACATCAGAAATCAATCTTTACATTTTGCTTCTACCTAAACTACACAATAGGGGCACACAATGTCAGTGAATGTTGCGATAAAATGTTGATTCGACAATTTTTTTTGTATTTCAAACATTTTGTTAAATAAAACACTTAAATACAAAGTTCTCCAAATTCATTGCAAGCCCAATGTTACCATGAGATAATGAATGCATATGAGTGGTGTGTCCAAGTCAAACAAGGACTTTGTTTGTGCAGAATAACACTCCCTTGATTTCCTCCATATAATCGCCTGCTAGACTAATGCACTTATCCCAGTGTTTCACTAGTGCTTGATTACCAGCAAGGTAGAAAGTATCTCAATATGCCAGAGCCATGTTTGGACTGCCTGCTCCTGACTAAAATGCTGGCCTCCCAGGAACTTCTTTAATCATCCAACATGGGGAAATGGTTTGGAGCGAGGTCAGGACTGTACAGAGGATGTGACAATAACTCCCGTCTGAGTTCCTGTAATGTGCAAGTGGTGTTGGTGAATGATTGTGTGTACTGTACAGTTCCCACAGACAGATTCTTCCACAAATTATCCATAGATTTTCAAGGATCAGGCTTTCCACTTATGGAATATTCATGGGCACGACTGCAGTGGGCTGAGAGTCACCTCAGCCAGGATCATCATTTGCAGAAATCTTTAAAACATTCGCAACATCGATTTTATGCTTTAATTCAAAAGAAATTTCATCACAAGTCCCAGTTTGACTTGAACATTCATCGCATATTATGCACTGCTCAATTTTCACACTCCGACTACTTTTCCATTTTTGCAACTGTAAATGACATGTTACACAGCACACAGTTATGAATTCGGTTAATTTACTTATTTCACCTGTGTTCCTTGTACAGTATCAGTCCAAATTTTGGACACACCTTCGTATTCAGTGTTTTTCAACATTGCATATTAATACTGAATACATTGAAATTATGACAGAACTAATGTGGAACTATGTATTCAACAAAAATGTGTTAAATAACCCAGAATACGTTTTATATTTTCGATTCTGCAAACCTTTTGCTTTTATGACAGCTTTGCACTTTTGGCATTCTCTCAGTCAGCCTCATAAGGTAGTCACCTGGAATGGTTTTCCAACAATCTTGAAGGAACACCCAGAGGTGTTGAGTATTTATTGGCTGCTTTTCCTTCACTCTCTAGTTCAACTCATCCCAAATCATCTAAACTGGATTTAGATTGGATGACCGTGGAGGCCAGGTCATCTGATGCAGCACACTTCTTGGACAAATAGCTATTACATAACCTAGTGGTAGCCATGCTGGTTAAGGTTGCCCTCAATTTTGACTAAGTTACCAACAGTGTCAACAGCAAAGCACCCCCCACATCATCACACCTCCATGCTTCTCAGTGGGAACCACACATGCAGGAACCATCTTCTCTACATTTAACATGGACATGGAGGTTAGAATAAAAAATAATTTATCTCACATTTGGACTCATCAAACCAAAGGATAGTTTTCCACTGATCTAAAATCCATTCCTTATGTTTCCTCTGCTTGTGGTTCTTTTGAATTAATGGTTTATTTGCAACAATTTAACCATGAAGGCCTGACTTACACACTCTCCTCCATTTTAAAATATGTCATGCTTGAACTCTGAGAAGCATTTATGTAGGCTCTAATCTGAGGTGCTGTAAATTGGTGGTTTCTGAAGCTGATCATTCTAATAAACTGATCCTCTGCAGCAGATGTAGCTCTTGGTCTTCCTTTCCTGGGATGAACCTTATGAGACCCAGTTTCATCATAACGTTTGTTGTTTTTATTGGGGGGAAACATTTCAAGTTCTTGACATTTGCTGCGTACTTCTTAAAGTAAAGTAATGAGTACAGTACATTTTCAATGTAGTTGTAGTAGCATTAATGGGGAAGACCACTGATGGATTTTAAAAAGGAAAGAAATTAACTCTTGACAAGGCATACCTGTGAATTGAAAACCATTCATCAAGTGACTACCATGTGAATCTGATGAGAGAATCTAAAATATAAAACATATTCTCAGTTGCTTAACACCTTTTTTTTGTTTACTATATAATTCTTTGTGTTCTTTCATACTTCTTCAGGATTAATGTACGATGTGGAAAATAATTTAAAAAATAAAGAAAAATCACTGAAGTAAAGGTGCATCAAACTTTTAACTATATAAACACAAACATTTATCTTCTCTTATATATTCTATGTTATACGTTATTGTAGTTGTTTATCATTATCTATCTTACTCTAATCATTGCAGCCTACAAAAATGACCACCACGGACTACACCACCCAGCACTACACTTCCTTGTCTGCTTCATGCCCAACTCTGTGATGCAGCACACCTGTTCCCAATTACACCTTTACCTTTATTTAGAGATTCCAGACTCTCAACCAGTTGTGACTTAATACTATTATGTTAAATAGCACTGCAGGATTTGAGTGCCTGGTGGCACAGTGTGTTACTGATGGTAGCCTTTGTTACTTTAGTCCCAGCTCTCTGCAGGTCATTCACTAGGTCTCCCCGTGTGGTTCTGGGGCCTTTTGCTCACAGTTCTTGTGATCATTTTGATCCCATGGGGTGAGATCTTGCGTGGAGCCCCAGATCGAGGGAGATTATCAGTGGTCTTGTATGTCTTCCATTTTCTAATAATTCCTCCCACAGTTGATCTCTTCACACCAAGCTGCTTACCTATTGCAGTTTCAGTCTTGACGGTTTGTGGTTATGGACAGGTGTCTTTTATACTGATAATGAGTTAAACAGATGCCATTAATACAGGTAATGGGTGGAGGACAGAGGAAGAAATTACAGGTCTGTGAGAGCCAGAAATCTTGCTTGTTTGTAGGTGACCAAATACTTATTTTACCAAGGAATTTACCAATTAATTCATTAAAAATTCCGCAGTGTGATTTTCTGGTTTTTTTTTCTTATTACTTTGTCTCTTATAGCGGGAGAACTTGCACAATTGGTGGCTGGCTAAATACTTATTTGCCCACTGTATGGTGACTTCCCCCCCCCCCCCTCCAAGAACAATGTTGACCTTTGCATGAAATTGCCCTAAAAATGACACTACAATCATCGGCCTCATCCAGGACGGTGACGAGTCTGCATACAGAAGGGAGGTCAAGCAGTTGGCTGTCTGGTGCAGTCACAACAACCTGGAGCTAAACACGCTCAAAACAGTGGAGATGATCGTGGACTTCAGGAGAAACCCACCTGCACTTCCCCCACTCACCATCATGAACAGCACTGTGACGGCAGTGGAGTCATTCCGGTTCCTGGGCACGACCATCTCTCAGGACCTGAAGTGGGACATTCACATTGACTCCATTGTTAAAAAGGCCCACCAGAGGTTGTATTTCCTTCGCCAGCTGAAGAAATTCAACCTGCCACAGGAGCTGCTCACACAGTTCTACTCAGCCGTCATTGAATCCGTCCTGTGCACTTCAATAACTGTCTGGTTTGGCTCAGCTACGAAAGCAGACATCAGAAGACTACAAAGGACGGTTCGGACTGCTGAAAGAATTATTGGCACTCCCCTGCCCACGCTGCAAGAACTGTATATATCCAGAGTGAAGAAAAGGGCACGGAATATCACTTTGGACCCCTCACACCCAAGCCACCTTCTTTTTGAACTTTTGCCATCGGGTCGACGCTACAGAGCACCGAACACCAGGACAGTCAGGCATAAGAACAGTTTTTTCCCCCAGGCAATCTACCTCCTTAACAGATAAACATCATTCAAACGGTCAATAAATATATGTGCAATATTGTGTACAACACCACTGTGCAATATACTGTATAATACCACAGACTTCAGATATTGATGTAACTTATTTAAAAGTATCTCACATCGTACTCCATTTGATGTCAACCATTTAAAAAAAAATTTTTCTTTTTTTTTTCTTTTTTTTTTTTTCGTCATGCTGTTTTTGTCTTGTCATTTGTATTTTTTGTTCTGGAAGCTCCGTCACTAAAACAAATTCCTTGTACGTGCAAGCGTACTTGGCAATAAAACTCTTTCTGATTCTGATTCTGATTCTGAAAAAATCTCCCAATCTCCAGAAGCATTTTCTAAATGTGGGTAATTTTTTCTATTCTAAGTGAACACTCAAAAAGACAAAAACCTTAGAAACGTGTAACCTGAATCTGAATGCAAGTAGCTTTCCTGCATAAATATTAACCAAAGTTTTGAACCTAAGTAATCCAATCTGAATTATATGAAATTGTAAATGGGGGTTGCCGTATGAAGATGTAGCAGGCACTGTAACCTGTACAATTACAAGTATTGAATCTGAACTTGTCTGATTGATTGCCTTGTCTGATTGATTCACAGAAAGAATCAAATCACTAAATTCCTTATTACATGGATTTGCTGAAACTTTTGATTAATGTATCATTACAAAAGTTTGATACACAGAATAATGCACAGGTGTACAATATTCTGACTTAATACTATGCATAAACATTACTATTTTAAATTACAATCCTTGTACTGGGGCTTTATTTGTAATTTGCATAAAGCTCATAATTCTAGTTTCCTCTTAATAATTGCAAGAGCATTACCCAAAAGGATATCTTAATAAAGAGTAAAAGAACAATTTGATTGCTACTTTGCCTTGCTCTGCTTGACTTGCTCTCAGTAGGATAACCTCAGGGATATTATGTTAAATGCTAAATGGCTATGTACCTGATTATGGCCTTTTCTTTTTGCACATCCGAGATGCCTTGTGTGGCTGCTGAATGCAAATTAAGCTTTCTTTACTAATGAGCTTTCGTTAGCTGGATAGGACACAGCTAGTGGGGAAGGGTTAACTAGAGCCATGGCAAAGGCTTTTTTTGGCTAATTTGCCAAGTAGTTACTGCTGACACTGACAGACTTGTTGAGTACAGGGCTTCGTGGCCAGTTACGGACCACAGATGGGCCTGTCTGAGTGCAGGGAACAGGCTTCGCTCCACAGGGTTTTAAAACGCCTTTAGACAAAACTCATGGCAGACTGGAAAGTAGAGAATGTCAATTAGCGACATGGGAAGAGGCTGTGGATTTAAGAAAGAGAGATCTGAATGTAATGTACTATGCAATGAGATTAGTCTCACGGTTGTATTCTGTAACTTATTAACCTCTGCATATATGTGATGTTTAAAAGTGTTAAATTATGGGGAGATACCTGTCTTGCTCATTTCTGAATATTAAAATGATGTGCGGTTAATTAAAAATGTAAACCAATTACTGATTGAATATAATGTTCTTATGCCACAGCAAAGTTGGAGGTTTACTTCAGAAGATGTTTCAGTAATAGAAAAGCTCTGATGGTGGATCCAGGTTCCTAGTTTGTATGAACACCATCATGAATGGATGGATACATACTGTCTATAATGTAAGTAATAACAGGAACTAACTTGAATTTTGTTCATAGATGTTCCATAACATTGGGCATAACTACAGTATACACGAGGGTATATTCAGTATCCACAGAATTTACCCACTCCAAGAGATTTTATTTAGTTTTTAATAGCCTGTTACGCATTAACTTTTAAGAGCAACACCAAAACAGCATGCTTTACATATCCCACTTTGTATAAAAGCACTGGTGTTCCAGTATTTGTAAATACTGTAGCATATGTTCTGTTTCATCCACGCATCCATCTAGGAAACTTTGTAGTCCAACTAGGAACCATGCAGGCCTGTGGGGATTTACCATCGTATTTATTTCCATTTTAGGACCTCTGGTCAACATTCACCTACTATGGGCAATTTGGGAACACCACTTAGCCTAATCTGCATGTCTGTGGACTGAGGGAGGAAACCAGAGTCCCTGGAGGAAACCCACCAAGCTCTGGGAAAACATGCAAACTCTCTATGCACGCAGACCCGAGGCGGGAATCGAACACTGACCCTGACAGTGCCTTTTTCTGTTGACATAGCAACAACTTAATTTGTTAATTTCTTCTTTTACTCTTCCTCCTTTACATTGTGTATTTGCTTGATATTGCTCACACCTGCAGTTACTTCTGCATGCGGAGGATCGGTTTGACACAACCAAGTCTCTCACAGGGCCCGGGGATGGATGTTATTCTTTGCTTGGTAATTAAGTTGATCTGGGAAAGACAAGCATATTATCATGTTTTATAATGTTCAGTAATTCATTATTATATGATATGATATATGAGGATGGGGGGTTGTACTGCCTGGTTTTGATTATTGCAGTTGGTTACAATCCCCCATCCCCCCGTGTAAATTACTCCTATGACTATTGGAGAAAAAAAACGCATTACTTCATTCCTCCTGTGGCTGCTTTACATCAAGCCACATCACAAAACGGAGAAATTCATTATTTTCCAATAATACAATGTTTTATTCTTTCCTTAAAGTACAAGTGAAGAAGAACTCATTCCATACTTTTAGAAAAACAAACATTTACATTTGTCAACCGAAAAAGTAATTTTTTCTCTCTTTTAAGGTGAATACCTTACAGTGCTGCAAGCAACCCAATACCCCATTATTTCCCTTTAGGGGAAAAATAAAATCGTTAATCATCCAAAGAACTCTTAAGGAAACCCTTTTCTCTGGAAATGGATTCAAGCACATGAATTTGCTTTTATAAAACCACAGGTTTATGTCACTGAAAGTAAACTACATCATTAGCAGTGTTGGTTCAGTGGTTCGAGTTCTGCACTAGTGGCCAGAAGGTTAGGAGTTTAAATCCCAGGACAGTCACACAGTCACTGTTGGACCCTTAGCTGCTGAGCTACAGTATATTGCTCAGATAGAGGCTAATTCTAGAACCATTTCTCCCTCTGTGGGAGTCCAGAAACATCCTGTACAAAGCCTTAAATGCTTCTAAGTAGAACCCTGTTAGGATCCCTTAACTATAAACTATCCATCCCAAAAACACTTCCACTTCTCATTTCTCAAGTGAATTCAACATCTTTTGTGAATAAAATCAGTATCCACAAAAAGTCATTCACTAGATTTGGTGTGTTTTTTTTGTTGTTGTTGTTTTCCTCTTGAAGTGGATATTTAAGTGAAGACGGATCACAGCTGAAATATCCCTCAGATAAACTTTTTCATACCTCAAATTATCTCTGCTGAGCCATGCCTTTCTAATTAACAGCAGAGCAGGGTGGAGTTGAGCAAGAAGGCAGGGGAGGATTTCTTATATGAAGTCACATTAGGAGAAACATCTAATATGCTTGGTCAAGAGACAGAAATAAGTGATTTATTTATTTATTTTTGTGTGCGCACACACACTGGGGACTTGATTTTATATAGGAACGAAGAAAGAGTACGCTTAGATTGGGTTATCATGTCGTGTTATTTGGAGGAGAGAAGAAACTGAACAACCTGCAGGAAACCTACATGGATGCAGCAAGAACATGAAACTAAGCTAACAATCAAACCAAAATCCTGGATTTGTGAGCATTTTACCCACATGATGCCATTTCCTAAATTATGGAATGCAAACGTATTTACAAAAAGCTTTTTTTTAAAAATGACTTTGGGTACTTAAAAAAAAAATCAATACTACCTTAATCTTGAAAAAAGCCTGTCTTTCCATCAGTGTGTGAATGCAAAGCCCAACTCACTGTGCTTCACTGTTACTGGAGTAGATCCCTTAAGTCCATAATCATTCCATGAACAAACCCAGGTTGTGTATAAAGGGTTAAATGTGGCTTTGTCTGCCTGTATTGATTTTGATTGGTTCTCAGACAGGATCTCATCAGGCCACAGAAAGGCATTAACTCTGCTCAGTGGTTTCTTTTCCAGCACACCTCTGAAAGGATAATTGATTGGGAAGCCGTTTAATTTACTTCAGCTCCAGTGCATCGTTATAAGTGTGACCAATGATCAAGCAAGTCAGAGGATTAAAGTCTGAGGTCCCAAGCAACCTATGAGTGGTCAGGAATGTTATGTTATAAGCTTAAAAATGTAAGAAGCCCACTGGATAGTTACTGAAAACATGACGGCTGATTTGGAAACTAAACAGTTTGTGTGTTATAAGTAATACCATCAATATATATTTTTTAATTAAGAGAAATAAATAAAGTTAAATATGGACCTTGAGATCCATGAAGGATTTCTTATAGATGGACATAAATGTGTAATTAAAAAAAAAGTAACAGTCTGACATCATACTTAAATACATGCATCAGTGATTTATTTTCCAATAACATTTTGTTAATGGCTCAAGCTTTTAATTAAAACAGAACTTTATTCACATATGCTTCTTACAAAGTAATGTTACAACATCCATCACTTATCTACACCGATTATCCTGTGTATGGCTGCTGGCTGTCTGGAGCGTATCCCAGAGAACTTGGGGAACAAGGCTGGGTACCAACTGGATGAGGTACCAATCCATCGAAGGCACAAACACACACTCGTACACAGATAAATTTGGAAATACTAATCAACCTAGAGCACATGTATATTGAAAAGTAGGAGGAAACCCACAATGCAAATGCTATGCACACAGACTGAAGGTAAGGTTCAAAACCCAAACACATTGAGGTGCCGGGTGATGTGTAATGCCCTTCCAACATGTTCATTACAAACTTGAAATAATTACAACTTTTCAGTCTAATAAATCAGGTTTTGTACTGTATATCAGTAAGGTGTTCTAAGAAGTCAAAAGTAGTCATTCAAAATATTACGCAAGCAAGAGTAAAAAATGGATTTGGTAAAAAGATACTTTATTTATTTTTGAAATTTTGTAAGCAGCCAGACAAAATGATGAAATAAGTTATAAATTTGGACATTTTCAATTAATAAAAATGAATGAAATTAATAAAAATAAATGAATAAAACTAAATATCTTTACAAAATAGCAAATTGACGAACAAGAAACACAAATTTCCTAATCTCACTTTTTTCACAACATAAAGTTTTTGAAACAAATACCTACTGTAGGTAACATACAGTATGTATGTTTGAACAGTGTAAACTATTTAAAATGTACTGTATATTCAGTTGGACTCCAAATGACTCAGCAGAAAGGAAATAACATTAGAACATGTGTACAAGAGGTCTCACTTCACCATAAACTGTGTCCAGCAGGAAAAATGTAAGAAATAATTTTTTTTAGCTTCTATGTTATTTGCTAATTATTTATGGTAACATTGCAACATTAAATAAAACAGCTTAACAAACCAACATTTTCCCTTCCCTGTCTACCACGGCTGAGGATTTTTCCCCGCTATACAGCCAGTGCGCGTGTGGTCATATGACAACATGTGGTAATTATTATTTCTGTTGATTGGTCAAACGGAGTACTGTGATTATTGTTGCTACGTATGATTGGTGGAAACACAGTCACATGGTAGATCCACTGGCCGCATTTCTCTGGGAAAAAAAATATCTTATGTGTAGAATAAATGGTTAGAAAAGTAACGAGTCGAGTGGAGCCGAATAGCGGAGTAAGAGTAGCATTATTCTTCACAAATCTACAAGTAAAAGTATGCTTCAGTAAATCTAATAATTTTTTTACTCAAGTTACTCAAGTAAATGTAACTGAGTAAGTGTAACTTGTTACTACCCACCTCTGCTACTGACCATAAATAACTCTTTATCCAACATTTCGAAAAAACTTAATCCTGGAAGTCCTGTTACATCATGTTTCACACCGTGATGTGAACCGCCCCTAGTCCAGTGGAAACAAACTCAACATTTATAACAGAACCAGGAATCAATTCTCTGGATGGCTTCTGAGCATGAAAACAGCTATCACACTTTAATAAATGTACAAACTCTCAATGAAACAGCCTTTAGTCCAGGGGGAAAAAAGGAGTGTAGCTTAGTTATCCTGAATCAATTTCTTGGAGTTCAAGCCAAAAAACATTTTCATATGGAAAGTTTAGGATCCTTTTTATTTATTTATTTTTTGGACTGGCAGTCTATATTGGCCAAAACATAATAAATGTTATTCCTTCTAAATCTCTCATCCAAGCCTTTTATTCTGCACAATGTCATCTTTAATATAAACAACTCGGATTGCTTCAGCTACATGAGAACATGACCACATGTGTCTTTTTAAATGTGTGATCATTATCCTCCTGTTCTCGATCAACTTTCATATAGATCACAGGTCCGACCCTAATCAAACACACATGTTTCAAATCTGCAGGATACATGATTCAGGTCTACAGGATTAAAGGTTGCTGGAGGTAGGTGGGTCTCCAGAAACTGGGCTGTTGAACTGTGGGACCACCCAGCATTGCTATGTTGAATAATTGAAACATTTGATGGGTAATCAGTTTGTGTATGTGTAAAGCTTGAAATGAGGACCCGTTTCCTGCTTTTAAATATACTGTTTATAGAGGTTAATAGGTACATGTAATAAATAGGAATACAACAAGATGGAGCAGTCTGCTGGAATAGGTACTTAATCACCAACAAGGTGTAGTGTTTATGTAATAATAACTGTAAAAAAAAAAAAAAAAATAATATATATATATATATGTGTGTGTGTGTGTTTGTAGATTTAGAGAAAGCGTATGACAGGGTGCTGAGAGAGGAGCTATGGTGTTGTATGAGGAAGTTTGGAATGGCAGAGAAGTATGTTAGAGTGGTACAGGACATGAGTGGTATAGGACATGAGGTATGAGAGCGCTAAGACAGTGGTAAAATGTGCTGTAGGTGTGACAGAAGAGTTCAAAGTGAAAGTCGGTCTGCATCAAGGATCGGCTCTAAGCCCCTTTTTGTTTGCTCTGGTGATGGACAGGATGAAAGATAAGGTAAGACAGGAGTCTCCATCGACTATGATGTTTGCAGATGACATTGTGCTTTTTAGCGAGAGTAGGGAACAGGTGGAGGAAAATTTGGAGAGGTGGAGGTATGCTCTGGAAAGCAGAGGAATGAGAGACCAGCGATGCTCTACGGCTTAGAGACAGTGGCACTGAAGAAAAGACAGGAGGCAGAGCTAGAGGTAGCAGAGCTGAAGATGTTGAGGTTCTCTTTGGATGGATAGGATCAA
Source organism: Channallabes apus (assembly GCA_030522415.1). Taxonomy (NCBI): domain Eukaryota; kingdom Metazoa; phylum Chordata; class Actinopteri; order Siluriformes; family Clariidae; genus Channallabes; species Channallabes apus. The sequence goes on along the minus strand of CM060106.1, from coordinate 37,406,118 downwards.
GAATGAGTTCATCAGAGGGACAAACCATGTTAAATGTTTTGGAGATGAAGTCAGAGAGGCCAGATTGTGGTGGTTTGGACATGTTCAGAGGAGAGATTGTGAGCATATAGGTAGAAGGATGCTGAGGTTGGAACTGCCAGGCAGGAGGTCTAGAGGAAGACCAAAGAGGAGATTTATGGATGCAGTGAGAGAGGACATGAAGAGGATGCAGAGGACAGGGTTAGATGGAGGCAGATGATTCGCTGTGGCGACCCCTGAAAGGGAACAGCTAAAAGACAAAGAAGATATAGGTATCAACATTATTCCCCTCAAAAGCCTCTCTCCTTTTTTATTTCTTTGTCTGATGGCATAGTGGTAAGCAACATCACCTTGCACCTCAAAGGGTTGGCGTTCGGTTACCCCAGACCTGACTGTGTGCATGGAGCTTGGTGGGATTCCTCTGTGTACTCTGATTTCCTCCCATAAGCCAAAGACATGCAGATTATGCTAATTGGCATTCCCGAATTGCACATAGTGTGTTTATGTGCACTGTGATAGACTGGGACCCCACCTCGTGCCTATGGTCTACCTGGATAGGCTCGAGGCCCCCTGCGACCCTGTGCTGGATAAGCAGTAAAGATGATAATAATAGTCATATTATTATTTTAATAAATGGTCTGACATAGTCCATTACTGTAGGAATGATTATCTAATATGGAATAGTACCAGGTTTTAATTTCACAACTGCT